>JADMNL010000036.1:6087500-6741428 GCA_016271365.2 Neoceratodus forsteri
TTCACTGGCGTTGTTACTGCTTAGGCTAGTCCGATTTCCTGATTTCAGGTTTGGGTAACTGTCACTGTCATGTTAGGTTGGGCTGTTAGTTGCATTTGTGATGTGGCCAAGTTAACATTCGTGCTGTTTCGTGTTCTGACTGTGTGTCTCTCTCTCTTATTTCTGCCTGGTTCCCCTCGCACTGACACTGCTGCCTGCACCTGACCACCTTCTGTCTGGAGTACCCCCCTCCCATTGTGGCCTGTGTCTGCATTCACCTGCCGTGTAAATGGTCCAGCTGGGAGATACCTGTCTCAAGTGATGGGAAGCACTGGTGGGAGTACGTTGATGGCACTGTAACTCTGGAATTGCTGGATGGTAAGTTATGGGCTGGGACTGTGGTCTGTCGGTCTAATATATGGGCAGTGGTGTACATGCATTCTACCGAGTTTACATAAATAAGGGCCCACACTGTTAATATTTTGTACTGCTAACATGAAACTTTACAGTTGCTGGCATGCTGAATAACTCCTCACAGGACACCCACCCCATAATAGATAGCATGTGTTTTGTTTTGTTTTCAGCTCCTAAGTAGAAGTTCCAGGCACACCTTCAGACATCTGAACTATTCTGCTACCCTTCACTTCAGTTAGTTTAGTCGAACGGGAGCTCTGTGTGTGCATTTTCCACCCCCCCATGCGATATTTTGTGAACTGCACCGGCCCAGAGCCCTAATCCCCTGCATGGCGGTGCACCCCACTGCTCCGCCATCAAGGGAGAAGCGGTATACAGTATTTGTGGTCAGCCATTTGCGGGTTATCGTTTTTTGCTGCTAGAAGATATAGTGGCAGTAAAGTATGGTGCCATGAGGGGCTGGGGATCGATTTTCAGTTATACTCTGTGCAGGAGCCCACAGGAACGCACCAGATGCAGGAGGAAATTTGTAAGTACAATGTAAATGCAATGGGCATGTGAGAAAAAACTCTTACTTGCCCGATGTCCTTTCCACCAGGGTACAGTTGTTAACAAGTGCAGCTCAGGTGAGTACAAACAGTAGAGGGAAGCAGCTGGAATATAAAAGAGCTCTCTCTGGATAGAAAGTACACCTGCTTATAACAGAAGTACTATACATAGGTAGTTGGTAGTGGATTGTATTGTAAATGAAAGCTGTTTTTTATAGTGTGATGACAGTTTGATGCGTGTTCACCTGGTTCTCCTGTTGGATCTGCATTAAGAACCCTGTCTTTACTTCCAGGTAAAAGCTGTCATTGGCTGCTGCTTGGTTAACCTCAGTCTTGGCAGGTTTGCCAATTAGGCAGCAGGAGTTTGAGGTTACTAACTGAAAGCCAAGCCTGACTAATCACGCTGTTGGGATGTGTATGTATGCTCACAGAGGCTCTTTACTTTTCAGAATTGACCCATGAATTCCTGCTGATTCTTGAGAAGACCCCAAACCGTTTGAAGCGCAATAAGAACTGGAGGGTATGTCTGCATACGAGTCACTAACCTCCCAATTCTCTCTAACTGTAGCTGTGATACAGGAAGTGGCCCGGTAGACTCTAAAATTCACTTCATGAGACAGCTGTCAGTAATTATTTCTTCCCTGCTTCTCACACCTGTGGTGCCTGTCTTTCTCAGAAGCCTCTCCCCTGCTCCTCACACCCCCTGGTGCCTGTCTCCCTCATGAGCTTCTCCCCTGCTTCTCACCCCCCTAGGGAAGACTGCACCTTGCATCCTCCAGTGCGGAACCTGTTCTACCAGGGTCCATCATCTACAGGCAGTCAGGCCATTTTCACAGGTTTTTATCTTTCCCTCCCACTGGGATGCAGACACTAATGCCAAGTCCATGCACACAAGAGTGTGCGGCTGCGCAGCTTAGGCCAGCAGCTTCCCAGCGTGAAGGTGTGCCCTATCTGTAGCATCACCTGTGATCACTCAGTTGGCAATGTCAAAGCTCTGCGAATAAAGCCATACCTTCATTTGAGATGAAGTAGGCTTTCGGCTTTGTATATTCAAATGTACAATCCTTAGGCCATTTCTGTATTTGAGGACTTCGATGGGTACCTAGGTGAGAAGGGCCTGGATTCACTTCCACATCATTTGCAAGTAAAAATGTAATTACAGTGGGGTCTCTACCAAGTTCTGCTTGAAAATGCCTTTCACTGAAACAAATGAAAACCATTTTCCACGTACTAGTTCCAGCTACATAGGTAAAAGAATTTGCAGCGGTACAAAAAGGCCCTTTTGTATTTGCAAACATACATACAAAATAGCCAGTAAAAAAAAAAAAAGTGACCGAGCACATGCATCTTATGTTACATAGTGCTCTTGTGCCCCCACCCACTGACACTTTTATCGTCCTCGTTGGCCTTATCCTGCCTGGCTTAAAACCCCCAGCTGTTTCGTGATTCACCACCTCATCCGGTAGTCCTTTTTATGTAATCAGAATGTAGTCCTGTGAATGTTTTGTTGTGTCCAATGATATCACTTTGTTGGCTTCACAGTTGTGGACTACTGTGGGTTAATGTGTGTGTTTGTTTCTTAAGCTCCACACTAAACACATCTTTAACCATTATATGTCTGAGTCTCCCACTTATTGTATGGTTTCCAGGAGAGAGAGTGTTTGCTTGATCTGGGCGGGGTGGGTTGCACATTGGTATGGGCCTGGGAAACTGGTCTCTCTTCCTGTATTTGGAGGACACTGTGTGTGCTGTGAAGGTCTTATTACATATGGCTACTATCTTGCCAAGGCCCTGTAAATGGCCTCTCTATAACTGAGGGTACATTAGCCAGGTGAAATCAGTACATTTGACAAAGGCTTGCATTAATCCCTGGCGAAGTCCACAGATGGGATTATTGAAGATTTTGAAGCACAAATATAAAAGCGGTGCTTCATCACTGATCCTGTAAAAAGGTCTGCAGCTTTATCATTTGCAGGGAAAGCGCTGGGTTATGTAGCAAAAGACAAACTAGCAAACTTCTAACCCTCAGATTTTCTGGGCAGACTTCCCAACATTTGAAGATAGGATCAAACTGACCTTCCCTTTACTAGTGCTGATGCTAGCCCTGTTAGTGTAAATTCTGTTGCATATCCTTCGGAACTCACCTGATTTGTTTGTTTTTCTGTTCCAGGCTTGTCAAGCAGCCAAGAAGGGAAAGGTCCCCGATCAGGAGCTTGATGAAAGTCTGTCGGAGCAGACAATACTGAGCATGATTTCCCGGGTTTCTTCTGACAGCACCGTTGCAGGATTGATGAGTCTGTCTGCATCTTCCTCTTCAGCCATGACTTCCATGCCTTCTCTGAACCCTACCAATGATGTTGAGGAGTCCCAAAATACATCTGTTGGTGTGGCTTCTTCCCAGCAGCACTGGCCAGTGCAGCATTCTAACCCAAAATTAGACTCTGGTCACTTTCACAGAACTAACGAACTTTCCAGCGCCATGACCAGCCAACACAGTGTGGCAAACCTCAGCCTGGCAGCCGGCTCAGAATTGACTTATTCCCTGCAAGGAGACAGCAATGCAGCCTACCCCAAGCAGGGGAGCAGTAAATATCAGACTCTGACATTGGCCCCTCCTGCTAAGGTGTCACTCAACGAGTACCGGGCCAAGCGTGCAGAGGAGCTGGCTGCTCAGAAACGCAAACTGGAGACTCTCGAGGCGAACGTTAAGGAGCAGTATGCCACAGCAGCCCATGCTCTAGTAGCCCAGCAACAAAAGGAAAAGCATGGCAGTCTCCCTTCCCAGTCAGCACTGCAGAAGGACAGCAACTCCTCCCCAGTCATCCTCAAAATGCCGGCTGCAGGTACTGAAAAAGCAGAGAAGCATGTGACAGAAAGGACTGACAGGCCTGTAAAAGTGAAGCTACCAAGTACAGAGAAATCCACAAAACAGGAGGAGATCAAAATGCGAATTAAGGTCCCCTCTGCAGAAAGACACAGCTCATCTGATGAGAGCAGTGGAAAGAGCAGAGAGCAAAAGGAGAAGCATAAGGAACATTTGTCCAACCGTCACAATCACCACCATCCAAACCATCACCATATGCAAAAGAATTCACACACCCACAGTGGTAGCAGCAAACGATCTGGGGACTCCAGGCATAGTGCACCACAGGGTTCCTTGTCCCACGGAGGCCACAGCTCCTCTAGAACTAGCACATCCCGAAAGAGACCCCACCCAGAGGACATGACAGTGCAAAACCACCAGCCAAAAATTAGCAAACCTTCCTCTGTTTCTTCGTATCCTGCCTCCTCCTACAGTTCAGGAATGGGTGAGCAGTCCTTCCACCCTGCACTACACCAGGCTGCTTACAGACATCTTGGTGCCCATGGGAAAGCTGACAAGGGCCTGGCAGGGGCCATCGGTCATGGCACAAGCCACGCCAATGAGTACAAGGACGCATTTGAGATGCTGAACTCTCTTTTGAGCGCCCAGGGCATGCAGCCTGCACAGCCCGCTGGCTTTGACTATATTCCAGGTTATCATGGGGAGTACCGGTTTCCTGGGATCCCGCTGACATCGAACCCTGGCAGTAAGGATGCACGGCGGCCTCCACTACCAGCAGATCCTCCTCCTCCCCTCCCACCTCTTCCCAAATAACCTTTTGTGCTGCTGATATGGATAAATGAGAACCCATCTACCTGAACAAGGCTAACTAAGTGTGGGATTGGACGATTTCATATTTAAGTTGCAAAGAAACAGATTTACTCTGCTCATTGGTGGCTTTTATGGCAACTAAAATAATGACTTGGGCTGCTGACATTTCTGATTGGCCCAGATGCCACTGATTTTTCTCTGGTTTCACTGTTGAATCTTTGTATGTTTTAAACAGAAAGGATCCAAAGGGGTTGCGCTCCTAAGTGGCAGTGAGCATGGATCCCCAGCAGGAAAGAGCTGCAGCTCTGAACCAGTCCCAGTTAACTTTTGGTATTGGCGCTTCACAGTTAGTATTACCTGCTGGTGCTAAGTGGGTCCATTCCAGTGTGCTGTTTACTGCCCAGGGAGAGTCTGGTGCCTGAGTGTTGTGCACTGACATCACAAGACACCGATTGGGGGGGGGGGTCATTACATATGTTGCACAGGGGGCCAGTTTTACTGTTGGGAACTGTCCCCGATCAGATGCTGCCTCACTTAAGCTCAGTCTCTAAGGCTATTAAGCTAGATTGCCTGAACTGGAATAGAGCCAGTGATTTTCCGTTTTCAGAAATGATCAATCCTGTTTGTGGGGTAGTAAAAATCTGCTTTTTCCATCTCTCCCCCCCCCCTTTTTTTTTTCTCAAACTGAGGGCAAGTCAGTATGTTTTGTCCAAAAAAAAATGTAGCTTAAAATAAAGGGGTTTACACAAATAGCTGGTGGAAAGTGGGAGTTTCCATGAAAAATGACTCCCAAGTGCTGGTTTAAAAATGACGCATTCTGTTTTTTTAGCAGTATTTTCTGTTGAAAACGGGAAAATCATTGGCCCTACTGGAACCAGAGAAGAGAAGGTATGAGATGTGTGTTAGTGATTCGTGGACTTTCTTACCTGTAGCAACGGGGGGGGGGGTGATGCAAGGTGCGTTGTTTGACTCACAGATGAGGTGACCTGCAGCAAAAGGTGTGCCAGTGGGAGGTGTGTTCAGTGGTTCATGGATGCACTGACGTAGTGACAGGCGGACTGGCGGGAGGGGTGTTCAGTGGTTTACAGATGTAGTGACAGGAGGAATGGTGGGAGGTGTGTCCAGTGGTTTACGGATGCACTGACGGAATGGTGGGAGGTGCATGGTGATTTGTGGACATGCTAGCATGTAACAAGATGTATGGGGATTCAAGACAGGAGAGTGGTTTGTTTGGTTATTCGTGGATAGGCTCACATGTAACTGGTGAAAAGATGCTCTGTGTGTGGTGGGGGGGCGATGGGCATGTTGCAGTGTAGCGATGGGGGAGAAGGATCTGAGCCCTTTCATTTCGGGGAAGTTCAGCTCTGTACATGAATTAAGGAAATCACTAGTGCGAATATGGGCCTTAAGGTCCCTTGGATTCTGTTACAGTTCTGACCAGTTGCCTGTCATTTGTATGCAAATTATTTTAAAATGTACCTGCTCTGTGTTGTGACAGCGTGCCTTGACAATGAGGGGTGTGGGGCGATCTGTGCCAAGACAGTTACCTGCTCTCCCTCCTAGCCAGTTGTAGGGGAGTGCTGTTAGTAGTGTGGACTGGATTCAGTCTCTAAGGGGGAATGACTATTGCTGCTCTTTCTCTGTAAACCAGAGAAGTGAGAGGGGCCCAGCCTGTTTCTGGACACATTGCTTACTGAGCGATCACAATGGCAGAATGCAGCTGATTTGACCTGATGTGAGCATACTAATAGCACAATTTGGAGCCTGCGATATGTAGTTTGTTATAAAATGCCATATGTGGAACCATCTCAATCTAGGTGGTGTTCACAAATGGTTTAACAAATAATGAGGTTGTATTCCACGGCAGAACTGAACTCGAACGCAGCTTTCTTTCATGTTTTTTGGTTGTCTCTTGACTGGTCCATCCTATCACAGAGCTTCCTTCCAACCACCACATCCCCACTCTCCCCTGCCACCTTACCCCCTCTCTCAGTTTCATCCCCACACCGTGAAGGCCTGGCAAGGCAGTCAAGCCTGCTAAGAGCCCAGACTCACCGGAGAGATACGGAGCGGACCAGACAAGTCTGTTTGGGCATGATGGTGGGTAAGCCTTTGAAGACCCCTTTTCGTGTGTGTGGTTTGTTTTGGTTTTTTTTCTTTTTTCTCCTCTCTTTCTTTCCTTTCCCTCTGGAGGTGCTGATAAGAGCCCCCATGGAAGGAAGTGCTGGTCTCTGCAGCTTGAATCCTCTCTGGCATGCACATACTGCAGAGACTACCAAAGGGGAGTCGTTCTCTCACACACAAGCCACACAGACCACTAGAGAGCAGCCACTCCCACACAGTCTGAAATGTGCACATGCCCAGAGGGCAAGCATACCATCCCAATTCGGAGTGCACACATTGCACTGGCTGTTTGGGTGCAGTCTCAGTCCATAGGGTACACGCTGCAGAGACATCAGTGATCAGCCAGTCCATCTGGAGTGAATACAGTGCACAGGCCACCGGAGAACAGGCTCTCACTCCCAGTCTGTAACGCATGCTCCACAGGCCACCAGAGGGCAGTCAGGCAGCAAGGTGCTGCAGTTTTCCCTGGACTGGAATACATGGCTCCCTGTCCTCATCCTTGGGTCACTAGCTCTCTTATTTGCCACCCCTGCCTTTCATACGGTAGGTCGAACTTATTTCTCATTTTGTTTGACTTCCTGAATGATTTTTGTTGGAAATCTAATCTGAAGTTAGGTGATTATTTAAAAAGAAACCTTGCGTGCAGCATGGAGGGAGTGTTGTCTGCACCGACTGCAGGGATCTAGGACCGCAGTCATGTAGCATGAGTCACCAGTGTCTTCCTGAGTAGAACTGGAAAGGCTTCAGAAGCTGGCCGTGAACAGAATACAAACCCCTGCTGTCATGCTTCATCTTATACCAGACTCTGGGTGGGACAAGGAGTAAGGGCATGCTGTAGATCTCCATTTTAGAACTTTCTAGTCTGTGAATTTTCAACCCTGGCCATGATGTGACTACACTGAAATGGTGCTGCAGATGGGGGGGTATGTTGTAGCAGGGCAGAAGCCCGTATTGTACTTGTCGTGTAGCTTCCGTGATGTGAGTGCAGTCGATGTATCTGAGTGAAGTGAGCATGTGCAGCTGTGATCATGGTTGCTCTCAGTGTGTCGGAGTGCAGTAAATGGGCACTGTGCTTGATGTGTAGTCAGCTAAGAGATGGAGATGGATTGTCAGTGTGGTGAATACGTACCGTGGTCACAGACTACACTCTGTGTAGCGAGATGGAGTGTCAGTGTGGTGAACGTACATCTCACTCTTATGTGTAGCCCGCTTTGATTGTGTGCGAGATTGATGTCTGTGCAGTGAGTTGTACCACTCTGTGTGTAGTCAGTTGTGATTGTGTGCGAGATTTGTCTCAGTGCAGTGAGCACGTACTACACATGATGTATAGCCAGCAGGTTGAATTGATGTATCGAAGTGCAGTGAGCATGTACAACTGGCAGTGTGGAGCCAGCTGTTTGGGTGAGATCAGTGTCTGTGTGCTAAGCTCCTACTGCTCTCTTGAGTAGCCAGCCGAGTGTGTGGGTGGCATCGCTGTTTCAGCATGCAGTGAGCATGTACAGCTCTGGACTTGTAGCCAGCTGTGATTGTGGGTGAGATCGATGTATTGGAGTAAAGTAAGCACATACTTTTGATTTGTAGCCTGCTGTGATTGGATGCGATTGTCAATGTGCAGTGAGAATGCACCACACTCTGTGGCCAGTTGTGATTGGGGGTGAGATCACTGTATCGGAGTATGCAGCGAACACGTACGGCAGTCCATGTGTAACCAGCAGTGATTGTGGGTGAGACAGTATGCAGTGAACACGTAGTGCTGTCTGTGTGTAGACATTTGTGACTGTAGGCGAGATCCTTGTATCAGAACATGCAGTGAACGCACATCGCTGTCCACGTGCAACTAGCTGTGATTGTGGGTGAGATGATGTATTGGAGTATGCAGTGAACACGTACCCTGTGTGTAGCCATTTGTGATTGTGGGTGAGATCACATCATCAAAATATGCAGGGAACACGTACCGCTGTCCATGTGGAGCCAGCTGTGATTGTGGGCAAGATCAATATTTTGGAACATGCAGTAAACACATACAGCTCTCCATATATGGTCAACTGTGACTGTGGGTGAGATTGTCAGTGTGCAGTGAGAATGTACCACACTGTAGCCAGCTGTGATTGTGGGTGACATTGATGTTTCAGTGTGCTGTGTGCATGTACCATCTCGGTGTGTAGTCGGTTGTAACTGTGGATGAGATTTGTGTGTCAGTGTTCAGTGAACACGTACCACTCTCTATGTAGCCAGCTCTTGATTGTGGGTGACATTGTTTCAGCCTGCACTGGGTATGTACCACTCTGGATTTGTAGCCAGCTGTGATTGTGGGTAAGATCGGTGTATCGGAGTATGCAGTGATCATGTACCACTCTCCATGTGGCTAGCTGTGATTTGGGGTGAAACTGTCCATGTGCAGTGAGAATGTACCACACTCTGTAGCCAGCTTTTGGGAGATTGTTGGTGTGCAGAGAGAATGTACCACACTCTGCAGCCAGCTGTAATTGAGGGTGAGATTGATGTATACTGCGAACATGTACCACTCTGGCCAGCTGCGGGGGGGGGGGGGATGCAGTGTGTTGGTAGGTAGTGGGAACACACCATACTCAAGGGATCAGTTTACATTATTTGTCCTGAATAACATCAGTAGTGAGGTTCAGTGGGAGGCAGCCATGCTGTACTGTAAGGATGTAGGGCACGTTGCTTATAAGAAACAAAAGGAATTCTGTTTTGGTTTTAGATATATTTTTAAAAACCTATTTACATTGCATCAGAGCGAATTCCAGTTTAGTGCATTACTCTCTTGTCTTAAGAACCGGGGGTAAAGCAGTGCCTGATTATATGCTAATGTTTGTTGTGCTGAGTCTCCTTTGCTTAATGCAGCAGGTAGCAGGCGGAGATAACCCACCCCACAGAGAAAGTTGTTGACTGTGAACTCGAATTTGTGTAGGTCGGGTCTCTGCTTGGCTTATACTTTCCCCAGATCCCATCAGTGGAATAGCAAATTAGCTGTCGAATTGTTGAGATGGTTAGTATAAATCATTTTTATTTTTTATGAGGGGACAAGGGGACAAACCAGCCTCATGGATAGGTGGGATCCCACCCCCATCTTGTCATACCATTAGAGTATTAAATAGGGGTTGCACAGATGCATTAAGCCAGCTATTGGGGCAGCAGTTACCTGTCCTCCCAGATCAGTTATTGCTGCACTTTCTGCAGGTAGGCTATTCTGATGATGCAGCAACACAGGAGCCCTGGATTGGGGAGTGGCACTGGGTCTCTATCCCACCTAGACTGGAGAGGGGCTCTTTAAACAGCACCACCTGCCTCTTGGTGTAACCACTCGACACTGGTCGAGTGGGACGGGATAAAGGGGAGTTAGAAAAGAAAAATTATGTATTCAGGACTTTAATTGGAGTCTGTCTGTTTGAGGGGAATATCCTCTTTTCCTTAGCGTTGAAGGTGGCCATCCAACCCCCAAAGACGGGTAATGTAAGGTTCTGATGGGCGGCGGAGGGAGGGGTGATCTCTTGACATATTTGAAAAAAGTGGAGATGTAACGAGCAACTCTCATTAATCGAATGGGAACTGTTCTGTCTAAAGTGCAGGGGGCTAAACAGTTGGCTGTTTTCCTCTCTGTTATTAAAAGTAATTTTAAATCATTTCAGCTTTTCTGAGCAGTGTGTCATTTTTTTTTTTTCATGGTAACGAAAGGTTTTGCAGCATGTGTACAAAATGTAACTAAATTTAATTTGGGGTAGCAGGGGGTAGGATTTTTTTTGCAGAGGGGAAAGAGGCAAAAACCTCCCCCTCATAATAGCTCAGCCTGACCACTCTGACTTTGTTTGGCTGGCGACTGCTGACCTCAGCCCCTCAGCGTATCCCAGTGCTTCAGCCTGACACCGGCAAGGTATTAAGACCCTCACTGAGCTCTCTGTTTCTGTCTACAGTCTGTTGCTGAGTTGTAGCTTGTTGTACATAAGACATTTAATACCATTAAAAGTGCTTGTTGGAAAAGAGAAAATACTGTAACAAAAAAAAAAACCCTGTAGAAACTGAACTTTGTAAATTGTACAGACATTTTTGTAAGTTGTTGTGGTACCAGATAAACTCAGGTTTGGAATTTTCATGTATGGCGGGGAACTCTTGTGATACATGGAAACACAATCACGTTTACATTTCACTCGAATTTTTGGTTTAACAAAAATGTGCACTATCTGTTTGGTCTGACTTGGTTGATCCCCCCTCCCACTGCATAGTGTTAATAAACACTGGTCACGGTATATATTTATTTATATAATATATTGGGAAATTGTGTCTTTGGTGCCAGAAGCGAAAAAGTGAAATCTTGTCAGAGATTCTGAAGGGGGGCATTGCAGCCCTTTTAGCAACTGTTCTACAAAACCCAGGTGCAGTCCTTATTGCATTTTACGGTGAAACTGTACGGACTGTATGGCCACCATTTATAATGTCATTGGTGTGACGCATGCCTTTGTTTTGAGGAAAATTCGCCGGGTTTACATGGTGGGGAATTATAACATTTGCATTATTCTTTCACAGATCCAAATTAATAGCAAAAACGTTTTTAAAAAATAAAATAAAACTTCTACACTCCAGTGTATGACTGACAGGTGTGCCCCAAAATGCTTTACACTAACAGTGGTAATGGTTGCAATTTTCTAAGACACGAGTAAGTAATATAGGAGTAGTGGAATTGGATGTGTACAAGGAGGCCCATCAGTGTTACACAGTCGTGGTGGTAATAATTAAAAGGATGGCACACTCCTTGTTTTAGAGCCCCCCCCCCCAAAAAAAATCATTAACGTAAAACTCAAAGCAAGAAGAGTGACGGCAGTTATGCTATTAATTTGCATCTGATGTGATTTTAAGAAACATTTACCTGTTTTTGGTGTAGCTCAGTTCCTTTCAAGACAAGTCCTTTAAAAAAAAAAAAAAAAAAAAAATCCTCGTGTTTCCCATCATTTTAATGTGACTGCAGTTTTGTAAGTCTGTGCTGGTCCTTAACACGTTGCACATTTCAGTTTTGTGAACTATGCCATTACCACCAACTCCACTGTAAATGGCTCGGGGGAGTGGGGGTTCTCCCAGGACTACCAGCCTGCTTAAATATATTTTAAATAAAAAAAAAAATAAAAAAAAAACCACACATCTGCGTTTAGAAAACTGTGGGTTTGGTGCTGTGTTCTGCATCACTGTGTCCTGATCAACTGCTTTCTTAATTTGTGAATCTAATCCAGCAAGTAACGACATGGCTAAAGACCTTCATTTTGGGCTTGCATTTCCATGAAATCCACATTTGCTCTGCTTGTGCTCTTTATATTTCTACACAAAAGACTCCCATATATGTGTGCTCGTTTGGTTGTGAAAACTGATGGAAAGCTTATTTCTTGAGGGACAGTGAAGGAGACCAGTCTTGAACAACAACAGATGGTCTCTGATGATGTTTTTATAATCTGTTTATTGAAATTTTAAAGGGACACTTGTCACCCCAGTTATAAAAAAAATTAATGCAGTATGTTTTTATTTCGTATTTTGGTTAGTGCCCCATGCAGAACGTCAGTATGTAGTTGCTTTTGTGAAACAAGCCTTGAAATGCTTATACCACACTGGCAGCAGAGCTCTGTTTACATTTTCAAGTTACGTACCTGCCGCACATGGTAACGCTGTGTCTGTGTGTGCGGTCCCAATGTCCTTATATTCAGCACTGTCCGGATGACACACTCACGGACTTGCATTCACTTTCACTTGGTCGGAACCGCACACACAGTACTTCATTTCCTAAACTCTCTATGAAACCTTGTGGCATTATTTATTTTGTGTAGTTTTCTCTAGCCACTATTTTGAAACAATTGTCCTTGCCTGTTTTTAATACCTTTCAACAAATGCTGTGCTGTTGAGAGTGTAAGAATATGTAGGCGTAGACAGAAATACATAAAATAATGCCACACGGTTTCATAGAAGTTTAGGAAATAAAATATGTACAGCCCCGACCAAGTGAAAGTGAATGCAACTCCATGAGTGTCATCCTGACAGTGCTGAGTATGAGGACATGGGGACCGCACACACAGGCACAGCGTTATCCTGTGTTGCAGGTACATAACTTGAAAATGTAAACAAAGCGCCGCCGCTGTGGTTAACACTAAACTGCTGGTGAGCTGAGTTTTCACTAAACATGAGCATTCCAAGGGTCGTTTCACAAAAGCAATTCCGTACTGACATTAACAAAGAGCAAAACATAATGAACGATGAAGCCAGCTGGTTTCCCTGCTTGACCCCATACTTTTCTAATCTAGATTTTGTGCATGCATTATCTGGGCCTGCCTTTTACAAAGGAGGATGGAGTCCACAATCTGAACTGTAAGCCACAGTATCCTACTGGCAATATGTTGTGTTCAAAACATTTATTAACCTTGTACACAGATGCACACGTGTGGTTCCCTGGTCCATCGTGCTGCAGCTGTCCCCCCCTCCTCCTGACACCTTGGTGTGTAGCACTGCCACATCTTTGAATGCCCCCCTTGTCGTGGTGAGTACTTAGATGTAAACCCAGCCTCCTAAAATGGCTGCCCTAGTTATGGGTGGTAACCAGTTAAGTGCCCGATGCCAAAGGCCTTCAATTTTTTCTTTGGTGCCACTGACCGTCAAAGTCATCCTCTCCACGAGCAAGGCCTTAATGAGGAGGTTCACCCATTTCCTCTAGTTGTGGTCTACGTGGCTCATCTTGATATTCAGCACACATTTTTTGAGTAGAATCACGGGGAGCAGTGAATACATGCATCCCCTTGTCCTTTCTTCAGGCCCAGTTGTGTAGATTGAGGGGTCGTACGTTCTGTCCTGTTTGACCTTTTATCGTTAGGATTCAAGCATGCGTGGGATAGACACAAGGTGACCTTAGAAATAAAGCAAGGGGGGAAGACCGGAGATCAAGTGGGGTCTGCGGTGGCACTGTAGGTAGGGAAAATGGGTCAGACTAGGTTGGCCAAGAGGTCCTTAGTTGCCAGCAGCTTGTATGTTTCTATGTATGTCTTCCAGAAAGGGCCGAGCTTTGGTCATGACCATATATTGTATGTGTACACGCTTATCACTGACATCTGCCGCAGATGGGAGGAAGCCTTGTGGAGTTAATGTACCACTTGTGTTCAGAATAATCTGTTCCACAATTTGGGTTTTCTTGACTCAGTTACATACAAACAGTGCCATGTGACTGTTCCATACTTACATAGAAACATAGACTTTGACGGCAGATAAGGACCGCTAGGCCCATCTAGTTTGCCCATTTCCCTACCTACAGGATAGGCCGCAGATCCTAGTTAACCAACAGCCTATTTCTTCCTACCCCCCACAAGAATTGCCTTATGTCTGTCCCATGCATTCTTGAATTCTCCCACAGTTTTAGACCCCACAACCTCTCGGAAGGCTGTTCCATGCATCCACTACCCTCTCTGGAAATAATACTTCCTCACATTGCCCTGAACCGCCTTCCTTCTATCTTTAAATTGTGTCCCCTTGTTCTTGCAAGTCTCTTTTCTGAAAGATGCTACCCTCTTGGACTTTGTTGATTCCACTGAGGTACTTCAAAGTTTCTATCATGTCCCCCTCTCCTTCTTTCCTCAAGGTATACATATTAAGCTCCTTTAGTCTCTCCTCATACGGCTTCTCTTGCAGACCCTGCACCATTTTAGTTGCCCTCCTCTGACTGCCTTTATCCTGTCTATGTCCTGCGGAGATGGGGTCTCCAGAACTGGACACAGTACCCCAGATGGGGTCTCACCAACTGTCTGTACAGAGGATAACAACTTCCTGTTTTCTGCTAATGATGCCTCTCCCTATACATCCCAGTATACCCCCAGCCCTCCCTACTACCTTCTCTACATTGCTTGCTAACCTTAAGGTCATCTGATATGATTACCCCTAGGTCCCTTTCCTTTTTGTTATTGTTACTACCTCCCACCCATTGTGTATTCTTCCCTGGGTTCTTGTTTCCCAGGTGCATTATTTGCATTTCTTTGCATTGAATCCTAGCTGCCATACTTCTGACCATTCCTCCAACCTTGCCAAGTCCCTTTTCATCCTTTCCACGCCTCCTTGTGTATCAACCCTGTTGCAGATCTTTGTGTCATCTGCAAAAGGCATACTTTTCCTTCCAGTCCCTCTGCAATGTCACTGATGAAGACATTAAAAGGATTGACCCAATACTGAACCCTCAGGTATACCACTAGTAACCCCTTTCTTCAGAGTGGACTCCATTTACAATTACCTTCTGTGTCCTGCTGTCCAGACAATTTTTACCCAGGCTACCACCCTGGGTCCCACTCCCAGGCTGGTTAATTTGACTACTAATCTTTGTGTGGGACTGTGTCAAATGCCTTGCTAAAGTCTAGGTAGGCCATGTCCATTGCCCCTCCCTGGTCTACTACTTTGGTCACCCAGTTAAAGAAATCTATTAGATTTGTCTGACATGACCTTCCCACTGTGAACCCATGCTGCCTTGGGTCCTGTCCTCCACTGGCATCTAGGTACTCAACTATTCTTTCCTTCAGAAGTGACTCCATCACTTTCCCTACCACAAAGGTCAGACTGACAGGTCTGTAGTTTCCTGACTCTGTCTTGGTCCCACTTTTGTGAAGGGGAATCACATCCGCCTTCCTCCAGTCCTCGGCTACTTCAGACCACGTTTGGCTGTCTGGCTCTTTCCCCAAGCTCTCACCCCCAGCTGGCGTGGCATTTATGTGAAGGGTTCTGGCTCCCCAATCCAAGTGGCTTGTATACCTGCACGATCCTTCTTGGGTCTACCCACTCAAGAAGTATTAAACCTAGGTCAGATGGAAGCATGGTCATCTGCCCCTATTCTCCAGCCCTAGATATCGTCTGGCCTGCAGATTATTTTCCCCAGCTTCCCAGAACAAAAGTAGCAGGACCTATAGGTTCCAATTTACAGATTCGCCAAAAAGTGCAAATTTTAAACTACTCACTGGCCTGTAATATGTTTTTATCTGGTTGATCCTGCTACTGCCTGCCTACCATTACTGGGAACTATTTCTTCAAGTCCCCTGTGGCAACTCAACCGATAACCTGCCCGATGGGCTAAACTGCGGGGGACATCTATATGCCTTAATGCATACAGTAACTTTTAACTACTTATTTGGTGCATAATCACGCTTACAGCACTGGCACTGAGCAGTCGACTGCACTGCTAAGAGAGATGGAGAGACCTGCATGTAGCTCCAGTTGCCAGACATGGACAGCATAGGGGGATGGAGTGGCAGGTGAGCAAGAGAAACCTACATGCAGCTCCGATTGCCAAACACATGCAAAAGATGACGGGGAGGGCACGTGAAAGCTGCTGGCAAGAGAGACCTTTATGCATCAGGGGAGCCATTGAGAGACTGAGTATGCTTCCCTCTGCCCAATTAAATCTTATTAAAATATTCAAAATGCAACAGAAAAAGCTTCAGACAGCCCAGTTTCAGTATGCTTTTTTGACTGTGAGCAGATGGGACTCGGCAAGTGCAGAAAATAAGCAAACATTATGGACATACTTTGTCACGTGTGTAAATCTCTACAGGGATACAAATTAGTCAAAAATGGCATAATAACTGAACTGATTTGTCATGGAGACCATACTTGGAGAGGTTGATATGGTACATAGAGGAGAATGGTCTCTGGAGGAAAATCATATCAAATTAAGCTGACTTTTTTTGACTGGGTCACTAGGGCAGTGGATGGGGCAAAGCAGTGGATGTCATTTACCTGGACTTTAGCAAAGTCTTCAAATCTGTGCCACATAAGACGCTGATTCAGAAACTGATAGATCTTGGGTAGAAAGCTGGCTGAGTGACAGAACACAGAGGGTGGTGGTGGGGAAAGAGAGTCATCCAGTACCAGGGAGGTCACCAGTGGGGTCCTGCAGGGATCGGTGGTGGGGAGGGTTAAAAATAGTAGCCTTTGTTAAATTACCCCCACCGGGTTACTAGGACTTCCCGGTTTCTGGAGCCGCCCACAGCAAAGTTTTGACGTGTTCCTAGGGAGAGCGCGGGGATGTGCTCCATTATAGTCTATAGGGGCAGTTTTTATATTAGAAACATTTGGTGATGAACCTGGTACTGGCTCTGATCAACAAGGGCCTTGTTAGTTGGCCGGTGCCCTTGATTCATCATCAAATGGCCATTACAATACATAAAAACTATTTAAAAGCTGCCCCGTGGACTATAATGGAGCACTTCACCAGAAACTGGGAAGTCCGAGTGACCCAGTGGTAATTTTTATGAGGGCTACCATGTTTAACCTGTTGCAATATTTTTGATAATCTCTGCATCAGTATCATTTGGAAGAGGTAAGGCATCAGATCCAGCAGGTACAAATCCCATTTTATTCACCTTGGTGAATATCTTTAAACGAGTCTCGACGCTTGCCACTAGGTTCTCCAGTTCTCATTAGCGTCACTCTGCTTTGCAGAGTTGAGTGTGACTGCCTTTTCAGTCTGTGTTGGGTCACTACGCTAGGCTGCTGGCAAGATCACGATTTTCTTCTGATCTTATCTGTGTCAGTCTTCACCATTCATCACTGTTGGGTACATGGCCAGAGGTCATGACCCCGCGGGTGCTTTTTTGGTAGGCGGAGCAGACGCATTGCATGGTGCTCACAGGTTGGCCGTTAGGCGCTGCCGACTCCACCTGCCTGCCAGTTCATCTCCCGCCGTAGAGGTCACTTCGTGGGAAGCGAGCTCTTGTTGAGGCCTACCGCTTACGCAGTCGTTTCACCGCATTTTCCTGTGCCGCAGTCCGTCAGTTCTAGTTGCTTACTCGACGTCGCTGGTAAGATCTTTCCATATATTTTATTGGCGATGTTGAGTCTATTTTTGTGTTTTTTTTTTTTTTTGTTGGTTTTTCTCCGTAGGTCATGTCTCTGTCGGAGGGCAAGAAAACTTCCAGGACGGGTCGGCTGCCCATGCGGCTGAAACTATTCTGTCACCGACCAGCACGACCGTTGCCTTTTGTGTCTTGGCCCGCTTTACGACATGGATTCGTGTGACGCCTGTTTTCTCTGTGGACCACAGGGGCGAGCAACGCGCGTGGAAAATGGGGTGAGCTCTGCCAACCTTCAGGGGTCAGGCACGCACTCGGGCCAAGCCACGCGCACTCTGCCTTTTCTCCGGGTCCCTTCTCGGTTCTACACGGAACGAAGAGGAGGAAGCCTCTGCTACTAATAGCCTGGCCGTTGCCCAGGCGCCTTCCATGGTGCAGGAGGCCCGTCCCGCTCCTTTCAGGGGGGTGGGAGGCACCGCCACGACATTCGCCCCTTCGGGGGTGAAGGCTCCCCAAGTTGTCGGACCTGCGGTTCGCAAAGCCTGGGTAGGCGCCGTCCTCGATGCCGTTGGTCGGTACCGTTGCGCTCCTCTGTGCTGTTCACGATGCCGTGGGCCCTGATGGAGCCGTCATGGGCGCCGGTTTGTCGCGCGGTACCGTGGCTACTGTTGGAGCCATTCGCGGCGCCGATAGTGCTAGTGGCACGGTAGGAGTTTCTGTGGCGCCGTCTTTGTCTGTGTCTCGCCTCGGTTGAGCACAGTGCCATGTCCTCTCGACTCGGCATCGTGGGGCCGTCAGAATCCGCTGTTGGTGCAGTCTGCGCCGCCTCTGCCCTCGGCGCTGTGGAGCCAGGTGGCGCTATCTTTGGGGCCATCATCGGCACCGTCTCAGCCCTCGGCGCCGTGGCTGGTCCCGAGTCTGAAGCTGTGCCCCCTGTGGATTCCACTCGTGGTGCTGTAGGGGGCACTGGCTCGGGCATGGTTTTGGTTTCTGGCACCCCCTTTGGCAAAGATGGCAATGGACGCCCTCCTAAGGTCTGGCATAGGGCCTCTGCCTCTACCTCTTCGGAGTCTGGCTCTGCGTCAGACGGACAATCTGACTCTTTGGTGTTGACTGTTGGAGTGGGCAGCCCTGTAGTATCCTCGACAAGCCGGAGTCAGCCCCCTTCTGAGGTGGGGTCGGTGACTACCGAGACTGGGGTCAGGGGTGCTGACCAGCGGGCAGTTGTGCAGGCCAACATTGCTCTGCAGCCCGGTGTTGGGTTCACTGACCCCTCAGCAGTGGTACCCCCGACTGTGATGTGCCTGGATCGCCCAACTTTGGGGCTGATCGGAGCATCTATGGGAGGGGAGGGTACTGTGCCCTGCATAGCTCCTTCAGGTGTTGCCCAGGGCTTTCGGCTACCTAGGCTGGCCCCCTCGAGGAGGATGGCTCTTTCTGACTCCGAGGGGTCAAGGGGCGTGGGGTCGGCGCAGTGGCCTTTTCCGGGGGCCCACCCGGGCTCTGGAAGAAGCCGTAGTGCAGATCTCTGCTCTTCCTCCTGTTTCTTTGAGAGAGCCCCATTCTTTTGAGGTAGGGTACCGTCCTTCTGGACCTATACGGCCCCAGTCTCCTCACGGGGGAATTTTTCCAGGCGCAGCCAAGGCAGTACCGAAATGGTTGTTCAGCTGTCAGCTGTGGGGTCTTCTGGGGCACCTTCGTCCGTGGGTGCTCCTGGTCCGCTCCTTAGGCTCTGTCCCCATTCCTCTGCCACATTCTCCTGCGCTCCCAGGTATCCTCTGTCCTAGTGGGGCTCTCTCCTGGGAGCAGTACAGGGCTGTGGCTGCTCGGTTCCCTCCTTACATTAGGGCAATGGACAGGTTTTTCAACCCCCCTTGAGCAGCCGCCCTCTGAACAGCCGGTGCCCTCTACCTCTTCATCCCTCTCTTCTGGGGGAGAGGAAACTTCTGTCCACATCTCCAGCCACTGATCTCGCTGAGTATCAACGCTTCCTTG
Organism: Neoceratodus forsteri; assembly: GCA_016271365.2. NCBI lineage: Eukaryota > Metazoa > Chordata > Ceratodontiformes > Ceratodontidae > Neoceratodus > Neoceratodus forsteri. Next base: position 6,107,003 of record JADMNL010000036.1, read on the forward strand.
TGAGGATGTTGGAGGACTTGCACCTCGCCCCCTTCCACTATAAGCAATCCAGAGCACTCGGCGCACGCATTTTGTCAGCGATTTTGGCGAGGCCATCCTTGTGCCCCCCAGCCTGCTCCCTTTCGGGAGGTGGCGTGCTCTTGGCAGAGGCCCTTCTCTGGAGTTCCTTCCCATAGGGATCTCAGCAAGAGGTATGGCACCCCCCAAGGACTCCAGGTTCCATGCTCATCCGCAGTGGGATACTCCTGATGGGCTTTGCGCCCTTCACTATGACCGGCCCCCCCAGATCAAGACTCTTCAGACTTTGACTTCTGGGGTAGGAGGATTTTCTACTCTGCACAGTTGTTACTTTCCATTTCTGCACATCAGGCCCACCATGCAGCCTATGACAGGTTCTTGTGGCCCAGGCTGGGTCAACTCCTACCTTCGTTGCCTGATACGGAGCAGACCAGAAAAGCCATTGCACTCTCTGCGTGTGGCCTGGAGCTAGCAAGGCACAGAGCAAGGGCATCCTATGATGCCAACGAGGTAGCTACCAGGGTCGCAGCGACGGCGATCTGCAGTAGGCAGATGGCATGGCTGTGTCTTTCCCGGTTGTCACCCTTGGCCCGGCGTAGGGTGATTAACTCCACTCACCAGAGAACCTACCTTTTCTCCTGTAGAGCGAGATGGCGTTTGTCGGGGCAACTTCCTTCCTTCTCTTGGGGGGGGGGGGTCCCTGTCTCGCTCTCGGGCCTCTCCAGGCCCTGAAGTTTCTCCCTGTTAGTGTGTCACCCACTGACAGCTAAGGGACTTTGTCCCTTAAGGTGTAAAAGAAAACCCCCTTCAGGGGGGCTCGGCACTCACCCAACAGTGATGAATGGTGAAAACTGACACAGATAAGATATGAAAATTACTTACCTACCATAATTATGATCTTTCTGTGTATCGTCACCATTCATCACAATCCCACCCTCCATCCCACTGGGGTCTCAGTCTCTGGGTCTCCCTCCCTCTCTGTGCCCACCCCCCTCCTTTCTTGTCAAGAGTGGGGTAAAACAGGGGCACATGGGATAATTTTCTGGGGACAGTGGTCAGCATGGGGGGGGGCACTCCTCCAGTGCATTATCCCCACCCCTGTGGGGTGGGAGTTGGTAGTTGCCCTCCATTCTCTCCTCCTTGTTCCCGTCCAACTTATTTCTCCTTGTCCTATCTTCCATTAAAAAAAAAAAAAAAATTCCTTGTTTTCACCAGTAATCTTTCCTTCAGAGGGTGTTAATTCTCTGTGCCCTGTCCTTCCAGAATAGCCAACTCTGCTCATCTGGAGTTTTTTTGCCAGCCATTCTGTGCATCGAATTCTGGCAAGAAGCCTTTGGCTACTCCTTGCAGTTCCTATATAATCTGGAGACGGCCCAGGGTTTGGGATGTGTTTAACTTCCCCCTCTCCTCCTAAATTCTCTATCCCACCCTACCTCCCTCTTCTATTTCCAGAGACTGGGGCACCTACCAATCCCCTTAGTTTCCCTCTTATGTCCTCTCAGTCGTTATTTCATATATTTTCCTATACATTGGGCTTCCTTGTCCCACCCTCCACTCCTTTCCTCTTACCTCTCTGGTGACTCAGAACTGGCAGGCAGGTGGAGTCGATATCGCCTAATGGCCAACCCGTGAGTGCCACACAATGCTCTGCCTACCAAAAAAAAAAAAAACTCCCGTGGGGTCATGACTTCTGGCCATGTTCCCAACAGTGATGACTAGTGAACATACACAGATCATAATTACGGTAGGTATGTAATTTTCATATCTTGCTGGTAGCAGCTTTCCTCTAAGTGCTGGTGTTCTGCAGCCATGGGTCAGGAGGGAGATTGAGGGAGTGCAGTCTGTGCATTGGGAGGAAGAGGGATTTAAACAAGACCATGCACCGATTTGTAAATATTTCTTTATTGGATACAGCAGTGGTTATGTAAACATAAACTATTTTTACAAAACAACCACCATTCTTACCCCAGGAGTCCTTTAGCATCAGTAACTTTTTTGCACTTAGCTGGCTAGGTGCAGCTGCTCTGGAGGTGTGCCTTTAAGATATATTTAAATGAGCTTAGAGCCAAGCCAATCAAAAGACAGGAGGGGGTGTGGGCTGAGTGACAGCTATTGAAGGCTTTAAACAATTTTTTCCACTGGACTGAGCAATATTGCCTCTGAGGTGTCCAAACTTTCGTTGACAGCCTCCAAGTACTTATCTGGGTAAAGTGTTCCTTATAAATTATTTCCTTGAGTGAGCGGAGTGAAAGTTTTACTTTTTCATTAGGGCCGTGCAATTTTTTTTAGTGTGACCGCACTATTTTTACCACGACTATTTAGCTTAAAGCCTAATTTTATCACAGGTGCTTCTTCATTTTTGATTCTTGTGGGAACCGGTGCTTTTTAAAAAAAAAAATACCTCAGACCTTGTGGGATTTACCACGAGGTACCTACAGTGGATTTCAAATTTAAACAGGGCTGGGGTTCTCTCTAGATTGGCAATTACGATAAAACCTTTTTTTTGTTATTACTGGACCTTGGTATCTGTGTCAGGACTGTCCGTAAGGGTCCATCAGCCACCTGTGCTCAGTTGAGTATTGCTGGGTTTCTATTAAGATTGGCACTGGTATAGATCCCAGTACTACAAACCCCAAAAGAGGTACTAGTAATACAGTTTAACTGGGAAAGGACTGACTGGTGGCATTTTTACAAAAACCTGCACTTAGTTTGTAGGTTCAAGGCTAGTTTGCTTTGCCTAAATTGGCAAACATAGACAAACCTTTGATTATTATGGCTGAGGATAAATCAAAAGCTTCTGACAAGGGGCCATTCAAAAGTACTAATACGAAAAGCAGAAGTACTGAGAATCCCTCCAGATCCTAGCCAAAAATATAAAGCTTCCAAAGAAGTTCCTCACAAATTGAAAAATAAGTAAATATAAGATAAAATATAAAAATGTCAGCACACGCTGACGTGGAACCTTTGTAAAACAGCCTCGGCTCAAAGGTATTGTAATCCTAGATTGAAATAAAATGTGACAAGAAGAGGAAGCTTGAACAAGCCTCTGAAGTGGCTAAAAAGAAACACTGTCAAATCAAATATACTCCCATTGCTCCTGGAAAAGTCAATAGCAAGACAACAGGTAGCTTAAGCCATACACAAAAAACTCATGCAAACTGTGCAGGTTCTTCCGTCGGTGCAAGATTTGGAAAAAGCATAACAACTGTTCCAGACCCTTCAAAAGATGGGTCCTTGATTTACTGGGGCTAGCAAGCAGCTTCCACAGTTCTTTCTTCTGTAGACCATGAGAGTGACGTAGATAATTTTATGATGACCCTGTCGTGGATTTTGAGGGTCTTGAGCCCCAGGAGTCTCTGAACCCTCATCTTGGGGATCCCCTGGGTGACCACAAGGATCCTTCCTCTGCTTTCATTTATACAAAATATGCTGAATGCCCTGGACCTCCCTACGCAGAAGCCCAACCAGGATGTCAATGAGGACGAATCTGGTAGGGAGATGAAGGGTCTTTCATCCTTTAAAGACCCTGGTCGTCTCCATCTATAATGCATTTAGAAAAAATACCATGAAGGTGCTTAAACACCCACTTCAGTATCAGGTTGATAAGTGGCTTGAGAAAATATAAATTGTCTGAAAGTGGTACAGAGTTCTTGTCTGCACACCCTAGCCACGAGAGTATGGGGCAGCAGGCAGCTCGTGAGTGCGCTGGAGTCTCCTTGTCCCCCTCTCCTCCCCCTGACAAGGATTCCAAGAAAATTGTCTTTACAACAAAGAAAATGTATGCCACAGCTTCTGACTTTCTTCTTACATGGCATTCACAGCCAAATATCAGAAAACCCTTTGGAAATCTGTCCAGGTTATTGCCTGCAACAGATCAGATTCTGTGGTGTAGGAGCTGGAAGATACATCAAACACTGCCCTGGAAGCTACTATGTACCAATTCCATATGGCAGATGACAACAATGATGCAATCTCTAGGGCGATGGCCCATGCCATCTCTCTGAGACGCTTTACAGTTCAAGCAGCTGCCAGACCTCGAGCATACCCAGGTGTCAAGACCTCTGTCCCCAACACAGAGACCGCTGTTGGAAATGGAGGTACAAAACCTTCTGGCTTTACAAGCAGTGGAGAGGGTCCCAACCCACGAGAAGGGCAAGGGCCTCTACTCCAGGTATTTTCTGACACAAAAGAAAACTGGGGAGTGGTGACCTATCTTAATTCTCAGATATTTAAACATCTGAAAAAAAAAAATTCACAGTGGTCACTGTCACTGGTCATACAGTCCTTACAGCAGGAGACTAGCTAGCCTTTCTAGACTTAAAGGACACTTACTTCCACATACCCATAAGGAGATCTCACAGGAAGTTTCTCGGCTTCAAACCTTTCAGGTCACTATCAGTTCACCGAAATGCCCTTTGGTCTGTCCTCGTGCCCCAAGGGTCTTTACCAAGTGTCTCGCAGTGGTAGTAGCACATCTCAGGAGACTGGGTGTCGCTCTCTACCCCCGTCTGGACGACCGGCTCTTAGTAGCAAAGTCTCCTTGCCAGGTCAAGGAATCTCTTTCCCTCACAGAACGCACTCTGGGTTTCCTGATACATCTAAAGAAATTTCACCCGGAACCCACCCAGCTGCTTACCTTCATAGGGGCCCTGCTCGACACTCAGAAGAGGTATGCTTTCCTCCCGCAGGAAAGAATTCAGAGTTTCCTTTCCATGGCAGATCCTTTCACCCGGGAACAGCCAAGACCAGCCAGACATTTCCTCAAACTTCTGAGACATATGGCATCTATGACTGCAGTAGTCCCTGGGGTCAGGTACAGGATGAGACTCCTGCAAGCCTGCCTCCGAGCTCGTTGGTCTCAGAGAAATAACAAATTTTCAAAGTTGATACCTGTGTCAGAGCAGTTCCTCCAAAACTTGCTGTGGTGGAAGAATCCTGCAAATTTGCAGCCAGGGTTCCTTTTTAAGCTCCTCTTCCCACAAAGGTGATCACCACAGATGCCTCCCTTTTGGGCTGGGGAGCTCATTTGGACAGTGCCTCAGTAAATGGCAACTGGACTCCCGAAGAGTCACAGTTGCACATAAATCTTTTGGAACTCAGAGCAGTCTTACTAGCTCTCAAAGCTTTTGCTCCCAGCATAGAAGGGCAGGCAGTTCAAATTTGAATGAACACCACCACTGCAATGTTCTACATAAACAAGCAGGGTGGCACCAGATCGGGATACTTTGTTTGGAAACTCTGAACTCTAGCATTCTCCCCTGGCAGTTAGCCTCTCGGCTATCCACCTCCCAGGCAAACTCAGTACTCTGACGGATGCTCTAAGTCGCATCAGTCAAGGCCAGAGCAAATGGACACTGAACAAGCAAGTACTAGCCACAGTGTTCAAGCAGTGGGGCACACCAGATGTGGATCTGTTTGCCTCTCCTCTCAATTTTCAGCTTCCTTAGTACTGTTGCAGGCCCCCAGTTCCGGGAACACTTCCTCTGGATGCCCTGATCCTGGACGGGTCAGGGAGGTTCCTATATGCATTTCCTCCCTTTCCCGATATTCAGCAGCCTGCATCAATGATCCAAGTGGCTCCGGACTGGCCCAGGCAAACCTGGTACCCTCTCTTTCTTTCAATGTCCTGCAACAGGCCCATTTACCTGCCTCCAACTCACTCCCCTGCTGACTCTTCCACAGATGGAAGTGCAGTACTCAGACATACACTCTTCACCTCAAAGCCTGTTTTTTGAGGAGTTAGTTTCCATCCTCACACTACTCTGAACAGGTCCTTAAGACACTGAAGATGGCTAAAAAAAAAAAAAACACTAAAAAAGACTTATGCAGCCAAATGGAAAAGGTTTTCCCTCTGGTGCAAGAGTGAAAAGGTCGAATCCCTATCAGCTTCATACCCTCAACTGCTAGACTGCCTGGTGCCGATCTAGAGAGAAAACCCCAGGCACTGTTTAAATTTGAAATCTACTGCAGGTGCCTTGTGGTAAACCCCACGAGGTCTGAGGTGAAAAACAAGGCAACTGTCCTTAATTCGACTGTTCCCACAAGAATTTGTCCCAAAAATGAAGGAAACCATCGAAAATAAGCACTCGTGATAAAATAAGGCTTTAAATATTCACGGTAAAAATAAAGTCAGAATAGCGCCGTTGTGCTTAAATTAAAAAAATTGCGCAGTGCTACTGGAAAAGTAAAATTTTAACTCAGCACACTAAAGGAATTAAATTATGAGGAAAACTTTACCCAGATAAGCACTAAGAGGCTGCCAACAAGGAAAGTTGGGAGACACCTCAGAGGCAATATTGCTCAATCCAGTGGAGAAAAAATTCTGAAGCATTCACAGCTCTCACTCAGTTCACACCCCATCCTTCTTTTGATTGCCTTGTCCCTATGCTCATTTAAATATCCCTTAAAGGCACACCTCCGGGGTAGTTGCACCTAGCCAGCAAACTGCAAAAAAGTTACTGATGCTAAAGGACTCCTGGGTAAGAATTCGGAGTTTCCTTTCAGTGGCAGATTCTTTCACCCAGGGACAGCCAAGATCAGCCAGACATTTCCTCAAACTTCTGGGACATATGGCCTCTATGACTGCAGTATTCCCAGGGGTCAGGTACAGGGTGAGACTACTGCAAGCCTACCTTAGAGCTCGCTGCTTTCAGAGAAGCAACACATTTTCAAAGTTGATACCTGTGTCGGAGCAGTTCCTCCAAAACTTGCTGTGGTGGAAGAATCCTGCAAATTTGCAGGCAGGGGTTCCCCTTTCAAGCTCCTCTTCCCACAAAAGTGATCACAGATTCTTCCCTTTTGGGCTGGGGAGCTCATTTAGACAGTGCCTCAGTAAGCGGCAACTAGACTACTAAAGAGTCACAGTTGCACATAAATCTTTTGGAACTCAGAGCAGTCTTACTAGCTGGCAAAGCTTTTGCACCCAGCATAGAAGGGCAGGTGGTTCAAATTCAAGCGGACACCACCACTGCAATGTTCTACATAAACAAGCAGGGTGGTACCAGATCAGGAATACTCTGGAAGCTCTGGTTTCTAACATTCTCCCCTGGGAGTCAGCCTCTCAGCTATTCACCTCCCAGGCAAACTCAATACTCTGGCAGATGCCCTAAGCTGCATCAGTCAAGGTCACAGTGAATGGACACTGAACAAGCAGGTACTAGCCAGTGTTCAGGTGGTGGGGAACACTAGACATGGAACTGTTTGGCCCCTCCTCTCAATTTTCAGCTTCCTCAGTATTGTTGCAGGCCATTTCCGGGAACATTTCCTCTGGCTGCCCTGATCCTGGACTGGTCAGGGAGGGTTCCTATACACATTTCCTCCCTTTCCCCTGATGTTCAGAGTTTTTCTGAAACTCAGACAGTAGCCTGCATCGATGATCCTAGTGGCTCCAGACTGGCCCAGGCAAACCTGGTAACTTCTTCTCTCAATGTCCTGCAACAGGCCCATTCACCTGCCTCCGACTCTCTTCCTGATGACCCTTCGTCAGATGGGAGTGCTGTACCCAGACGTACACTCTCTTCACCTCAAGGCCTGGTTCTTTAGGAGTTAAGAGTTTCCATCCTCACAGTACTCTGAACAGGTCCTTAAGATACTGAGGATGGCTAAAAAAGACGAACACTAAGAAGACTTATGCAGTCAAATGGAAAAGGTTTCCCTCTGGTGCAAGAGCGAAAAGGTTGAACCCCCATCAGCTTCAGACCCTCAGTTGCTAGACTACCTGGTACACCTACAGGCGTCAGGCTTGAAACCATCTTCACTTAAGCTACGCCTGGTGGCAATTTCAGCCTACCTTTAGGTAGGAAAGAAGAAATCAATTTTTTTCCCCACACCATTTTAACAGTTTTTCAACGGCCTCATGCACCTCCAGCCTCCAATCAAGGAACCGGTTCCTCTTTGGAGCCTGAACCTTTGCATAGATGGGCTCATGAATCCACCTTTCGAGCCTACGTCCACGGCCCACATCAAGTTTGTAATTTGGAAGACCATCTTCCTGGTAGCCATTACATCTGCCAGGAGGATTTCAGAGCTACAGGCCCTGTGCATTGAGCCGAATTATATCATCCCTCACAACGATAAAGTTGAGCTCAGGACAAATAGGACATTTCTGCCAAAGGTGGTTTCAGAGTTTCACTTGAACCAGTTCATTACTCTGCCTGTCTTCTTTATGAGCCATCCACTGCTTGGTTGTCAAAAGAGAAATCTTTTACTACCTAGAGCATTCTAGACAGTCCAGAGGCTCTTCCACTCAGTTGTTCCTCACCTAGGGGGATGTAGGCAGAGAAAGACCAGCTACCAAGAGAACTATCTCTCATTGGTTGGTCTCTTGTATTAGATTCTACTATGAGAAAACTGGTCAACAACCTCCAGTGGGGCTCAGGGCCTATTCCGCCAGGGGCACTGCAGCCTCACTTGAAGCCACAAGGGTCATTCCCCTATTAGATGTCCACAAAGCAGCTACCTGGAAATATGTGCACACCTTTGTGAAACACTAGTTTGGATGAGCTGACCAGATCTGATGCCAAATTTGGCAGGGCGGTTCTGCAGAAGTAGGGTCTCTGCCCGCCTGCCACTTGGTACTGCTCGGTAGTCTGCAAAAAAGTTACTGATGCTAAAGGACTCCTGTGGCAAGAAGAAAAAATTACTCACCGCAGTAATCTTCTTTCTTCCATGAAGTCCTTTAGCATCAGTAAGCTCTCACTCTTCCTCCCCGACTCATCTGTTGGAGAAGGGCTCCTATATCACCTTTTACCAAATTTGGAGTTTCTTATTAATGAGTTTTTTTGTTCATGTCCCTTTTGTTTGTTTCCTCTTTTGTGGACATTTGCATTTTTTTTTTTTTATCCCATTGATTCTTTTTCAGGGCATTTGCTAGTTTTTCCTTGAAAAAAAAATCTAAAGCCTTTAACTGCTCTCACTCCCTCCTGTGTTTTGATTGGCTTGTTCCTACATATTTAAATATCTCGTAAAGGCACACCTCTAGGGCAGTTGCACCAAAAAAGTTACTGATGCTAAAAGGCCCCTTGGAAGAAAGAAGATTAACAGGTATTTTTTTTTCCTTATCTGACATTAGCTCTTGGTTTCCAAAACACTGGAACATCTAGCTTCAACTTACTTCTCTACCGGATTGGCTAATAAAGGTGTAATGGAATTTTCCATTAAAGCAGATATAGTTTTTAATTTACAATCACGTTGGAATGAGATCCCCTCATATCCTGCGTGGTTTTGTACAATTTAACATGTACACCACCTTTTGTTTAAACTGGTGTGTAAGTTTACCTACCTTCATTTTGCATATTTAAATTTGAAAGTTAAACGTATGCAATTTAAAATATTTGTCACACATAATAATTATACTGCACTGGTCCGAATACATACTTTGCTGCAATTTGAGCCCACAGTCGCGGTTACTGCTACACACAAGATGGCGCCGTACATCGCATTGCTGATGCAACCTTTATCGTTCTCGGTTGGCTGTCTGATCTGATTGACACAGAGTATGCCCAATACCGCTTGGAGGCGGGGTTGGTGACGTCACTGCAGTTGAGGGCGGGCTTTAGGGACTCGATGGTTTGTAGCGGTGTTGGGCGGCGGGCAGAGGAAGACGGTAGAAGGGCACGGCTGAGGTAGGTAGTGGTGGTTGCAGGAATTGTTGTCGGGTAGTTTTGGGGGATAAGGTTATTAGTGCACAGTGCGCCTCCGGGATTTGCGCGGCTTTTGAATGTCACCGTCTCGAGAGGCGCTGCCCTGCAGTCGGGATGGTGTTCAGGCTATGAGAGAGAGGAAGGGAGGTTGCCTGTCGCATTGGGCTTGTTTGTTGGCGCTGGAACAAGATGGCGGCCACGCGGGAGGAGTAAAGCGCGAGGCATCGGGTAATTGGAGGGGGAGGAGCCGGAGTGAGCGCGAGGCGGTTGGCGACGGCTGGGAGGTTTCGCGGGAGGAGGCCGGTAGTCGTGTCGTGGGGGTAATCGACTTAACGGGTGCACCCCTCGTCTAACTTTTATCTGCTTCTGATCTGACTAATCGAGTCCGATTTGGGGCACAGTGTCCTGACCTAGAGGTCCGAGACAGAACAGTTTTATAATTTAAAAAAAAAAAATGTACACGAGAAATGGCCGATTTAAGTAGAGAAGCAGCATTCGCTAGTCTGGCAAAAAAAATATTTTTTTCTCCGCTTTTTTTTAAATCGCTTTACTAATGTTATAATTAATCACTGTAATCATTGAAAATGGCCCCCAATGTCTGTTTCAAAATCCTTTCCAAAGCATTTCCTTGGAGCTTGTTTTTTGACTGAACACAGCACACAGCTGGCTGACTCGTGGCCCTGCCTGCATTTCAACGTCCATGTCTCTCAACTGCCTAGTCTCTCTTGTCCGGTGCGAACCGTTCCCTTTTGCCTGTCCCACCTGTATTGAAGCTGGCAATAGACTAATCCTGCTCTGGGGCATCGTTTCTTTGAAACACCTATGATGTCTACCGCAACTCTTAAGAACCCCTTCAACAAGGTTTCACTGGCAATCATTTATATAAATTCGTTAGTTGAAGGATTTTTTTTTTTTGCTACCCCTGTGCTTCTTCTGAAATGGGACTTGGCAACCCTTATCATTTTGGTGAAATTACTTGAATTTTGGAAATGATGCTACTGCTCCTGACACCACTTTTTGTGAGGCTCCACTTTTCCACAACTTTTTATGTGAGGACGACCTTGCATCCCCAAAAAAAGTCCACCCACTGGTTTTATTCATCGTCTCTCTAAGTTTGTACCCTGTCCTCTCTTCCTGTGAACAGGGCAGGGCTGTTCACTTTAAAGAACAGTCAGCACTGAGAGCCTCACACCCAAGTGTGAGACTGATCCCAGTTTGCACCTTTTTTGTGTACAATGTTTTTTCTTACTGTTTTGATTGTATCAGGTTTATTTTGTTGACTTGTAAGCTGATATTTTCTGTAACCAATCCCAGAATACCCTGCAGTTGATTTAAGAGTAGGGCTGCAACAGTGGGAGATTCAGTAGACTGCAGTGCATGTTAAGAGTTTTTTGTTTGCTGGTTGAGCTGTCTGACTGTACTTGGTGCTGGGAGAACAGTGGGACTGGTATGCATCTGATCAGAGTATACACTGCAGGCTATTGAATGTCCCATTGCTGCAGCCCTGCTTTGATGTCAGCTGCAGGGCATGCAGATGGGGCCATAATGTATGAAAGGCACAAGTGGGGACATTTGCACATTATTATGGCCCCATTTACGTGAGCTGTGCAGGGCAGCCCAGTAAAATGTGCCTGGCGCCCTCCACAGACTGTTGTGTGGAACGAGTGGGTCCTGGGGCACCTCCTGCCCCGAAACTGTGATCATGGCAGAAACAGTCAGATACAATCCCTGGTACTCTAGTGGTAGCGCCCCGCCCGACCCTCTGATGGCCGTCTTGTGTAATAAGGAAACACCCTGGTGTGTCAGTGGATTCCCCATCCCACCCGATCACTGGTGTATGTGTATTCTGCATATCCTGGTGGTCCAGTGGCAACCCTCACACACGCACAGAACCCCAGCTGCGGCCCCCGGTCATTGGTGACATCTTACAGTATGAGCTGTAAGCCTAATGGTGCACAGTGTGGACCAGTGGGCTTGCAGGGCATACTGTACTAGACAGGCCCATTGATCCACACTGTGGACCGATAGGCTTACGGCTCCAGGGTTTTATTTAACTCTAAAAATTGATTAGCATTTTGCTTATAAAAGTTCTAAACATAGACTTTGACGGCAGATAAGGACCGCTTGGCCCATCTAGTGTGCCCATTTCCCTACCTACAGGATAGGCCGCAGATCCTAGTGAACCAACGGCCTATTTCTTCCTACCCCCCCCCCACCAAGAATTGCCTTATGTCTGTCCCATGCATTCTTGAATTCTCTCACAGTTTTAGATCCCACAACTTCCTTAGGAAGGCTGTTCCATGCATCCACTACCTTCCCTGTGAAACCATACTAAAACATTGTGAAAATGCATAGCACTTTCCTCACTGCGTTTAACAAACATAACACTTCTAGAAAATCTACATAAATGCTTTCTGTACAATTAGTATTGTCCCAAGAAAAAGTGTTATTTAAAATCTTGTAGCTTGTACTGTAAGCTGTTATGTGGCCAGGCAGTATGTGGGCGGGTTGCAGCCGTCCGCCGATGACTGGATGGGCTCAGGGCCCGTTATAATCTCAAGTGCGACAACATCCTGCATCTGGGACTATAGCAAGTATATTGGCCTGGACAGCGTACACTTACTGATGACATTCTATACTTGAAAGACATGCAGAACATCCATTGCTAAGTCGCCTCCCTCACCAGTTGTCTATTACCAGAGGCCACTCATCCAGAACCAGACTTGGTACAGCAAGCAAGCATGACTGAACAGATGATAGCTGCAGTTATCCTGAGCACAGTTGTTGATAGGCCGTGCAGCATACTACTGCAGAGGATTGGTGTTTGCAGGCTGCAAAAACGCAACTGGCATGGGGGGGGGGGCTCATGGCTACGTTAGAGGGCCACGGAAGGGCAAACGACATACACATGTTGGAGGGCTTAGAGGGCTATTTCCCCAGGCTTTGTAACCCCTAAACAGCTGAACACCTATTCTCTGACAGCTGGAGCTGGCCCAGACATACTGCCCTGTCCTAATGGATACCAAAGACTGAGGGAGGTACTGATCTGACAATTGCCTTTGTTTTGTCAGTACCATAGCAAAGCCTTGCTTTGTATGTACAGTACTGTTTCTCTGGTTGCTATGTGATACTGCGCCATCCACGCCCGGTTGTGTAGCTGACCTGAATGCCATTCCGTTACTCTGTCATGTACGATGGCCATTGTGATGCGTGATGGGCACCTCAGGCCCCCCCATCACTGAGGACACATATTCAGAGGGCTGTTCATTTGCCTTCTTTGCCCTGGCTGTAACATCTGTTATTCCTCCTTACCTCGTATGGTCTTGCACGCGGGTCATTGGGTCCCAACCGACATCACTATCCTTGTGGTGGATCCCGAGTTCTCCCCTCCAACCCTCAATATGCTTGCGTGTGAATAGCTGTTATTGCACTGCAGCTTGTATGTGCAGTGATGTAATGTGTCTCGTTAAGAGCGTTCGCTATTACATACCTGCGGGTTTTGCGTTCGTGATTTACTACTCACAGTGGTAACATGGAACCGGTGGGCTGGGGTCCTGTGTGGGTGGGGGTTACCATTGGACCACCAGGGATCTGTAGGATAAGCATACACCAGTGATCGGGGCATCGTGTGGTGAGGAGGGGGGCTCCACTGGACCACCTGGGAGTTTCCTTGCTAAGCAAGACAGCGATCAGAGGGTCAGGAAGGGGGGTACCACTGGACTACCGGGGAGTGTATTTTCTTCTTTTTACCGAGATCAGGGCTACAAGGAGAGGGGGTACCACTGGACCTCCAGGGTCAGTTGGGATGCTTGTGGACGGTGATCCAGCTGGGCGGGTGACCACCCACAGCTGGCGGCTGCTGTTTTGCGCCCTGCAATACAGCAGCCTGCCTGTGGGTGGCCATCATTTGAGCCAGGATTTTCTGGCTCATCTTTGTGCCCCAGTATGCGGCGCATCTGGGGGTTGTGCCAGCAGCTGCACCGCACATCCCGGGCTGAATATCGGGATGTGCCACATATTCATGGGCATGCCCCTTCAGATGCACTGCATACATTAGCAGTGCGCCCTGGCACATCGGGAGTTGCGCTGCCCCAGTCACCCTTTTGAATATCGCACTGGGGCACATTGCGGGGTTGCATCGGCGCAACCCCTTTGAATATCCAGCCCTGAGTGTAAATTGGGACTAGCCCCATATCCAAGTACTGACTGTTCCCCTTTAATACACATTAGGTGCCTAAGTGTGTCTCTCTTGCTTGTCACTGCTGTCTCAATTGCGTATTTTTCACAACAGAGGGGAATGAACAGAATTCGGATCCACGTTTTGCCGTCCAGTAGAGGCAGACTTACCCCTGTGCCAAGGCCTGCAGAGGTGCTGACCTGCTCTTTCAACCAACGGCCATGTTCCCAGCCCCGCCTGGAGGGACTTGAGTATTGTATAAAGCACATCCTGGAGGACAAAAATGCACCTTATAAACAGTGCAGCTACACATCCACCAAGAATGGCAGGAGGTGTCCCAACGCAGCCCCCAAAGTAGAGAAGAAGGACAGGTGGGTTAAAATAGTATAATGCTGGTGGCAGTTTGCATGCAGTTCAAAACGTAATAACTGTGGCATTCCAGTGTACTTGGTTAGGGTGTCTCAGATACGTGGGGGGGGGTGGTACCACGTAACTCTGCTGGGACTCCATTAATTCTGCATAACCCCACGCCTTCAGCCTCCTGGGACTACATTAATTCTGCATAACTCCATGCCCTGGAGTTGGTTATTGCTGTTTGGGGTTTTCTCTTGTTTTTAAGCTGTCTGTTTGTTACAGTGGTAAGGCTACCAGCAACCCCAGTTTGGGAACAAGCCTAGATCATTGGTGAGCTGGCAGGGAGAAGAGGATCAAGCATCCTGGGGCTGCCCTAGACCAGAGGAGCATTTGTGTCTCAGAGGACATCTGTGGGGCATTTATATGGGCTTCAAGCCACTCATTTTCCTGGCTTTACTGCCATCACCTACTCCTCTCCCAATCCTGTGTTTTGTCAGGTGAGTGCTAAGCTCAGTTTTACAGCACTGAATCTCCGGTTAGGGACTGGTTATTAAGGCCCATACTGACTGCTTTGGGAGCAATACAGAGAGAAATTCTTTCCTTACAGTAATTGTGGTTGTGTGTAGGTTCTGTCCATGGACAGCGCCCCAAATGTTATAGTTGGGGACTCTGGGAAGGGGTGTGTTAATACTTCTCCCAGAAAGTTTCATCCTCTCTCAGCTAGTAGGGGAGGATATCCCATACCAACTGTTGACTGCCTATTGACAGAGCCTACACACAACTGGAATTACCAGTAAGAGAATAAAATTCTGCTTTATAAATCTTTGTTCCAGTGTTTACTACAAGCCCTTCATTGTAGTTTTTGTACCAAACAGTTGTCTGTGCTTTTAGCAGTATTGTGTTACGTAGTAAATTATAAAGTCAGAAGAGACCGTAAAGAACAGAGTCATGCAAACACATCCCCAGTCAGCATCCTTTCTCCAGGGTGAACGTGACGGGCTACATATCCTTTGTGTGTTTTTTCATTCTGGCTTGGGTAAAAGATTTCTGTGTATTTCTCTTAGTGTGACATTTTGTGTCGCAGACATCTTGGCAACAACACTCTAACTCCATTGCTGCAAATGAAGAAGTCTACCCCAGGACCCTCCCTTGAAACACTGCTGTCTCAGCTAAGCGGTTATGCAAAAGCCGACCCTGCTTACCAAAGTCAGGAGAGCAGTCGGAGTGAGGCCAGCAGAATCCTGGGTATGACTTTGTTCAAATTTTAACTGTTCCCTCACAAGAACAACATACTGTTTCACCATTTCTGAACACTGATTAAAGTTAAGTTCCGACCTGCTGGCATAAGAGAAGCCCAGTACCTTATGCCATGGTAAGCTTCCCGCTGCGAACATTTTAATTTAAAAAGTGACTCCGTTTAGTGTGGGAAGGGATTGTAACTGGTGCAGAACCCACAACCAGCCGATCCCTTCCTGGTGCCTCTGCTCTGCCCTTGCGCTCAAGAGATTTTGTGACGTGTGAGCAGGGCGAGCCCTGTACAAGTAAATGGGGACTTTTCATTTAAGCATTCTTGGAGGAAAATAAAAGACACTACTCAACTAATGGAGGCCGCACTCCTGCTTACGCCACAAAATCTGAGTGCGGGAGTGGAGCAGAGGCACCAGGAGGGGATCGGCTGGCCGTGGGTTCGGCACCAGTCATGATCCCTTCCCATATTAAACTGAGTCGCTTTTAAATTAGCATTTTTGCATCAAAAAGCTCACGATGGCATAAGGTATTGGGCTATGAAGCCCAATACCTTATATTGGAAATTTCCTTTAAAGGGATACAGTTAACCCTTTTTTATGTATTGCTTCTAGTTGAAACCCCACGTTTTATGATTGCTTTCCTTCTCTAAAATTCATTGTTGCTGGTGGTTTTATCTGCTTCCTTGGTAAAACTGAAATGCATGCTAATGCTGCAGTTATAGCCAGCCTTGTTTTGTTTCACATCTTTGATCTACTCTTGTATACTTCCTGAACATTAGGACCCCCCACCCCCAAAAAACAGTGCAGTCACTCATGATGTAGTCTGGCCCCCTTGCCGAAGACTCGTTCTGAGTGGGAGCGCCAGGGTTAGGGCTTCTGCTCACTTTAGCACATGAAATAAAATATTGCTACAGCTTAATTTGGGTTGAAATTTTTTTTTTTTAGAAAAATGGAGCTACATTTATATTGACGAGGTTCCTCTCAACTAAAAACCAGAAATAGCACTGTTTAAACAAAAAAAAAAACTAGTTATTGAAACTGTAATAAACAAAATCTTAAACCTGTAAGGCATGAGATCCAATTTTAATTGCAGGGAGATTACCATAACTTGTATATGCGATTAAGTCTGCTACTTTTTTTGCAGCATTTCCAATAAAAACATTATTATACAAGTAAAAAAATTGTATTACATTTTGTGTAATCTGTAAAACACTTCCTTGAAAGATGAGTAGTCTGATCAGCCCAGTGTTTAAGAATCACGTGTGATGTTGACACCCCAATTGAAGATGATATGGATTGGCCCGGTGGTGTAGAAGGTTGAGGTGCTGGATGCCATGCCGGCGACCTGGGTTCGGGAACGAGCCAGGGGGGTTGGCAGGGGAGGCTAGAGATTGAGCGTCCCACCTACTGCTTTCCTAGTCCTGGTGGCTAAGGCACGCCATCGCGGTAGCAACCTCTGGGGACGGTGGGGGGTGCTTCAGCATGGTGAGAATTGGGGTGACATCTGCACAATGTGCCTGAGGTCGGCTGTAACGCTTGTCCCAGTGGGCTTAAACCGGTGGAAAAAGGAGACTGGGCAGCTTGATGGCTGCGCCCTGTGCTGCCCGGAGGACTTGTGCAGAGTCCCGTCGGGGAGGGTCCAGGGCTATCCTGGCTGAGAGCGGCAGAGGGGAGCCCTCCAGCAGGATGGCATGACTGCCGTCCCGCATTCTCCTGGGTGCGGTTTGAGCTACCGAGCTCTTCTGACGGACAGGGCTTGTGGCTGGATGCCCCATGCCGGTGTACACACTGCAGCTAGGAGGTAAAAAGCCGTGATTTAAAAAAAAAAAAATTGATTTGTCTGCAACTGGCATATCTGTAGACATAAGTGTCTATACTGATCTCACAGGATTTTACAATTTTGTCTATAATTTTGGTTTTGATTTCATGCTATAAATTGATAAAGAAACGAGACCAAAGCATATGGTTCAGAGATCCTTTGTTACATTTATGGCATAAATTCAAAGGTTTAAGACCCATTTTATAAAGTCTGGACGGAATTAGATAGGCGTTGTGTAATATTCTACAACAAATTAGTCTGAGATTGTCTGCAGGAATTAGCTTGTAGATGTTGTTCCACATATTTCCCCAGTTCAAAGAATGGATTGTAAAATAGGTTCACAAAATGAATTAGAAAAGGGTTTATTCAAGAATTTTAAGCTTCAGAAGAAATTTGTATAAATTAGAAGTGGGGTGGGGTTTATTGCCAGCAGAAATTGGGTCCGAAATAAAGTTAAATTCTTTCTTTGATATAGAAGAATGTTCAAAATACATTGCCGAAATCAGTTCTAAGAATGTTTAAAATTTGACACTCACTTCTTGGGTGAGTGACACTTCTTGGCAAGTTCAGAAAAGGAATGGAAATCTCCATTATCAACTATAGATTTCACCATTAAGTTAGTGGAGCACGGTAACAACTTGGATCTAAGATTTTTTTTTCTCCTTGAAAATGGTAATTTGGGTTGTATGAGATAGGTTGGTTTAGACACAGAGCCGGAGTAAAATTAAAGATATTACAAAGCTGGTTATGAATTTTTAGAGATGTACCAATCACTGTGTGTGAGAGTTATTTGGAGTGTGTTTAAAGGAGGTGCACAAGATGGCTTCTGGGGCATGTATTGTGCCTTTTAAGCATCTGTTTTTCCAGGAGCACCCAAGTAGGAGCATAACCAGATGGTTGATTTTCCTGGGATAACCATTTCATATATTGGGCTGAATCTTAACTTCCTGTCTTCACTGTTCCAGCAGTGTACTGCATCTCTGTTCTCCCTAAATGTGGTTTCCTGTGTGTTTTGTCTCCTCTCATTGTGTTATGAGCGATGTACTGTGTTTGGGGTGCGCCCAGGTCCAGGAATGATGCAGTTGAAGGAGATCAAGGACTGCAGACAGGTTTTTGTATGATTAACACCAGTATGGCGGGTAGTCTGCTTTTCTCTCTTAAAAAATAAATAAATAAATTCCAACACTCAGCAACATCAGCAATCTACAGAACGGGCCCAATCTTGACATTTGTTTTTTTACACTGGGGGCACTTTGAGGCTTGAGGGGGTTGACAGTGTTGCTTTAGGACAGATGAATGTTGGCGTGGGGTCTGTGGCCAATCCAGTCAGTTGGTAGTGACTATGAAAAGAAAGTCACGCCACTCACCCTCCTGTATTCTGCTGCTGCTCCCCACTGTTGTGGCTGTCTGTATTTTACACTTCGGACTTTGCAACTCCGAATAAACATCATTTGAATACACTCTTGTTTGGACAGCGTTTCCTTATAGAACAATATAGGAGGGTGAGTGCCATGACTTTCTTTTCATTGTATTGTGTGGTTGTCGCAGAGCACTCGGTCCCACTTGGGCGGCTCTGTTTTTGAACTGTTGGTAGTGACTATTTGGGTTCCCGCTTCCGTGTTTACACCCCCACTTCCCTGGGCCTGCCTAATGTCTGCTACCACTCTGACTTGTAAAAGCACTGTGCGATTATAGAGTGTATGAAAAGCGCTATATTAAATCAGATTCCTGGGGTAATTGATGTTTGTTTTAATGCAGATGATGACAGCTGGAGTGAGGGGGAGCAGGAGCCGGCCATGGGGGACCAGATGTGGAGAGGAGACCCTGATAGTGAGGCTGACAGCATTGACAGCGACCAAGAGGACCCACTCAAGTGAGTGCTGCTCATAGATACTGCAGTTGAATAAACGGACATGCCAGTGAGACTTTATGGGGTTTGGGAGTGGTCTTGATAACTGCAGTCTATGCAAGGACGTACTGTAGACTCCTGTTCACAGAAACTTAAAGATACTAATTTTACCCTGCATATAGGCTGAGAGCTGGGCAACTTTATAGTTTGCATTGTCCGCATCTGCCGAAGTCTGCGCTAAGTAACTCCTATACAGAATAACATTTTTTTAGATGATCTCGACTTACCCAGCAGTGGTCAAAACATTCATCCATCTTTTTGCTTTGCAAGTCTCCAGTTATGTGAGAGTTGTGCTTGCATTGAGTGCCAAGGCCTGCTGCATTTTATATCAAAGCTGTATGTGTTTAACTGTTTCTACCTTCATTTGTCATTTTGATTGGATCCCCTTCCATCAGTCAGTTTGTTTAAATGAGCGTTAACCATGCGAGACCTCTTCGCAAGTCCTCTGGGTGCCAGAAGCATTCGCATGGTTAATTTTTTGGTGGGGGATTGTACAGCTGACACGCAGTTTTTAATTTTGACCCATCTTTTCTTCTCCCTTGGGGACAACCAGCTCACTGTTCTAGAGGTTTTAAACTGCTGTTTTATGAATCTGAGCTCGGCTGAACAATATGGCCCTTTTTTTTTTATTTGACCCTTATTTTTTATAGCCAGTGTGTCAGTGGCCGATATGGATAAATATCTGAAATGAACTGCGTTTGCTGTGTAGTTCTTACACAGACTTAGAACGTTAGCACCCCACTTCGGGTTATTGACAAAGTTGGGGGAGATGGGGGTGGGAAGACAGTTGCTTAGATGGGTGTAAAACTGGCTTACAGATAGAACACAGAGGGTGGTGGCGAGAGGGATTGTCTCCTCTAGGAATGTCATCAGTGGGGTGCCCCAGGGTTTGGTACTGGGGCCACTCCTGTCAACGCCCATGACTCCGATTAGGGGCAGGAGTTAGGAATAGGATGAGTCTCTTCGTGGATGACTCTAAACTGGGAGCATTGGCTGACAGGGAGGAAGCAAGAATGGCAGTCCAGAGGGATCTGGACACCCTGGAGGGTTGATCAAGGAGGTGGGGACTGAGGTTTAATCTGGAGAAGTGTAGGGTGTTGCATCTGGGGGGTCAGAAACCCAGGGCATGTTTATACCTTGGGAGGAGTCCCACTGCAAGCCACTTCGAGTGAAAGGGACCTCGGGGTGGTGGTAGACACCAAAATGTACTGAAAACTGCAGAAGAACGGCTGCAAAGGCAAACAAGATACTGGGCTGCATAGCCTGGGGAATAACGTCCAGGAGGAGTGAGGTGATCCTACCTCTGTACAATGTCTTCGTTAGGCTGCACCTTGAGTATTGCATGCAGTTCTGGAGGCTGCACCTTAGGAAGAACATAGTACTGTTGGAGAGGGTCCAGAGGAGGGCAACCAGGATGATCCGGGGCATGGGGGATAGGACCTATGAGGACAGGCTGCAAGTCCTTGGGCTGTACTCACTGGAGGAGAGGAGAGATGGGGGACATGATTGAGGTTTTTCAAATATGTGAAAGGGATTAACTCATTCAGGCCTAGAGATGTCTGTAGGCGGTGTCTGAAAGCATAGCCACTCAGGACAATAACACCTGTAGACGTACTCAACTAACTTTCACTCAGGCCTAGAAATGTCTGAGGAAGTCAGCTGTTTTTACCTAACTATTAAAGAAACCAAATTGCTTAGAATTGAATGCATAACACCGTTAGAAAGGTAATTTTGCTCTGAACAATTTTGCTGCAGATACTTTGTGTCTATCATGTATACTTTAGGAGTTATTCATATTTGTTTAAGGTATGATGTGCATGGCTAACATTTGTCTCTCAAGCCTCACCTAAGCACCTTGAATAAATCTGAAAAAAAAAATAAGTTGTTTGGTATTTTAGCTACAATAAAATAAAAACTAAATGGATTACAATTGATTGCATAGCACCATTAGAAAGGTTATTTTGTACTGAATAATTTTGCCACTGATACTTTGTGTCTACCACATATACTTTAGGAGTTATTTGCATTTGTTTAAGATATGGTGTGCATGGCTGACATTTGTCTCTCATGCGTCACCTAAGCACCTTGAAAAAAATCAGTTGCTTGGTATTTCAGCTAGTATAAAATAAAAACTAAATCGATTACAACTGATTGCATAGCACCATTCAAAAGGTAACGTTGTGCTGAACAACTTTGCCACTCATACTTTGTGTGTAGCACTTACGGTTCAAGAGGTAGTCACATTTGTTTGTGGCATGCTGATTATGGCTTGATTTTGCTTAGAAAGGCCCAGGATGCAGTGCTAAGAGTATACAGGGCACAAGTGGCAGAAGTCTCAAAGAGCTCTTGTGGTGTGAATGAGTTAACAAGGGTAGAGCCAAAGAAATGTTCAGGCTAAAGCAAATGGGCACAACCAGAGGGCATAAATGGAAACTGGAGGGAGGAACCTATGGGGAGAACATGAAGGCATTACTTCACAGAAAGGGTGGTAGAGCCATGGAATGCATTGCCTGGGAGTCTAGTCGAGCAAGACGCTGTGAAGGGCTTCAAGAGGGGGTGGGACAGATGCATGGGGGTACTGAAGCCAAGATTGACTCTCACGGGGCGGACGCCCATTAAGTGCTGGATACAGACCAGACACGAAAGACCGACAGGCCTATTCTGCTGGCTTTTAGTATGTTTCTGTGGCTTTATATTGCAGCTTTCAAACCACATTATGCAATGCAGAAAATACCAAATACAGCGCAATCAGTTACTGGGGCAGAGCTCGTGGTGAGCGTCGCGTCCCTTCTGTTTTTAGTGGACGTGCCCATAAGGAGATCAGTAATATGTGTTGGAAAGAACTTTGCCCTTATCCTAAAGTTAAAATAACACCGAGTGCATCATGTTAGCCTTTGCAAGAGGAGAGGACTGAAACTTCCACAGACTGACTAAATGTGGAAAAATGCGATTTGATTACATTGCAGCAAATACAATAGATGGAATTCGCTTTCCCCTGTTTTACGAAATAAGCCAACATGCCAAACCTTTGTTTGCTTCATTGGAATCCTGTTTTTATAAGTGTGTATTTTTATACCAACCTTGAATTTGTAAGTGTGTTTAAGACTTTATGTGACACATTATGTACTGCACCTTGAGAACAGAACGGCCCTGAAAACAGGCTTTGCCTAGTGCCATATCCTGGTAAAATATAAAATAAACCTGAACTTGTATTCAATAATTTGTGTTCCCCGAGCCTCATGTTTTTTGGGATTATAAAAAAAAAAAATTTTTATTTTTTTGTCTTGTTTACATCAGACATGCAGGGGTGTACACTGCAGAGGAGGTCGCCTTGATTATGAGGGAGAAGCTGATCCGGCTACAGTCACTGTACATCGACCAGTTTAAACGCCTGCAGCACCTTCTGAAGGAGAAGCGGCGCAGATACCTACACAATCACAAAGTGGAGCATGAAACAATAGGCAAGTGTGGGGGAGGGGCACTTTATCTTCAGAGTGAGAGAGCAGAGTCATTGTTTAATCATTCAGAAAGAACAGGAGACTTGACAACAGGTGCAGGGTAAGTTAAAGAATGTAGTGTCGGTTTGATAGAAGAAGGGGAGGTAAATGGAGAAACCAGGCTTTATGGTATAAAGATCCACTACTAGCAGAGTTTTGGGGGGATGGCCCCTTTAATTTGCAGTAGAATCATGGGCTTTGAGCCAGAAGGTTGCAGGCTCAGTTGCCAGGTTTCTCCGTCTGGAGGAAGGGGCTGCACTAGGAAGGGTGCAGATGGTGGCGACCGTGGTGGAATGCTCGCGTTTTTATAATCCATAATCCCTTACTGAGGGCAAGGCAGGGTTCTTAAAGGTGGACAGAACAATCATGCTGGTTTGCAGCTGCTTATAATGTTTGTTCTCTTCTTATTGCTGGTCTCATGGCTGTCCTACCACTGGGATCTTCCCTCCTGGGCATCCATAGAAGCAGGAAGTAGACATTACACAGGCGAGCAGGCAGCAGAGGCCAAACTTGGCTTTACCAGCACCCCAAAGTAGAAATCTTGTTCTGCTTGTTTATCTCGCTGTCCATCTTGGGCACTGGCGGCAGGGTATGACAGTGGGTTAGGGACCCCTCCACTCTGGACCCACCTCAAAAGTTCCGTATTAAAGTGTACTCTTTATAAAAGAGGTTAATGTGTTTTGTTAATTTTTTTCCTTTTGAATACTATTTCTCTTAAAGGAATTTTTTATTTGGTGGAATTTTGACACATTCTGAACTTTGAGCTCAAAGCAGCGCACAGGGTTCTGTAAACAACCAGCAAGGTAGTTCTGGTTCATGACTAAAACTGTATACAATGTTGTCCAGTAAAGGGATGAAAAATGCACCTTTTTGCAGTATTACTCTGGTATAGTTAAATATGGATCATTTGGAAGAATGGATATTAATTCTGAAAATGGGAACTTGCAAATAGCAGCCAGTTGGAGGGTTCTCCTGTCCTCAGACCTTGAGTAACAGGCCAAGGCAGTCTTGAGGCTAGCACTGACCTGTCCTCTTCCCTCTGCAGGTAGCGGCCTCCTGACGGGTCCAGAGCGTCTGTCGTTCGAGGAGCGAGAGAACCTGAAGAGGAATGAAGCGCCAAGGCCGTTACCGCAGACCTATATGGCGTGGAGGCCTCTTACACAGGCAGGCTGAAAGAGCGCCTGCCACTGGCCACTGAAGGCTTCACAACAGGTACATTTCATGTATACAAGACCGTGAGGGTGAGTTTTAGTGTAGGGGCAGTACTATAAGAAGTGTCTGAAAACAGTTCCAGCTGTGTTGGAAATGTTGAGAGATATTTTTCAAAAAGTGTTTTGCTTTGGCTGTGTGAGCCAGAAGTGTAATACCAGCAGTCAAATGGTTGCCTGGAATCCACCCCCACCACCCACCCCACCCAAAATGTGGCTGGTGAACCTACGAAATTGCTAGCAGATACAGGCCTTGCTCCAGGAGTCCTTTACCATCAGTAACTTTATTGCACAGTGCTGGCTAGGTGCAATTGCCCCAGAGGTGTGCCTTTAAGAGAGATTTAATGAGCGTAGGGCCATGCCAATCAAAAGACAGGAGGGGGTGTGAAGTGAGTGAGAGCTGTTGACTGCTTCAGAATTTTTTCTCTGCTGGACTGAGCAATATTGCCTCTGAGGGGTCTCCCAACTATTTAGACTTTCTTTTTACCACGACTATTTAGTTTAAAGCTTAATTTTATTGCGTGTGGTTATTGGACTGCTTCCTTCATTTTTGGGCAAATTCTTGTGGGAACCATCTAATTGGGGACAATTGCCGCGTGTGTGTGTGTGTGTGTTTTTTTTTTTTTTTTTTTTTTTACCTCAGACCTTGAGTGGTTTACCGCGAGGCACCTGCAGTAGATTTCAAACTTAAACCGTGCCTGGGGGGTTTCTCTACTAGATTGGCAATTACGAGGAAACCTTTTTTGCTATATTACTGGACCTTTGTTTTTCAAAGGCCTCTTGCACCTCCAGCCTCCAATCAAGAAACGTGTTCCTCTTTGGAGCCTGAACCTTTTCATAGATGGGCTCATGAATCCACCTTTCGAACCTACGTCCACGGCCCACATCAAGTTTGTAATTTGGAAGACTGTCTTCCTGGTAGCCATTACATCTACCAGGAGGATTTCAGAGCTACAGGCCCTGTGCACTGAGCCGAATTAAATCATTCCTTACAACGATAAAGTTGAGCTCAGGACAAATAGGACATTTCTGCCAAATGTGGTTTCAGAGTTTCACTTGAACCAATCCATTACTCTGCTCGTCGTCTTTACTAAGCCATCCACTCCTGGTGAGCAAAAGCTCCACAGCTTGGATGTCAAGAGCCATCTTTCACTACCTAGAGCATACTAGACAGTCCAGAGGCTGTTCCTCACCTATGGGGATGTAGGCAGAGGAAGACCAGCTACCAAGAGAATTATTTCTCGTTGGTTGGTCTCTTGTATTAGATTCTGCTATGAGAAAGCTGGTTAGCAACCTCCAGTGGGGCTCGGGGACCCACTCCACCAGGGGCACTGCAGCCTTGCTAGCAGCAGCAAGGGACATTCCCCTACTGGATGTCTGTAAAGCAGCTACCTGGAAATCTGTGCACACCTTTGTGAAACACTACAGTTTGGATGTGCAGACCAGATCTGATGCCAAATTTGTCAGGGCGGTTTTGCAAGGTCTCTGTCTCCCAAGTAGGTTCTCTGCCCACCTCCCACTTGGTACTGCTGGGTAGTCTGCAAAAAAAGTTACTGCCGTTAAAGGACTTCTGGAGTAAGAAAAAAAAATTACAGCAGTAATCTTCTCTCTTCCAATTGGTTCTTTAGCATCAGTAGGCTCCCACCCTTCCTCCCTGGTTCACCTGTCTGAGAAGGGCTCTTTGTCACCTTTTACCAAATTTGGAGTTTCTTAGCTATGAGTTTTTAGCTCGTGTTGCTGTTTTCTGTTTCCACTTTTGTGGACATTTGCATGTTTTTTGAATCCTGTTTCTTTTTAAGGGCATTTGCCCTTGTTTTTCCTTGTAAAAATTTTGAAGCCTTCAACAGCTGTCGCTCGGCTCACCCCCCAACCTGTCTAATTGGCTTGGCCCTACACTTATTTAAATATCTGTTAAAGACACACCTCCAGGGCAGTTGCACCTAGCCAGCTGATTGCAAAAAAGTTACTGATGCTAAAGGACCCATTGGAAGAAAGATTACTGCAGTGAGTAATTTTTTCTTGCCTCGCATTGCAGTGATGCAGCATAGCTGGCTTTTTGTAACAGTTGCTGGGTTTTACGCATTTGGAGCTGGGAGTATGCGGTAGCAGTCGCTGGGCCTCTCGCATTCAGAGCTGGGAGTATGCGGTAGCAGTCGCTGGGCCTCTCGCATTCAGAGCTGGGAGTATGCGGTAGCAGTCGCTGGGCCTCTCGCATTCAGAGCTGGATTACTTGGATTTGTTGCTGTGCCGCTTACACGTGAGAGCTGGGATTTCCCTGTGCAGAGTAGTTGGGTAGGGTGGCTAGATTAGATAGGCCGATGGGCCTTTTACTGCTGTCACTGTCTTGTGTACCTGGATTCTCCTGGGGCGGTCACTTGACCTCTCATTTAGAGTTGGGTTCCTTTAGGATAGTTGCTGGGCTTCTTTATATGTGAGCTGGGATTCCCCAGGGACAGTCACTAGGCCTTTCAGCATTGAGTACTGGGCTCCCCTCACCCCCACATTAAGAAACGCATTATACTGGGCTTCTGTTTTGTGATGCAGGTGGAAATTTCCTAATTTGAAACCTTCAGTGCCCAATGACAACAGTTAATGTTCCATGTGTATGCCACGATTCCTCAGGATAGTATTTGTATTTACAGATTTTTTTTTCTTTTCTTAGGTTCACACAACTCGCTCCAGTCAGAGATGCCTGGCATTTGTTGAGGGTGTCCGTTGTTCAAATTCATGCCTCCCAATGTGCAGACATTGCCTGTCTCGTATCCTTAACTTGCTGCTGTTGATTTTGAGATGCTTTCTAAAAGCTGCTGCTGAGTGTGTAGATTCACCTGTGCTTGCATTTGTTTGCTCGTTCTTTGTTTCTGGGGACTTTGCATGAAAACTGGATGTTTGTTCCTTAGAATTCCTTGACTCTTGCTCCTCATGTCCAGCTATAGTCCTAACCCTGTTTGTGATATTGCAGTAGTTGCTGTGGAAATGAATGTCATAAGCAGGGTGAGTTGCACAGATCCTTTTGGTCACCCAGTAAACTGGTATTCCTGTATGGGACGTACTGGTGCTTGAAGCCAGTTGTGCTTGGGGACTAGCTTGGACTTTTAGATTCCCCAGTCAGTGTTGCCGTATGCCTGGTGCACTCTGCAGCAGCTTAGGCCTAGGGCAGACTGGGTGGGGCAAGCGGTCCTTATCTGCCATCAGTCTGTGTTTCTGGCTTGGGACTCTGCCTCTTATGCAGCTGTGCCTTAGGCCTAGTTTGGGACTCTGCATTGAGCAGCTGTGTTGATGCCTCAACAGGACCTGCCAGTGGGCCTGTCGTTGGTTCACTGTGCACAATTGTTTGTTAGTTGTCTTAACCCAGATAATGTCATTAAAGAGCTAGTTGGGTCAAAACAGTTTGGGGGGGGGGAGGATAATACAAGTTTTAAAAAAATAGTCACTTGTAACTTTTATTCCTGAAGTATTTTTTCCTGTGTGGCATTACTGTGCTAGATGTGTGGAACAGCTCCTAGGTTGGTAATTGGCATGTCTGTTCTGGATACTGTACTGTTGGTACAGAAAAGATGGTGTTGGCACTGGGGGTAAGCCTTAACCTCTTCCAGTGTAGAACACTGAAGCAGTGAAAACATTTGGCACAGAGCAGCAGCCACAGTAAATTGGTGGGAAAAAATGAATGAGTGTAGTAGCTGGAGTGTCAGCGTAGTGAGTAGGGCTTCTGCTTGTGGCATTGGCAACCCGAGCTTTTGGGAGGGGCAGCCACAGGGAGAGGAAGGTTATGTGTGGTGATGCCAGCAGGAGCTGCATTGGGGCCGGGGTATGCTGCCTGGTGTGGCAGTGCTGCCCTAGCTGGTGGAAGCCCCAGGGGTTGGAAGGAGAAACCCTTACTGAGACCGGATGAAACTGTCTCTTCTCCCGAGCTCCACACAACCAGCTGTTGCACATGCCTGTCACTCAGACTTTGAAGGGACTTGGCAAACAGAGAACACATCACATGGGCATAGGAGGCCGGAGGAAGCTGGGGGGGGGGGGCGCTGTTATAAGGTGCAGGCCAAAGATCTACATAGAAACATAGACTTTAACGGCAGATAAGGACCACTGGGCCCACCCAGTCTGCCTATTTCCCTACCTACTGGATAAGCTGTAGATTCTAGTTAACAAACAGCCTACTTCCTGCCACCCCCCACTACAATTGCCTTGTGTCTGTCCCATGCATGTTTGAATTTCCGCACTGTTTTAGCCCCAGCAACCTCCCCAGGAAGGCAGTTCCACACATCCACCACTCTCTGTGAAAAAAGATTTCCTCACATTACCCCTGAGCTGTCCCCCCTCTATCTTTAAATTGTGTCCCCTTGTTCTTACACATCTTTCTGAAAGATGCTACCCTCCTGAACTTGAGGTACTTGAACGTTTCTCGTGTCCGTCTCTCCCCATCCCTCCTTTCATCAAGGGTATACATATTAAGCTTTCTCAGTCTCTCTTCATATGATTTCTGATGCAGACCCTGCACCATTTTAGTTGCCCTTCTCTGGACTGCTTCCATCCTGTCTATGTCCTTGCGTAGATGAGGTCTCCAAACCTGCACACAGTACTCCAGATGGGGTCTCACCAACTGTCTGTACAGAGGGATAACCACTTCCCTTTTTCTACTTGTGATGCCCCTTCCTATGTATCCCAGTATCCCCCTGGCTCTTCTCATTGACTTCTTGCATTGCTTACCCACCTTTAGATCATATGATATGACTATCCCCAAGTCCCGTTCCATTTTTTGTTGTACTTTGGGGTACTGTTGAAAGGTACGTCGGAGATGGGGAGAAATCAAGAATGTGTGGGATGAATTATTGCACTGTAGTTTCTATAGCCCTGGGAGCTAATATGTCTAATGTGGGTTTTGGAGTCCTAGAAATCTGGCAGCAGAAAAGGACCCCTATAGCCCATCGCGTCTGCCCCTTACCCCCACCCACTTGTCCCCTTTGTCCACCCATGCCCTCTTGAATCCTTCCACCTCGTCTGGCAGTCTGTTCCAGGACCCCACCACCCTCTCAGTGAAGTAACGCCCCCTCACATTGCTCCTAAATCTTTTTCCTCCTAATGTTACTCTGACCCCTAGTTTTAGCACTTACTTTCCTTGTAAATAAGCTCCCTTCCCTCACCTTATTGATTCTCTTCACATACTTAAACGATTTGTCATGTCCCTGCTCCCTTCTAGTTTCCAGTGAGTACAGATCCAGTTCCCTCCACCTCACCTCATAGGGCTTCCTGTGCACCATCATGGTTACCCTTCTCTGAACCCTTTCAGTGCCTTCTATATCCTTGCATAGGTGAGTTCTCCAGAACTGGACCCCGTCCTCCAGGTGAGGCCTCACCATGGATTTATAAAGGAGAATCAGCATCGCCCTCTTTTTTTGCTTGTTATACCCCTCCCTATTCATGCCAGCATTCTATTTCTTTGCCCACCGCCTTGCTGCATTGGTTCCCCCACCTTAAGGTTGTCTGAAATGATATGTAGTTATATCTGTATATATTTGTTTTTCTCTCTTTCTATACGTGTATCTAGAGAGAGAGAAACAGATATGTATATAGAAATATTAAAAAGTATGGGTCCCAGTACCGACTCCTGGGGCACCCCCGCTTGTCACCCCTTCTTCCCTGGAATGTACCCCATTCTTACCCCAGGAGTCCATTAGCATCAGTAACTTTTTTTGCACTTAGCTGGCTAGGTGCAACTGCCCCAGAGGTGTGCCTTTAAGAGAGATTTAAATGAGCGGAGGGCCAAGCCAGTCAAAGACAGGGGAGGGTGAGAGCTGTTGAATGCTTCAGAATTTTTTCTCTGCTGGACCGAGCAGTATTGCCTCTGAGGTGTCTCCCAACTTTCCTTGTTTACAACCTTCTAGTGCTTACCTGGGTAAAGTTCTCCTCATAAATTATTTCCTTCAGTGTGCTGAGTGAAGTGAAAGTTTTACCCTTTCGTTAGTACTGCGCACATTTTTTAATTTTTAGCACAGCGGCTCTATTTTGACTTTATTTTACCACGACTATTTAGTTTAAAGCCTAATTTTATTGCGGGTGCTTATTTTCGACAGTTTCCTACATTTTTGGGGCAAATTATTGTGGGAACCATCGAATTAGGGACCGTTGCCTTGTGTTTTACCTCAGACCTTGCAGGGTTTACCATGAGGCACTTGCAGTAGTTTTCAAATTTAAACTGTGTCTGGGGTTTCTTTCTAGATTGGCAATTATGAGGAACTTTTTTTGTTATATCACTGGACCTTGGTTCACCTACAGGTGTCAGGCTTGAAACCATCTTCACTCAAGCTACACCTGGTGGCAATTTCAGCCTACCTTTTGGTGGGAAAGAAGAAATCATTTTTTTCCCACAACATTTGTTTTTTAAAGGCCTCTTTCACCTCTAGCCTCCAACCAGGGAGCCTGTTCCTCCTTGGAACCTGAACCTTTGTAGAGATGGGATCATGAATCCATCTTTCAAGCCTATGTCCACGGCCCACAACAAGTTTGTAACTTGGAAGACCGCCTTTCTCGTAGTCATTACGTCTGCCAGGAGGATTTTGGAGCTACAGGCCCTGTGCATTGAGCCGAAATTACATCCTTCTTCACAACGATGAAGTTGAGCTCAGGAAGAAATTTCTGCCAAAGATGGCTTCAGAGTTTCACTTGAACCAGTCACTCTGCCCGTCGTCTTTACTGAGCCATCCACTCCTGGCGAGCAGAAGCTTCACAGCTTGGATGTCAAAAGAGCCATCTTTCATTGCCTAGAGCATGCTAGACAGTCCAGAGACTCTTCCACTCAGTTGTTCTGTATTAGATTCTGCTGTGAGCAAGCTGGTCAACAACCTCCAGTGGGACTCTTGGGGGGGATTCTACCAGGGGCACTGCAGCCTTGCTTGTAGAAGCAAGGGACAGTCCCCTACTGGATGTCTGCAAAGCAGTTACCTGGAAATCTGTGCACACCTTTGTGAAACACTACAGTTTGGATGTGCAGACCAGATCTGATGCCAGATTTGGCAGGGCGGTTCTGCAGAGCCTCTTTTCTAAGTAGGTTCTCTGCCCACCTCCCTCTTGGTACTGCTCGGTAGTCTGCAAAAAAGTTGCTGATGCTAAAGGATTGCTGGGGTAAGAAGAAAAAATTACTCACAGCAGTAATAATCTTTCTTCCAGGGGTTCCTTTAGCATCAGTAAGCTCCCACCCTTCCTCTCCGGTTCACCTGTCGGAGAAGGGCTCGTTGTGTCACCTTTTACCAAATTTGGAGTTTATTGATGAGTTTTTAGCTCGTGTTGCTGTTTCTAGTTCCATTTTTTTGGACGTTTGCATGTTCTTTGAATCCTGTTGATTTTTTTTCAGGGCATTTGTCCTTGTTTTTCCTTGGAAAAATTCTGAAGCATTCAACAGCTCTCACTGAGCTCACACCCTCGCCTGTATTTTGATTGGCTTGGCCCTATATGTCTTTAAATATTTCTTAAAGGCACATCTCCGGGTCAGTTGCATCTAGCCAGATAAGTGCAAAAAAAAGTTACTGATGCCAAAGGACTCTTGGAAGAAAGAAGATTACTGCGGTGAGTAATTTTTTCTTCACTCCATATCCCCTTAGAAAAATTACACCATCTGTATGAAGGAGTTTTCCATTGCACTGTGTGATAGGAACATTGCCGTCTCCATTCTTTATTTCCAGTATGTGGAGGGGGGCTTCCTTGACTATCTTGCTTCAGATATCTGCCAGGATACGAACCAGGTTCTGTTTAAGATGTGCCCAGGAGTGAGAGACCTCCCCTGTCACAGGCCTGTTGCTGTTGGACTCTATGAGGATCCCCACTGCCCGTTACACATGCAGCTACCCCAGCAGATGTATAAACCTGAGCAAGTGCTGTCTGTCCCTGACCACCTGCATAGTGTATCCACAGACCTGTATCTTAGCGCAGCTGAGCTACAGCCAAGCGAGAACTTGCCACTGGAGTTCAGTGATGTGAGTAACACAGAAACATAGGTATTGTCTATAGACGAAGGCCTCATGGTTCATTGTTCCCAGCAACTATATACCCATGTTCTGGCACTGGAGTAGGGGAAGTAAACAATGCTAAACAGTGCATCTTCAAGCTGAGTTGGCGAGCTAGGTACCGGTAGACTTGAACATGAAAATGCTGTGTTTGCCCTTGTTTACTTGCCTGCTACAGTGTTGGCATTTCCTGTGGCTTAGCCTGCCCGTGTCGTCATAGGACTGGCCATGGGGGACACTGGCATATTTAGTTTGGCATGGTGCGATCAGTTTTGTAGTTTTGGTTAATCAAGACTTCTAGGTCCTGCAGCATTGATGCAGGGAATGAAGTGTTCACTTTTTAAGACGACCTGAAATTGGTTGAAAGGGCAGTTAACCAGAGGCAATGGCAATAAGGTGTGTCCTGTTACAGTAATGCTTTCTTTCTGTATACGTCCATTACATGTGATGTGTGTGTACTAATACAGTGATTAAATATGAGGTCTAATTGTTCTGCACAGTGATGCAAACATTTATGGTGTATTGCTGTAGTTAATTTTGTCAGACCAGCATACACGTGACATAGTAAAACAGATCTTCGTGAGAAGATTTTTTCAGTAGGTAATTACATATAGGACTGAAGCAGGCAGGCATCAGGACCCCACGGAAAAATTTCTAGCTAGCAGTCTTTGGTGCGGGACCGCCCGCCTTCCTGTTCTTTCCTGCCGTTAGCTTGTGAAAGTACCTCGCAGTTTAAGTTCACTGCTTCGTCAGTCTGTCATTGGTTTTATTACTGCCTTTTTATCTCGGATTTCTCGCAAGAAACCTTAATGTGCCGTGTATGTGGAGTCCCCCTACTCCGTCGATTAAGCATAAGAACAAGTGCGATTAGGTGAAGCCAGCTCCGCATGAGGACTGACACTCCCTGTGCCCCTTCTGTCTAGGCCCAGATCACCCGTGGAGAAGTGCCAGCAGTTTAACGCCGCCACCCGCAATTGGAGCAGCAGTCCTTGAGGCCCATATCTTGAAGAAGGAGATGTCCTCCATGGAGAAGGAGCTAAAGAAGCTAGTCGGGCCTCATCTTCCCTTGAGGGTAACTGTAGAAGGACGGGACTCCACCTCCATTGGCCACTGTGACTGTGGCGGTTGCTGTGTTGAAGGTAGGCGCCCCGGACCGTTCCTCGGCGGCTGTCTTGGAGGTTTCCAAGGTGGCGGCGTCCCTCCTGTCGGGCTCGGGCCCATCGGGAGCCTCCGGGATAAAGGAGGCAGCCGCTCCCAGGAAGACCGCCACCGTGCGACCTTGTGGGTGGGGAAAGCCGGACATCGGTGCCACTGACACCCGCACGGACAAGGCTGCTGAGGCGCCCGATCCTCTGGGGCAGTGCACAGCCTTGAAAATGCCCATCAAGACTGCTCCTCTAACGCGGACTCCGCCGGTAAAGCGGACGCTGGACCTAATCGACCTGTCCGTCGACCCTGGCTCTCCACTGCTGACCGAGGTCCCAGCGTTTCCCCTGTTGGACCCCTGGGATTTTAGTCCTCCTTCCCTGGGGGACGCCGGTACACTCCTGTCACGTCTCCCTCCTGCTGGGCAGGACGACCTGACGTCTGACACTGGCTCAGACGCCAGACGACATCCCCTTGCCGGAGCTGATGCCCGCCAGGCCACCTGTTCCTGGCCTGCGTGCTGGGCCTCTCCCAGGGCCGCATTCTCCGTCTGAGTTCCTGGGTATCCGACACTGTTCTGTGCCGCAGTACCCGACGCTGGGCTTCCTGCTGTCTGGCTACGGATACTCGCATTACGGATATCCTCAATATCCGTATCCTGCTCCACCCACCAGTATGGGAGGAAGGTGTACGTTTCTTCCACTCTGGGGGGGAGATAAGGGCACTGAATTATGTCGCACATATGGAGGACTACAAGAAGGATATCCTGAGCGAGGTGGAAACAAAGTTGGACTCCCTTCCTGAGTCTCAGACAAAGCAGGAAGTGGCTGATCTAGTCTGATCTGCTCGTTCAGCCAGTTGGCTCATGCTCCGTGCCATGTTCACAGAGGACGCTGCTGGTTGGAGCTCTGCTTTCGCCGTAGGTCTTCAGTGTCATGCCTGGCTCCGGGTGTCGGGTTTGGTCCCTGAAGTGCAGTGCGCTATTCAGGATGCGCCCTTCAGGGGTTGTGTGCTGTTCAGTGGGGATGTCAAGGACATCATCACTGACCTGCAAAGAGAAGGGCACTGCGCTTAAGTCTGTTGGCTCTATGTACAGGCCCCCTCAGGGACCGCGCTTCCCTTTTCACAGACGTTCTCGGCCCAAAGCAAAACCTTAGGGCAAGAAGGCCAACAAACGGGCCCTTCCGGCTGCCAAGCGCCCCTGCCCAAAAAAGCGGTGGCGTTGCTCCTGACTCCTCTCCCACAGCCTGCGCTCCTACCAGAGGAGCGTGTAGGAGGGAGGTTCTCCTTTCATCCACCGGGTTGGGAGAGGATAACTTCAGATGCTTGAGTGCTCCAACTGATAGCAGCAGGACACTCAGAGTTTCTACAGAACCCCCCCCCCCCAGTTGTTTTCCTCTGGTTCGGGGAAGAAATATATCCTCCCTTCTTCTGAAGGCCGCGATAGAGCCTGTCCCGACCCACCTTCGGGGGGCAGGCTGCTACTCCCATTTCTTCCTGGTTCCAAAGAAATCGGGAGACATGAGGCCTATTTTAGAACTCGGTTCCCTGAACATGTTCGTGGAGTACAAACCGTTCAGAATGTGCTCTCTGCAGAGTCTTCTGCCCTTACTTCGGCAGGAACAGTGGCTGTGCGTACTGGACATGCAGGATGCCTACCTGCATATCCCTAGACGCACTTCCCACTGCAAATTCCTTCAGTTTTCGTTCCAGGGGGACCACTGCCAGTTCAGGGCCCTCCCATTTGGTCTTTCCTCTGTGCCCCGAATGTTCACCAAATGCCTCTCCGTGGTAGCGGCCCACCTGCGTACCCAGGGAGTGCAGGTTTTCCCGTACCTGGACAGTTGGCTCCTGGCAGCCCCGTCCAGGTAGGATCTTCTACGTGCTCTTTCCCTTACCCTACAGGTTTTTACCAGCCTGGGTATCTCCATCAACCAGGTCAGGTCCCATCTGGTTCCCTCTCCGAGGCTCCAGTTCATAGGGGCGATCCTGGACAAGACCACTGGCATGGCCTTTCTGCCACCGGACAGGGTGGAAACCCTCCAGTCTCATGCAAGCCTGCTGTCCAGTCGCGGGCGGGTCAGTGCCAGGTCAGTCCTTCACCTCCTCAGGCTCATGGCAGCTGCTATTCAGACAGTCCCTTGTGCTCGGCTCCACGTGAGGATCTCTCAGTGGACGCTTCGGTCTCGGTGGGACCAGATGTTGGATGACCTAGATCAAGAAATCCTGCTTTCCAACCCCGTGATTCGGAACTTGCAATGGTGGATGGTGCAAGAGAAACTTTGCCGGGGAGATCCTTTCTGTCTCAAACCCCCTTCTCAAATTTTGACCACAGACACCTCGGGAGAGGGCTGGGGAGCCCATCTATGGTCTCGCAGGGTTCCTGGTCCAGGCTCGAGCAGACTCTTTGTATAAACATGCTCGAGCTCAGAGCCGTTCTGTATGCTGTCCAAGCTCTGAATTTGTATGTACTTCCCGGTCCTCTGGCTGTCCAGACGGACAACATGTGCGTAGTCTGGTACATCAACAAGCGGGGAGGAACGCGTTCCTACCCTCTGTGCAGGGAGGCAATGAGAGTTTGGGATTGGGCTGTAGAACACAACCTTCACCTGACGGCGGTTAATGTTTCAGGGGTCGAAAATACGCTGGCAGACCATCTCATTTGGTCATCAGCAAAGGCTCACGAATGGGAACTGGATCGGGGTAGTAGACTATCTCTTCTTGCACTGGGGAACACCTCAGGTAGACCTGTTCGCGTCTCCTTACAATGCAAAACTTCCCGCCTTCTGCTTGCTCACCCCAGGGCGAGGCACTTTTTGAAGGGACGCTCTGTCTCTAGACTGGAAGGACAGATTCGTCTATGCCTTCCCCGATTCCCTTGATTCCGAGGGTCTTACACAAACTTGACTCGGAAGGAGCTATCATGATCCTAATCGCTCCTTTCTGGCCCAGGCAAGTTTTGTTCTTTTTTCTGCAACAGTATTCAGAGGAACCTCCACTTCCTCATCCTCTGTCGCAACTTTAGTTGATCCAGGTCTCAAGTCCCTTCAGTTGCATGCATGGCTCCTACAGACGTAGCTTAAGCCAGATTCGGGGTCTTCCCACTTGTGGCTGAGATTCTGGTGGAGGCCAGAAAGCCTTCCACTAGATCTGCCTACACCATGAAATGGGAAACTGTTCTCGATTTGGGCCTCTTCCAAGAATTCTCGAGCCATTCTCGTTCCCTGTTGGGAGAATTCTGGAATATATGCATCATCTATTTTTATTTATTTAGTTTTTGTTGACCGGTAAGTGCACTAGACAAATCCTGCCTATTTTCAGGCACGACCCGAGGAAGGGGGATACAGATGCATGCTAACTGATCTTGAACCAGATTAAGCTGTTGGTTGTATTTTTAGTGAATGAGGGAAATTTGGACAGGACACCGGGGAAATTCCCCTATTCTTTTCAGTAAGTGCTATGGGATCTTTAACATCCACCTGAACTACCACCAATCCAGGCAGATGGGACCTCGGTTTAATGTCTCATCCGAAAGACGGCACCTCAGAAGTGCAGCACCCCTCTCATGCTGCACTGCAGTGTCAGTACTGGGATATTAACCCAAGTGCCAGATGTGGGAACTGAACCCACAGCCCTCTGATCTCCCGGCCTCAGAGGCGTGTGTGCTACCTACTGAGCTGCTGACACTGACTTTTTGACCAGGGTCTCAGTCATTCCTCTTTGAAGGTTCACATGGTGGCTTTTTTCTCGTACCATGTTCCTTTTGGGGACAGAACCTTCGCGCAGCTGGAAGTCTCTCTTAAGACTTTTCTTGGAGAGGTCCTTCATTTGAGACCCCCCCCCCCCATTCGCAATCCTGCCACTCCTTGAGATCTGAATTTTATTCTTGAGAAGCTTACCCTGCCTCCTTTTGAACCGGTAGCCTCAGCAGACTTGGAAGTTCCTATCCTGGAAGACTCTCTTCCTAGTGGCCATTTCTTCAGCTCGACTTGTTTCCGAGCTTCAGGCCTTGATGTGCAAAATCCCGTATTTGATTTTCCACGAGGAACGTGTGGCTCTGCGTGCCAACCCTAAGTTTCTTCCTAAGGTGGTAGCGGAATCTACGTTGAATCAATCCATTGAGCTACCTGCTTTCTTTACGCAGCACTCCAATCAAGGGGAATATCTCTTGCATACTTTGGATGTTCATAGAATACTAAAAAACACTAAGGATCTCAGGAAATCTGATCAGCTTTTTGTTTCTTTTGTTCACAAAAGAGAAGGCAGTGCTGTTACCAAGCAATGCCTATCTAAATGGCTGGCTCACGCAGAAAAGGAGCTGTATTCATTTTGCTTTGTTCGGGGGGAGCGTGGAGTGGAGACCTCCTGGCGGCTCTCACTTCAGCAGGCCAGGGCAGCAGGAGAAGAGCACAAGGAGGGACGGAGGAGCAATTACGGAGCAGGAGTTCCCGGTGGCTGCAGTTGGCGGCAGACCAGGGCAAAGGAAAGTGGCCAATCCGGAGAGAGGGCGCAAAGTTTTGAATCGTGGCAAGGGGCTATAAGGAGGACCCAGTCGCTCACAGAAGGACGCAGAAAATGAGATGTATTTTCTTCCCACCCCGGCCCCGACCTCTCTTAAATAGACAGTGGAGGTGGAGCTTTGGAAGAGGAGTGGCCTGACTTTAGTGGTTTTTTTTTAAGGAACATGGAGAGAATTTTTTGAACTTGACTTCGAGGTGTACCTGATTGGGGTTATTGGACCTGACTTTAGTGGATTTTATTTTTTTTGTGTGTGGTGTGTGGTTGTCTGCAAAGACTAGGAGGAAGGGAACTACCTAGTGTAGGTACAAAAGTACTAGTACGGTATTTTTTTATAAAGGGAGAGTGACTGAGGACACAAGTCAGAATGGGAATGTGGCCGCAAGTTGCTAGAGCTGGCATCTGTGGGAGGCTGGTTGGATGCAGGGGGTGTGGAGCAGCCATGGTACTAGACTGGGCTTGGAAATTTGGAGGCTGCCCAGTATGCCACCAGGGAGGAAGTGGAAGGAGTTTGGAGACAGCTGGTAGAGTGGAAAAGGAAAGGTCATGGGGCGGCCTGCAAAAACATACAGGGGGTTGAAGCCTGAAGCACAAGAGAGGAACTGAGGTGGGCTTGGGGTACAGGGGGAGCCCAGGATCCGAGAGTGCCTGGGAACCCCAGGGAGGGGAGGTCACAGGAGACCGGGGGTACGGGAAGAGGGCAGAGGATAGTAGGGGAGTGAGGAGCGTGAACAGATAAGAAAAAGGGAAAGGAGGATGTGGGTGGCAGAAAACCAGGAAGGGGTTGGCGGAAAGGGAGCAGTGTCTGGCAATAAAGGTTGGGGTGGGAGGGGGAGATCAAGGGAGCAAGGCACAAGGAAGGGTAGTGCAATAGAAGTGCCAGAAAACAGAGTTGGGTGAGGGAGAAGAGCAGGTTGGAGAAGGAGAGGATCTAAGAGCTTCAGAGGAGGGTAAGGGCAGCACAGAGAAACCAGAAACACAGGAAGGGGCCCGGGCACCGACCGGTATGTGCATTCTGCATATCTCTGGTGGTCCAGTGGCAACCCCACACACACAGGACCCCAGCCCCCTGTGGTTACAGTATGCCTGTAAGCCTGATGGTGCGTCAATGTGGACCAGTGGCTTGCAGGGCATACTGTACTAGACAGGCCCATTGATCCACACTGTGGACCGATAGGCTTACAGCTCCAGGGTTATATTTAACTCTAAAAAATTAATTAGCGTTTTGCTTATAAAAGTTCTAAAACATTGTGAAAATTTTGGAGGAATGGTCAGAGGCATGGCAGCTCAGATTCAGTGCAAGGTAATTCACCTGGAAAACAAAAACCCAGGGGAAAAGTACAGAGTGGGGGGGGTGACATACCGACAACAGTAAAAATGGAAATGGACCTGGGGGTATCAGATGACCTAAAGGTGGGTAAGCAAAGTGAGAAGGCATTAAGGAAGACTGGGGGGATACTGGGATGCATAGGGAGAGGCATCAATAGTAGAAAACAGGAAGTTGTTATTCCTCTGTACAGACAGTTGGTGAGACCCCATTTGGAGTACTGTGTACAGTTCTGGAGACCCCATCTCCGCAAAGACAGAGTAGAGGCTGTCCAGAGGAGGGCAACCAAAATGGTGCAGGGTCTGCATCAGAAGACCTATGAAGAAAGACTAAAGGAGCTTAATATGTATAGTCTTGAGGAAAGAAAAGAGAGAGGGGACATGATAGAAACTTTCAAGTACCTCAAGGGAATCGACAAAGTCCAAGAGGGTAGCATCTTTCAGAAAAAGAGATGTGCAAGAACAAGGGGGCACAATTGGAAGATAGAGGGGGCATGGCTCAGAGGTAATGTGAGGAAGTTTTTTTTTTTTTTTCTCTCCTCATGGAGAGGGTTGTGGATGCAGGGAACAGCCTCCCTGAGGAGGTTGTGGAGTCGAGAACAGTGGGGGAATTCAAGAATGCATGGGACAGACATAAGGCAGTCCTAGTGGGGGGGTAGGAGGAAGTGAGCTGTTTAACTAGGATCTGCAGCTTATCTGTTGGGTAGGAAAATGGGCAAACTAGGCGGGCCAAGTGGTCCTTATCTGCCGTCACATTCTATGTTTCTACGTAGGGAAGGGAACAGATGGAGGATGAGGGGAGAGAGGCTCGGGTAGGTTCGGGGGAGCGAGGAAGCAAGGGGCTGGAGAAGAAATTTGAAAAGAGGAGGAGAATGGCAGCAGGGAGGGGTATCCAGGAGGAAAAAGGGGATAAAGTCTTAATAGTGGGGGACTCTATTACAAAAGGAGCTAGCATGGGAGTGAAGGGAAGAGAGGGAATAAAGTGTGGGTGGATGCCTGTCGGGAAAAGATCGTCTGTCAAAGTTATTCAGTGGATCCTCGAGGGGAGGGAAATGGATAAGAAAAACGCATCTGATCTTCCACCTAGGCACAGCACCACTAGCAAAGAGCAGTGTGGATGGAGGTGCAGGCCAGGTTTGAAGCGTAGCCAGGTTTCGCAGCATTCGACTCAAATCCTGTCCTCCTCGGAGGTGCTACCTGTACCAAGGAGGCAACGCTTGGAAGCGAGGCAAAATATTGAGGAATTAATGATTGGCTTGTAGGTTGATGTGCCCAGAAGGGTATATGTGGTGATAGGAAGATTGGGGATCAACATGGAGTGACACGAGCCTATATGCCCGCAGATAGGCTGCACCTAAATGGGGAGGGAAAGCAGTGCTCAGATGTAATCTGGATGATTATGTGGACAGAAGCTACCATTTAAACTAAACGGGGGGCAGAAAAAGCCCAACTGTTGAGGACGGGAGCAAAAGGGCAAAGGAGACAAACCTATAGGGAAGGGAGGAGAGAGGGCATGGAGGGTTATGTGCACGAATGCGGAAGTCTGAGTAGAAAGATCCCTGATCTAACGGCAATAATGGCAGAGGAGGGCCTGACATGGGGGGTAACAGAAACGTGGCAGCCACCAGGAGCAGGGATCGGAAATGGAGATACCAGGGTACAGATTGTTCAGGAAGACAGGGAGAGAAAGGGGTTGCACGCTTTGTAAAGGAAGGTATCAGAGCATCAGAACTGCAGGGTAAGTGGAGAGAGGCAGAAGGACTCTGGGTCCTGTGGCAGTGGGGAAAGGGGAGTCAGAGCGTATGGGTGGTGTACAGCCCCCAGCACAGCACTGGATCATGACAGAAGTAAGGGCTGACAAGTTCATGAGAATAGCGGCAAGGGAGGACGGGTGCTGATGGGGGGACCTGAATCTGCCGGACGTGGGACTGGAACATCCTTTCTGGGCTGCTTCAACCAGCAGCAGGAAATGTTGGACTCTTCTGCGGTGGCCCTCCTAAATCAACTGGTCACGGAGCTAACAGTGTCAGGAACT
Source organism: Neoceratodus forsteri (assembly GCA_016271365.2). NCBI lineage: Eukaryota > Metazoa > Chordata > Ceratodontiformes > Ceratodontidae > Neoceratodus > Neoceratodus forsteri. The sequence goes on from JADMNL010000036.1 coordinate 6,147,898, forward strand.
GCTCTTGATCTAGTCCCTGACGAATGGGGGAAGGTTGGAAGAGGTGACAGGTGGGGAAAATCTTGGTACAAGCGACCACAACATGGCCAGGTTAAAATGAGAAACACTGCAGAGGTTCACCAATGTAGGTTAAAGGTCCTGGATTTCAGGACCCAGGACTCTGGGAGAATGGGGAAATAGTGGAGAGAGCATTGCAAGGAGTGGGGAGTTAGATGGAGGTGAGGCAAGGTGGGGGAGATCGCGGAAGCTATTATAGGGGCCACTGACATACAAAGCGAGAGAGTAAAATAAGAGAGGAGAAACCGCTGTGGTATACAAGGGTAGTAGCAAAAGGTAAGGGACAAAAAGGAAAGCCTTTAGGAGGCTCAAGATAACTCAGATGGAAGCGAACTGGGTAAAATACCAGGTGAGCCGGAGGGAAGCAGGGTAGAAGGGTAAGGAGGGCAAAGGCACAGAAGAGCCGAATACAGAGGGGTCAAAAAGGGACAAGACTTGTTTCGCTGTGTGAATGAAAAAAGGAAGACTAGGCAGGGGATTCTCCAGTTAAGAACAAAAGAGGGGGTGGTGATACGAGGAGACTGAGAAAAGGCAGACCAACTAGACACCTGTTTTTGCTCAGTGTTCAAGGGGGAGGAAGAAGGCAGCAGAGCAGGTAATGAAATGGCTGGGGGGGTGGAGATGAGGCCATTCATCGTGGAGGAAATATTGGAAGAACTAGGCTGCATGAAGGTGGACAGGGCAATGGGGCCAGATGGGGTGCACCCAAGGATGTTGAGGGAGCTAAAGGAGTTATTGGCAGGACCCTTGACTGCACTGTTCAATTGGTCCCTGAAAACGGGGGTGGTGCCGGAAGACTGGAGGCAAGCAAATGTGGTCCCTCTGCATAGGAAGGGAGGGAGGAAGTGGGAAGTTACAGGCCCATGAGCTTAACATCAGTGGTAGGCAAGCTCATAGAGAAGCTAGTAAAAGGCAGGATCACCAGCTACCTGGAGACAAACGGCTTGATGAATCCAAGACATCGTTTTACTAGGGGCAGATCCTGTCAAACAAATTTGATAGAGTTTTTTGACTGGGTCACCAAGGATACAGATCAAGGTAGAGCGGTAGATGTTGCTTATTTGGATTTCAGAAAGGCGTTTGACTCCGTGCCTCATGGGAGCTGCTGGGTAAAATGGCAGGACTGGGGATGGGGCATGGGGCAGTCAAATGGGTAGGAGACTGACTGGAAGAAAAGGAGACGGAGGGTCATAATAAATGGGGTGGCATCCGGGGAAGGCAAGGTCTCGAGTGGGGTCCCCCAGGGATCAGTGCTGGGGCCCCTACTGTTCAGTATATTTGTAGGAGACATCATGGAGGGCCTTGAGGAGGGCGTGAGTATGTTTGCGGGTGATATCAAAATCTACAATAGGGTGGACACGGAGGAAGGGGTGGAACAAATGCAGAGATATTTGGGGAGACTTGAGGCATGGTCAGAAAGGTGACAGCTTGAATTCAATGCAGAAAAATGTAAAATCATGCATCTGAGCTACAGAAATCAGAAGGCAGGATACCGTATGGGGGACAGAGAGCTGGAGGAGACAGAGCAAGAAAGAGACCCGGGCATCATTATATCCGGAGACCTGAAGGTGGGAGGGCAGTGGCCAGAGGGAGTGGAATGCTGGGATGCATAGGAAGGGGGATCACCAATAGGAATAGGGAAGGTCCTAGTACCCTTGTAGACCCATTTGGTTAGACCACACTTGGAGTATGTAGTCCAGTTCTGGAGGCCATACCTCGGGAAGGATGTGGGGAGGATAGAGAGGGTTCAGAGGAGAGCGACAGATGGTAAGAGTTAAGCCACCTATCCTATGAAGACAGGTTGAGAGATTTGAACATGTACTTCCTGGAGCAGAGGGGGGACATGATTGAGACCTTCAAGTACCTTAAGGGTATAAACAGGGTGCCAGGGAGGAGCATCTTCAAGATGAAAGGAAGTAAGAGGACGAGGGGGCATGGCCTACAGGTGGAGGATGGACAGTTCAGGGGTAACATTAGAAAATACTATTTCTCAGAGTGTCTCGTGGAAAAGTGGAACAGACTCCCAGAAGCAGTCGTTGGGAGAGGAAACGGTGGAGGGATTCAGAAGGACATGGGAGTGTTAAAGGGGGGAGGCACAGGTCCAGGCAGATAGCTGGACAAATGGGCAGACTTGGTGGGCCTAGTTCGGTTCTTTTCTGCCGCCATACTTCTATGAATTGCATCACTTTCTGTTAACGACAAGTATCACAAGACCCTGCCAGGTCAAGTCAGAGGCCACTCCACTAGGGGGGTGTCTGCGGCTTGTTTCAAGAATGTGTCAGTGGCTGACGTTTGTGCAGCCGACCCGTGGACTTCTGTCCATACCTTTAGAAAACACTGCAGTTTGGATATTGCCTCTCGCCATAGAGCAGGCTTCGGTTTGGCTGTTCTGCAAAGTCTCCTTTCTTGAGACCCTTACAGAGGTTCTATGGTTGTGTAGTTGTCGTCCTCCCGTGTGCTTCTCCTTGTTCCAGACTGTTTGGGACTCAGTCCTGTGTGTAATTACCTACTGCAAGAGCCCTCTCGAAGTAAGATATTACAATTCTGCAAGAACTTACTGTAACGGTAGATCTTCGAGAGAGGCTCTTGCAGTAAGGTTCCACTCCGCCTCCATCCCCAGGCTTTTTTTCCAGCTCCTTTCCAGTGAGGGAAATATCCGCTCCTCTCTCTCGTCCGCCTCTCTGGCCGTGCAGGGAAAGAACTGGAAGGTGGGCGTGGGGACCACCCCTTTATACTGATCGCCACTCTGACATGGGGTCCTGATGCCTGCCAGCTTCAGTCCTATATGTAATTACATACTGCAAGAGCCTCTCTCTAAGATCTGCTGTTCTGTAAGTTCTTGCGTAACTGTATTTCGGAGGTGTGTTTTGGGGACTCTGGCATGAGCATTTTTGCTGGAGTTGGGGGAGGCGTGCTGGGAGATATGACAAGCAAGCTACAGGGCCTGGGGCACTCTGAGTGGGGGGGGTGGGGCCTTTTTTTGGTAAAGCTCAACAAGGCAAGCATTTTGGTGTCCTCTTCTATATGCATTACCATTGGGAGGGTGTATTATGCAGATGTCTTGATGCCCACCTGATACCTGTTAATGAGACGACTAACATCAGTAAATTGTTTTATTTAGAAAAAATACTGTTGTAAGATACTTAGCAGGATTTGTGTCAGTTGTACACATCTGCATTTCGTTTTACTCCCCCTCGCTTGCAAAATGAGTGTGATATTCACTGTCTGGGTGTGTGTGTGTGCTGCACATGAACTCTGCCCACAGTAATGGGGTGCGAGTCCTACACGTGGCTTGGGTATCTGCTTCAGAAACGGCTGTAGCTTCAGTGGACTGGCGTCTTTGGGTGGGGTAGTGCTGCAGATGTGAATACTCATGCACTAGTCGGAATGGAGGGAGGGACCTGTTGGTGAGGGAGTTTCAGAGCTTTGTTGGTTGTGCTGTGGCTTTGATTCCAATCGGATGAACCCAAAAATACATAAAAATGTAAGAAAAAAGTTCCCTGTTTGGAGTGTCTCCAGAGTTTAATTGGCAGTATAGTGTAGAGATTAATGAGCTTGGTACATCTAGCAGAACTGGATTTAAGTCCCACAACCTCTACTTGCATACTGTGTGACCCTGAGAAGTCAGTTACCTCCCCAGTGCTCTCGGGTCACCCCTGAAAACTGGCATTTTGCTTTGTGGGCCTTCCTGGTTGCCAAATAATTTACAGAAAAAAAACACCTGAGCATGGGACAGGTGCTCAGTCCTGGGAGGAGAGGTGTGTCTCAGCTAGCTGCTCTGTGGCAGATTGATACCTTTCTGAATGAGCTCAATGAAATATTTTGACAGTTGTACTGCTGGAACTCTGTGGAGGTAGGCCGCCTTAGGGGAGCTACAAAGTGAGCACGAGCTTTTATTTAAATAACGCTGCAGCAAGGAACTTGGTTCTTAAAAGAGCAACAAAATGGATCCTGTTCCTTAGGTTAAAAAAAAAAAAAAATACAGATTAATTTCTCATTGAAAGCCTTTTGAGAACTGGCATAAGACATTCCAAACATTTTCTAAGGTTCCTCTGTGCAGTCAAGGAGGGAAATGTCCTGGGGGGTCGTAATACACAGGGGGGCTGAAGCAGGGTGCCGCTGCTGTTGGAGCCTGCAGAATGCTGGGGTGCATTGGAAGGAGTTGCTCGGCAGCATGGGGTGTGTGGCCATCAGCAGTAGTGTGCCTGCCATTTGTGCAACTCGCATTTATTTTTTTCTCTTGTGCCAGGACTTGGATGTTGTGGGTGATGGCATGCAGTGCCCTCCGTCACCACTGCTGTTTGATCCTGCATTAATAGTAGAGGACCAGTCAATCAGAGAGATTGCTGAGGCCCCCACGGATATACTAGCCAGTGAGGAACAGCCTTCACACACCATTGCCCAACTATCGGCTGAATCGGAGGTGGCAGCGACTACACACACAAGTGAACAAGCGGAGCCAACTGGTGAGGTACGGAATATGAGTGGGGGCTCCACATAGTGTATAGGTAGTTAAGGACATGTTGGGTTAGACTAGGGGCCACATGGTCCTTATCTGTCATCTGCTTCTTTCCTTCTCTGTCGCTGGTAAGTACGCAGTGTAACGAGATATGGGGCTTCCCATTCTGTAAAGTAACGGGGAGAGGGGTATCAGTTGGGTTTCCATGTATTGTACGGTGGGAGGTGTGTGACTGATTCAAACAAAATAGTTTCCCTGACCATATTTCAGATTTTGGGAACCCTTGCTCCTCTTTTTTTCCTTGCTCACAACATTTGATATTTTATGGAGCTAACTTGGGGGGATTTGTGTCCCTTACCTGGCAGTTGGATATAGTTACATCACCTCTTTAGATGAGGTGCCTTTCTTATCATGGCAGGTGTAGTTTTGTGTTTCCTGTTTTGATTTGGGTGGGGGTTGCATTGTGCAGAACTTGACCTTCAAAGGCCTTGAATCAAGACTGGTGGCTTGTTGTAGCCACCAGTTTCAAACAAGAGCCTAAAGCAACTTCTTCCTTTGGTCTGTTGGTCGTTTCATAGTTTCCAGAGGAAACGTCCGATTCAGTTGGAAGAAACAGTGTTGTAACTTGTCAAATAGTGCTGGTGGCTCTTTGTACTGACATTCTCTGTTCTGGGAGGGGAAACTAGCAACAATGAATGTTGGAGACTGCAATCAGTACCAGGGCTTGGGGGGGGAGGGGGTTAAAGAGTATCTTTTAGTTGCACCGACCCTGATGAGATTGTTTGTTGTTCTTTAACAGAAGGCGTGCCAGACTTCTGGTGGAAGCACTGAGACTGCGCGTGACCCCTCCCAGCACCTGCACAGGACAGCCACAGCAACCAATGGGAGTTCGAACTCCGTGTTTTGATGAGGTATTGCTTGGAGGAGCAGCAACAGCGGGCCTGGTGTTGCTGTAAATACTGATGTACATTGCACACACTACAGGAGGCAGCTGGATCAGGGTGACTGGGAGTCCTGCTGTGTAGCCTCATTCCATAAACAGCGAGAAGCGACTAAAGATTTTACAGGATTGTAATGACACTTTCTGTGAGACATTGTCCGCAAAATAAACTGTCCCATCCTGGCTCGTCAGGTTCTACCAGGTGCCTATAACAAGCTGCAGTGTTTTAAGACTGCTTCCTTCTAGGAACTTTCTTTTGCCTGGACTTTTCAACCTATGCAGATGTGTGTTCATTATTTTTAATAAAAAAATAATATTCTAGAAACACTAGCAAGAAAGTGATTTTGTTCAGTTTCTTGGATTAATGTACATATGCAGTGTGTGCACAGTAAGTAGCAAACTTGTCGCAAAGTGGAAACCAAGTCCAAACAGGAGAGAGGATGTCCAGGTGTAAACAATCATTTTAAAACTGGTGTCAAATTTGATGATATATACACACGCATCCCTCGTTCTTAAATTTGTCCCCCTGTAATAAAGCACCTGCCCAGCAGGTCAGGTGATGGTCATTAACTTTGGGCTGGCTACTCTTCAGCTTCATGGTAAGTATAGCAAAATAACCATGCAGGGGTCCTGGTTCGAGTCCAGCGCTCGGGTTGATCTTGTAAGAATCCATTGTCGCCATTTATTACCGTCTGTGGGTCTGTGCCAAAAGTACTTGGGCCCGGTGGGGGCTAAAAACTTCTCTTTAGCATAAAGCTAGGGGCAGATGTCTGTGACAGTGCTGTCTAGGAGGCTCTCGTAAGACGTGGCATTTTGTGGACTAGCCTCCTCACCTTAGTTCCATTTTTCGTGCTGTCAAGGCAGCGCAACGGGGGCTTCAAGCTTAGTTAACTGCGCCATACCTCTCTTGCTGTTTTTGCTTGGTACTATTCTTCTTTTAATGTTTTTTCTGTGAATCTTTCTTTATTTTCCGCATTGGTCATATCAGACTCACAGGGGCAGAAGGATGAGTACAAGGATGGGCCCCCCTCCCCATGTGTCTGTACCCCTGTGGGGAGACCTTGGTCCATCTGGGATTGGCGTAACTGCTGCTGGATCTGCCTTGGAGCTGACTATGATATGGACCACTGCAACTCCTGCGTTTTGGTGGATGTGCCCCTCTCCACTACCATGTGCACTAAGGGAGACTGGACTTCTAGTCTTCACCCGACTCCCTTCCCCAGGCTGTCTTGGGCGAACTGTTGAGCACCCCTCCCAGTTTGTAGCCCCTTCGGAGCAATGGGCACCCCAAGTGCTGAGTTTGAAGTTCTATGCTGGGCCTACGCCAACAGCACCTTGGCATTGTGGCCTGTCGATGCCTTGGTTCCTGGCACTAAGGCCAGTGAGCGAGGCGATGCCAGACACAAGACCGGGTTCCCTCCTGACACTGCGGCGCTGGGAGAAGGAAGACTGCTGGAGCCAAGCCTACCATGCGTTCTGTTGAGGTTTTGATCTCTTTCCCCAAGTGGTAGGATGTCTCGTGTTGGAGTTATCCGTGAGGGCATAGTCTCTCTCTTTGCAGAACTCTGTAATGAAGGAGGTCTTACTTGGTCTGGTTCTATGTCTCCGTTGGGTTTGGCATTGTCTCCAGGGTGTGCTTTCTGCCTGGTGCCGTCCAGCTGATACGGAGCCTATTCAGAGGCCTAGCCTAAGGGGCAGGGCACTATATGGTGAGGTGGGTACTTGGTGGTGCTGCTCGTTCCTTGACCAGAGTAGGTGGTAGCTCTGGCAGGAGTTGCAGCGCCAATTTTTGGAGCCCCTGCCCTTACCAGAACAGTCAGGCCCTGTCTTTGGGGGCCTTGGTTGAGGATGTGGCCTTAAGTCATGCACGCCCCGGACATTCTGGGTCCCGTCTTGGAAACTGTTCAGGGCTTTGGTGAGTATGTTTGCCTAGTGCCTTTGGTCACCAAGCAAGGTGATTTATTTATTTTATTTTAAATCCCTGCACTGCTGCCCGCTGACTGCAGCTCTTTGTCATCTCCATCTTCCCCTTCTGAGGAAGAGAATGCCTCCATGCACCTCTTCTCTAACCCTGAGTACACTCATTTCCAGTAGGTCCTCACAGAGATGAGAGCTTGGAATGGCCATTTTGCAACTGCAGTCTTCCAGACGTGATACTGTCATTTTTTTGGTGATTACAACCGTGGCTCGACAGTCATCCTGATGTGGTCTGTGCCATTTAGAGGCATCCAGCGATGTCTGGCTCTGTCTCTCCACCCCCTTTCCAGACCCAAGGGACATGTGACAGGTATTGCACACCCATGGGGTTCACAGGAGCTATGCCACATCCCTCCTCTGGGATCCAGCTCCTGGAACACATCCACTGGGCATCAAACCTAGTGCATGACCATCCCCCCAGAGTCGGACTGCGAAGGTTGATGCCTGGGACAGTTTTATTTTTGCATCATGCACCATGTTGTGCATATCTGCACATTGGGCACCTGTGGTTGAAACACTGCATCAGCTCTTAGTGTCCATGCCAGATTCTGCAGCAGCCAACCAGACCATTCGCCTTTCTGCCCAGTGCATGGAGCTGGCATGGTACCAAGCTAGGGCATCTTGTGATGCCAATGAAGTGGCCTTTAGACTGGCAGGAACTTCAGTCGGCATGGGTACTTTTTTTTTTTTTCGTGGTTGCTGCGGTGGCCTGGCTTGAGGTGATTGCCTCGCAGTTCTAAGGGACCCACTTTTTCTCCTACAGGTCAGGCACAACTTAAGAGGGGCACATTCCTGCTCCCAGGCCACTGGAACTCTTACCTGACCATGACCACTCTCTGATCTTGCCAGGCCCATAAGGGGTCCCTGCATCTCCGGTTATGTCTCACAGGAGGCCAAGGGAGCATCCAGTTCTCAGGCTGAGCGAGCCCTGCCTGTATGGGTGGTGAGCTTGATATTTTGACTCCTAGGTGATACTAAATGGTGAAGATTGATTCTTGGAAGATATGAAAATTACGTACTTAACCATAATTGTTGATGTTCTGGAGTATCTTACTACCACAATACACCCATCTTCCCCACTCCTAATACGAGTCAGGCCTATGGGCATCTTACCCTCTCTTCTCGCTTCACCCCTTGGCCATGTTTTACCAAAAAAAAAAAAAAAAAAAAATTCACATTTGGCAACATAAAATAAAAACTTTGATTTCTAGGGACATGGATATGTTGTTCACCCACACTGTCTGGCAGGTTCCTTGCCGCTTTAAATCTTGCCGGAAGGTCTTCAAGCTGGCTCCTCCCACCCACCCGGGTGGTAAAACTCTCGGCTCCGTCCCATGACGCCAGATCTTCCTTACCGCTTGGAAGCTCAGGTTCCCTCCTTGGCGCTCTGCGTTTTAGACTGGATTCTAACTCTTGGTTACGTCAAAACTAGTTTTGAAGTTTTCTAACTTTGGTCTTCCATTATCCCTCAGCGGCTGCAATGGACCGTCGATCCTGGCTTTGAGGAGAATTGCCCTTGCGGGCAGAAGATGTCCAGGGCGGATCCACACTCCACGTGCGTCTACTGCCTAGGCCTAGACCACGACCCGCAGGCCTGCAAGTTGTGCCGCTCATTTTCGGCCACCGTCCTGGAGGATCGCGCTGCCCGATTGAAGCTCGGGCACCCCGAGAAGTGTTGCCCACTGGTAAAATCCAAACAGGCTCGTTAGGCGGTGTCCGCAGCACCTGGCTTGTCTGAGCAGCTCAAGCATATGATCGCTCTCGAGGCGGCGGCCCAGGCCGCATCTTCCCCCAGTCGCGGCATTTATCCCACTCTGAGTTCCTCGTACTCTGCTTCATTCAAGGAACTGTGTCAGTCCCTTTCCACGAAGGGAGAGGGGCCATTGGGACATTCCTGTCGGCCCAAGAAGAAGGAGGAGTCGAAGGGTAAGTCCCGCTGTCTGCGTTCGTGGGAGTGGGAGAGGTCTCCTTCCCTGAACAGCCGACCATCTACTTCGGTCAAAGTTGCGGCTCAGGCCGCTGGCTTCACGGTGTCCCCTTCAGGCCAGCCTGCTGAGACTCCCTTCAACGCAGTCGCGATATTCCTCGACCCGTCGGATGGGTTGTCGACTGGTGAAGCCGACAACCCCTCTTCGCTGGTTCCCCCGATGGAGACCGAGGATCTGCCCGCGCCTTTGGGGCGGCAGTCCCCGACTAAAGTGTCTGAGCCAAGGGAAGAGCGGGTGTCCCCAACCCCTTCCCAGGCCCACCCTCGGTTACCCAGAGGGTCTCGGTCTCTGACTTCATCTCATCAAGCTGTTCCCGCTGACATCGGCGGTCTGTCTCGGCACCGAAGTAAGCGGCGACACCATTCCTCCTCGGATGAGGAGAGGCTTCGATGCAAATTGCATCAGTGTTACGAGGAGTTTATGTGGCAGCAGTTACTGTTGTCCAGGAGTAAATCAACTCCGATTCATCCCCCAGCCATCAAGTGGCTGTCGCCCGAATGGCTGAAGCAACCGCTCGCCGCAGTCAATATGCCCATTTCTGGGCCGGTTGTTCGGCTGAAACTAGCTGCACCACCGATTGTGGTGGAACCTCCGCCTCCACAACCGAAGTCTGGGGCACCCACCAAGGATTCTCGGTCGGGTCACGGCCTGCCCCACAGGTTGTCGGTCACCCTCACTCCTGACCGTCCTCGGCAGGTGGAGGGTGGTTTAGGCCCGAGGCAGCTCTTCGCAGACTCTTTGGAGTCCGATGACGACTCCTCCCTGTTCTCCAGGCAGGTCGACCTGGAGTCCTCTGGGGGCCAGTCATTGGACGATAGCCCATCGTCTTCATGTGATCTGTTTGGCTCATCTTGGAGTCCACCGGGTGCAGCTCGAGCCCGTGTCCATGGACTAAGTATCCTGATGGAGATACTGGACCGAGGGGATTCACTCCACGAGGCCTTCCCGTGGCTGAGGCCATTGTCGGCCCAGCCTTGGAACTTGGCTGCGGCCTGCTTCCTGTCTCTGCGCCTCGGCCAGGGTGGCCAGGAAGTATGCGGTCCCTACTAGCTCTTTGCCGGTTTCTCTGAGCACCCCTCTACCAAGGGTTAGCACCAATAGCATCTTCCTTTTTTGAGATTAGCGGCTTGGGGCGTGGATAACCCCCTGACAAATAGTCCAAAAAGCTGGACTATCTGGGGTGGCAGGTGACACTGCGTCCTCCCTCGGCCTCCGACAGGCCAGCTCGGCGCGGTTGATGGCACACTTCTCCCGCCCTCATGGGACTCCTGGATGAGGTCGTCCCTCATCTCCCGGCCGACCTGCAGACCATGGTCCGTCGGGTGCAGGACCAGGAGTAGGGGTGGCGAAGCAGCTCAATTGCTCTGGACATAGAGTGATTCACCTTGGAGTCAGTAGCAGCTCTGGTAATGGCCATGCACCGTAGGGTGTGGCTGAGGATATCCACCTCACTGGCGGATACCCAGCGACAAGCTGGCGGATGTCCTCTTGGGGACTGACCTCTTCGGCCCTGGAGGAGGGACACCTCTAGCAGATCGAAAAGTCCACGCCACTCTGGACTCTGTCACCCCCAGAGGGACAAAGGCCACCGTCATCAACAGCATAAGTCCTTTCGGCCCTGCCTTGCGACCAGCCCAACAGTATCAGCAACATGGCTTGAGCTCATGCTTGCGTCCCAAACCCAAGCCAGCTGCTTCCTCCAACAGGAAACAAGGAGGTAAAGGCTCAGGAGGTCCCTCGGCCGGTCCCTCCTCCAAAGCCTGCCAGTGACGGGTTGAGGGTGTCTTCCCCAACCTCGTCGCCTTCCTTGGTCCCCAGTGGGGGCGGCTCCGCCAATTCCTTTCCGCCTGGTCCGCTATCTCCACGGACCGTTGGGTGTTGGAGGTGGTAGGAAAGGCCTGCCTTTGAATTTGAGCAGACCCTCCTTTCGGAGCCGCTCTCCCGGGGCCACGGGTCCAAGCCTCGCTGTCTGCCCGCCGAGCGATGTTGCCCTGCTCCTCGAAAGGTGATCAGGAAGGTGTCTGATCCTCCTCGAGACTCGGGGGTTGTGTCCTAAGTATTTCCTGGTCCCAAAGCGGCCGGGGCTGGCGCCCCATTCTCGACCTGCCCGACATGAACAGGTTCCGATGTCTCGGACCTTCAAGATGGTCACTCTGGCTCAGATAATCCCATTCTTGGGCGAGGCGTTGGTTCTGTTCCCTGGACCTCCAGGATCGTTCTTTCACGTCCCGATCCAGTCCGTCTGATCAGAGATTTCTCCGCTTCAGAGCGGAGGATCCCTTTACGAGTTCGGGTCAGCCCATCGGCTCTCTTAGCTCCCAGGTCTTTCGTACTCAATGCATGGCAGTGGTGACACAGCGCCTCAGGGCTCAAGGGGTCCGGGTGTACCTACCTGGACGACTGGCTGATTGCAGCCTCCAGAGCGGAGGTGGGCGGTCCAGAGATCTGGCCTCCAGGTTTGCTCTCAGATTGTCCTCCTCATCAACAAGGCCAAGTCGAGACTCGTGCGAAGCAGGTGATGCACTTCGCCGGGGCCGAGAGATCGACACTCTTGAGGCCAGAGCTGGCTCAGTGGACAGGGCCGAGTTCTTTCCTCCTTTGCCCAATCATTTCTGGTTGGGCACTCGCCTGCCGGGACTTCCTGGCCCTCATGGTGGCCTGCACCAGCGTGGTCTGTTGGTACATGCGTCCCCTTCAGTGGGACTGGCCAAATAGTGGTCACAACGCGATCCGTTGGACCAGCCGTTACAGTGACCCGGGAGTATGGAGCGCTCTCCCGGTGGTGGACCTTTCCGGCTACATCTGCGGAGGGCATCCGTTCAATCTGCCCGAGCCAGCGGTCTCTATCGACCGATGCATCTCTGATGTGGTTGGGGTGCCCATCTGGGAGCACAGGCGCGCGGCCTCTGGTCCCCATGAAGTCCCGATGCCATATCAACCTGCTGGGCTCTGAGCGAGTCTGCCTGGCTCTCACCGCCTTGGCTCCGTTTCTACAGGGGTCAAGTGGTTTCAGATCTAGGCGGACAATACCAGGAGCATGTACCTACCTAAACTGCCAGGGCGGGGCGCTCCATGCTGTTATGCAGGGAAGCTCACACCAGACATGGTCCTCGCAGCAGCCTGGAGGCGATCTCCTAGCCATCACGTGCAGGAGCCTCCAACACCGGCCGATGCCCTCAGCCGGATAGGGGCTGCGTCTCATGAGTGGTCTCTCCCTGCCAGAGGTAGTACAAGATCTCTTCTCCCATTGGGGCATGCCTCAGGCGGATGTGTTTGCCTGCAGGGAGAATGCGAAGCTGAGACTGTTCCATGCCCGCCCCCCTCAGCAGGGCTCGCTGCAGGGGGATGCCTTCTGAGGCTGTGGACACGGGCCTTTTCTACGCCTTTCCCTTGACCCACAAGGTGCTTCTTAAGGCGAGGAGGGGCAAGGCGCAGATGATTCTGGTAGTCCCAGACTGGCCCCGCCATGTCTGGTATCCAGATCTCCTCAGTCTCGGCTCCAGGTTCAGGCGGCTTCCCGCCCGCCGGACCTGATCTCAGTCAATCGGAAAGGTATTCCATCCTGGACCTTCAATCCTACTTGTGGGCCTGGTTCCTGGAGCTGCTAGGAGTTCCAGGCCTTGGCCTGACGGTCTCAACGTCGCTGTTGCTGTCTCCACAAGGAGCTTCCACTAGAATGCTACACCTTCAAATGGAAGAGATTCTCATTTGGTATCGGGAAGAGCTTGGACCCTTCCTTCTGTTCCTTAGCAAGCATTCTGGACTACCTGTGTCCCTTTCTGGCAGGGCTTCAGTTGACAACCCTTAAGGTGCACCTGGCAGCTGTCTCTGCTTACGGGCATGGGCGGGAAGCAGTCAGTGAAGCGCAGAGAAGGTGGTCTGGCGCTTTTCAAAGGCCTTGATCACATTTCACCTCCGGTCACGAGCTCCACCTCCATAGGATCTACTGCAATGTTGGCCAAGCTCATGGGCCATTAGAACAATGCACAAGGTGATATCTCCCACCTGTCGTGGAAGACGCCTTCTTGGTGGCTATCCGTCAGCCAGAAGGATGGAAGAGCTCCAGGGCGCTGTCCATCGAGCCCCCATTTGGTCTTCCACAGGGACAGGGTTGTCTCCTGCCCCCACCAGGTTCCTTCCGAAGGTGGTGTCGGAGTTTCACCTTAACCAGGTGTTGACTCTGCCGGTGTTCTACCCAATCACACCTCGGAAGCCGAATATAGGCTCCATACTTTGGACCGTAGAAGAGCGCTCGCTTATTATAAGGAGCGGACGGCTGAAGTTCGGGGAGAGGTTAGACAGCTGTTTGTCACCTATGTTGAAGCCGCACCTGGCAGACCTGCAGCCAAGCGGACGATTAGCAGGTGGGTCACCACCTGCATAGATCTCTGCTATAGGTTGGCGGGCATGGAGCCTCCCAGAGGGATAAGAGCTCATTCTACACGCCATACCGCTGCATCGGTGGCTGCTTCTAGGGATGTCCCTATCCAGGATATCTGCAGGGCTGCTACCTGGAAGTCGGTACATACCTTCATCACCCACTACCACATCGACCTTGAGTCACGCCGGGATGCTGGTTTTGAGGCCTGGGTTCTCCAGTCTCTATTCCCTAAGTAGGGGGTGTGCGCCTTGCCTCCCTCCTCCTGGAGAACTGCTAGGAGTCTGCCAGACAGTGTGGATGAACAACATATCCGTGTCCCTAGAAATACAGGTTACTCGCCTGTAACGGGAGTTCTAGGAATGGTATATGTTGTTCATCCACACGACCAACCCGGCTTCGACACATAACCTTGCTTCCAGCGGGCTAGATCTGGCGTCATGTGGCGGAGCCGAGAGTTTTACCACCCGGGTGGGTGGGAGGAGCCAGCTTGAAGACCTTCCAGCAAGATTTAAAGCGGCAAGGAACCTGATAGACAGTGTGGATGAACAACATATACCATTCCTAGAACTCCTGTTACAGGCGAATAACCTGTATTTTCCAGTGCCCACCCACTCACTGAACTTGTTATATTGTATGAGATCTGACTGTTGATCTTCCAGGAATCTGTATTTACTATTGATTCAGGAGGGCTGGCGCCAAGGTAGGCAGCACGCATGCACAGCACCACATGGGGGTACTCGTGCAGCAGGCTTACCTGGGCTTCAGCTCTCAACTGTTTCAGTGATTATGTTGCTCACTAGGAGTCAGAACTTCATGTTTATATGACAAGTGTTCATTTTCTTTCTACTGTTAGGTTTTGTTTTTCTGTCCATTTTTTAGTTAAAAAAAAAAAAAGACTTTTTCAGCTGTGCTGGCCCTACTGAATAAGGATCGATGGCCATGGACAGTAACAGTAGGGAGCCTTTTCAGTCTGGCTGCTTCGGCAGGGCTGTGTCTAATCCTTTTACCTCCTCGGGGGAGGGTTCTAATGACCTGCAGTTCTAAAGTCAGGATGGAGGACAGCTGTCCCGTAAACTCAAAAATAAGCCATCCGGTCTCTGATTACAGTCGGGGATCCAGCACTGCTGGGTCTCAAGGTCGCATTCCATAAGGTCTGACATGTGGTCCTCAGTGTCTGAGCAGAAGGCCTTGCCCACAGCTGCCTGGTTCAGTGATGGGCTGTGCTCGTGGCACGTTGAGGTCTCCGTGCCGGAGTTCGTTCTACTTTGGGGGAGGGGGGACTCTGGTGGGCAGCGCTTACAGAGCATCGGGTGCAGCGTCTGGCTCATTTGCCCCTCCTTGTGGAGCTGGCCCCAGGCCCTTTGGGATTGGGGGCATTGGAGCTGCAGCTGGGGCTTCCTAGTCGGGTACAATGTTTGACTCCATTAGCGGTCTCTGTATTCTTGCTAGTCACCACGCCGCCGACTCTTGCCTCACTGTTGCACCCCTACTCAGTTCATTGCTTTGTGCGCAGCCCCAGTGCCTTTCCCGTTCACTCTGTTGCCAGCTGAACCGTTGACGCCACAGGCAGTGCCAGGTTTGATTCAGAGTTCAGGTCTGTCAGGGCCTGGCTTGGCGCCAGATCCCGTTCTGCTTGTAGTGCTGCTTTTCTGCGGGTGTTGGTGTTGCCTACTCCTGAACCTAGGTTAAGGAAGCTATGACCCACTCCTCTTCCGGTCCCTCTCTCTCTCTGGGGAGGACCTGGTTGGGGTGGGGGGTGAGTCTGACCCTGAACTTGTCATTTCGGAGGATGGCAACAACTACTCTTTATAGCCTGGACACTTCAAATCTAGGTACTTCTGTTCCCCAGGAAGACCTTTCTTTTCAGGCTGTTCTGCACAGCATATATGGTATGCTTGCATATAAGCCTTTAGCTGTTGACCAAGGTAAACTTCTCAGTCTGGAGTGGCGTGCGAGGAGATCCTGAGTGAACTAAACAGCTTGAAGGTGGACAAAGCTATGGGGCCGGATGGGGTTCATCCCAGGATGCTAAGGGAGCTGAGGAGTGTACTAGCCTCTCCCTTCACTGCTCTCAACAGCTCCTTAAATTTGGGGGTGGTACCTAAATATTGGAAGTGGGCAGATGTAGTTCCCATTCATAAGGGGGGAGCGAGGGAGAGGGTGTGCAGTTACAGGTTGGTGAATTTGACATCTGTGGTTGGCAAAATGTGGAGAAACTGCTCAAAAACGGACTCACTGACTACCTGAAGGCAAATGGCCTACTGGCTCAAAGATAGCATAGGTTTACTGAGGACAGATCCTGTCGGATGTGATAGTTTTTTTTTTTGATTGGGTTACCAAAGTGGTGGATCAAGGGGGATCGGTGGACGTTTCATACCTTGATTTCAAAAAGCATTCAACTCCGTCCCACACAAGAGGCTGCTGCATGAGTTGGGATGTCTGGGGCAGATGGCAAAGTGGGTGCAGAAAATGCTTATTGGTAAACTGGGTTACCAGCAAGGGAAGCTGGTGTCATTTGTGGGGTCCCACATGGGTTGGTACAGGGATCACCTTCTATTTAATACATTCATAGGGGACTTGGCAGTGGGCTTGGAAGGAAGGGGTGTGTATTTGCGGATGACACCAAGGTCTGTGGTAGAGTGGACACTAGGGGAGGGGGTGGAGTCTATGCGTGGGGACCTGAGTAAACTAATGGAATGATCCAAGGAGTGGCAGCTGTCATTCAACACGATAAAGTGTAAGATCATGCACTTACGCAAGAGGAATGGGAAAGCAGAGTATTGAAAGGGAAGCACCTTGAGGTAACCGAACAGGAAAGGGACCTAGGCGGCGTTGTTTCACAGGACCTGAAAGTGGTGAAGCAGTGCGAGAAGGTGCAGGGGGCTAGCAGGATGCGGTGGTGCATTGGGAGGGGGATGGCCAGTAGCAAAAGAGAGGTCCTGCTTCCCCTGTACACCCAGATGGTTAGGCTGCATCTGGAGTATGGGGTCCAGTTCTGGAGGCCATGTCTCGAGAAGGACATGGAGAGGGTGGAACGGGTCCAGAGGAGGGCGACAGAGATGGGGGGGGGGACTCAAGTCACTTATGAGGAGAGACTGAGTGACCTGAACATGTATTCCTTGGAAAATAGGGACATAATTGAGACTTTCAAATACGCAAGGGGAATCTATAAAGTACGGTTGGGGAGCATCTTCCAGCAAAGAGCGAGACCCAGGACAAGGGATCACGATTTGCAGATTGTGGGAGGGAAGTTGAGGTAACATTAGGAAATACTTCATTACAGAAATGGTGGTGGGCAAGTGGAACGAGCTGCTTAGTGAGGTGGTGGGGGAGAAAACAGGAGGTTTCAAGAGGGTGTGGGACAGGTATATGGGGTGGCTGGAAAGGGGGAGGACTTCATAAGACCTAGCTGAAACCTGGGCAGACTCGGTGGGCCTGTCGGTCCTTTTCTGCCTTCACATTTCTGTGATCTTACTTAAAGTGGGATCTCTTGCAGCAGGCTATCAACATTAGGACTATGCCACAGGCAGTAGGACCCACCAGAAAACTCTTGGCTAGCAGTACCCAGCAGGGGCTGCCCTTGACGTCAGCCGTGGTACAAAAGGGGTCGGTCCCCAGCTCCACCTCCGTTCTTTTCCTGCCACAGACCCGCTCTCAGTGGTTGCTCTTGGCTTGTTGTTTAGCAGTTCAGCAACGTTTTTCCGGTTCTTCTTTTAAATTAGTCCTTTTCGGTCGAGTGTTCCATTCTGTGTTTTCTTCACCATCATCCGTGTCCTCATCGAAACCGAAGTGATCTTACTTTGAGAAACAGCTCTTGCAGCAGGTTACACCATTAGGACTGAAGCCGGCAGGCGCCAGGACCCCATGGAAATTTTCTAGTTAGTGGTATTCGTATGGGACCGCCCCATCACAGCATTAGTATATATGGGCGAAGTGTTCCAGAATCCCCAGATCTTACTTCGAAAGAAACAGCTCTGCAGCAGGTTACACCATTAGGACTGAAGCCAGCAGGTGCCAGGACCCCCACGGAAATCTTCTAGCTAGCAGTCTTCATGAGGACCGCTTTCTGATGTCGGTCCGCGCTACGTAGTACATAAGGAGGTGGTCCGTCCTCCAATAATCCCCAGTTCTTTTTCCCACCGCTGACACACAGTATCGGGCTTCTCGGTCTCCTTTTCTAGCGTGCGATGACCATTAGAACTACAACGATTTTCATCTGCCTTTCAACTTTGAATCAACTGATGTCCTCTCCAACAACTTCTGTAGAGGGTTACCATACAAAGTGTGCCTGCGGCAAACAGATCTCCTTCAAGGATCCACATTTGGCCTGCGTGCGCTGCCTAGGCCCGGAACACGATACCAAGGCCTGCTCCTTCTGCCAGGGCTTCAACAGTCGCACCAGGATCTGCCACCAGAAGGCCCTCAAGAGCTTCTCTTGGAGAAGAAACTGAAAATTATGGATAAGGAACCTTCCTTCCCAGGGGTAGTCGGGTAAAACCCACAAGCACCGGGAGAAGGAAAGATCCAGGTCTCCTGCGAGGGCCTTGGACTCCCGAAGCTCCGGCTCGAAATCGGACCACTCTCCCTCCAGGACTTGGTCGCAGCCTCCCCCAGTTCAGGTCAGATCTTCCAGCGGCTCCTCTTCTCTACAGCCCCTGAAGACTTCCAGGCCAGCGGCCTCTCCCATACCATCTAAGGCCTCGTCAAAGTCCGGGGAGCGCCATAAATCATCTTCCTGCCAGCGGGACACCGACGCCAGGTCAGTTTCCCGGCCTCCACGCGGATCGGATCCGGTTGCTCGTAAGACCAAGGACCTGACGTCCCTCAAACGGACGTCGGCTCACCCGACGGCTAAACACCGGCGCTCCCAGGAGCCGGCAACACCTAAACACCCGTCGCCAGCCAGGCGTTCACCCTCAAGGACGTCAGCCAGGGGACAGACGGCTACTCCCGAGAAGAGGACCGCACCACCGTCTCCAGCAGACGCCGGTCAGAAGGATTCGTCCGAGGAGGACGCCGAGCTCCCACGGGAACCTTCCCCGGAGCGGGAGACCCCCGGGGATCCGCCACCGGCGCCAGGCCCATCATCTGGTATGAATCTGGCAGAGGTAAAAGAACTTCTGGTGGGACACCATCAAAAAGATGTGGTCACCACACATCCTACTCCGACTCTGCCTCCGCCTCCACCTACTCCTTCACTGCCTACGCCCCCTCCTCCACCTAAGGGGCCCATAGGACAATCGCCAAGCCCCAATTGGCAGACACCACCTCCTCGGGGCAGATCTTCAGAAAGGAGAAGACCTCTTCTAGATCCCCCTCAGGGTCACCGAGCCCCAAGAGACCCAGACGACGCCGGTACACTCTTGTCTGGGGAGGATTCCAGATCTGACACCTCCGAGCGCTCCAGATCACCTCCTATCAGCATTCCCTCTCCGGACCCACACGACCTTCCCAGATCTCCGGATGATCCCTCTTTCGTGGAGATGATGAGGCACATCAGGAGAACATGGGGTGGGATGCTGAAGAGCTCGACCCCGATAGATGACGCCTTGCTCGCTACCTTCGGCAGAAGCACCCAAAGCCTGTGGTAGTGCCGCCCTTGGTGGATACCTTTACGGACATCACCAAGGCCGTCTGGAAACGTCCGCATTCCACTCCCACAGTGCCAAAAAAGGCTGACCGCCTATACACGGCCCCTAGGGAGGACCAGTATCTGGCGAACCATCCTCTGGCTGACTCCCTGGTCATCACTGCCTCGCATGACCGGTCTCCGAGACCTCAGCACTTGAGCACGCGGCCACCGAACCAGGAATCCAAGCAACTGGATGTCCTGGGTGGCGCACGTGCCGGGCCGCGACTTGCGCCATCAGGTCACTGAATTACCTCACCCACATGGTTCAATTCCAGAACGCACTGTGGGAGCAGGGACAGGACCTGGTAGAGAAGATGCTTGATGGCGACCACAAGGAGGAGCTCTTGAACCTCCTCCGCACGGGTTCGGATGTGGACCTAAGTCCTCAGAGCCGCATATGATTCTGTGGACTCTTCAGCCAGAGCTGCAGCCTCAGGCGTGTGTCTCCGGAGACGCTCTTGGCTTAGTGTCTCCGTCTTTACCCCGGACGTCCAGAAGAACATCTTAGACGTCCCTTTTAACAGCGAGGTCCTATTTGGTGAAGCCTCTGAGAGAGTAATCACCAAACTCCAGGATGCAGGGAAGGCAGTCCGATCTGTACAAGCTATGTACAGGTCTCTGCCTAGTTCCTTTTGTAGGAACCAGAACCGTTTCCGTGGCCGGCTACAAAGGCAACAGCAACATTCCGGCCAACAGCAGAGGGGCACTTTCACCCGCAAGGCACAGGCCAAGTCATCCCCAGGCAGAGGCAAGTCGGC
Source organism: Neoceratodus forsteri (assembly GCA_016271365.2). Lineage (NCBI taxonomy): Eukaryota > Metazoa > Chordata > Ceratodontiformes > Ceratodontidae > Neoceratodus > Neoceratodus forsteri. The sequence continues at coordinate 6,168,090 of JADMNL010000036.1, forward strand.
CCAGCCTGCTGGATTAAACGCCACAGCATGACTTCTTCCCCGCCTCACTTATCAGATCAACGAAAGAAAGTCTGGGGTCGACGCACGCCAGTTGACAGGGTGGCAGTCGATCACCGACAGGTGGGTTCTGCAGCTGGTCAAAAAAGGCCATTATATAGAATGTGTAGGCAGTCCAGCTACAAGACCTCCCCTGCTCTCCCGATATTTGGGTCAGCGTGCTCTGCTCATTCAGCAGGAAGTGCTCGTGCTTCTGGAAAAGGAAGCCTTAGAGCACGTCCCAGAGAGGACTAGGGTACTATTCTCACTTCTTCCTGGTTCCAAAGAAAACAAGGGACCTCTGTCCAATACTGGACCTCAGCGACCTCAACCTTTCGGTCGTTTACAAACACTTCCGCATGGTGATCCTTTCGGGCGTAATTCACATGCTGAAACAGGATGCTTTTCTGGCGTCTTTGGACATGCAGGACGCCTACCTGCATATTCCGATTGCTCAAGCGCACCGGAGGTTCCTGCACTTCGAGTTTCAGAGCCGCCATTATCAGTTCCGAGCTCTTCCCTTCAGGCTGTCATCGGCACCTCGCGTATTCACGAAGTGCATGGCGGTTGTAGCGGCGTCTCTGAGGAGACAAGGCCACTACGTGTTCCCATACCTGGACGACTGACTTCTCATGGCGCCCTCCAGGGAGGCACTGATGATGGCTATTCACTGTACCTAGTCCCTTTTTCAATCACAGGGTTTTCTCATCAACTACGAGAAGTCACTCCTGGAGCCGTCCCAGAAACTGCAGATCTTACTCCGAGAGGGCTCTTGCAGTAGGTAATTACATACAGAACTGATGCCGGCAGGCGACAGGACCCCATGGAAAAATTTCTAGCTAGCAGTCCCTGGCGAGGGACCGCCCCATGTCAGGTCACCGGTGTCAGGAGGCCGGTATAAAGGGGCGGTCCCGGACGCCCACCTTGCAGTTCTTCCCACCATTAGCTTGTGCAGCCTCATGAAATGTTTGTGCTTAATCAGCCCTACTTTTAAATGCGTTTTACCGAAAATCTTATTTTTCGACAAGCGTCAGTACTAACGTGCGGTGTATGTCCCTACATCCTCCGAGCACAAGAACAAGTGCACTTGTGCAGCTCCCAACTACTGCACAAGGACGGCCCCCCTGTGCCTGTTCTATGGAGTCTGATCATCTGGTTGAGAAGTGTCAGCATTGCCTTTAGCTTTAACGTAGCCACCTGAAAAAGACGGCGGCAATCCCTGGAGGCCCACATTCTTAAAAAGAAAATGAGCTCGATGGAGAAGGAGCTTAAAAAGCTAAGGCAGGCGTCCACTTCCCCCGAAGACTATCGAAAGAAGGAGGACAAGGAGAGGCACCAGGACAAAGGCTGCTCCACCACGTCTCCATCGGGAGTCACAGGCATACAGGTAACATCCTCTCTGGGGGATCGCTCCTCAACGGCCGCCTCGGAGGTTTCTGAGGCGGCGTCGGCCTGCCCGCCTGGCCTCGCTGGCTGGCCTTGCGGGCGCCTGGCAGCTGGAGGCTTCCGCCCTGGTTCAGCGCCGCAGGCTTGCGGCCTACCATCGTGGGTGACTCGGGTAAGCCGGGCGTCTGCTCCTCCGATGTCTGCCTGGAGAGGGCTGGTAAGACGTCCGACCCTTCGGGGCGACGCATGGCTTCTTCCCCACCGGACCAGGCCGACACTTCCTCTCGACCTGCCTCCGGGGAAGGCTGTCGTAAGTCGGACGTCGTCTCCTCCGGCGCCCGCCGAGAGCTTGTCTCTACGCCTCACGTCGGCTCATCCGGCCGGCGATGGACCCTCCTATGTCCGTCTGCCCGGTTCACCGTAGCTTCCAGGCTGCCTGGGGAACCAGAGTCCCCCCATCCTGACCCGGGACTCTTTCCCCATCCCCGGCACAGTTGGGGATCTTTGCCTCCGTTAGTCCCTCTCTCCATCTGGAGGAGGACGGATGTCAGCTCGATGCGGGTCCCTCCGCATCAGGGGCCTCCGCCGCCTTACCGACTCGGGAGAGTTCTTGCTCCCATCGGACCCTCCCTCCGGGCTCTCCGCTACAGACCTGCCCGCGAGGTTCCCAGCCGGGCCCCGTCTCGCGGGCAGCCCCGGCTTCGGGTACCCACTGTCTTATTCAACACCGTGTACCGGGGCGCTGTATCCGGCGCTGGGCTGCCCGACACGCAGTACTCGACGTCTCAATACCCAACGCCGGGCTACCCACAGCCGGGTTTTGGATACGCTCCATATGGGTATAGCCCATATTCTTATCTCCCGCCTCCTCCACCGCCCTCGCAGCCGCCGGTGGACCTGCAGGAGACTCTGTCCTCCTAGTGGGCTGAGGCCAAGGCTCAACTCACCAAAGAGGTCGAGAGCTGCCTCCCAGCGACAGTGCCATCCCAGGTTCCTGTACATCCCAGGCGGCACACTCCCTCACCACCTCCGGACTCCAGGGTTCTTCCGTCTGGGTCCAGAGAGGGGCAGGATTCCTCCCTCGGGTTGGGAAAGGGAGTCTTACTCTTCTTCTTTTTCCTCCTCTTCAGTCTCGGACTACTCTGACTCTTCCGATGGCTGCTCCGAGAGAGACGACAAGCCTTGCTCTCCGTCGAAGCCCCGACCGAGGACTCCTCCGGAGGATCCTTCTTTTACGGAGTTGCTTAGAAAAATCCAGGAGGTCCATCAGTGGCGCTCTTTGGAACCAGATTTTCAGCGTCTGAAACTCGCTGAACATCTGGATCTGCCCGTGACAGCTCCTACACTAGTGCCACCCTGGATAGAGCCTCACGCCGACCTTGTCACCACGATATGGAAACAGCCGTCGGCCTTAGCCCCACCTCCCAGGAAGTCGAACCGACTATATCAGGATCCAGAGGGTGTTGATTTCCTAGATTCTCACCCTCGTGCCGACTCGGTCGTGATTAGCGCCGCTCATGGCCGGTCGGCGAACCCAAAGCATCTTAGCTTGTCACCTCCTGATAAGGAATCTCGCCTTCTGGACCAGTACGGGAGAAAGATTTACGCTTCCTCCACACTGGGGATTTGGGCCCTGAACTACGCCGGCCACATGGGGGACTACCAGAAGGCTATCCTTAACTCAGGTGGAAGCCAAGCTGGACTCCTTGTCTGACTCCCAAGTCAAACAGGAGTTGGCTGATCTCGTCTGCTCTGCTCGCTTGGCCGGTTGCCACATGCTCGCTGGCATATACGATGCAGTGCACTGCTGGGCGGAGCTTGCTTTGCGCCCGTGAGCCCTACGCATCATGCTTGGCTCGCGTGTCAGGTCTGGTCCCGGAGGTGCAATCTGCTATCCAGGAAGCACCTTTCCAAGGGTCGGTGCTTTTCGGGGGTGATGTCAAGGGCATTATTACCGATTTGCAAGAGAAGGGGACGGCTCTTAAATCAGTTGATTTTATGTACCGTCCCCATCAGCAGCAGCGCCCGTCCCTTCGTGGCGGAATGGCCAAAGCGAAACCCCAGGAAGGCGGGCCACAAGCGCCGGGCCCCGCAGGCTGCTAAGCCCCTCCTCCTAAAAAAGCAGCGGGTGCTTCAGCTGCGGCGCTGCCCCACACCACCTGACTCCTTTCCTCTCCAGCTGCCTCCGGAGGAACCGGTAGGAGGGAGGTTTTCCCTCCACCTTCCGGGATGGGAGAGGATAACCATGGATTCTTGTGTGCTCCAGTTTATAGCAGAAGGACACTCCATAGAGTTTCTTCAGAAACCACCCCGCCACTCTCCTCTGAAGTCGTCGTATTCACGGGAACATCTTTCTTTGGTCCAGGAGGAGATCTCGGCTCTTCTGATGAAGCAAGCCATAGAACCCGTTCCCCCCCTCATCTTCAGGTGACGGGTTACTATTCTCATTTCTTTCTGGTCCCAAAGAAGACAGGAGATCTCAGACCGATTTTAGATCTCAGTTCCCTGAGTCTTTATGTAGAGTACAAAAGGTTCAGGATGCTCTCCCTGCAGAGCCTTCTGCCCCTCCTCCGGCCGGGTCAATGGCTTTGTTACCCTAGATATGCAGGATGCCTATCTGCACATTCCCATTCGCCCCTCCCATCGTTTTGCATTCCAGGGGGACCACTACCAGTTCAAGGCGCTCCCGTTTGGTCGATCCTCGGCCCCCCGAGTATTTACCAAATGCCTGGCAGTGGTGGCGGCCCACCTGCGTACTAAGGGAGTACAGGTGTTCCCTTACCTGGACGACTGGCTCCTGGCGGCCTCGTCCAGGGAGGAACTCCTTCGTTTCCTCTCCCTCACCCATCAGGTTTTTGCCTGCTTGGGTATTACCATCAACCATTCCAAGTCTCATCTGGACCCTTCCCAGAGGCTACAGTTCATCGGGGCGATCTTCGATACGACCATGGGCAGGGCCTTCCTGCCTCCGGACAGGGCGGCCTCTCTTCAGACCCAAATATGTCTGTTATCCGACCGCAGGATGGTCTCGGCGAGGTCGGTCTTTCACCTTCTCGAGCTTATGGCGGCCGCCATACCGACGGTCCCCGCGCTTAACTTCAGATGAGGATCTCTCAGTGGACTCTATGCTGTCAGTGGGATCAACTAGTGGACAACCTAGATCGTGCAGTTCTGATCTCATCGCCGATGATGCGAGACTTGCAATGGTGGATGGTTCGAGAGAACCTGTTTCGGGGTGTCCCTTTCTTTCATCCTCCCCCCACAGACGCCTCAGGCGAAGGTTGGAGAGCCCATCTAGGCCCTCATCGGACCCAGGGCTCTTGCTCCAGGCTAAAACAAGCTCTTCACATCAATGTGCTCGAGCTTCGGGCAGTGTTGTACGCTCTCCAAGCCCTTCACCAATACATCCTTCCCGGCCACCTAGCTGTCCAGACAGACAACATGTGCATAGTGTGGTATATCAGCAAACAGGGAGGAACTCGGTCCTACCCTCTATGCAGGGAGGCAATGAGGGTTTCGGATTGGGCAACACAACACGACCTTCACTTCACGGTGATTCACGTTCCAGGAGTCGACAACACCCTAGCAGGCAGGCTAAGTCGCTCTACTGCTCTGACTCACTAGTGGGAACTGGACCAAGGGGTCCTAGATGATATCTTCCAACTTTGGGGAACACCACAGGTCGACCTGTTCGCATCCCCCAAAAACGCAAAACTTCCCACCTTCTGCTCGCTCGTTCCAGAGCGAGGCGTTTTCTGGAACGACTCTCTGTCTTTAGACTGGAAGGACAGATTCGTCTGTGCCTTTCCCCCAATTCCTCTTATCCCACGAGTCTTGCAGAAACTAGCTTCAGAAGGAGCGAGGATGATTCTGATCGCTCCTTTCTGGCCCAGGCAAATCTGGTTCTCTCTTCTACAACAATATTCAGAGGATCCTCCTATTCCTCTATCTCGAGGTTTGTTGACCCAGGATCAGGGGACCCTGGTCCATCCAGGCCTCAAATCCCTTCAACTGAATGCATGGCTCCTGCAGACCTAGCCCAATCCCATTTTGGTGTGTCTCCCAAAGTGGCGGAGATTTTAGTGGAGGCCAGAAAACCCTCCACCAGGTCCACTTATGCCACGAAGTGGAAAAGATTCACTATTTGGGCCACCTCCAAGAACGTGGAACCTTTCTCCTGTTCAGTGGGGCTTCTGCTGGAGTATTTACATCATCTGTTCGATCTGGGTCTCGGCCATTCCTCTTTGAAGGTACACATGGCGGCCATCTCGGCCTATCATGTTCCCTTCGAAACAAAACTTTGCTCAACTGGAGGTCTCTAAGACCTTTCTCAGAGGGTCCTCCATCTGAGACCCCCCATCCGTACTCCTGCCCCGGGACTTGAATTTTGTTCTCGAGAAACTTACCCTTCCTCCCTTCGAACCTGCAGCTTCTGCAGATGTGAAGTTTTTTACGTGGAAGACGCTCTTCTTGGTGGTTATTACTTTGGCAAAATCCCCTACTTGATTTTTCACAAGGAACAAGTTGCTCTTCGCACGAATCCTAAGTTTCTACCTAAAGTAGTAGCAGAGTCTACCTTAAATCAGTCCATAGAGCTACCTGCCTTTTTAACGCAGTACTCTAACCAAGGGGAATATTTACTCCATACTATGGATGTTCACCGGATTCTGAGATACTACACCAACAGGACGAAGGATCTCAGAAAGACTGATTAGTTGTTCGTCTCTTTTCTCACGAAAGGAAGGCAATGCTTGTTTCAAGCAATGCCTGTCTAAGTGGTTAGCTCACTGCATCACTTTCTGTTGTGACAAGTACCACAAGACCCTCCCGGGTCAAGTCAGAGGCCACTCCACAAGAGGAATAGCTGCCTCTGCAGCTTGTTTCAAGAATGTGTCTGCGGCAGACATGTGCGCTGCCGCCACCTGGACTTCCGTCCATGTCTTTACGAAACACTACAGTTTGGATATTGCCTCTCACTGTAGAGCAGGCTTCAGGCTAGCTGTTTTGCAAGGCCTCCTGTCTTGAGGCTTGCACGGCTAGAGCTATTTCATGGAGTAGTTTCCTCCTCCTCTTCCCGGTGCCTTTTCTTTATTCCAGACTGCTTGGGATTCAGTCCTATATGTAATTACCTACTGCAAGAGCCCTCTCGAAGTAAGATAGTACAGTTACGTAAGGACTTACCGTAACAGTAGATCTTAGAGAGAGCTCATTAGGTAAAGCCTTCCCGCCTTCCATCCCCCTAGGCTTTTTCAGCTCCTTTTCCATATAAAGAAATATCCTTCTCTCTCGTCGATCTCTTTTGGCCTGTGGGGAAAAGAACTGGAAGGCGCCCTTATACCCGGCGTCTCTGGCGTGGGGGTAGTCCCTCGCCAGGGACTGCTAGCTAGAAATGTTTCCGTGGGGTCCTGCCACCTGCCGGCGTCAGTCCTATATGTAATTACCTATTGCAAGAGCCTCTCTCGAAGATCTACTGTTACGGTAAGTCTTTACGTATCTGTACTTCTATAGGTGCAGTTCTGGACACCGTCAGAGGGAAAGCTTTTCTTCCCTGGACAGAGTGGAACACATCAGATCCCTCATCAGGGACTTGTCGTCGAAGAAGACCGTCCCAGCCAGTCTGGTCCTTCGCCTGCTCGGACATATGGCTGCGGCCATTGCGACAGTCCCGCTGGCACGTCTCCACATGTGGGTAACCCAGTGGATTCTACTGGTGCATTAGGACCAAAGGCAAGACCATCTGCAGCATCCAATCTGAATTACGAAAGCCTTAATTCGGGATTGGCAATGGTAGCTAAATCCAGGGAACCTCTCTGCTGGGGTTCCCTTCACAGCGCCCTCTCCAACTGTGACCATCTTCACAGACGCCTCAGGGCTTGGGTGGGGAGCATACCTGGACGGTGTTCGGTCTCAGGGCCTGTGGACAGCCCAGGAGTCTCTTCTCCACATTAACATTTTGGAGATGAGGGCAGTCCTTTACGCTTTACAAGCCTTCCAGTCAGAGATTCCACTGGGTACATTTCTGCTACAAACAGACAACACCGCGGTGATGTATTACCTCAACAAACAAGGAGGCACTCACTCCTACCTACTTTGCAGGGAGGCCATGAGAGTGTGGGAGTGGGTATTGCAACATGGCGCAAACCTAATTGCAGTACATGTCCCGGGAGTGGACAACACCATCGCAGATGGTCTGGAGCCGCCTCAGGCCAGAGTCCACTAGTGGGAACTTCTGCAGGAGGTGGCAGAGGATCTGTTTCACAGATGGGGCACTCCAGAATTAGACCCTTTTCGGCGCCCATCCAGCATAAAACTGCCCAACTTTTTGCTCGCGCTAGATCCAGGGCCTGGTGTTTTCTGGCGAGGCAGCGTTGTCCCTCTCCTGGTGGGCAGATTCTCTATGTCCCTCCTTTCCTGTTGATCCAGAGTTCTCTTAAAACTTCGCAGGGAGCAAGCGACACTCATTCTGATCGTCACCCTTCTGGCCCAGACAGATTTGGTTCCTCTTCTGCACCAGCTATCCCGGGAACCTCCAGGTCCTTTGCCAATCAGCTCCCATCTATTGTCGCAGGAGGAGGGTTTATTGGTCCATCCAGACTTACGCTCATTGAACCTGCACGCTTGGCTCCTAGAGACATAGCCATGATGCGACACGGGGTCTCGCAAGAGGTGGCAGATGTACTTTCTGCCGCCAGAAAACCGGCAATACACGCAACATACACCATGAAATGGTGCAGATTTTGCTTGTGGGCGCAAGTGTGCGGTTTCTCGCCGTTACAATGTCCCCAAAAGCTGGTTCTGGATTACTTGTTTTCACTCTTCCAGTCTGGACTGGCCTTACCTGGCCACGGCAGCATCTTTTAATTTCGCTTACCATGCCCCATAGGCCATCGGATGGTGGCTCAATTGGACACTACTCATGCCTTTTAAGGGGAGTCCTCCACCTTAGGCCACCTATCAAGGACCCGGTTCCCCCTTGGGACTTGCCCTTTGTCCTGGAGCAGTTTACGCTGCCACCTTTTGAACCAGCCGCGGATTGCAAGCTACGTTTTCTGTCGTGGAAGACGTTTTTAGTTGTAGTTACTTCGGCAAGAAGGATTTCCGAGTTGCATGCACTTTTGTGCAAAGAGCCTTATTTAATTTTCCATCAGGATAGGGTATCCCCGAGGACAAATCCAAAGTTCCTGCCTAAGATGGTCTCAGCCCTCACCCTTAATCAGGATATCGACTTACCAGTGTACTTTCTCAAGTACACCAACCGAGGAGAAGCATTGCTTCACACCCTTGATGTACACAGGTGCCTCAGATATTATCTGACCAGAACCAAACAGTATTGAAAGTCGGATCAACTGTTTGTCTCCTTTGCTGAGAGAATGAAAGGAGCTCTTGTTTCTAAACAGTCTCTATCGCGTTGGCTCATCCATTGTATTTCTTTCCATTATGACAAGCGCAATAAACCCTTACCGGGCGCGGTCAAGGGTCATTCTACAAGAGGAGTGGCCACTTCCTTTGCGGCGCTAAGGAATGTCTCCCACCTCAGCCATTTGCTCTGCGGCCACCTGGAGCTCAGTGCGTACCTTTATTAGGCATTACAGTCTGGACATCGCATCAAGGTGAAGAGCAGGCTTCGGCCTAGCCGTCCTTCAGGGACTTCTGTCTTAGGCTCGAGTAGGGTTGTGATCCCTACCTTTCCTCCTCCCTGTGGCATAAGATTGCCGCTATTGCTTGGGAATCAGTCCTGATGGTGTAACCTGCTGCAAGAGCTGTATCTCGAAAGTAAGATAGTACAGTTATGTAAGAACTTACCGTAACAGTAGATCTTCGAGAACAGCTCTTGCAGCAGGTACCTTCCCGACCACCATCCCCCTTCTTGTGGAGGTAGGTCATAGCCAAACATCCATCTTACGGGATGGGATATTCTGTTTTTTAGTCTTGGCCTTCTGATGGCGGATCCTCGGTCTCCTCTTCTGATGTCATCCAGCGGCCGTGAGTCTCTGGCGGGAGAACTGAGGATTGTGGGGGGACCACCTCCTTATGTACTACGCCTGACGTCGGGGGCGGGACCAACATCGGAGGCGGTCCCCGCTGAAGACTGCTAGCTAGAAAATTTCCGTGGGGACCTGACGGCTTCAGTCCTAATGGTGTAACCTGCTGCAAGAGCTGTTCTCAAAGATCTACTGTTACGGTAAGTTCTTACGTAACTGTACTTTACTCACCTGTAACAGGAGTTCTAGGAATGGTATATGTTGTTCATCCACATGACCCACCCGGCCTCCCCGGCTTCGACGCACAACCTGGCTTCCAGCGGGCTAGATCTGGCGTCATGGGGCGGAGCCAAGAGTTTTACCACCCGGGTGGGTGGGAGGAGCCAGCTTGAAGACCTTCCGGCAAGATTTAAAGCGGCAAGGAACCTGCCAGACAGTGTGGATGAACAACGTATACCATTCCTAGAACTCCTGTTACAGGTGAGTAACCTGTATTTTTCGCCAACCCTCAACATAAACACAAATCGACCATACTGTCTATACAAAATTCCCAGGGCACCAGACTGGAACCAGTTGCCAACTTAAGATATCTTGAGGTTACCCTCGACTCGGCCCTCACCTTTTGTGAGCATATAGCATCAACATGCTCTGCAGTTAACATCAGAATTGGTCTACTTTATAGACTTGGGTCCTGTCTCCCCACCTGATGCCCTCCGACTAGCTATTTCTTGCTCCATCATGTCCCTGGTAGACTATGCAGTAGTCATCTGTGGGGCTGCATCAGACACTGCCCTGACTACCATTAAACGAACCCTCAATAAGGCCTGCTGGCTGGCCACAGGCAGTGAACGGCTTACACACACCTGTGACCTCTACCAACGGGTGTCATGGCTTAACTTTCAAGGGTGGTTATTCTATCACACTTGCCTCTTGTCCAAAAAAATCCTGCTAGGTCTCACGCCCCCTGGCTGCCTGTCACTGCTACAACCAAACTTGCCAAGGAGGGCCACAAGGCAGGCTGACACTACTATCTTCCACATCCCACTTGTAAAGACCAGTACGGGCCAACGATCCTTTCGCTGTAGGGCTCCACTCTGGATTAACTCAATCCCTGGACCCACCCTATCTATATCCAGGCTGGGGCTTTTCAAAACTGAGCTGCATGACTATATTGTAACCAGCTCCCACTGTGACTGCAGATAACCCCTTGTTTCTTTGCTGTGTATGTACCTGATTCTATTGTTTTGATTGTACCATACGCACCTCTGAATCACTGGATGTAATAGTACTGTACAATGCCACTGTGTTTAGTCCATGTACTGTCATCCTTTGTACCTGTCTTCGTTCTTTGTGTGATGTGGAGCCTTTGTAAATGAGTCCCTGACTCAAAGGACTGTAATGTCTAGACTTTAAATAGATAAAAATGTCAGTAGACAACAATCTGTGTTTATAACATTGGCCACTGGGTGTCATTGTAGCTCCATGTAAGGTGTACATGGACACCATCTAAAGAGCAGGAAAGCAACTATAAAAGCAGCAGTTCTTACCAACTTGATTCTGAGGGTTGTTGGGTAGGGAAAGTCTTCGAAGCTAGGAGTGTCCCAGCGTGCATGTAGCCACTGTCGGGTTTACTGAGATACTTGGGACGCAGACTTTGTGTGTGCGCTTGTCTGGCTGGGACCCTTGTCATGGGTGAACAATACAGAAACATAGAATTTGACGACAGATAAGGACCACTTTGCCCACCCAGTCTGCCCATTTTTTCCCTACCTACATTAATACTGCAGACCCAACTTGATCTACAGCTCTTTCTCCTCTCCCTGCTTCATTTCCACTACGATTCCCTTGTGCTTATCCCATGCATTTTTGAACCCCACCACAGTTCACTCTAACCTTGTCTGCTGGAAGGCTGTTCCAAGAATCAGCCACTCTTTCTGTGAAGAAGTACGCCCTCACATGTCTCCAGAATCTACCCCCTGCAGCTTCAAATCATGTCATCTTGTTCTTGAGCACCTTTTTTTCTGAAAAAATACTTTCTTCCTGTACCTTATATACCCCTCCTCTTTCCAGGGTGTGCATACAGAGGTCCTTTAATTTCTCCTCATAGGGCTTCTGATGCAAACCTTGCACCATTTTAGTTGCCCTCCTCTGGATCGCCTCCATTAGGTCTATGTCTTTCCGAAGACGTGGTCTCTAAAACGGAACACAATAGCCTAGGTGGGGTCTTACCAGTAATCTATACAGAGGCAAGACAACCTCTGTGCTGGTGATACCCCTCCCGGCTGCCTTGTTGTACTGCCTGGCCACCTTTAGGTCATCACATATGATTACCCCCAGATCTCTTTCCTGCTTAGTAGTCGTCAATACCACCCCACCCATTTTGTACTCCGTCCCTGGGTTTCTGTGCTCTAAGTGCACTATTTTACACTTTTTCACATTGAGACCCAGCTGCCACATCCTTGACTCCTCTTTTAGTTCTCTCAGGTCTCTGCTTATCCTCCCCGTCTACAATGAGGCAGACCTTGCCTTCCAGCTCCTATGCAATATCACTTATAAAAACATTAAAGAGGACCGGTCCCAGCACTGATTTCTGAGGCACCTCGCTGGTCACCTTCATTTCCTCTGAGTGAACTCTGTTTACCACTACCCTCCATTGCCCATCTTCTAACCAGTTTCTTACCCAGTTTACCACCACACCTTTGGACCCACTCCTAACCTACCCAGCTTGCTTACTAGTCTCCTGTGTGGAACAGTGTCGAAAGCCTTACTGAAACGTAAGTGGGCCACGTCCACCACTCCACCCTGATCTAAAAATTCCTTTGTCACCCAGCCAAAGAACTCTTATCAGATGCCTTTGATATGACCTCCCCACTGTGAACCCATGCTACCTCTGGTCTTGTAACCCACTGGATTCAAGATATCCCACTATCCTTTCTTTCAGCAGTGATCGATTAAGTTTCCCACCACTGATATCAGGCTGACATCTACAGCCTCCTCCCTGCTACCTCTTTTGTGAAGTGGGACTACATCTGCCTTCCTCCAGAACCACTCCTGTTTCCAGTGAGCTGTTATATAGGCCTGTCAGAGGTGTAGCCAGTACCTCCCTGAGCTCCTTCAATACCCTTGGGTGTACCCTGTCTGGCCTCATTGCTTTGTCCACCTTTCAGATTAGCAAGTCTCTTCAGGGTGTCCCCTTCCCTCTAAAGTTTCTGTTACTGGTTTGTGGCCTCTCCCCGTCTTCCTCTGTGAACACTGAACAAAAGTATTTGTTCAGGATGTCTACCTTTTCCTGGTCTTCCTCTGCGCAGTCCGTCTCCCCCCACCCCCTTCCCTGTTTCAGCCTTACAATCCCACTCCTGGTCTTTTCACTTACATACCTATAAAATGTCTTGTCCCCCTTTTTTTTTTTTTTTTAACCTTCTGTGATATTCTCTCTTCAATTTGCACCTTTGCACTCCTTACTGCTTCTCTCTGTCTCTCCTGATACACCTTCCTATCCCCTTCCCTCTACATCTCCTTATAGCTTCTGGATGCTACCTTTTTAGCCATTACATTTTCAGCCACCTCCTTTGAGAACCGTAATAATTTAGTTTTCCTCTTGCTTTTGCTCACTTGTTTGACACAGAGGTGTGTTGCTTTTACTATGCTCCCTTTTGTTTTGGCCCACTGTTCCTTCACCCCACCCAGGCAATCCCTCCCTGCCAGGTCATCCCTGAGGCATTCGCCCATCTTTATATGATCTGCCCTCCTGAAGTCCAGGACCCTCGCACTTGTGTGGTTTGATTCCACAGCCATCCTTATATTGAACCATTCCATACAGTGATCACTGGTCCCTAGGTGGCCTATTTTGACATCTTCAGCACTGCCCCTATTATTGAGTACCAGGTCCAGTATTGCCCCATCACAAGTGGGCTCACTGACTAGTTGCCTGAGGAACACCCCCTGGAGAGAGAGAGAGTCCAGGATGTCCCTGCTTCTACCTGAACCCACTGCTGGTAGGCTTCAGACTGCGTCCAGCAGATCGAAGTCCCCCACCAGCAGAACCTCACTGTTTTCTGTCGTCTTGCCAGTGGCTTCCACCAGTACTTTATCTAATCTCCCTCCCCCGTGCTGGAGGTCTGTAGATCACTCCAGTGCAAACAGTGGCTCCATTCCCTGTCTCCAGGGTGATCCACAGTCCCTCTGCCTCCTCCTGTATTCCCTGTATCTCTGTGACTTTTACGCTTTCTCTCACCAGAAGGGAAAGGGGGGATGTGATACAGACCTTCAAGTTCTTAGAATGAATTAATATGGTAAACTAACGTCACCTACCTCCTCTACCTGCTTTCCTGCCTGGTTAACCTTGCTACCCTCTCTTGTACTTAATATTACATGTTGATACAAAAACTGTTAGTATCTGCATTTATATCAAGAGTTCTGTTACTAGATATTGTTTTTTTTACTGTCATTTGCTGAATATTCTTGTATACATGTATTGCACCTGTTCCTGTACTGTACCATGATCACATGACTTTCATTTGTATATATATATATATATATATATATATATATATATTGTTGTATACCTGCTCTCTGTTGTATTCTCCCGGGTTGTACTGGAAAATAGGCAGCTTTGCTGTCTAGTGGACCTACCCAGTCAAAAAAACCTAAATAAATATTTAGCTTGAATACTAGTTCACGGACACGTGGACACAAGTGGAAGCTGACAGGAGGGAGGCTCAGAAGGGACAAGAGGAAGTATTTTACTAAAAGGACGGTAGAATGATGGAACAGTCTGCCTGCTGAAGTGGTGTTTACTAAAACTGTTGGGAGGTTTCAAGCATGGTTGGGATAGAATGAAGGGTATAGTGGTTGCTCGGGGTGGCAGAAGCTGGGAGGAGCAGGGATGGGAAGGGCTAAGACCCTGGAAGGACAGTAGGTCCCCAGGGCTAAATAGGGAACTTGGGCAGGCTGGATGGACCATTGATCTTTTTCTGCTGTCATTGTCTACTTTTCTGAGAAGATAGAATCAATTACAAGCAGCAAGGTGTAGATGGTGGAGTGATGCTTCTGCAAGCCAGACTGGAACGGGGAGAGGAAATAGATGGACAGGAAATCGGAGAGTCTGGCCTAGGTAAGTTTCTGTTGCAGATTAGTAAGAGGAGGATGAGGTGGATTGGCATAGGTTGCAGAGGAAATGCCCCCACTTTGTGGAATGGAAGAACTTTGGCCAGATTCCAGGACTGAGGGACAGCACTGAGGGAGAAGGAAGGTTGAGTAGATGAGTCAGAAGATGTGGCAGGAGCGGAGATATGGAGGAGTTTAGGATCAAGCTCATCAGGGCTTGACTTGCATAGGTTGAGGGAGTAAAGGGAAGTCAGTTTCCTAGGTAGAAGTGGGGAAAGAGGAAACGCTGGGAGTGGAGGAGAGGGAGTGTGAGGTGTGATGGAGGCTGAAGGGTGAGTAGAAGGGAGAGCACAAGTGGTGAAGAACTCATGGAAGTGAGCTGCAACAGAGCAGGGGATAAAACACCGGTGAACCATTACCAGAAAGGGCTCGGTGGGTGGGGCAGACTGGGTGGGAGGGTAAAGAGGAGTGGATTACCTTCAAATTTAGATGAGGTGGGAAGGTCATTCTGAAGGTTGTCCTTATAATATTGTGATTTTGCAGCCTGAAGAGCCTCTGTGCTAGAGTTTCTGCTAGCTCTGTTGAGGTCATATTTAGATTCCTCAGCCTCTGCTTATAGGAGTGTCCCCCTCACCCCACCCTCCCAGACACACACACACACAAACACTGCCCTTCTCTTCAGTGTCTCCAGCTATTTAATGTCCCTTTTGTGGTAGGGACTCCAGAATACTCCAGATGCAGGCATAATATGAGGCAGAGTACAGAGGCAGTCTGACCTCCTTTCTTCTGCTAATGGTCCCCCTACTTATGTAACCCAACATCCTGATTGCCCTCACCACTGCGTTACTGCATTGCGTAGAGGGCTTCAGGGTGCTGGTAATTGCAATCCCTAGGTCTTTTTCCTCCATGGACACTATGGTAGTTACCCCACTCCAGCCTGCACTCTACCCTTGGGTTTTGTTTCCCTACATGCATGGCATTGCACTGTTTGGCATTGAAGCCTAGTTGCCAGTTTCTGAACCATCTCTTCAGCCTTTCTAGCTCCCCCCTCATGTTCTGACCCCTTTGTCTATGTCCACTATCCTACAGAGCTTGGTGTCATCCCCAAAAGGGCAAATGTTTCCCTTTATGCCATCCTTGATGTAATTTGTGAACACATTGAACAGCACCTGCCTGAGCACTAAGCCGTGGTACCCTGCTGGTAATCTCCCACATCCCCACCGCCTGAACACAAACCCGTGGTACCCCGCTGGTATCCTCCCACATCCCCACCTCCTGAGCACCAACCTGTGGTACCCCGCTGGTAACCTCCCACATCACCACCTCCTGAGCACCAACCCGTGGTACCCCGCTGGTAACCCCCCACATCACCACCTCCTGAGCACAAACCTGTGGTACTCCGCTGGTATCCTCCCATATCCCCACCTCCTAAGCACCAACCCTTGGTACCCTGCTGGTAACCTCCCACATCCCCACCTCCAGAGCACCAACCCGTGGTACCCCGCTGGTAACCTCCCACATCCCCACCTCCTGTGCACCAACCCGTGGTACCCTGCTGGTAACCTCCCACATCCCCACCACCAGAGCACCAACCCGTGGTACCCCGCTGGTAACCTCCCACATCCCCATCTCCAGAGCACCAACCCATGGTACCCCGCTAGTAACCTCCCACATCACCACCTCCTGAGCAAAAACCTGTGGTACTCCGCTGGTAACCTTCCATATCCCCACCTCCTAAGCACAAACCCATGGTACCCTGCTGGTAACCTCCCACATCCCCACCTCCAGAGCACCAACCCGTGGTACCCCACTGGTAACCTCCCACATCCCCACCTCCTGAGCACCAATCCGTGGTACCCCGCTGGTAACCTCCCACATCACCACCTCCTGAGCACCAACCCGTGGTATCCTGCTGGTAACCTCCCGCATCACCACCTCCTAAGCACCAACCCTTGATACCCTGCTGGTAACCTCCCACATCCCCCCCTCCAGAGCACCAACCCGTGGTACCCCGCTGGTAACCTCCCACATCCCCATCTCCTAAGTACCAACCGATGGTACCCCGCTGGTAACCTCCCACATCCCCACCTTCTGAGCACCAACCCATGGTACCCCGCTGGTAACCTCCCACATCCCCACCTCCTAAGCACCAACCCATGGTATGCTGCTGGTAACCTCCCACATCCCCATCTGTTCCCCTCCAGTTACTACTACCCTCTGGGTTCTCCCCTTAACCAGTTTGCCAGCCAGCTAGGCATTTTGTCCCCCACCCCACCCCTTGGTCATCCAACATCTTGATCAGCCTTTTGTGGGGACTGAGTTAAAGACCTTGCTGAAATCCGCACCTTCCCAAGACTGGAACACACTGCCATAGGGAATGCTGTCTCCAGCCATCCAGCTGCTGCCGCCCAAGTCCCTGCATCTGTCAAATGATTTAGTTCAGTTTTATTCAGGATAAAACCATTGAGCTTGTTTACAATGGTGTCCTATTGAAGCAAGGCTTCTGATGACAAGTGAACATGTTACAGACATAAGTAGACTTGACAGGTACAGTGTACAACTTACAAGGCAGTGTATGTTTATATAGGCATAACACAGTTTCAAGGGCTCTTGCTATGCTATGCCTCTGGATTAGCAGCAAGGTTTCTGCCCAGAGAAGAGTGAAAAGAACCATTCCGTGACTTTGTACTCGAGGGCAGGGGCAGTTTAGTAGGTGTAAGTATTCTGTCAGGGAGTACCATGAATGTGGCATCTGTGACTGAAGGTGAGGGACCCATGAGTCATGTTTACATATGGAACCGTCCAATCAAGTGATCCAATAGAGCACAAGCATCTAGGATAGAACTTGCTTAGGCATTCACTGCAAATAAGAGGGGACCATGTCTTTGTCGGCTGAATTGCAGCTCTTACTTCAAGAAACAGCTCTTGCGGCAGGTTACACCATGAGGACTGAAGCTGGCAGGTGCCAGGACCCCACGGAAATTTTCTAGCTAGCAGTATCCAACGGGGACCACCCCAGACGTTGGCCCCGCCCCTGACATCAGGCATCATACAAAAGGGGGTGGCCCCCCAGAATCCCCAGTTCTTTTCCCGCCATCAACTCACCAGCATCGGCCTCACGGTCCCGCTCCAGCGAACAACATCTAGAACTTCTAGCATTTCTAATAAATGTCGGCATCTCCAACTCCTTCCTCAGAAGAACACTCCTCTAAGTGTGCCTGCGGCAAACAGATACCTTTTAAGGATCTGCATTCATCTTGCCTGCAGTGCCTAGGCCCAGAACACGACACCAAGGCCTGCTCCTTTTGCCAGCGTTTCAATAGTCGCACCCGGATCCGCCACCAGAAGGCACTTCAGGGGTTCCTCTTAGAAGAAAGACTTAAGATAATGGATAAAGACCCTGCCTCCAGAGGTTAGTCTACATCTAAGTCCCATAAACATCGTGACAAGCACCGGGAGAAGGCCAGGTCCAGATCCCCGAACTGGGCCTCGGACTCACGCACCAGCTCCGGCTCCACATGCCCAGACCGCTCTCTCTCTCCAGGGTTCGCTCTCAGCCCCCTCCCGTCAAGGTTAGGACTTTGGGCAGCTCTTCGGCTTCTCTGCATCCCGTCAAGACTTCCAGGACCTCGGACACTTCTCCAGCACCCTCCCGGGCTTCAGTGAAGTCTTCTGACCGTCACCGGTCCAAGTCCTCTTCAAAAATCTCTCGGACAGACGCCGGGACCCCAACACCGGATCAGCCTCCCAGGGGACCAGACCACCATCCCAGGAAGACCAAGGACCTGGTGTCCCTTAAGCGGACGATGGACACTAAACGGGCTGCTGACCCTTCTCCGGTTAAGCGCCTGTCGGACCAGACGTCAACCAAACACCCAACGTCGGCCAAACGTTCTCAGGAGCCGACGACTGCCTCTCTGTCACCGGTGGATACCGGTCGCCGGGGCTCTACAGAGGAGGATCTGATGTTGTCTGATGACCAGGCAGGTGACAACGAGGATGTCAGGCTTCCACAGGAGCCTTCGCCTGATCCGGCGACAGACCAACCCCGACGCCAGGTCCGTCGTCTGGTATGAACATTCAGGAGGTGAAAGACCTCTTTACCTTTTGGTGGGACACAGTCAAGAAAGATGTGGTCAGGTGGGAGGCCACCACTCCAAATACTTCTCTCTGAATAGAGGGACTAGGCATGGTTGCCCATTCTGTTTGCGGCATTCATTGAACCCCTTGCCCAACACATTAGGGGAGCTGATAACATCACTGGAGTGAACATGGGGGACACAGAACACTGTATAGCACTATATGCTGATGATGTACTGTTATACCTCTCAAACCCTGAACAAACCTTACCAGTTACGAAGCAGGTGTTGGATAAATTTAGCCGGGTCTTGGGATACAAATTGAATTTAACAAAAACAGAAATTCTCACCTTTCACTATTCCCCCTCAACACATATTCAAAGTATTTTCCCGTGCAGCTGGAATCTAACAAAATTAAAGTACTTGGGAGTGTACATTTCCCAGAAGTCAAATGAATCTTTTAAAAATAACTGTGCTCCCTTTACAGCAAAACTGAAGGCAGACTTGAAGGCGTGGGCCACAATGCCACTGAGCCTTAACCGGAGAATAGACTTAATAAGAATGATCACCCTCCCTAGGGCCTTGTACCTATTTCAGAATGTTCCCATCTTCATAACAAAGAAAACCTTTGGGGAATGGAATCGCCTCATTTCAAAGTGTATCTGGTCTGGTAGAAGACCCCGAGTCCAACTGAGGATATTGACTCTTCCCCATTGCGATGGGGGGCTCTCATTACCTGACCTGCAATTATATTATTTTGCAGCAATGCTAACCCACTTAATGGCGAGACAAAATAAGGTAAACGGGCCACACTGGATGCAAATAGAACAAGCCCTTATGCCAGATAAAGATTATTTTCAGACCCTATATCGAACAGGAACTGGGCTGGGGCCTCCGACCCCACTGGATCCCTGGATGAGATCATGCTGTAAGACATGGCAGTCCATGAAAAGAACACAGTCATTGACCCCGTTCCTGGCCGTGATCTGCCTAAATAGCAAGCCTCAGTGACTTTCCTCCAAATAGATTAGACCATGACTTCCAGGAGTGGGAGAGATATGGGTTGAGATATCTCTCACAGATAATGACTCAAGGAGAGCTGTGGTCCTTTTACGAAGTAAAAAGGCGATTCAATATACCACACTGGGACTTTTACAGATTTCTACAACTACGACACTACAGCCAGGGGCTGCCAATGGCAATCCGTAAGCCGGAAAGATATCCTGCTTGGCTGAATGTTCAGCTCCAACTAAACACTGCCCCGGAGAGTCCACAATTAGTTTCACTATACTACAGGGCCTTAAACGCACATGGGATTGGGACAGGAGTGTCCCCATCCTCGGCGAGAAGGGAGGGAGGGATAGGAGGCGAGAGAAATGAAGGAGGGAGGAAGAGGAGGCACTGCCCCAGAGCCATTGTCCTGGACTGCTCCAGAGAAATTATGCCCCAGGTCAAACCAGACAGGCCAGAGGATGGATACAAGGCTTTGTAGCAGAAGGATGGCACCCTTTTAGAGGAGCAGAGAATCCAGAGGGCTAAGGACAGGTTGATGTCTCCCCTTCCTGCAATATGGATTGAAGCAGAAGAACCACCTAAAACGTCCCTAGAAGACAACCCCAAGGGACTGAGATTTAGTTATCAAGGGGAGCCATCTCCAGAGGAGGAACTGGAGAGGTATAATATATTTTCATTGAATCGGGAGAAGAAAAATAACCATAATGGAGACACCATATGGTTGGAGGGAAGAACAACTGAGGGAATCACCAGATCCCCCTCCTCCTACCAAACTCCCTCAAGAGGCACAAGTGGAAGCAGGAAAAATCCCAGGACTCATCTGGGCTGAGAGGGGGCTCTGGAGACTTCCAACAGCAGGGACCCTCCCTGTCTGCCCACCCAGAGGAAAAAAACGACCCCAAGAGGGAAGGGGGGTAGGAGGTGCTGGAAAAGGACCAAGGTCCAAGTGGGAGACAAACAGAGGAGGAGAATTGCCCAGGGACTGAGGCCTGAGGGGAGAAGTGGAATTCAGTTATGAATGGTGAAGATACACAGAAAGATCAGGAATTGCGGTAGGTATGTAATTTTCATATTTTGTCTGTGTCAGTCTTCACCATTCATCACTATTGGGTGATTACCGAGCCCCACCGAAGGGAGTCCAGAACCTCCCTAAGGGACAAAGTCCCTCATCCTCCAGTAGGGGAGATACCAGAGGAGGGAACCCTAGCAGGCCTGGCTAGGTCTGAGACTGGTCTGGGCGAGGCGACGTTCTCCTAGCAGGAGAGGGAAGGTGCCCCTCAAGCTCTTGCCTCACCCTACAGGAGAAAAGATGGGTTCCCGGAAAGAGAGGGCAGTCACCCTACGCAGGGCCAGGGGTGACAACCGGGAGAGACGAAGTCACGCTGTCCGCCTGATGCAGATCGTCCCCGCCAACCTGGAAGCCATCTCGTTGGCATCGTAAGATGCCCTTGCTTATTGCCTTGCTAGCTGCAGGCCCCGTACGGAGAGGGCAATGGCCTGTTTGGTTGCCTCTGAATCAGGCAAAGAAGCTAGGATCTGACCTAGCAGAGACCACAAGTGCCTGTTGTAGGCAGCATGGTGGGCCTGATGAGCAGAAATACACAAAAGGAGGCGTGTAGATGAGAAAGCTCTCCTCCCCCAGAAATCAAACTCAGCAGAGTCGGATTCTGGGGGTTGATCACGCTTTGGGCTTCTGTGCCCAGTGGGTGTGTCCAGGAGAGTCATGCCAGATGCGGGGCGAGGCAAGGCTCCTGGAGACCCTTAGGGCACACAATACCTCTGGTGGAGGTCCCTCAGGGCTGGTGCTAGGGTTGAAGGACATTGTCAGGCCCAGTACGACGCCTTCTGAAAGGAATTGGGCCAGGTAGGAACCATCAGGTTGGTGGCACTGAACTCGCCTAAAAATGTGTGCGCCAACCAGTCAGGATTGCGTTCGCCAATAGTGGAAATGTGGAGCTCATCAAGCAACCCCGACAGGAAGCGCTGATAGCTGGAAAGACCGGCCGCTGGGGAAAGGTGGACAGAAGAGTCCTGTCCCTCAGATGAGGAAGATGAGGGAGCCGACGAGCCCGGAGAGTCAGGTTCCGGCTGCACAGGGGAGTGGTGAAACACCTCCTGGTCCATGGATTGGAAGTAAGAGGGGGGAACAGTGCAGCCATGGACCTGAACTGCTCCCAGGTGAGGGGCCCCGTAGGACCGGAGTGACCTGGAAGAGGAGATGGGGTTGGCAGAGGCAAGGGGGCCAGGCATCTATGAGAAAGGGCATGGCCTCTGCCCGGGCTAGGGGACCCACCGGGAGAACTCAAAGGAGGAGGAGTTCTGGTGGTTCCAGCAGATGAAGGCCGGTCAACCGAGCTGGAGCAGCCAGAGCTGAGCTCGACAAGAGGATTTTCCCTGCAAGGCGATTGAGGCCGCATGAGCCCAGAAGGGCGGCCCCTAACCTCCGTAGATGAGGTCCCTCCGGAGGAGGTGTTGGAGGAGAAGGTTGGACCAGTGCTGCGACTCCTCCCTGAACCCCTGCAGGTTCCCAGGAAAGGGTACTGCCTTGAATCTAACCCCCTCAACCCTTCGGACTCCGAGAGAGCCCTCTTCCTCATCATCAGCTGAGGCAACAGACACCCTGTAGCTGACTCGTGAGAGACAACCAGAGGTGGAGTGCCCTCCCCTACCTGAGGCACTCCAACTGGCCCAGAAGTAGGGCTAGCAAGAACTACCACCAGAGGGGGTATGCCTCCCAAGGTGGCAGATGGATCACCAACTCCAGGCTGCCCTGGGGCACCGGAGGACTGGTCGGTGCCACTGACCCTGGAATAGTTAAAGTCATCCGCTCCATGGAAGGGGCCTGAACTGGAGCTGCTGCACTGGAGAAAGAAGGATCGGTGGATTCTGGAGAACCCGGGAGCCAGTCTGAGTCAGCCTCAGAATCGTCCTCCCCAGAGGAGGCCTAAATCCAGATCACTCCGCGATCCCTTTCAGCTCACAGCACCGCAGACTGGCCTCACACTGCCCACAGTGCTGCCTCCATCCCCAGCACCGCGAACGGCATTGGAGTCAGAGACAGCACTGGAGGTCAGCCCCATGCCACCTGCAGCGATACCAGAATCAGAGGCAGCATTGAGGATGGCATCAGACCGAGCTCGGAGGACTCAGACCACGATGCCGAGGGAGCCCTTACCTGGATGGTGCCTCTTTCCTGACCCCCACGGGGGCCAGGCCAGGCCTCCTGCACTGTGGGAGGGGTTCCCACCGTGGCAAGGATAGAACTGGTGGAAACCCCCTCCTCCATGGGCCGTATAGTTCCAGGAGGGGACCCAGAGGAAGGGTCAAGAACCCTGCTTTTGGTGACCCAGGTATGCGCCTGTTCCCGGAAAGTCAGTGGCACACGTCCGACCTTCAACGCACGCAACTCTGGACAGTCCATGGAGAAACAGGTGTCACATCTATTCATGTCGTGGTTTGGTCCCAAGCAGGTAAGGCAGCGGTCATGCTGATCCGTGACAGAATGCAGTCGGCCGCAGGGACACAGATGCATTGGGGGCCAACCTGCCCTAGAAGATTTTTTCTTGTCCCCTGAACCAGACATGACCGGATGTAAAAATAAAAACCAAAATCAGCAGTCTGTGTCGACGGAGAAATAAAAAGGAAAGATCTTGCTGGTCGGCACTGAGAAACAGAGCAGCAGAACTAGGACTTTCTTTACCGACGGACTAGGCTGCAGAACAGTGGCGCTCACACATGAGGTCGTGCTTACTTGATGACAGGAGAAGCAGAACTGGGGCTGAGGAACTGTCAACGACTGTTACTAGCCAACCCGCGAGCGCCACGTATTACGACCTTGAAGGCGGCTCACTACCCAACAGCGATGAATGGTGAAGATTGACACAGACGAGATCCACTGTTTTCTGTAATTGATGGGTAGTGTTTTCAAGCCGAGAAAACGCTACCCAGCAGTTATATGAAACAAGACATGGGTCAGCGTGTAAGTCTCAAATTTTACACACCCTTAGTGTTGGGTGTTTGTATAAACCAGCCGAGCTTCACTCTCGGGGCTTATGTAACATCCAGCACCTCAGGTGAGTACAACATTCTTTTTATACACACTACTCTGTATATCATTCTATATGAAATGCTGCATTACTGAAAATAATTCTTACTTCAACTTATCAACAGGGACAGCAACCTTAGTAGTCTGGGGTCTAGGTCTATTGTAATTTAAAAATATAGAAAGAACACGTTTTTAAAAATGCACATTTCAGCACTATCCCCATAAACCAACTAGGCTGCCATGGAGAATAAAATGCTGTTTAAGTTGTGGTTATTCCACAGCAGCATTAGTAACGAAGCCAGCAAAAGCCTGTGTAAAAACAGTCTTGTTACTACAGCTAGCCCTCTCCTCTTGCCTGGCATGCTGCCTACACAACAGTTTGCAGGAAAAGCAGTTTTACAAGCTCATACAACAAGCAAAGTTTGCCAGAATAGTACTCGTTAATCTCCTAGGAAAGGGTAGACAAGCTTGGGTCTTGATTTCTCTCAGAATACTCTTACCCTGTTTGCATCTGCTTTGCATAAAAGGTGAACACACCAGAAAGGTGAGTGGTTTGCGAACATAAAAAACTGTTGTCTGTCTCAGCTCTGTGATCTCTAACATTCACTCTCTGTCTCGAATAGTAAAGAGCAAACAACTCGCTGGATTTATTCAGCCGCTGCTTCCTGCGGTGACATTGTGGGTCGGGGGCCAGCCTGGTGGTGTGGAGGGCTAAGGTGCTGTATACCACACATGCCGCCATGCCTGTGACCCAGGTTTCAGAATGGACCAGGGTCGCTCAGGAAAGAAGGACTGAGCATCCTATTGACTGCCCTTCTCCTTCAGGGAGGGGGATAGCGCGATTCACTGCACCGCTGGGTGGTATGATGGGGAGAGACATTTCGGGGTACCGTTGTGGACTTCCGTTACTCGTGCATGCATTACCAGGTGCACAAGCATCACTGTGCACAGCTCAGCCCAAGCTGGAAGCGGGAGGAGACCCAAGAAAAAGATATGGGCACTGACCATCCTAAATGACGATGCCGATGCTCTCGGGTCACACCCGATGTTCATCCTCGCTGGTGTGACGATGGGAGTGGGGGATGGAACTGGGGGCACTGGTAGTGTGCCTGAAGCACAAACAAGGTGGCGTTCACAAAAGGCCAAACAGCGATATAAGAAAAATAAGGAACCTGTTGTTCCTTGAACGAAACACATATCTAACGTAATCAGACATTACTGTCCCACTCTGGGGGCCCTACAAACAGACACACTATACGTATAATCTGACATTCCCCTCCCACCCTGGGGCCCAACACATAAACATGATGTACATATAATCTGACATTCCTCTTCCACCCTGGGGCCTACAAACAGACACGCTGAACATATAATCTGACATTCCCCTCCCACCCTGGGGCCCCTACAAACAGACACTGTACATATCTGACATTCCCTTCCCACCCTGGGGGCTCTATGAACAGACACGCTGAACATATAATCTGACATTCTCCTCCCACCCTGGGGCCTGCAAACAGACACGCTGAACATATAATCTGACATTCCCCTCCCACCTTGGGGGCCCTACAAACACACGCTGTACATATCTGACATTCCCCTCCCAACCTGGGGCCCTACGAACAGACATATAACCTATGAAGAGACATATAATCTGACATTCCCCTCCCACCCTGGGGCCCTGCGAACTGACATATAACCTACAAAGAGACATATAATCTGACAATCTTACTTCACGAAACAGCTCTTGCAGCAGGTTACACCATTAGGACTGAAGTCGGCAGGAGCCAGGACCCCACGGAAATTTTCTAGCTAGCAGTATTCAGCGGGGACTGCCTCCGACATTGGTCCTGCCTCCAACGTCAGGCACAGTACATAAGGAGGCGATCCCCCAGAATCCCCAGTTCTTTTCCCGCTGTCAACTCTCCAGCATTGGCCTCTCGGTCTCTACCTAGCGCACGACGACTTAGAACTTCTAGAGTTTCTTCAAAACTAATGTCCTCTCCAACTCCTTCACTTGAGGGACACCTTTCCAAGTGTGCCTGCGGAAAACAGATCCCTTACAAGGATCCTCATTCCTACTGCATGCGGTGCTTAGGCCCGGACCACGACACCAAGGCCTGCACCTTTTGCCAATGGTTCAACAGCCGCACCAGGATCCGCCATCAGAAGGCACTTCAGGCTTATCTGCTGGAAGAAAAACTTAGCAGGATGGACCAAGAACCTTCCTCCAGGGCCGATTCTTCTTCCAAGGCACATAAACACCGGGACAAACACCAGGAGAAAGCAAGGTCCAGATCTCCGAACCAGGCCTTGGACTCCCACAGCTCAGGCGCCACCAAATTGGACTGCTCTCCCTCCAGGGCTCGTTCTCAGCCCCCTCCGGTCAAAGTCCAGGCTTCAGGCGGTTCTTTGACTCTCCAGCCCATCAAGACTTCAAGGCCTTCGGCTTCCTCCACTCCCTCTCGGGCCTCTTCCAAATGCCACAAGTCTTCCTCATTGACCCAACTTCGGACCCTGACTCCAGACTGGTCTCCCAGCCTCCCAGAGGTCCGGATCCACCACCCAGGAAGACCAAAGACCTGACGTCACTAACGCAGACGACGGACCCGACGTCGGCCAAGCATACAAAGTCGGCTAGGCGTTCGCTGGAGCCGCGGACACCAGCCAGGCACCAGACGCCGGCTGCGCGTTCACCGGACCCGAAGGCATCAGCCAAGCAACCGACGTCAGCCTCGCATTCACCAGAGCGGAAGACCGCCCCCCCAGTCACCAGTGGACACCGGTCACAGGGATTCTGCGGAGGAGGACACGACACTGCCCGAAGACCTGGCAGGTGACACTGAGGATGCCGGGCTTCCGAAGGAACCTTTGCCCACCCCGGAGACACCCGCAGACCTGACGCCCGACCCTGGCGGTAGACCACCGGCACCTGGCCCGTCGTCTGGCATGAATCTACAAGAAGTAAAGGATCTCTTTACTTTCTGGTGGGACAGCATCTGAAAGGATGTGGTCCCCGTAAAACCTTCTCCTCCTCCTACACCCCCCCTCCACCCAAGGGGCCAGCAGGACGACCACCAACCCCTAAGGAGCAGACCCCACCTCCTAGGGGTAGATCCAAGGACAGGAGAAGGCCTCCCTCCAGATCTCCATCAGGGTCCCCCAGCCCCAAGCGACCCAGACGTAGTTGGTACACTCCATCGTGGATAAACTTCTGGATGGCAATCAGAAGGTGGAGCTCTTAAACCTCCTCCGCACAGGGTCTGATGTGGGTACCCAAGTACTACGAGCCGCATACGATTCTGCGGACTCGTCCGTCAGAGCTGCAGCTTCAGGCGTTTGTCTCCGGCTTCATCCCGGACGTACAGAAGAACATTATCGACGTCCCCTACAACGACTAAGTACTTTTTGGTGAACCCTCGGAGAAGGTTATTGCCAAACTTAAGGATGCTGGGAAGGCAGTCAGGTCTGTACAGGCCATGTACAGATCCAGGCCTGGTTCCTTTCGTAGGAACCAGAGCCGTTTTTGTAGCTGGCAACAAAGGCAGCAGCCACGTTCCGGCCAGCAACAAAGGGGCACTTTTTAGCGTAAAACCCAGGCCAAGTCATCCCCAGGCAGAGGCCAACGCTACACTAAACCGGCCCAGCCTGCAGGGACCAGTGCTGCCACAGCATGACTTCTTCTCGGCCCCTGGCCCCTCTTCTGGATCAACGGGCACAAAAGGTCGGGGGTCGCATCGCTCGCCACTTTTTAGGGTGGCAGTTGATTACCGCCGACCGGTGGGTTCTCCAATTAGTCAAGAAAGGCCACTTCATAGAATTTCTCGACCACCCACCAGCAAGACCTGCCCTGCTTTCCCGTTACTCGGATCAGCACGCCCTGCTGTTACAGCAGGAGATGCTCGCGCTTCTCGGAAAAGAAGCTATAGAGCACGTACCACGGAACCAGAGGGGTGCAGGATATTATTCTCACTTCTTTCTGGTTCCCAAGAAAACGGGACTTCTGTCCGATACTGGACCTCAGCGACCTCAACGAGTCGGTCTTGTACAAATGCTTCTGCATAGTGACCCTCCCCAGGTCTGATTTTCATGCTCAAGCAGGGTGCCTTTCTAGCGTCCTTGGACATGCAGGATGCTTACCTGCATATATCCATTGCTCAAGCGCACAGGAAGTTTCTGCGCTTCGAGTTTCAGGGCCACCATTATCAGTTCCGAGCCCTCCCCTTCGGACGGTCATCGGCACCTCGGATATTCACGAAGTGCATGGCGGTCATAGCGGCGACTATGAGGAGACAAAGGTCACTACGTGTTCCCCTACCTGGACGACTGGCTCCTCATGGCTCCCTCCCGAGAGGCCCTGATGTCCGCCATTCATTGTACTCGGTCTCTGTTCCAGACGTTGGCATCATCATCAATCAAGAGAAGTCGCGCCTGGTCCCGTCACAGACTCTGCAGTTCATTGGCGCAGTTCTTGACACCGTCCAGGGGAAAGCTTTTCTCCCTCAGGACCGAGCGGAACACATCAGATCCCCTCATCAGGGATATTTTGGTGAAGACCACCGTTACTGCCAGATTGGTCCTTTGCCTGCTCGGACACATGGCTGTGGCCATTACAACAGTGCCGCTAGCCCATCTCCTCATGCGGGTGACCCAGTGGATGTTATGGGTCCAATGGGATCAAAAGCAAGACCATCTGCAGCTCCCAATCCGGATCACTAAGGTCGTATTCCAGGATTGGCAATGGTGACTAGATCCGAAGAATCTATCATCGGGAGTCTCCTTCATTGCACCATCTCCGATTGTGACACTCTCCACAGACGCTTTGGGGCTCGGATGGGGTGCACACCTCGACAGTGTCCGGTCTCAGGGCCTGTGGACAGCCCAAGAGACTCATTTCCACATAAATATCCTGGAAATGAGAGCAGTTCTTTACAACCTGCAGGCCTTCCAGTCGGAGATTCCACCGGGTACTCTTCTGTTACAAACAGACAATTCCTCGGTGATGTATTACCTCAACAGACAAGGAGGCACCCATTCCTACCCGCTTTGCAGGGAGGCCATGAGGGCATGGGATTGGGTTTTGCAACACGGTGCAAACCTCATTGCTGTTCATGTCCCAGGACTGGACAACGTCATCGCAGACGGCCTGAGCTGCTCTCAGGCCAGAGTCCACGAGTGGGAACTACTCCAGGAGGTAGTAGAGGATCTGTTTCGCAGATGGGGTACACCAGAGTTAGACCTTTTCACGTCCCCATCCAATGCAAAACTGCGCAATTTTTGCTTGCTAGATCCAGGGCCTGGTGTTTTCTGGCGAGACGCGTTGTCCCTCCCTGGGCAGATTCCTCTATGCCTTTCCCCCCTTTCCGTTGATCCAGAGGGTCCTTCTGAACTTCGCAGAGAGCAAGCGACGCTGATACTTATCGCGCCGTTCTGGCCCAGGCAGATCTGGTTCCCTCTACTACATCAGCTATCCCGGGAACCTCCGGTGCCTCTGCCAATCAGCTCTCACTTGTTGTCTCAGGATGTGGGCTCCTTGGTTCATCCAGACCTTCGTTCGCTGAGCCTGTACGCTTGGCTCCTAGAGACATAGCCATTTTGCGACACGGGGTCTCGCAAGAGGTAGCTGACGCTCTGGTGGCCGTGGGAAAACCGGCCACTCATGCTACTTACGCCATGAAATGGTGCTGTTTTTGCCTATGGGCTCAAGCACGGGGTTTTTTCCTCTAGACTGTCCAGAAAAGTTGGTCTTGGACTACCTCCCATCTCTTATTCAGACAGGCTTGGCCTACTCCTCGTTCAAAGTACACCTCTATGCCATCTCAGCCTATCACTTTCCTATAGGCCAATGCACCATATCTCAGTTGGACACGGCACGAGCCTTCCTGAGAGGTGTTCTCTACCTTAGACCTCCAATTAAGGATTCGATTCCGCCATGGGATCTACCCTTTGTCCTGGAGCAGCTTATGCTGCCACGCTTTGAGCCAACCGCGGATTGCGAGCTACGTCTTCTTACTAGGAAGATATTGTTTTTGGTTGCCGTTACCTCGGCCAGAAGAATTTCTGAACTTCATGCACTCATGTGCAAAGAACCTTATTTGGTTTTTCACCAAGACGGTATCCCTACGGACTAATCCTAAGTTTCTGCCTAAGGTGATCTCAGCTCTCACCCTTAATCAGGACATCGATCTACCAGTGTACTTCCCCAACTATTCTAATTGAGGAGAGGCCCTGTTGCACACTTTAGATGTGCATAGGTGTCTCCGATACTACCTGACCAGAACCAAACACCACCGAAAATCGGACCAGCTTTTTGTCTCCTTTGCCCACAGGATGATGGGAGCTCCTGTTTCCAAGTAGTCGCTGTCCAGATGGCTCATTCACTGTATCATGTTCTGTTACTAGAAGCGCAACAAACCCTTACTGGGCGCGGTCAAGGGTCATTCCACAAGGGAGGTGGCTACCTCCTTTGTGGCCCTAAAGAATGTGTCCACCTCGGCCATTTGTGCTGCAGCTACTTCGAGCTCTGTGCACACTTTCATCAGGCATTATAGCCTGGATATGCATCGAGGCGAAGAACAGGTTTTGGTCTGGCAGTCCTTCAAGGACTTCTGTCCTAGGTTCAGGTTCTATTAAGGATTTCTACCTTCCCTTCTCCCAGTGGTGTGGGATTTCCATTATTGCTTGGGAATTGGTCCTAATGGTGTAACCCGCTGCAAGAGCTGTTTCTCGAAGTAAGATAGTACAGTTACTTAAGAACTTACCATAACAGTAGATCTTTGAGAACAGCTCTTGCAGCAGGTACTTTCCCTCCCACCATCCCCGCTGGAGGTAGATTCTCATTCCAACATCATTCTCCTAGGATCAGGTGTTCTCAGCATCTCTGATTGCCCTTTGATGGCGGATCCTCAGTCTCCTCTTCTGATGTCATCCAGCGACCAGGAGTCTCCGGCGGGAGAACTGGGGATTCTGGGGGACCGCCTTCTTATGTACTATGCCTGAACTCAAGGGTGGGACCGATGTCGGAGGCGGTCCCCGCTGAATACTGCTAGCTAGAAAATTTCCATGGGGTCCTGGTGCCTGCCGGCTTCAGTCCTAATGGTGTAACCTGCTGCAAGAGCTGTTCTCGAAGATCTACTGTTACAGTAAGTTCTTAAGTAACTGTACTTTCCCCTCTCACCCTGGGGACCCTACGAACAGACATGCTGAACATATCATCTGACATTCCTCTCCCACCCTGGGGACCCTATGAACAGAAACACTGAACATATAATCTGACATTCCCCTCCCACCCTGGGGCCTACAAACAGACACGTTGAACATATAATCTGACATTCCCCAGCCCTACAAACAGACACACTGTACATATAATCTGACATTACTGTCCTACCCTGGGGGCCCTACGAACAGACACACTGTATATATAATCTGACTTTGAGGGGAGCTCTTGCAGCAGGTAATACCATTAGGACTAATGCTGCCAGGCATTAGGACCCCACAGAAAACTTGTAGCTAGCAGTCTGTAGCGGGGGCCCGCCCCCGACGTCAGCTCTGCCAGATGTCAGACATGGTATAAAGGGGGCGGACCCCTGGCACCATCTCATTTCTTTTCCTGCCGTTGACCCGCATAGTTCGGCTCCACAGATGCCTTCTTCTGCAGTCGACTGCTATTTATGAAAAGTTCTTCAAAAGTTCATTTTTTTGATCGTTTTCAACGCTCTGTGTATGTCGTCGCTCTCTCCACTGCGACGAAAGTCTAAGTGTGCATGCGGGAAGCAGATCCCGGCCAAAGACGGCCACGCGACTTGCCTTATCTGCCTAGGCCCAGACCATCGGCCTGATGCCTGCATGCACTGTTAGAAATTCAACCAGAAAACAAGAACTAGGAGGGCCAATGCACTCAGCCTATCTCCTGGGAAAAAAAGGTTGTGGCTATGCAGCGTGGTTCTGAGCCCAGCTCATCTTCTCCCGCCAGGGACTCCCCACCCAGAGACAAATCTTTGGCGGGTGGGAAGCTCCACCACCAGGATAAAGGTAGGGCCAGGTCGAAGTCACACCCAAAGTTGCCCTCTAAACCTTCATCCTCTTCATCTTTGACCTCCGGCCGGAGGTCTGGCTTAGTCCCAGCTCAGGCCTCCAAGTCCTCCCATAAGAGTAAGTCTGCTCCCGCCTCTTCTCGGGGCAAACACCGAAAGTCAGCCTCTTCTGGGCAGTCGCCTTCTCGGGCCCACTGACCGCACAAGCCTGCTTCAGGGTCGACCCAGGAAGGCCATTCCTTGGGGAAACTGAAGGAAAAATACGATTCATCTGAGAAATAAGCGCTCGGACGAGTCTGAAGGTCGGCAGGAGGTCGTCCATCACTGGGAACCCCCTCCACCACCCCCACCAGCCAGTGTACGTCCTCTGGCAGACAAGCACCTGCCTAGCTGGTCGTCTTCACCAGCGTCCGCACCCCAATGCCTGATATGGGCGGTGCGCGGTGGAGGTGAACACCCTCCCCTCCTTCGGAGGGTCGGTTGCTTGATGGACCTTCGCCCACCCCGGATGCCGACTCACCCAATGAAGGCAGCGCCAGATGTCCAGACACAGACAAGGGCTCCCCGGACCCAGCACCAGATCCCATGGACCCCCAGATGCCTGGTCCTGCAAATCCGATGTCCAGCTCAGCAGTCATCCCTGTGGCAGACATAGGGTCTCTGTTCACATCATCGTGGAACACTGTTAAGGAGGATCTTCTCTACAGACCCTCAGTGCCCGCCCCAACTCCGCCACCCATGGGGCCTCCCCCCACTCTGACTACGCCAGTTGGGGATAAAGGTTCCCGCCCAGACCCTAAGGACAAAAGAAGGAGGAGACCCTCATCTCCAGTTCCTTCTTCTAGCGGACGCCTGTCCTCCCCAGACAACGGGGACACCAGCCAGTCTTCTCTGGACTCTTCCGAAGAAGAGAAGTTCATCCCACCTTCTCTGGGACCCAAGAATTCTCCAAGGTCCCCTCCGGATGATCCCTCATTTTTAGATACTGTGAGGCACATCCAATCCATCTATGAGTGGGATACCAAAGAATTAGACCCAGAGCAGAGGTGCCTGGCAAAATTCTTAGGGTCTAAGGAGCCAAAGCCACTGGTAATTCTGCCATTAGTCAAGTCTTCCAGGATGTGACTTGACTCCCATGGCATATGCCTTCCTCAATATCAGCCATCCCAAAGAAGGCTGACAGGCTTTATAAACCCCCCCAAAGCAGAGCCCTTTTTGAGGGAGCAGCCCAGGGCTAATTCACTGGTCCTTGCGGCAGCTTATGGCAGTGGCACCCAGCCTAAACATTTGAGCTCCCAACCTCTGGATCCCAATTCCAAGAAATTGGATAGCTGGGGTCGTAAGGTCTACTCATTGGCCACAGGTTCCATCAGGTCCTTGAACTTTATGGCGCACATGGTGACTAACCAGCAGTCACTGTGGCAAATGACCTTAAATTTGGTCAAGGAAATGCCAGACTCAGATGCAAAAGCAGAAGTACTAGCCTGCACCCAGTCCGGTCTGGACGTGGATAAGCATGTCCTGTGCTGCTCGTATGACGCTGTGGACATGGCCTCACGTGCTGCAGCTATGACCTGCAGGCTTTACAGTCAGAGATTCCACCAGGCCACGTGTTAGTCCAGACTGACAGCACCTCAGTGGCATACTACATCAACAAGCAGGGAGGCACTCATTCCTACCCACTTTGCAGAGAGGCAAAGAGGGTGTGGGACTGGATACTGCAGCACGGCACCACGATTACTGCAATATATGTTCCCAGTGTTGACAACACTGTTGCAGATCTACTGAGCTGGTCTCAGGCCAGAGCTCACAAATGGGAATTGCTGCAAGAGATCGCAGAGGACCTGTTCCACAAATGTGGGACACCAGACGTAGATTTATTCGCATCCCCATACAACGCAAAACTGCCAAATTTCTGCTTGCTAGATTCAGGGCCTGGTGTTTTCTAGGGAGACACATTGTCCCTCTCCTGGACGGGTGGTTCCCGTATGCCTTCCTGCCCTTCCCTTTGATCCAGAGGGTTCTTCTCAAGCTCTAATTAAATGGCGCATCAATGATTTTGGTAGCACCTTTTTGGCCCAGACAGATTTGGTTTCCACTGTTACAAAAGTTAGCTCAGGAGCCTCCCTTCCCTTTGCCAGTCAGCTCTCACTTGCTGTCCCAAGAGGTCGGATCCCTGGTTCACCAGAACCTCAAATCCCTGAACCTGCACGCTTGGCTCCTAAGGACGTAGCCATCCTTAGGCATGGAGTATCTCAGGTTGTTGCAGACATACTGGTGGCAGCCAGGAAACCATCCACTTATGCCACTTACACCATGAAATGATGCAGGTTTTGTCTCTGGACTCAGGCTCGGGATCTTGATCCACTTCGCTGCCCCAAGAGGTCAGTTTTGGATTACCTCTCATCCCTCTTTCATTCAAGTTTAGCATGTTCCTCTTTGAAGGTACATCTCTGTGCCATCTCGGCATACCATGCACCAGTTGGTCCAAGGGCTCTAGCTCAGCTTGACACCTCACATGCCTTTTTGTGCGGTATTCTACATCTGAGACCGCTTATAAAGGACCCAGTTCCCCCTTGGGATCTTCCTTTTGTCCTAGAGCAGCTTATGCTGCCTCCCTTCAAACCAGCCGCAGATTGCGAGTTACGCCTTCTCTCCTGGAAGGTGTTATTTTTAGTTGCTGTTACCTCCACAAGGAGAATTTCGAAGCTCCAGGCACTCATGTGCAAACAGCTGTATTTGGTTTTTCATAAGGACAGGGTGTCCTTAAGGACAAATCCTAAGTTTCTTCCCAACGTGGTCTCAGCATTAACCTTAAACCAGGATGCCGACCTTCTGGTGTACTGTTCTAACTACTGCAACAGAGGGGAAGCTC
Organism: Neoceratodus forsteri; assembly: GCA_016271365.2. Classification (NCBI taxonomy): domain Eukaryota; kingdom Metazoa; phylum Chordata; order Ceratodontiformes; family Ceratodontidae; genus Neoceratodus; species Neoceratodus forsteri. Next base: position 6,202,643 of record JADMNL010000036.1, read on the forward strand.
TTCTGCACACTTTAGGTGTGCATAGGATCCTCAGGTTTTACCTGACCAGGACCAGACCGCACCGACAGTCCGATCAGCTGTTTCTGTCTTTTGTGCACAGGATGTTAGGGACACAGGTGTCAAAACAAACACTTTCCAAGTGGCTGGTAAACAGCATAGTCTTCTGTTACCAGAAGCGCAACAAGCCCTTACCGGGATCGGTAAAAGGCAAGTCTACTAGGGCGGTGTCTACCTCCTTTGCTGCACTAAAGAATGTTTCTGCACCGACCATTTGTGCAGCTGCCACTTGGAGTACAGAGCACACCTTCATCAGACATTACAGCCTGGACATTACCTCGAGACGCAGAGCAGGCTTCGGACTGGCAGTCCTCCAAGGACTCTTGTCCTAGGCGGTTTATTCCTGGATCTTTCCTGTCCTCCTCCCGAAGGGGTTAACTATCACCCCTTTACTTGTTGTGAATCAGTCCTTATGCTGTAACCTGCTGCAAGAGCTTATCTCGAAGTAAGATAGTACAGTTATGTAAGAACTTACCGTAACAGTAGATCTTCGAGAACAGCTCTTGCAGCAGGTAGTTTCCCTCCCACCTTCCCCTCAAGAGGTTTGGTTCCTTTCCATGACGTCTCAGACGCAAACATTTTATTTAGTCTTCCTCTGGAAGTGGATCCTTGGTCTCCCCTTCAGAATCACATCGTTACACCGGGAGTCTCCAGCGGGAGAACTGAGGCATGCGGGGGGACAGCCCCTTTTATGATGTATCGGACGTCAGGGGCGGGGCTGATGTGGGGGGCAGTCCCCTGCTGGGTATAGCTAGCTAGAAGTTTTCCGTGGGATCCTGCCGCCTGCTGGCTTCAGTCGTTATGGTGTAACCTGCTGCAAGAGCTGTTCTCGAAGATCTACTGTTATGATAAGTCCTTACGTAATTGTACTTTTCCTTCCTACTCTGGGGCCAAACATACAAATATGCTGTACAGATATTCTGATATTCCCCTCCCACCCTGGGGCCCAATGCAGTAACCCGCTGTACATATAATGTGACGTCCCCCTTCCACCCTGGGGCCTATTGCACAAACATGCTGTACATATAATGTGACATTCCCCTCCCACCCTGGGGCCCAACGTGTAAACATGTTGTACATGTAATCTGACACCCTCCCATCCTGGGGCCCAATGCACAAACATGGAGTTCATATAACCTGACATTCCCCTCCCACCCTGGGGCCCAGTGCACAAACACAGTGTACATATACTCGGATATTCCCCTCCCAACCCGGGGCCCAACACATACACACGCTGTACATACCATCTGATATTACTCTCCTACCCTGGGGCCCAACATATAGACTTGCTGTACATATAATCTGACATTACCCTCCCACCCTGGGGCACAATGCACAGACATGCATTACATATAATCTGACATTACCCTCCAACCCTGCATGAACAGACACACTGTAGATATAACCTGACATTCCCCTCCTGCTGCGGGAAACAGTGTACAAACACACTGTATATAAAATCTGATATTCTTTAGTATCAGTAACAAGAGCAGTTAGCTGGCTAGGTGCAACTGCCCCAGGGGTATGCATTTAAGATAATTTTATTTAAATGAGCTTTGGGCATCAGCCAATCAAAAAACAGGAGGGGAGTGAACGGAGTGAGAGCAGCCTGAAGGCTCCAGAATTTTTTCTCCGCTGACTGAGCAACATTGCCCCTGAGGTGCCTCTCAACTTACCTTGTTGACAGCCTCCTAATCGCTTATCTTGGTAAAGTTTTCCTCATAAATTCTTTTATTTAGTGTACTGAGTGAAAGTTTTACGTTTTGGTTAGCGCTGCACTATCACGCTAATTTTAGCGCAGTCACGCTATTTTTACTTTTTTTTTTTTAGCGCATCTGCTTAATTTATATCTCGTTTTTACCACAGATGCTTTATTTCAACAGTTCTTCACTTTGTTGACGTAATTTGTGATAGAACCATCGAATTCTTGGTTTTTGGCTTAATTTTTACCTCAGACGTCACGGGATTTACCACGAGGCAACCAATTGGTTTCAGAATTTAACAGTTGCTTGGAATATCACATAATCCCTTAACTACATAAAACTGGACCCTAAATTAATCTGTCATGGGACTGTCCAGTGGCATTACAACAGAAACCCGTGCGCAGTTGACTGGTGTTGCTGGGTTTTCTATTAGATTAGCACTGGTATAGTTCCCAGTACTACAAAAAAAAAAAAAAAGGATTTTAAAGTAGACAGAGTTATTTAACTGGGGCAGGACTGGCCGGTGGCAATTCACAGAAACCTGCACTCAGTTGTTGTGGTCCAGGACTTGGGTTCTCTGTTAAATTGGCACAATAGCAAAGAGACCCAGTAAGTATTACGGCTGAGGATATATATTAAAGGCTACCGATAGGGGCCATTTAAGAGTAATAGCAATAAATGTGTACGCAGGGGGCTGATGAAGCCTCCAGTTCCCAGCCAATAAATATAGCTTCCAAAGTGGCTGATGAAGTTCCTCACAAATTACAACATTTTAAAGGTAAACATTGGAAAAGACACAGCTTTCCCCAGACGCTACAGAAACTCTTGAATAATGCTTTCAGACAGTAACAACTTTCTTTAATGATTTAAAACAGCTACGCACAACTTCCACTTTCTGTTGCTGGCAGCCACCACCTCATGCGCAGCAGTGAGATTCCTGAGCTCACTGCATGCTAATATGTCTGTTTGACCTCTGCTATTGGTTGGCAGGACATATTAACATAAAGTGAGCTCTGGAAGCTCTCTGCTATTCATGAGATGGTGGCTGCCAGCACGAGAAAGTGAAAGTTGAGGGTCACTTTTGAAATCACCAGTAAAGCATTTAGAGGTAATTTAAACAAAAGTTACTATCTGAAAGCACTAATCAGGCATTTTTGCAGTGACTGAGAAAAAAAATATGCCTTTTCCAGTGTTTCCCTTTAAAAGAATAAAGGAAGCTCGATCAAGCTGCTATGAAGTGGTTTAAAAGAACTCTGTCAAGAAAAATGCTCCTGTTCTTCCTGGGAAAGCCAATAGTGAGCAACAGGCATCTTAAAGAATAAAGAAAAAAAGCATTTTCAGCACTGTCTGCGCAGGTAAACTATTGGCAATAGTATGGCACGCCCTTTAGAGATGGGGTTCATGTTTACAGGGGCTAGTATATACTTTTCCACAGTCCTCTTTCCTGCAGACTGTGAAGGTGATACGGTTGATGATGAATCATTATATGATGCCCCTGCTTACAGGGGTTGCCAACACTCTTCCACAGTTCTCGCTTCAGAGACTGTGAGGGTGATACAGATGATATGAGTATTTTTGGGATGCCTCTGACATTAATTTGGAAGGCCTAGACCTTATGTGTCCACTCCCTCTCCTTGGAGCTTCCTCGGCTATCCAGGAGAACTCCCCCTCTATGTTTAAGTTTATCCAAAACATATTGGACACCCCGGACCTCCCTTCTCAGCAGTCCATCCTAGGTGAGAATGAAAGAAACATTTTTTTTAGTGGGATGAAAGGTCTTCCACCTCCTAAAAAACTGGTTGTGCCTCCCTATGTTGAAAACATATAAATAAAAATACCGCAAAACTGCTTCAAACCCCCACTTTTGTGGCAGAGGTTTACAAGTGGTCTGAAAATGATAATAAATAAATATATAACTATATCAATTGTTTAGCGACAATGCTGAGGGCCTGTCTGTACATCCCAGCCATGTGAGTAGAGTGCAGCAGGTAGCGGAGCCATGGTCCATGCCACCTCTCTGAGGTGCTTTGTCTGGTTTAGAACTACTGGTCTAACCCCAGACTCCCAGTTTTAGGGCCATGGACTTTCCCTGTGATCAAATCATTCTGTTCGATCCAGAACATCTGACTGCATCAAGGCCTCCTGCTCCACAAAATTCCTCCCGAGGGCAGTAGGGGCACAGATTATTTTTTCTGGTTACCCCCTTCTCTTAGTACAGGGGCGCTTTCATAGGGAGGGTCAGAAGGGGCCGGAAGTGGCCGCATCTACCCAGCCAGCAGTTTTGCAGTCTAGCTCTGACGTTAGTGTGGGCAGACCTCGTGAGTACCCATGTGTCTAAGCCTCTATCCCCAACACAGGTGTTACTGTGGGAGTAGGAGGTAAAAACCTTCTAGCTTTGCAAATGGTGGAGCGGGTTCTGGTCCACAAAAAGTGGATAGGGCCTCTACTCCAGGTGTTTTCTGACACAAAAAGACAACTGGGGAGTGACCACCTACCTTGTTGTTAAAACTCAAATTCAGAGTGGTCACTCTGTTACTAATGATGTAGTCCTTACAGTAGGATGACTGGCTAGCTTCCCTGGCCCTAAAGGGCTCCTTTTTTTCATAGACCCCATAAGGAGGTCTCACAGGCAGTTTCACAGGCGCGGGCTCACTGTGACCCTTTGGCCTTCTTCGGCCTCAAGCGTCTTTACAAGGTGCCTGGCAGCGGTAGCTGCACACATTCAGGAATCTGGGCGTCTCTGCTACACCTAAGTCACCAATTGGCTCATAGTGCCAAGTCTTCTTGTCAGGTCGAGGAGCCCCTTTTCCCTTACAGGGCTCACTCTGGAGTCTCTGGGTTCCCTGGTAAATCTAAAGAAAGGCTCACCTGGTATCCTTCCAGCCTCCAGAGAGGATATGCCTTTCCCTTCGCAGGTGAGAATTCAAGCTGTCCCTCAGTAGCAAATCCTTCATCCAGGGACTGTGAGGCCAGCAGCAGACACTTGACCGGGTTGACTCATTAACCCTCACTTGTTTAGTATATGATGCGGTCCTTAGCAAATCACATAACTTTGGCATTTTCTTAGGCTATTGGGACACATGGCTTCAATACCTGCAGTGGTTCCAGGGTTCAGATACAGGATACGACACCTGCAAAGCCCCTTTTAGCTTGCTGGCCTCAAAAAGCACACTTTTTCAAAGCCAAGACCTCTGACGGGGCAGTGCCTCAGACGCCTCCCTCCTCTGGTGGGGAGCATATCTGCACAGTGCCTCATTAAGTGGCATCTAGACTCTCCAAGAGTCACAGGTATACATAGATCTTTTGGAACGCGGAGCAATCCTTCTAGCTCTCAGAGCAATTGCTCCTGTCATAAAGGCCAGACAGTACAATGTGAAACAGACACCACTGCCACGTTTTTCACAAACAAGCAGAGTGGACCAGATCAGGAATATTCTGCTCGCAGGCTCTATAAATCTGGTCTCTCGACTTCTCCCTGTGAGTCAGCCTTTCAGCTATCCCTCCAAGGCAAACACAATACTCTGGCAGCTGCTCTTAAGTCGCATCAGTCGAGACCAGAGTGAATGGACTCTGAACAATTAAGTTCTAGGCACAGTGTTCAGGCAGTGGGCACTCTAGAAGTGGATCTGTTTACCTCTTCCCTCAGCTTCCAGCTTCCTCAGTTCTGGTGTGGGTCCCAGTCCAGGGATCGCTCCCCTGGATGCCTTGAGCCTCCCAAAGTCCCCTCACTGGCCGTCTACTACCTCCACCTCCAGCGGGAGGTCAGAGTCTGTCCCCCCAGGGCCAAGGCAGCTTTGGGGGAGACCCACAAGATGTCGACCGCCTCAACACCTGAGTTAAAGCAGAAGGAAGCAGGAAGGGAAGTCAGAATAGCAAAGGCCCAAACTGAGGAAAAGATAGCCAACTCAGTTAAGAAGGGGGATAAAACATTTTATAGGTACATCAGCGAGCGTAGAAAGACAAAGGGAGGGATAGTGAGGCTGAATAGAATGAACGGTGGGTGGGCAGAGGGGGACAGTGAAAAAGCAGGGATACTGAACGAATATTTCTGCTCAGTATTCACAAAAGAGGAGGGGGAAGTGCCTAATCCAATTAACAGAAGCACTCTTGATAGGGGGTCGATCTCAGTCCTTTCACAGAAGAAAGGGTTCTGCAAGAACTCCTAAAACTGAAGGTGGACAAAGCAATGGGTCCTGATGGAATTCACCCCAGAATTCTAAAAGAATTAAGGGAGGAACTAGTGAAACCACTGGCTACTCTTTTAATAAATCATGGGAGGATGGTGTGGTACCCGAGGACTGGAGGAAGGTGATGTGATTCCCTCACAAAAGTGGGACCAAGACAGAGGCAGGAAACTACAGACCTGTCAGTCTGACCTCTGTGGTAGGGAAAGTGATGGAGTCACTCTGAAGGAAAGAATAGTTGAGTACCTAGAGGCCAGTGGAGACAGGACCCAAGGCAGCATGGATTCACAACGGAAGGTCATGTCAGACGAATCTAATAGATTTCTTTGACTGGGTGACCAAAGTAGTAGACCAGGGAGGGGCTGTGGACATGGCCTACCTAGACTTTAGCAAGGCATTTGACACAGTCCCACACAAAAGATTAATAGTCAAATTAACCAGCCTGGGAGTGGGTCCCAGGGTGGTAGCCTGGGTAAAACATTGGCTGCACAACAGGACACAGAAGGTAATTGTAAATGGAGTCCACTCTGAAGAAAGAGAGGTTACTAGTGGGGTACCGCAGGGTTCAGTATTGGGTCCAGTCCTTTTTAATGTCTTCATCAGTGACATTGCAGAGGGACTGGAAGGAAAAGTATGCCTTTTTGCAGATGACACAAAGATCTGCAACAGGGTTGATACACGAGGAGGCGTGGAAAAGATGAAAAGGGACTTGGCAAGGTTGGAGGAATGGTCAGAAGTATGGCAGCTAGGATTCAATGCAAAGAAGTGCAAAATAATGCACCTGGGAAACAAGAACCCAGGGGAAGAATACACAATGGGGGGAGGTAGTAACAACAACAAAAGGAAAGGGACCTGGGGGTAATCATATCAGATGACCTTAAGGTTAGCAAGCAATGTGAGAAGGCAGTAGGGAGGGCTGGGGTATACTGGGATGTATAGGGAGAGGCATCATTAGCAGAAAACAGGAAGTTGTTATCCCTCTGTACAGACAGTTGGTGAGACCCCATCTGGAGTACTGTGTCCAGTTCTGGAGATCCCATCTCCGCAAGGACATAGACAGGATGGAGGTAGTTCAGAGGAGGGCAACTAAAATGGTGCAGGGTCTGCAAGAGAAGCCGTATGAGGAGAGACTAAAGGAGCTTAATATGTATACCCTTGAGGAAAGAAGGGAGAGGGGACATGATAGAAACTTTTAAGTACCTCAGTGGAATCAACAAAGTCCAAGAGGGTAGCATCTTTCAGAAAAAGAGACTTGCAAGAACAAGGGGACACAATTTAAAGATAGAAGGAGGGCGGTTCAGGGGCAATGTGAGGAAGTATTATTTCACAGAGAGGGTAGTGGATGCATAGAACAGCCTTCCTGAGGAGGTTGTGGGGTCTAAAACTGTGGGAGAATTCAAGAATGCATGGGACAGACATAAGGCAATTCTTGTGGGGGGTAGGAAGAAATAGGCTGTTGGTTAACTAGGATCTACAACCTATCCTGTAGGTAGGGAAATGGGCAGACTAGATGGGCCAAGCAGTCCTTATCTGCCATCAAAGTCTATGTTTCTATGTTTCAACACATGCTAAAGGTAGGGAGTCTTCTTCCCAGGGCAGCCATCTACCCAGGTCCCCTTGGCCCACCGACCCCACAAGCATGGGTCGACCTTTGAGGGACAGGCATTAGCTTCAGGCAAATCCACCAAGTCTGGCTCCCGTAAGCACTCTGGGTCGTCAGAGATGTATAAGGAACCGGACAATTCCACAAAACACCAGGAGGTCGTCAGGTACCGGACTCCTCCCCCACCCAAAGAAAGGGTGTCATCTGCCTCCAACAGAAGGCAGACCACCAGACACTCTGACTCTGCATCAGAGAAGGAGCAGGCGCCACCAGCCAAAGAATGGCCATCGACCCCGAAGGACCGGCCATTGGCCCCAGCGACCAAAACCCTGAACACAGGAACACCAGATGCCCAGCAGCCTCCTCCAAAGGAACCAGATGCCAGATTGTCAGACAGTGCAGATCTGATGCTGGAATCACCTACAGAGAAGGTGCCCGAGGACCAGACGTGAGTGCCTCCAGATCAGATGCCTGGGCCCTCCGGTGCTTCAAACCAGATGCCCCCCCCCCCACCAGTCGTTCCACTGGCCGAGATGGGAGCACTCTTTAACACCTGGTGGAACACCATTAAAGGGGATCTTCTCCCCAGACCTAGGGATCCATCCCCGGTATGGCCACCACCTAGGGATCTATCTCCTCAATGGCCTTTACCACTGAAGGAGCTTCTGTTGCCAGAGAGAGAGAAGACAGGTGGACGCCTGGGTCAGGAACCTGAAAAAGGCATCCACCCATTCCATCCTCGAGTGGATGCCCGTCATCATCTTCTTCAGGGGACGATGCGGGAGACTTGTCTTCAGACTACTCCTCAAAGGATGAGCTACCCATCCCATCTCCTAATCCAAGGGACTCGCCGAGGTCACCCCCAGATGACTCGTCCTTTTTGGATATTATGCGGCACATTCAGGCGCTATACCAGTGGGACACAGAGGAACTGGACCCTGAAAGACACAGATTGGTGAAATTTTGGGGGCCACCGACTCTAAACCCTTGGTCATCCCCCCATTGGTAGAGCCTGTTCAGGATGTAACCAGGTCAACATGGAGATATCCAGCCACTACGACCGCAGTGCCATGCAAGGCCGATAGGCTCTACAAGATTTCAAAAGGGGAGCCTTTCCTGGGTGAACACCCGAAGGCAGACTGATGGCTGTCCATAGTAGGGCACAATAACCACGCCACATGAGTGCCCAGCCACCAGACCCAGAATCCAAAAAATTGGACCAGGTGGGTCGTAAGGTGTACTCGTCAACTTGCACTGTTCGGTCACTGAACTTCCTTGTCCACATAGTCACGTATCAGAAGTCCCTGTGGGCAAAGGCGATGGACCTGGCCAAGGCCCAGCCAGAGCTGGAGGGTAAGGCGGAACTCCTTGCGGTCACATAGTCTGGCATGGACATGGACAAACACGTTCTAAGGAGTTCTTATAACTCTGCAGATACAACGGCAAGAGCAGCGGCCACTGGCATTTGCATACGGAGGCATGCTTGGCTCAAGGTTTCTGGCAAGATCTACAGGATGTTATCCCAAATGCTCCTTTTCAGGGACCAGTCCTGTTCAGCCAGGACACTGGGAAGCTGATTACTGGACTTCAAGATTCGGGCAAAGCAGTATCTGAAGTCCACAGGATGTACATGTCAGAGCCACAGCCCACACATCACCATCCCTTTCGGAAAAATCAGGGACAGCAAGGAAGATGCCAGACACAACACAAGGGAGGTTTTAAAAGAAAAGGCCACCCTGTTTCTTCAGGCGCCCAGGGCCCCAAAAATCCCAAGGTGTCCAGACCTCCCCTGTCTGCCTCCTGCAATACAGCATGACTCCCTACCGACCCCCACCCCCCAACCACAGGAAGTGCAGGGGGAGGTGGTAGGAGGGAGATTCTCCCTCTACCTATCTGGATGGTCCAGTATAACATCAGATCAATGGGTCTTCCAGACAGTGGATAGGGGATACTCCCTAGAGTTCACCCAGTTTCCACTGGACAAGCCACCAGTCCCCTCCCACTGTTCTCCCTCCCATGCACTCCTCCTGAGGGCAGAGATACAGGCCTTACTGGACAAAAGAGCCATACAGGAGGTTCCTTTTGTTCAAAGGGGAAAGGGATTTTATTCCAGTTTTTTTCCTTGCCCCGAAAAAGACAGGAGACCTTTGTCTCATTCTGGATCTGAATCAACTGAACACTTTTATCAAATACAAACGGTTCAGAATGGTGACCGTAGCAAGCCTGTTACCAGTGCTCCACCAAGGAGACTAGCTTTGCTCTCTGGATATGCAGGACGCCTACATGCATATCAAGATCCTGCCGTCCCACAGGAAGTACCTCCTCTTTACTTCCAAGGCAGACACTACCAGTTCAGGGCGCTGCCATTTGGCCTATCATCGGCACCAAAGGTTTTTACCAAGTGCCTAGCAGTGGTGGCGGTGGTTCTCAGGAGAGGGGGTCACTTTGTATACCCTTACCTGATCGATTAGCTTCTTACCGCTCCAGCTGAAGACCAATTGAACAGAACTTTGGAGAAAGCATTTAGTCTATTCCAGACTCTGGGCATTACCCTAAACCTGCCCAAGTCACACCCATGACCAGCTCAAAGGCTACAGTACATAGGAGCAGTCCTGGACACAGTCCAAGGGAAAGCCTTTATGCCCATAGACAGGGCATCAAGGCTAAGAGATGTCGCTCGCAGGGTACAGGACTAGGACTTGGTTCCCACAAGGGTGGTTTTACAACTTCTAGGTCACATGGCTGCAGCCATAGTCACAGTTCCACTCGCATGTCTGAACATGAAGATCCTGCAGTGGCACCTCAAGGTTCAATGGGATCAAGGCACGGACGAGCTACAGGAGCCCATTCAGATCTCCAGTGCAGTCCAACAGTCCATGACCTGGTGGCTCACCCCAGCCCACTTGAGCATAGAGGGTTCCCTTTCCAGTGGCCCAGTCCACAGCAGACCCTTACTACCGATGCATCGGGGCTGTGATTGGGAGCACACCTTGCTTCTCATCAGATTAGGGGTTCCTGGAACTCAACGGAACAAGCTCTCCACATAAACATTTTGGATATGAGAGTCATACTGTATGGCCTTCAAGCCTTCCAAGGGGTGCTCCTTCCTGGACTTCTGCCGGTCCAGTTGGACAATACCCCAGTAGTCTTGCATCTCAACAAGCAAGGGGGCACACATTCGTATCCCCTATGCAGAGAGGCGATGAAAATATGGTCTTGGGCAATAGATCACAGCCTGGACATTACGGCAGTTCATGTTCCAGGGATTCACAACGTCCTCGCAGACAGCCTAAGTCACTCTCGGTCTCAGAACCATGAGTGGGAACTACAACAAGAAGTCATAGACCTCTTTGAAAGGTGGGGTCAGCCAGAACTGGTCTTCATTATGTCCCCACACAACGCCAAACTGCCCAGTTTCTGCTTGCTAGATCCAGGGCCTAGTGTTTTTGAGTGAGACGCATTGTCCCTCTCTTGGACAGGGAGGTTTCTGTATGCCTTCCCTCTCATTCGGAGGGACCTACTTAAGTTGCAGGCAGAAGGAGCCAAGATGATACTGGTGGTGCCTTTCTGGCCTCGACAGATGTGGTTCCTGCTGTTGCAACAGCTGGCATCGGAACCGCCGGTTCCGTTGCCCCTCTCCACTCACTTGCTCTCCCAAGAGCAAGGGACTTTGGTCCATCTGACCTTCCAGTCCCTGCATCTGCATGCTTGGCTCCTGTGGACTTAGTTAGGGATAGATTTGGAATATCCCTCAGAGTGGCAAAGATGCTGGTGGCAGCGAGAAACCCTCTACCAGGGCTACATACGCCATGCAATGGAAGCATTTCTGCTTGTGGGAGATTCCCCATTCTCTGGATCCCCTCGGTTGTCCAGTTGAATCTGTGCTGGAGTATTTTCTCCACCTGTTGGACTTGGGCCTCAATTACTCATCCATTAAGGTACATCTCTGTGCTCTGTCAGCTTACCATGCACCAGTGAATGCGAAGACTCTAGCACAGCTGGACATCTGCAAGACCTTTTTAGGAGGCATCTTGCATATTAAACCCCCCAGGAGAGACCCCATGCCACTTTGGGATCTTCTGTTTATTTTAGAAAAGCTCACCTTGCCCGCTTTGAACCAGCCACAAGTTGTGAGCTCCGCCTTCTCTCTTGGAAGGCATTATTTTTAGTTGCCATTACCTCAGCCCAGAGGATTTCCACGCTACAGGCTCTGATGAGTAAAGAGCCTTATCTTATTTTTCACAGGGACAGAGTAGCCCTGCGTACAAACCCTAAGTTCCTACCCAAGGTAGTGTCTGAGTTCATGTTGAACCAGGACATCCAACTACCAGTTCATTACCCAGAGCACTAGAATAAAGGGGAGGCACCGTTGCACACTCTGGATGTACATAGAATTTTGTGTTACTACTTGGCTAGGACCAGTTCCGCCAGAAGAACAGACCAATAGTTTGTCTCCTTTGCCCGCAGCAAACACTAACCTGGTGGCTCGTGCACTGCATCACTTTCGGCTACGAGCAACACAACAAACCCCTACCGGGACCGGTTAGGGGTCACTGCACCAGAGGGATAGCGACATCCTTCACTTCCCTTTGGAATGTTTTATCAGTGGACCTGTGTGTGGCCGCTGCTTGGAGTTCAGTGCACACCTTTGTGAGGCACTACAGTGTGGACATTGCTTCCAGGAGAAGAGCAGGTTTCTTCCTAGCAGTCCTTCAGGGATTTTTCTCCTAATTTCCTACAGCCTTTTGTCCTCCACCCTTCCAACCTGGGTCTCTTCTTGGGCATTGCTTGGGACTCAGTCCTAATGGTATTACCTGCTGCAAGAGTTCCCCTCGAAGTGAGATAGTACAGTTACGTAAGAAGTTACCATAACAGTAGATCTTCAAGAGGAGCTCTTGCAGTAGGTAGCTTTCCCAACCACCGGCCCCCAGGGATAAATTTCACATCTTCTCTTTGGGGATGGGAGATCCTCCTCAATTTTCCATCTGTTTTTTCACCCGGGTCTCCTGCAGGAGAACTGAGGTGGTCCCGAAGGACCGCCCCTTTATAACACGTCTGATGTCGGGCGGAGCCAATGTCGGGGGTGGTTCTCCGCCACAGACTGCTAGCTAGACGATTTTTCCGTGGGGTCCTGATGCCTGGCAGCGTTAGTCATAACGGTATTACCTTCTGCAAGAGATCCTCTCAAAGATCTACTGTTATGGTAAGTTCTTACGTAACTGTACTTTCCCCTCCCACCTGGGGCACAATGCACAGACCTGTCGTATATATAATCTGACATTACGCTCCCACCCTGGGGGTCGCACGAACAGACACACTGTAGATATAATCTGACATTCCCCATCTACCGGTGGACCAGTGTACAAACACACTGTATATAAAATCTGATATTCCCCTTCCACCCTGCGGCCAAAATGCACAAACACACTGTACATACTGTATAATCTGATATTACCCTCCCACCCTGGGGGTCGCATGAACAGACACACTGTACATGTAACCTGACATTCCCCATCTGCCACGGGAACCAGTGTACAAACACACTGTATATAAAATCTGATATTACCCTCCCACCCTGGGGCTAAAATGCACAAACACAGAGTAATAGAAGTGACGAAGGAAGGAAGCTTGATCAAGCCACTGATGAAGTGGCTAAAAAGAAACTCTGTCCAGATATAGATGCTCCCGTTGCTCCTGGGAAAGCCAATAGCGAGACAACAGGCAGCTTAACGCATACAGAAAATCTGTGCAGTACTCCATCTGTGCAAAATATGGAAAAAGCATGGCAACTGTTTCAGACCCTATAAAAAATGCGTCCTTTCTTTACTGGGGCTGGAAACACTCGTCCACAGTTCTCTCTCCCATAGACTGTGAGGGTGATACAGTGATGATTAATAATTTTATGATGCCCCTGCCTACAAGAAGCTGCAAACACTCTTCCACAGTTCTCGCCCCAGAGACTGTGAGGGTGATACAGTGGATGGTAAATAATTTTATTCTGCCCCTGCTTACAGGGTGCTGCTATCACCCTTCCACAGTTCTTGCCCCAGAGACTGTGAGGGTGATACAGATGATAGGAGAATTTTTCTGAGGTGGAGGGTCTACCACCCTATGTATCCAAGGAGGTTCTCCCTCTATGCCTTCGTCTATCCAAAACATATTGGACACCCTGGACCTCCCTTCTCTGGAGTCCTTCCAAGGGGAGTATAAGGATAAGAAAAGAAAAGATTATTGGGAGATGAAAGGTCCACCTCCTAAAAGCCCTGTCTATAATAAAAAATATAAATAATACCACAAAACTGCTTCAAATCCCAACTTCTGTGGCAGAGGTTTACAAGCAGTCGGGAAGTGTGAATAATGAAATGCATTAATATATTAATTGTTTAACAATCCTGAGTGCCTGTCTATACTTTATTTATTAAATCTAGGAATTACAATACCTTTGAGCCATGGCTCTTTTTTTAAAGGTTCCACGTCAGTAAAGTACAAACAAAACAAAATTAAAACAAAAAAGCAGCAAATTATGAAGCAGCATTAAACAGTATTAAGCAGTTCAGGTATGGCATCATAGAATAAAAATACTTGAGTAACACATACAGGGTGATTGGAAGAATTCTACAGGGAAAACAAGGGTGGGGGAGAGAGGAGAAAGGAGTGGCAGATGAAGGGAGACTAGTGCGGCTCACGTCTTTGTCAAAGTGATCAGGGACTTGAGGCTAAGCAGAAAAGTGGAGGGAGGGAAATTAATCGAAGCAGTCACAAGAACTGGAGGCTGTGAGGCGAAGATGAAGCCTAGATTTGAATAATCTTGGGGAGGTGGAGGCGGTGTTGTAAGTGCTGCGGGCATTATACCAGCTGGGTGCATGGTGGCAAAGCATCTTTGGCCCTCAGTGGTGCGGCATCGGGGGATCTGGAGAAGCTGACGTTCCGAACTTCTGGTGTAACGGGGGTTGGTATTAGGGCGTAGTAGGTCTTGGATACAGGTGGAGTGAGGCCCAAGGTAGATTCTTTTGCCATCAAGCAGTAAAGGTATTTTATGTGATTGGAGAGTTGTAACCATCCCATTTGAGCGTAGAGATCACATGTATCAGTGCATCTTTGGGCACCAGTGAGCAGCCGACAGGCCTTGTTAAGGGAGGTCGTTATGCACCTGAGGGCGGTAGTTGAGGCAGAGCCATAGATAATTAGGCCATAGTCTATGACAGAGCTTTGGATAGCAATCTTCAGCGCAGCTTGGGTAAGGTGCTGTCTGTTTCGGTATAGGATATCAATGCATTGGTTCACAATTTTCGCAACACTATCAATATGGGTCCCAAAGGATAGGCAGGGGTCAAGAGAGATTCCAAGGTATTTAAACGATGACACTTGTTCGAGGGCATTTCCTGTGTAGGTATTGATAGCAAGTGGATTTTGCCTTTTCTTGTTTTGCAAGCTGGAGAAGAGCATGGATTTCGTTTTTTTGTGGTTTAGGACCAGTTTGTATTCTGAGAACCAGTTCTCAACCTTGGTGAAAGCAAGCTGCAGGCTGAGGAGTAAGGATTTCGGGTCCTTATGGATGGAGAGAATCACAGCATCAGCATAGAGGATTATTTGTTCTGGGCAAGATTGAGGAAGGGAGTTTAGAAATATGCTGAAGAGAAGAAGGCCTAGTATGGATCCCTGAGGGATGCCTGAGAGAACCGGATTTGAGTCTGATAGAACTCCTGTGATTTTTATTCTTTGTGAGCGTTGGTCCAGGTAACTTTTTACCCAGGCAGTAGAGCCCTGTGAGAATCCAATAGCTGTTTGACAAGCAGGCCATGGTGAACAGTGTTAAAAGCCTTTGTTAGGTCAATGAATACAGCTCCAGTTAGGTATCCTTTGTCCATTGCATTTTGGATAGCTCCAGTGAATTCCAGGAGGGCAGTCGATGTGCTGTGCCCTTGCCTGAAACCGTGTTGCTGAGCACAGAGGATGTTATACTTTTGCAGGTAGTCTGTGAGTTGGTCCGCAACAATGCACTCAAGGGCCTTGGAGAGGGGTGATAGTATCGATATCAGCCGATAGTTCCTAGGTAAATACATCCCAACCATGTGAGTATAGTGCATCAGGCAGCTTGTGAGAAAGCTGGGGTCTCCTTGTCCTCCTTAGCTCCCAGATAAGGACTCCAGAAAATACATTTCTTAGTTACCCGCAGATGCTTGTCAAAATGTTTGCCTACTTGGCTTTTCGGCCAGATATCAAAAAAAAAAAAAGCACTGTGGAGCTCTGTCCTGGTTTTTGGTGCAGGAGCTGGTGGATATGGCTAACCTACTCTGGAAGCTATGTAATACCATTTCCACAGGATGACAACAAGGATGCCGCTTCCAGAGTCACAGCCTATGCCATCTCTCTGAGGCGCTTTGTCTGGCCTAGAACTACTAGTCTACCCTCAAACTCCCAGTTTAAAGTCATGGACTTTCCTGGTGATCAAAACATACTGATTGATTCCAGAATATCTCGAGCAAGACCCCCTGCCCCACAGAACTTCCTCCCGAGGGCATTGGGGGTAGAGTTTTTTTCCCAGCCTTCTCTCAGTACAGGGGTGTTTTCACAGTCTAAAGCCTGATGTTAGTGTGGGCAGACCTCATGTGTACCCAGGTGTCTAAACCTCTATCCCCAACAAAGACGTTTCTGTGGGAGTGGGAGGCAAAAAAAACATTCTAGCTTTGCGAGTGGTGGCGAGGGTCTCTGGCCATGAAAAGAAGAAAGGGCCCTACTCCACGTAATTCCTGACATAAAAGACAACTGGGGAGTGACTCCCATCTGGCTGTTAAAACCCAAATTAAAGATGGTCCTCTGTTACTATTCATACAGCCCTTACAGTAGGGATATGGGCTAGCCTCCCTGGCCAGAAAGGGCCCCCTTTTTTCCATATACCTTAATGAGGTCACACACAAGGGCGGGCTGACTGTGGCCCTTCGGCCTTCCTCAGCCCCAAGAGTCATACAAAGTGCTGGGCAGTGGTAGCAGCATGCCTCGGGAATCTGGGCGTCTCTAGCTACACCTAAGTTGCTGATTTAGCCTGCCTAAGTCTCCTTGTCAGGTCAAGGAGTCCCCTTTTTTTCTCTTACAGAGCTCTATCTGTAGTCTCGGGGTTCCCGGTTAAATCTAAACAAAATCTTACCTGGAACCCTCCCAGCATCCAGGAAGGATATGCCTTCCTTCAGAGCAAGAATTCAAGATTTCCCTCATTGGCAGTTTTCTTCATCCAGGGACAGCAAGACCAGCCAGCAAGCGCTTGACTGGGTTTGAATCTTTAACCCTCACTGGTTCAGTATATGATGCGGTCCTGAGCAAATCACGTAACTTTGACATTTCCTCAGGTAATTGGGATGCATGGCTTCAGTGCCTGCAGTGGTCCCAAGGTTCAGATACAGGATGCATCACCCGCAAGTCTCCTTGTAGCTTGCTGGTCTCAGAAAGCAACAATTTTCAAAGCTGAAAACTCAGACGAAGCAGTTCCACAGACACCTTCCCCCTGTGGTGGGAAGTGCATCTGGACAGTGCCTCAGTAAGTAGCACCTAGACTGTCTAGGAGTCACAGTTAATCTTATCTTTTTGGAACTCAGAGAAATCTTTCTAGCTCAAAGCATTTGCTCCTGTCATAAAAGGACAGACTTACAGAGTCGAACAGACACTAATGCAGTGGCCAAATCAGGAGTACTCTGTTCGCAGGCGCTATAATAATTGGTCTCTCGCCTTCTACCTGAGAGTCAGCCTTTCAGCGATTCACCTCCCAGACAAACACAATATTCTGGCAGAGGCTCTAGTCGCATCGGTCAGGGCCGGAGTTAATAGACTCTGAACAAACAAGTACTAGCCATGGTAATCAGGTGGTTGGGCACCCAGAAGTGAATCTGTTTGCCTCTTCCCTCAGCTTCCAGTTTCCTCATTTCTGTGGCAGGCTTCAGTCCCGGGATCGCCTCCTCTGGATGCCTTGATCCTGGTCTGGTCAGGGAGGTTCTTATATGCATTTCCTCCTTTTCCCCTGATTCTGAGAGTGTTTCTGAAACTTTTACAACAGCCTGCATCTAGGATTCTGGTGGCTCCAGATTGGCCCAAGCAAGCCTGGTACCCTCTCCTTCTCTCAGTGCCCTGCAGCAATCCATTCACCTCCCTCCAACTCGCTCCCTGCTGACCCTTCCTCAGACGGGAGTGCAGTATCCAGGCATACACTCCTTCCACCTCAAGGCCTGGTTCTGGAACAGTTAAGAGTCTGCATCCTCACAGTACTCTTAACAGGTCCTTAGGACACAGAGGGTGGTTATAAAGTCAAACACCAAGAAAACTTATGCAGCCAAATGTAAAGGTTTTCCCTCTGGTGCAAGAGCAAAAAGGTCGAATCCCATTCCGTTTCAGACCCTCAGATGCTAGATTGCCTGGTACTCTTACAGGTGTCAAGCTTGAAACCATCTTCCCTCAAGCTACTCCTGGCGGCAATTTCAGCCTACCTTTCGGTGGGAAATAAAAAATCTTTTTTTTTCCCCCATGTCATATTTAAACAGTTTTTCAAAAGCCTCTTGCACCCCCAGCCTCCAATCTGGAAACATGTTCCTCCTCGGAGCCCTAACCTTTGCACAGACAGGCTCATGAAGCCACCCGTCGAGCCTATGTCCATGGCCCACATCAAGTTTGTAACTTGGAAGACAGGCTTCCTGGTAACCATTTCCTCTGCCAGGAGGTTTCAGAGCTACAGGCCCGGTGCACTGAGCCACTTTACATCTTCCTCACAACGATAAAGTTGCGCTCAGGACAAATAGGAATTTCTGCAAAGGTGGTTTCAGAGTTCTCTTGGATCAGTCCATTACTCTGCCTGTCTTCTTTATTGAGAAATCCTCTCCTGGCACACATAGGTTCCACAGCTTTTTTTATTTAGTTATTTGCTTGGATGTCAAGAGCCATCTTTCATTGCCTAGAGCCTACTAGACAATCCAGAGGCTCTTCCTCTCAGTTGTTCCCCACCTGCGGCTATGTAGGCAGGGGAAGACCAGCTACCAAGAGAATTTTTCCTGTGGTAGGTCTCTTGTATTAGATTCTTCTACATAAAAGCTGGTCACCAACCTCCAGTGGGGCTCAGGGCCCACTATACCAGGGGTGCGGCAGCCTCGCTTGCAGCAGCAGTGGACATTCCTCAACTGGATGTCTGAAAAGCAGCTACCCGGAAATCTGTACACACCTTTGTTATTCATTACAGTTTGGATGTACAGACCAGATCTGATGCCAAATTTGGCCGGACGGTTCTGCAGAGCCTCTTCCCTAGTAGGTTCTCTGCCCACCTCCCACTTGGTACTGCTGGGTAGTCTGCTAAAGTTACTGATGCTAAAGGACTCCTGGGGTAAGAAGAAAAATTACTCACCGCAGTAATCTTTCTTCCAAGGGGTCCTTTACCATCAGTAAGCTCCCACCCTTCCTCTCCTGTTCACCTGTCAGAGGAGGGCTCTTTATCACATCTCTTATCAAATTTAGGGTTTCTTATTGCTGAGTTTTCAGCTTGTGTGGTTGTTGTTTCTGTTTCCACTTTTGTGGACATTTAAATGTTTTTTGAACCCTGTCTATTCTTTTTGGAGCGTGTGCCCTCGTTTTTCTTTAGAAAAAATTCTGAAGCCTACAGCAGCTGTCACTCAGCACGCTACCCTTCCTGTTTTCTGATTGGCTATTGCCTATGCTCATTTAAATTTCCTTAAAGGCACACCTCTGGGGTAGTTGCACCTAGTTAGCTAACTGCTAAAGTTACTGATGCTAAAGGAACCCTTGGAAGAAAGATTACTGCGGTGAGTAATTTTTTTCTTACCCTCCCACCCTGGAACCCAACGCACAAACACACTGTGTACACATAACTAACATCCCCCTCCCACCGCGGCTCCCAACGCACAGACACGCTGTACATATAATCTGACATTCCCCTCCCAATGTGGGACCCACCGCACAAACACGGTACACATATAATCTGACATTCCCCTCTGACCCTGGGGCCCTATGCACAAACACACTGTACACATAATTCAACATCACCCTCCACTGCTGAGGGCCCTACACACAGGTATTCTGTACATTTAATTCAGTCTGGCACTGGTCTGTTTCAGAATGCACCAAGTTTGTCAGACTCAATTCACCATGAATGTTTTCGTGTCCTGCACATATGCAATCCTTGAAGATTTGGGCGTTGCGAGTACTTGGTATGTTAACTTTGCTTACTTGTCATTGCAAGCAATATCTGCAGCTGCAGTTAGAAAATTCTACTGAACTTTCTTTTATTTTTTTCAATGAATGTTTATTTAAAAAAAATGCCCCTGTAAGCCCAGAGTAGCCTGTCTCTGTAGCTTACAGGCATGTTTAGAATGAGCTCAGCCCAGAATGCCGGCCCTGCAAATGGGAAACATCTGGGACAGCAGGCTTGGACCAGCGCCTGATTGGCTGCTGAGAAGGCAGGATGAAGGAGGGGGGAGGAGTCCTGCATTTAAAGCCGTGACATCATGTTTCCTCCTGAGTGTCTCCAAACCCAGGAAAAGCACTCTGCAGCGATTCCTGTAGCCCCAGAAAAAACAAGGCTGTGAAAGGTGTCCTTTGTGCAGAATCTGAAACAGCCCAGCTGAGAAAGACCTGTGTCTTTAAGAATCTTGGTGAGTATTTTATCTTTTAATGTGTCTGGAAATAAATGAAAGCTTTAAGGCCTTCTTTGTTTAATCATTTTGTGGGCGCATTTAACCCATTGAAAGGTACATGTTGTCTTCTTTAGACCAGTGGTAGGCAACAAATGCTGTTTACAAATTGTGGCACCGTGGATCCTGTTACAGCCTGTAAATCCTTCTGTTGCTGGAAACCTTGAACCTTTTTGTGATCTCGAAAGCTTAGATTCTGTAGCAGGGTGTTAGTGCTTTGGGGTTACTGAAACAGGAGAGAAAACAGCAGCTGCCTTTTTTTATTAAGAATAGTGTCTTATTAATGTGTTGCTGTACGTGAATGCCTGCTTGTGTAACACTTCCAGCAGTGAAGGGAGACTAAAAAAGCCTTTGTGGTGTGTAGTCTGAGCCAACGCAGCTCTGAAGGAATGCAGAGGTTAGGAAGACTTCTCTTTGTGCTCTCCTGAGGACTTGTGCAAATGGAAGGGATTCAGTAGGACAGAGACTGATCGCTTAGTGACACCCCCCCAATCGGAGGGGGGCAGATACTATTATTGTCTGAATATTCTGGTTTTATTTTTAAGTCGGGCAGAAGGTTTGCTAGCTACTTAGAACTTATTTATTATTATGGTGACTGGAATACTCACAAATCTATTTCGAGGTCTATGTATGTATTTATTTCCTATGTGACTGCTCTGAAGAGAACCACAACATAACTCTAACTCCTATATTATTAGTTTAAAAGGCTGAGGAGAAATGCATACTTTCGTAAAGCTACTTCCCTTATTTATTTCAGACATGTCTGAGCTGAAAGGGCCATGTGAGAACAGGCCTCACAGAACAGTTCCAGCTATGCTAACATTACTAGGATGCGATTTATCAGTACACAGTGCAGTTGTGTGATGAGTAACGATGACAAATCACTGGACAGTTACTTATCACATGCCGTTAAATACAGGCAGAGTGTATAAACTGGAGATCCCACCACACTAAGCATCTTCTATCACCAGCACTGCACAGGGATCCCGCCACACTAAGCATCTACTTTCACCAACACTGCGCAGGGATCCTGCCATACTAAGCATCTACTCTCTCCAACATTGCACAGCGATCTCGCCACTCTTAACATCTGCTGTCACACTGTGCAGGGATCTCACCTCACTAAGTATCTGTTCTCACTGATACAGCACAGGAATCCTGGCACACTAATCATCTGCACTCACTGACACTGTGCAGGGATTCTGCCACACTAAGCATCTACTCTCACTGACACTGTGCAGGAATCTCGCCATACTTAGCATCTGCTGTCACACTGCGCAGGGATTCTGCCACACTAAGCATCTACTTTCACCGACACTGTGCAGGGATCCTGGCACGCTAAGCATCTGCCCTCACTGACTGTGCAGGGATCCTGGCACACTTAGCATCTACTCTCACTGACATTGTGCAGGGATCCCAGCACACTTAGCATCTGCTGTCACCGACACTGTGCAAGGATCTCACCATACTTAGCATCTGCTGTCACACTGCGCAGGGATCCTGGCACACTAAGCATCTGCTGTCACTCACACTGCGCAGGGATTCCGCCACAAAGCATCTGCTGTCACTCACACTGTGCAGGGATCCTGCCACACTTAGCATCTGCTCTCACCGACACTGTGCAGAGATCCTGCCACACTTAGCATCTGCTCTCACTCACACTGTGCAGGGATCCTGCCACACTTAGCATCTGCTCTCAATCTCACTGACACTGTGCAGAGATCCTGCCACACTTCGCATCTGCTCTCACTGACACTGTGCAGGGATCCTGCCACACTTAGCATCTGCTCTCACCGACACTGTGCAGAGATCCTGCCACACTTAGCATCTGCTCTCACTGACACTTTGCAGGGATCCTGCCACACTTAGCATCTGCTCTCAGTCTCACTGACACTGTGCAAGGATCTCACCATACTTAGCATCTGCTGTCACTCACACTATACAGGGATCCCGCCACACTTAGTATCTGCTCTCTGACTGACAGTGTGCAAAGATCTCGCCATACTTAGCATCTGCTGTCACACTGTGCAGGGATCTCACCACACTAAGCATCTGCTCTCACCGACACTGCATAGGGATCTCGCCTCACTAAGCATCTGCTCTCACTGTCACTGCATAAAGATCACACTTAACTAAGCATCTGCTCTCACCGACACTGCATAGGGATCTCGCCTCACTAAGCTTCTGCTTTGACCAACACTGCACAGGGAGTTCTCAGCAGAACTTGATGATTCTCCTCAAGTTTGAGTTGGTGCCCAGTGAACCAACTGTGATGGAGGGCTTTTCAAGGGGGCAAAAGCACCAGCTCCTCACCTCTCACAGGAGACCTGTTGCCTCCCCCCCCCATATAAGGAGTTATGCACATATGTTGCTACTTATTTCTGTAGTGGCCAAAATGGGCATCTGTGATCTCTTAAATGACCAAGTTCCTGAATTCCTAGTTGTGTAAAATGGGGCCCACATGGGTGAAGCTGGAATAATACAATTTATGCACCAGAACCCTCTTTAGTGCCATAATTTCTCCCATTGCATCCAGGGACCTGTCTGTAGCCCTGTCCCCTTACATAAACCAAGTTTATTTTCTAGAGTCTCCATACAACATGGACAGTTCTGAAAATATATCATATTTAGACGGTAAAACTTTACATTTCCTTAACTACACTGTAGTTACAGTGTTAACTACACTGCAGTTGCAATGCAGTTACATGCAGCAAATGTGTAACTACAGTGTAATTGCCCCTGTTGCATGTAATTAATGCTTAACTACCCTGCAGCTACATTGAAACTGACACCTTATTTTAAAATAAAGTGTGACTTTAGACAGAATTCAATGTATTATCTGGATATTTAGTTTATTTATTTATTAAGTCTAGGATTACAAATACCTGTGAGCCTAGGCTCTTTTACAAAGGTTCCACATCAAATACAGTACAATACAGAAAAATATGGAACATAACATGTTAAGAATAGGAGAAAACAACGCTGTAGTCAGAATAAGCTGTACTAGAGTGAGATAACATACAGTGGCGTGAAAAAGTATTTGCCCCCTTCCTGATTTTCTCTATTATTGCATATTTGTCATACTGGATGTTTTCAGGTCCTTAGAGAAAATGTAATATTAGATAAAGGGAACCTGAGTGAACAAATAACACTTGTTTTATTTTTAATTTCACTTATTTAATGAAAAAAAGTTAACCAACACCAACTGGCACTGTGTGAAAAAGTAATTGCCCCCTTACACTTAATAACTGGTTACACCACATTTAGCTGCAATGACTGCAACCAAATACTTCCTATAATTCAATATCAGTCTTTCACATCGCTGTGGAGGAATTTTAACCCACTCTTCCTCGCAGAACTGCTTTAATTCAGTAATATTTGGTAGGTTTTCGAGCATGAACTGCTCATTTCAGGTCCTGCCACAGCATCTCTATTGGGTTTAAGTCTGGACTTTGACTAGGCCACTCCAAAACTTTAATTTTACTTCTTTTTAGCCATTCTGATGTGGACTTGCTTTTGTGTTTTGGATCATTGTCTTGCTGCATGACCCAACTATGCTTCAGCTTCAGCTGACGGAAGGATGACTGGACATTCACCTTAAAAATTTTCTGGTACAGAGCAGAATTCATGGTTCCTTTAATTATGGCAAGTCATCCAGGTCCTTAGGCAGCAAAGCATCCCCACACCATCACACTACCACCACCATGTTTGACTGTTGGTATGGTGTTCTTACTGTGGAATGCTGTGTTTGCTTTACGTGAGACATTATGGGATCCATGTCATCCAAAAGTTCCACTTTGAACTCATCTGTCCATAGAACATTTTCCCAAAAGGCTTGTGGATCATCCAGGTGCTTCTTGCAAATGAGAGACGAGCATTTATGTTCTTCTTGGTTAGCAGTGGTTTCCGCCTCTCTACTCTCATCATGAAGCCCATTTTTGCCCAGTCTCTTTCTGATTGTGGAGCCATGAACACTGACCTTAGCTGAGGCAAGAGAAGCCTGCAGTTCTTGGATGTTATTTTAGGATCTTTGAGACTTCTTGGATGATTTTACGCTGCGCCCTTGGAGTAATTTTGGCAGGCCGCCCACTCCTGGGAAGATTCACTACTGTTCCAAGTGTTCTCCATTTGGAGATTATGGCTCTCACTGTGGTTCAATGGAGTCCCAGAGCCTTAGAAATAGCTTTGTAACCCTTTCCAGACTGATAGAGGGCAACAAATTGTATTTTGATCTTTTCAGGAACTTCCTTTGATCATGGCATAATGTGTTTGTTGAATCTTTGTGCTGGCAACGTGACTCTGATGGTAAGGGTCAAAATAAGTGAGGTTTATATTGAGCAGGGCTGGCTGTAATCAAGCCTGGCTGTGTTCAATCAGCTGACTCTAATTATCCCTTTAATTGGGTTGATTTAACTAGGGGGCAATTACTTTTTCACACAGTGCCAGTTGGTGTTGGTTAACTTTTTTCATTAAATAAATAAAATAAGTAAAAAAGAAAAAGTGTTATTTGTTCACTCAGGTTCCCTTTACCTAATATTATATTTTGTCTAAAGACCTGAAAACATCCAGTGTGACAAATATGCAATAATAGAGAAAATCAGGAAGGGGGCAAATACTTTTTCACGCCACTGTAGGAGAAGACCAGGGAAAAATACAAAGGGACACAAGGGGTACACAGAGGGAGGTAGGAGCAGCCAGAGGCATTGTCAACATCATAGGGGGGGAGAAAGCGTCTTAGTCAACAAAACGGGGGAGTGCTAGCAGAGGGAAGGGAGGGGGAGATAAGGCAAGGAAGGGAGAGGGGAAGTGGGAGAAGAGGGAAGATAGGATAGAAGTGCTAGTGAGGAGGAGCATAGAGAGGCTAGGTTGAAGATGGGTAGGGCTGGTTATATGCAGCAGTCACAGGAACTAGCGGCAGTGAGATGAAGGCGAAGCTTGGATTTGAACGGGCCAAGCTTAGGAGTGGAGGAGATGTCAGGGCTGAGCCCATTTAGCCAGCTAGGCCCCCCTATGGGCAAAGGATCTTTGGCCCTGGGAGGTGCGACAGTGAGGAACCTGGAGGAGCTGAGTTTCAGATCCCCTGGTGTTATGAGGATTCAGAATTTCCTGTAATTGCTCCCTAGTCCTTTATTTCTGAGCACTTTCCCATGAAAACTTGATTCTCTGTCACATGGTCTTCATCTGTCCTTGCTGCTGACATAAGAAGACATAATAATAAGAGCCGCCTTTAGGAGGTTCCAAAAACAGGGAGAGGGGAGGACAGAGAGGATTACCTGAAGGAATCGAAGGACGTGACGAAGGCAGTAAGGCATCTAAGGTACTCAGGCTGGTGCAAGGCATCAAAAAGGGGAGAAGAAATTCTTCAGGCACATCAGGGAGAAAAGGAGTTGTAGGGACAAAATAGTAAGGATTACGAGGGATGGGGTGGGTGGAAATGGGCAGAGCAGGCAGAAGCGCTTAATGAATACTTCTGCTCGGTGTTTACTGAGGAGAAGGGGCGCTATCAAGGGGGTGGGAGGTCAGGCTCGGGGGGTAGGAGGTGACAGATGGAATCACAGAAGGCAGGGAACCGGAGGGCACTGAGGGTGGACAAGGCGCCAGGACTGGATGGTATTCACCCCAGAGTACTGAGAGAGCTGGCAGAAATCCTGGTGGGACCCTTGGCAGACCTGTTCAATGCCTCCCTGGTCTCAGGAAGTGTACATCACGAATGGAGGTTGGCTCACGTTGGACCTCTACATAAGAGCAGTCCCAAAGATAAACTGGGAAACTACAGGCTGGTAAGTCTCACATCCATCGTGGGAACACTGATGGAGATGATCCTGAAGGAGAGGCTGGTGTCCCTTCTGGAGACCAATGGGCTGCAGGACGTTAGGCAGCATGGGTTTGTCACGGGCAGATCCTGTCAGTCCAACCTGGTGGATTACTATGACTGGCTAACTAGACAAGGGCCATGCAGTGGATGTCCTGTTTCTGGACTTCGGTAAGGCATTCAGCTCGGTGCCGCATGGGAGGCTGGGTAGTAAGCTGGCAGGTACAGGTGCAAAAATGGTGGGATGGGTAGTAAACTGGTTACAGGGAAGGCAGCGGAGGATGGTGGTGGAAGGGGAGCTTTCATCTCCGAGGGCAGTGACAAGCGGAGTACCACAGGGCTCAGTGCTGGGACCGGTGTTTGGGTTGTTCATATCAGAAATCTCAGTGGGCATCAAGAGCAAGATCAGTTTGTTTGCAGATGACACCAAGATGGGAGCAGTAGTGGATGACCTAGGAAGGTGGCATGGTTTGCAGGATGTTCTGTCAAAATTGGAAACCTGGTCAGACACCTGGCAGTTGGGGTTCAATGGCAAAAAGTGTAAGGTACTGCATTTTGGGGCAAAAAAAAAACCCAAGGAGCTACCAGCTTGGGGGGGGGGGGGTTCAGCTAGCCGTGACATAGGAAGAGAAGGATCTGGGGGTGATTATAGTGGGCTCAATGAACAACTCTGCACAGTGCAGGAAGGCAGCTGCAAAAGCCAACAAAATGCTGGGTTGTATTGCCAGGGGTATATCTTCAAGGAGAGAGGAGGTGATCCTGCCATTGTATAGGTCACTGCTTAGGCCATACGTGGAGTACTGCATGCAGTACTGGTGCCCATACCTGAAGAGGAACATTAAGTTACTGGAGGGGGTGCAGCGCAGGGCAACAAAGATGATCCACAGACTTGGGGACATACCCTCCATGAGCAGGCTGAGGGAGTCGAACATGTACTCACTGGAGCAGTTGAACATGTACTCACTGGAGGAGAGGAGAGACGGGGATATGACTGAAACCTTCAAGTACATGAAGAGAATGAACAAGACAAGCACAGAGGGATTATTCATGTTAAGGGGGGCAGGGACACTTGCGGTCACGATCTCAGATTGGAGGGGGGAAGGGTCAGGAGGGAAATGAGAAGACACTTTTTTATGGAGAGAGTGGTGTCTGGGTGGAATGTGTTGCCTGTGGAAGTGGTATCCTGTAGAACAGTGGACTACTTCAAAAGGGGATGGGATAGGGTAAGAGGGAGGGGCAGCTGCAGTACAAGGGTTGCTAGCTGCACACTCCAGCAGACTCGATAGACCATAAGGCCTTTATCTGCTGGCAAATTTGTATGTTCGTATAATAATGATTTCTACAGCAACCAGCTGTGATATCACATGAGAGGATGATGTCACTTGTAGACCAGTAACCAGAGCAGATGGAGACCAAGTGACAGAGAATTCATGAACATTTTTAAGCATAATGAAGTGCTGGAGGAAGTGCAGACTTGAAATATAAGCTAAGTTCCGTGTACTTATTGTTGCAGCCGTGGTTTCTGGGGCGCTAGAAGGAAGTGCATAGTAAGAGAGAAACAATTACAACATGACGCAAATGTTATGCCCTTAGTATCAATGTTTAATTTAAAGTACAACGACCATGTTGTTTAATATTATTGGGGGGGGTCAGACTGTGAAAACAACCAGAACCAACAGCCAGGGCCCAAATAGTGCCCCTCTGCCCCAAATTAAAGTCAACCTGCAAGCCATGGAGCTGGCCCGGTGGTGTTGAGGGCTGAGGTGCTGGACACCACACCTCGCGCCATGCCAGTGACCTGGGTTCAGGAGCGGACTTGGGTCATCGGGGGTCGTCAGGAGGAGGAGGAGAGGATTGAGTGTCCGGAGGACTGCTCTCCTCTCCTCTCCTCTCCTGGGGAGGGTTTCAGGGATGCGCTGCTCTGTAGCAGCACCCGGTGGAGACCAGAGGAATCACAGTAGTATGCTGCTTGAAGGGTACGAGGTGACGGCAGACGTCAGCTAAGGGTCCGCCCATGGCGCAGACATCACTGCTCGTCTGCACCTTGGAGGGCGTAAACCAAGGTGGAAAGCCCCGGTGGCTTGGAAGGCAATGGCGGGGGTTCGAGTAGGCTGAGCCGACATGCCTAACACCGGTCCCGATCCTGACTTGACTCTCCATGGTCCTGCCTCTCATGTTAGTGGGCACAGGAGGGGGGGCCCAGCAGCTGATTCCTCGGTCGGGGGAAGGGCACAGCAGGCAGTAGAGGCAATGCTGAAGTGTGCCCACACCGGAGAGATACCCACGACACAAGGGTGACTGGAGAGAAATAAAGTTAAAAAAACAACAACCTGTAAGCCATGAATATGTGTTTCTTCAGCCATAGGCCCACAGTCACAAAACTACTGCACACTGACTGGCCACTCTGATGGGTTCGTGAGCCCCATGTGACCAAACTGCAGTGGAAATTATTGCTGCTGTGCCTCTCAAGGGACCAACAGCTGAGAGCAAATATTTCTTACATTCCTGTATCTGCAGCACAACCAAGTGAACTCTTGTTATTTTATTTATTTGGTTATTTATTTACGGATTGATTTATTGAAATTTCTTGACCGGGTAGGCTCACTGAGACAAAATGTCCCTTTTTCAGGGGTGATCTGGAATTAATTACCAACAGTAACAAAAGAATACATACAGGATCAAAAATGCACAGAAAACAAATAAGGAATCACAATATTGCACATGTGTGGACAGCATTATTGCACGAACCATAATAAAAGAACAAGTCCAGGGTTAATTACACTTTAAGTTAAACTGCACAACATGAGAACAGGTGGAAGGATCAGGGTTACAGCATGTGTCTGCATGGCTGGCCATTCTAGCACCCACCAACCTAAGGCACTTGTTACCATGTAGAGAGTCACAGACAGGTATCGGAAGGCACAGACAGAGTCAACGATTACAATTACAGTGACTGCCAGCAAGCAAATGAGACTTAAAGGTGTTTTGAAAGTGACTGCAAAAGGACAGTTTAACACCTGTAACAATAGGCTGTTCAGAGAAATGGCACAGAAATAGCAAAAGACCTGTCACCTGCTCATGTTCTAGCCCTCAGGACCTCCAGCAGTGGGCAGGTTGAGGACTCAGGTACCCCCTTCTTGGTTTTGGCCTGGAGGACAGCATGGAGACTGGGAGAGGCAGCACGTCTGGTTAGCTTGAAGGCTAGGAAGAGGACTGGAAAGGCTAATCTTGCCTCTAGGGAAGGCCACTTTAGAGCTAGGAGTACATCACAGTGATGGTCTCTGGGTTATGCACCTAATGCAGGATGTGCCACTCTGTGATATTGCACCTTTAGCCTGTTTATCTTAGCAGCATGGAGGGGTTCAAGGAGTGGGGCAGTATAAAGGAAGACTGGTAATAGTGTGCTGGAATAGACTCTGCTTGCATGGTGGTCCCTATAGGGGCTTTCTTGCTCATGCAGGATGTAAAACTGGTTGTCAAAACCCCTCCAAACTGGTGCCGTGCAGCCGATCATGGTGTCTGTTCAGGTTTTGGGCACTGCCACTCATGCCACGGGCTGCTCTAATGGTTTTGTGACAGCTGCTATTAGAAAGGGGCTTTTTCTGTTTACCCCACAAACTGTAGACTGCAGGGGTTGTCCTTGCAAAGTATGACTGTCTGCCCAGCTACTTCCTTCCACATGATACATGTGATCACATGAAGCTGTAGTCTTTTTGTTTGCAATATCCATGCAGAGTGAAGGTTTCAGTATCAGATTCCTTTGGTTGCTGCCATCTTGGAGAAAAAGAACCAACTGAACTCTTAGTGGCAATCTGGGTTCAGCAACATTTTTTTCCTTAAAAGTTTTTCAGGGTCATCGCCCCTCCAGAGCAGGATGTAGTGTGGTTGTGGAGTGGCACAGTTTTTGAGAGGTTCTTGGCCATCATTCTTTGGTGGGCAGTGTTAGTCCTGCATTGTTTCCCTCCCTTCCCCTGGATGCCGGCAGCAAGGCTGCAAACACGCATATGAGTTGGCATGGCAACATGATGCAAATTGTTGTCCACCCTCCCTTCTAAGTGATGCTCTGCATGTTCTACTTCCCCTCGGTCACAAGGGGGCAGCAGCAGAGGGCACAAACAGGCCTTTATTACCTGGAGACTGGAAATGTTTCCACTGCCTCCTACCTGTCCACAGTGGTGATTCAGACTCTGGGCACAAACCCAGCTTGCCAGTAAGCTAATGCTACTGGGTCCCAACTCCAGGTAATGCTACCAGGTTGCCAGTGTGGCAAGCACCCTTCCAGGCAATGCTTTCGGGTCATCAGCGTGGCAAGCACCTCTCCAGGCAATGCTGTCAGGGCACCACCATGGCAAGTACATCTCCAGGCACTGCTAGTGGGTTCCCAGTGTGGCAAGCACCTCTCCAGGCAATGCTGTCAGGGCACCACCATGGCAAGTACGGCTCCAGGCACTGCTAGTGGGTTCCCAGTGTGGCAAGCACCTCCAGCAATGCTGTCAGGGCACCACCATGGCAAGTACGGCCCAGGCACTGCTAGTGGGTTCCCAGTGTGGCAAGCACCTCCAGGCAATGCTGTCAGGGCACCACCATGGCAAGTACATCTCCAGGCACTGCTAGTGGGTTCCCAGTGTGGCAAACACCTCTCCAGGCAATGCTGTCAGGGCACCACCATGGCAAGTACATCTCCAGGCACTGCCAGTGGGTTCCCAGCATGGCAAGCAGCTCTCCAGGCAATGCTGTCAGGGCACCACCATGGCAAGTACATCTCCAGGCACTGCTAGTGGGTTCCCAGTGTGGCGAGCACCTCTCCAGGCAATGCTGTCAGGGCACCACCATGGCAAGTACATCTCCAGGCACTGCTAGTGGGTTCCCAGTGTGGCAAGCACCTCTCCAGGCAATGCTGTCAGAGCACCACCATGGCAAGTACATCTCCAGGCACTGCTAGTGGGTTCCCAGCGTGGCAAGCACCTCTCCAGGCAATGCTGTCAGGGCACCACCATGGCAAGTACGTCTCCAGGCACTGCTAGTGGGTTCCCAGTGTGGCAAGCGCCTCCCTATGCACTGTGCTGTTGGGTCACCAGTGTGGCTAGCACCTCTCCAGGCACTGTGCTGTTGGGTTGCCAGCATGGCTAGCACCTCTCCAGGCACTGTGCTGCTGGGTCAGTAGAGCACTGTTTAAAAATATTTTGTTTATCCCCCGCCCCTCTAGTGTCTACTGCCTTGACAATCCTTCACCCTCATCTCCTTCTCTGAGACTTATAGCCCAGTCCCTGGAATAACGTACAAGGGTTGGCCACACAGAAGTGATGTTGTGGATGCCAGATCGGACAGGGATGGTGGTTGGAGGCTATCAGACTGGACATGGGGTGGCAACTGTGCATACTAGCCTGGACTGGGAGTGGTGGTTGGAGATACCAACCTGGAATGGGGGGTGCCAGTTGCATATACTAGACTGGACTGGAAATAGCAGCTGTGGATGCCAGACTGTACTGGGGATGGTGGCTACAGATCCAAGACTGCAGTGGGCTAGCAGTTGTGGATGCCAGACTGGACCGGGGGGTTGGGGATACCAGCCTGGTCTGGGGGTGGCAGAAATACCAGCCTGGTCTGGGGGTGGCAGTTGGGAATACCAGCCTGGACTAGGGGTGGCAGTTGGAAACACCAGCCTGGACCAGGGTTGGCAGTTGTGGATGCTGGACTGGGGGGGGGTTGGGGATACCAGCCTGGTCTGGGGGTGGCAGTTAGAAATACCAGCCTGGTCTGGGGATGGCAGTTAGAAATACCAGCCTGGACCAGGGTTGGCAGTTGTGGATGCCGGACTGAACTAGGGGTGGTAATTGGGAATACTGGCCTGGACTGGGGTTAGTGGTTGGGGATACCAGCCTGGACCAGGGTTGGCAGTTGTGGATGCCAGACTGGACTGGGGGTGGTGGTTGGGGATACCAGCCTGGACTGGGGGTGGCAATTGGGAATACCAGCCTGGACTGGGGGGGTGGTTGGGGATACCAGCCTGGACAGGGGGTGGCAGTTAGAAATACCAGCCTGGTCTGGGAGTGGCAATTGGGGATACCAGCCTGGACTGGGGGTGGCAGTTACAGATACCAGGCTGAGCTGTGGGTGACAGTTGGGAATATTAGCCTGGACTCGGGGTGGCTCTTGGAAATACTAGCCTGGACTTGGGGTGGCAAATGCAGATACTGGGCTGAATGGAGTGGTGGTTAAATACTGTTCTGGAGGCTGGATGCTGCATGGGGTCTGATTAGATAATTCTTTATTGTGAACAGCCAACTTCGAAACATAATGTGGATACAGCTAAAGCCAGTTTTCTGATTCTCATTATAAAGGCCTTTAAATGGTCGTTCCATGCCCTCAGGGTGGGGGATGAGTTGTTGCCTGCATTCACGGAGAACTGATGTCTTCCTAGATATGGAATGCAGAACCTTCTCTTTGACATACAAAGCCAACCTACTGGAGTCTGAGAGCCAGTAGTCATTCCCATTAGCCATCTGTGGAGTTGTTGCTGGATTCGGAATCATTGACAGTAAATAAAGGCAGCTTCAGGGCACTGCAGGCTATTATTTTGGCCCAGTGGGGGATTAAGAAATGCTGCAACTAGTTTTATTAACTAGAAAGGATGTATTTGTCTCAAAACAGGCAACCAGTTGGGCAGTAAACCAGCATTGATGCTAACTGGGTCTGAACTGGGGAATAGGAATGCCGGAATGATCATTTGGGCCTAAGTGTGTGTGTCTGGGGGGGGGGGGCAGAGTGTAGAATCTCAGAGGCTGTTTCTGTGGGATGGTGTTTCGGAGATCTGTTCCTCTTAGAAACATTGACGATGGCAGAAAAAGACCAAAGGTCCATCTGGTCTACCCAGAGTTCCCTCTCTCTGTCTCTCTCTCTCTCTCTCTCTCTCTTTCTGTCTCTCTCTCTCTTCTGTCTGTCTCTCTCTCTCTCTCCTGTCTCTCTCCTCTCTCTCTCTCTCTCTCTCTCTCTCTTCTCTCTCTCTCTCTCTCTCTCTCTCCTCTCTCTCTCTCTCCCTCCTCTCTCTCTCTCTCTCTCTCTCTCTCTCTCTCTCTCTCCTCTCTCTCTCTCTCTCTCTCTCTCTCTCTCTCCTCTCTCTCTCTGTCTCTGTCTCCCTCTCTCTCTCTCCCTCTCTCTCTCTCTCTCTCTTTCTCTCCCTCTCTCGAACCTAATGCCCATACAGGGTCTTATCTTGAACTCTTTTTGATGGTCACGTGGGAGTGAAAGAGCTGTGGGTTATGGACCCCCCGGTGAATCAAGCAGCAGGGTTTATAGCTGCCATACAAGAGTGTCTTGTGTGGATATTTGGAGTATCCTTCTACTAATAAGGGGTGTTGGAGGCCCCTATGTTGGGGTGTTGGGCTTCTTGTCAAGAGAGCAGTTTCTAAACGTTCACAAACCTCCAAGTGGGAAATACAAGTTTAATTTTCCACTCTTGGCCGTATAAATCCACAACTGGAACAAAGTGCTAAAAATGTTAAAACTCCACGTTAGTTATTGAGGATGCCCGAGAACAGTTGCAAATGTCAGTAAACAGTTGCGGCAGGATTTCTGAGACAGGAGTTCAGAGGTAGAAATTATCTGGAGAAGTAGGTGGTATATCAAAAATCTAAATTTGATATTCTGCCTCAGTGTCTGTTATTCTGCTAGCCTAAAAGAGAAGTGCAATAGATTAAACTGCATAGCGGCAGCGTGGTGGAGTGATACGGCAGTCGGAACACCAGCATGAGTGAAAATGGCTTTAAAATCTGTTGTGCAAATCTTAACAGAATACCTCTAATTTCAAGCCTTTCCATTTACTGGGGAGTAAACTTGCCAGTGCATACAGTATGCTTCGGAGCAGAATGAAGGGAGTCTCCC
The DNA here is from genome assembly GCA_016271365.2 of Neoceratodus forsteri. Taxonomy (NCBI): domain Eukaryota; kingdom Metazoa; phylum Chordata; order Ceratodontiformes; family Ceratodontidae; genus Neoceratodus; species Neoceratodus forsteri. The sequence continues at coordinate 6,236,563 of JADMNL010000036.1, forward strand.
CGGGCCCGTCATATGTGCTGGGCATGGCTGAAACTAGATTGCCTCCAGGAATGCTGGATAACCTGATGCGCAGTATGGAGGGGTGACACTGCTACAGTGAAGCTGTGCACTTGGGGCAAAGCGAACAGCTTAAACCTGCAGGATCTGTACTGACTAACTGCGCTGTTGGCACCTTCTCTCAGATTGTACCCCCTCTATGTATACAATGAGTTACTGAAGTAGAGTGGTGGACCATTTTGGGGTTGGAACCTGCCTCAGGGCATGGGGCTGGCACTGTCCTAGCAGCCGAAACATAGAACTGTACAGGTGCAGAAGGACTAGTGTCCATCAGGTCTGCCCAGACATACCTTTTCAGATCCAGCCTAACACTGGCTGTGGTTAGACCGACTGCACTTTTAGCAACTCTGCCGTATTTCCCCCATGACCTCTGACCCCAAACACTAAGTGTTTCAGGAAGCCCACCCCTCATCTGCTACTGCCTTTACTTTGAGCTTGATTGGGGAACTCGAACGTCTCTGTATCGTATCTTTTTTTTGTTTTTGTTTACTCGTACTGTTTTGAAATAGAGCTGTTTTTTTTTTCCATTTCCTCTCCAGACAGAGCTTCACGTCCTGACCCTGAGCAGGATAATGACATTTCCCTTATAGGTATGGTACCTTTCCGGCCTCCTTTGCCTTTTCTACATTATTATTGCTACTGAAGCCAAAGTCCTGGAGTCGGGGCAAAATCTGTTTCTCCTCAAACGCAGTGCTGGATTAAGGGTTGGGGGAGGTGCACCAAGGCTAAAGACAGCAGGAAGGAGCAAGAGCAAAACTGTAATCACTGCAGACATTTGGGACTGAAGACATCCTTGTGATCAGCTCCTTTCTGCCGTGGCCTTGGAAGGCTGGGTAGTGTGGAAGTGGTGTTCCATGATGCCAGACATACAAAGTTCTCAATGGAATATGTGCACCCGCCAATCGTGGTGTAAATCATCCACTACAGAATCTCAGATCTTCGAGTGCTTCTTCTCCTCGCCATACCCCCCAGCTGTTTAAAAGCTAAAAAAAAGTTTTTTTCTTTACTTTTGCTGCAAACTCTGGAATTCTCTGCTTAGTATGGTTTCCGTGTCAGAATTTCAGTCAGCCTTGAGCAGCCAGGAAGTCACTGACCTTTACAGGGTCACGGCTACTTGTTGTGTACTTGTGCCAGGGACACTGCTGTTGTGGATTGTTAAAAAATGTTGGAATCCTTAAATCTTTTTTATTTATTTTCTGTTTGGCCCCCCCCCCCAACACACAGTGATCACGGCCACATGGGAGCACCCTTCCTTCGACTCGAAGGCAGGTAAGCAGCAACACCAGTGTCTCCTTGATTAACCAGGGGGGCCCCTTCTCAGGAGCTGAGTGCCTCTCCTATGCCAAACTCCCAACTGGTCACAGCTTGGCATTACAGGAACTGCATAAAAATCCAGGGGGTAGAGCTGTTGCAGCACTTGTGGGCTGGCCTATGGGTGCCACCATTTCGAATGCTCATACTGTGGTAGGCTTCATCATGCACTGTATAAAGCTGACTTCATGGGTGACCCAGGTTCAGGCATGCACTTGAAAGCTGGAGATCAGGTGGTCAGGCGGTGGGCAGTGTTCCTCAACTGGGAGGGATAGGGTCAGCTTTAGAATCGTCACAGCAACTCCTGGTAGAGGGCCAAAGAACTTATCTGCTCATGGTGCAGGACACTGCCTGCATACATTATGCCACACCATGGAAGGGAACCTGGCAAAGGGTGGAACGGCCAGTCAGAGGAGAAAACTGGAGAAAACCCCAGTTCTGGCTACATGATAGTCACTGGTTCTCTCAGGACCCCGCTCTGAAGTGACCTCTGTCAGAGGGACAGCGGGTATAGCGGCTGATGGGACTGAGAGTAGTCCCAGATCCAGTGTCCGGCCAGATCAACATAAGGTGACAAAAATCTTGAATGGGGAAAACATTCCTTTGATTTTTTTTTTTTTAGTAAGTTCATAAGAAAAATGACAGTTCAGTGTTTTGACAAAGTATAATTCACTGTTCTTTAGGAGACAGGATAGTGCAGTGGGTTAAGGCTCTGAGTTGCAGATCTGGAGACCTGGGTTTGAATCCCACAGCTGCCTAGGTGCATACTGTGTGATTCTGAGTCAGTCACTTAACTTCCTTGTGCTCCCAGGTTGCATCTGGAAACAAACTTTGGCTTAGTGTGCTACTCTTGGTAAACAATGTTCCCCTTCTTTAGAATTAATCCTGTAGTTTCAAAACTTGACAACTATAGTTTAGCACAGAATAGTGTAGTCTCAACTACATGTGAACTATACTGTAGCTTGGTGTTGTGTCAACTACATGTAAACTGTAGTGTTGCATGGTGTGGTGTCAGTTACATGTAAACTGTAGTGTAGCATGACATAGTGTCAGCTACATGTAAACTGTCGTGTAGCATGGTGTAGTGTCAGCTACATGTAAACTGTAGTGTAGCATGGTGTAGTGTGAGCTACATGTAAACTGTAATAGTGTCAGCTACATGTAAACTGTAGTGTAGCATGGTGTAGTGTCAGCTACATGTAAACTGTAGTGTAGCATGGTGTAGTGTCAGCTACATATAAACTGTAGTGTGCCATGGTGTAGCGTCAGCTACATGTAAACTGTAGTATTGCATGGTGTGGTGTCAGTTACATGTAAACTGTAGTGTAGCATGACGTAGTGTCAGCTACATGTAAACTGTAGTGTAACATGGTGTAGTGTCAGCTACATATAAACCTTAGTGTACCATGGTGTAGAGTCAGCTACATGTAAACTGTAGTGTAGCGTGGTGTAGTGTCGGCTACATGTAAACTGTATTGTAGCATGGTGTAGTGTCAGCTACATATAAACTGTAGTGTAGCATGGTGTAGTGTCTGTTGCATGTAAACCGTAGTGTAGGATAATGTATCAGTTACATGTAAACTGTGCGTATCATGGTGTAGTGTCGGCTACATAGAAACTGTTGTGTGTAGCATGATGTAGTGTCAGCTGCATGTAAACTGTAGTGTGTAGCATAGTGTAGTGTCAGCTACGTGTAAACTGTAGTGTTGCATGGCGTGGTGTCAGCCATATGTAAACTGTAGCGTAGCATGATGTAGTGTCAGCTGCAAGTAAACTGTTGTGTAACATGGTGTAGTGTCAGCTGCATGTAAACTAGTGTAGCATGATCTAGTGTCAGCTACATGTAAACTGTAGTGTAGCATGGTGTAGTGTCGGCTACATGTAAACTGTAGTGTAGCATGGTGTAGTGTCTGTTACATGTAAACCCTAGTGTAGCATAATGTATCAGTTACATGTAAACTGTAACATATCATGGTGTAGTGTCGGCTACATAGAAGCTGTTGTGTAGCGTAATGTAGTGTCAGCTGTATGTAAACTGTAGTGTAGCATAGTGTAGTGTCAGCTATGTGTAAACTGTAGTGTTACGTGGTGTAGTGTCAGCTACATGTAAACTAGTGTAGCATGATGTAGTGTCAGCGATATGTAAACTGTAACATAGCATGATGTAGTGTCAGTTACATGTAAACTAGTGTAGCATGATGTGTCAGCTACATGTAAACTGTAGCATACCATGATTTAGTGTCAGCTACATGTATACTGTAGTGTAGCGTGGTGTAGTGTCGGCTACATGTAAACTGTAGTGTAGCATGGTGTAGTGTCGGCTACATGTAAACTGTAGTGTAGCATGGTGTAGTGTCTGTTACATGTAAACCGTAGTGTAGGGTAATGTATCAGTTACATGTAAACTGTAGCGTATCATGGTGTAGTGTCGGCTACATAGAAACTGTTGTGTAGCATGATGTAGTGTCAGCTGCATGTAAACTGTAGTGTAGCATAGTGTAGTGTCAGCTACTTGTAAACTGTAGTGTTGCATGGCGTGGTGTCAGCCATATGTAAACTGTAGCGTAGCATGATGTAGTGTCAGCTGCAAGTAAACTGTAGTGTAACATGGTGTAGTGTCAGCTGCATGTAAACTAGTGTAGCATAATCTAGTGTCAGCTACATGTAAACTGTAGTGTAGCATGGTGTAGTGTCAACTACATGTAAGCTGTAGTGTAGCATGGTGTAGTGTCTGCTAATTGTAAACTGTAGTGTAACATGACATAGTGTCAGTTACATGTAAACTGTAGTGTAGCATGATGTAGTGTCAGCTACATGTAAACTGTAGTGTAGCATGGTGTAGTGTCAGCTACATGTAAACTGTAGTGTAGCATAATGTTCAGTTACATGTAAACTGTAGTGTAGCATGGTGTAGTGTACGCTACATAGAAGCTGTATGTGTAGCATGTGTAGTGTCAGTCACATGTAAACTGTAGTCTAGCATGGTGTAGTGTCAGCTACATGTAAACTGTAGTGTAGCGTGGTGTAGTGTCAGCTACATGTAGACTGTAGTGTAGCATGGTGTAGTGTCAGCTACATGTAAACTGTAGTGTAGCATGGTGTAGTGTCAGCCACATGTAAACTCTAGTGTAGCATGATGTAGTGTCAGCTACATGTAAACTATAGTGTAGCATGGTGTAGTGTCCAGGTACATGTAAACTAGTGTAGCACGGTGTAGTGTCAGCTACATGTAAAATGTAGTGTAGCATGGTGTAGTGTCAGCGATATGTAAACTGTAGTGTAGCATTTTGTAGTGTCAGCTAGATGTAAACTGTAGTGTAGCATGATGTAGTGTCAGCTACATATAGACTGTAGTGTAGCATGGTGTAGTGTCAGCTACATGTAAACTGTAGTGTAGCGTGATGTAGTGTCAGCTACATGTAGACTGTAGTGTAGCATGGTGTAGTGTCAGCTACATGTAAACTGTAGTGTAGCGTGGTGTAGTGTCAGCTACATGTAGACTGTAGTGTAGCATGGTGTAGTGTCAGCTACATGTAGACTATAGTGTAGCATGGTGTAGTGTCAGCTACATGTAAGCTGTAGTGTAGCATGGTGTAGTGTCAGCTACATGTAAAATGTAGTGTAGCATGGTGTAGTGTCAGCTACATGTAAACTGTAGTGTGGCATAGTGTAGTGTCAGCCACATGTAAACTGTAGTGTAGCGTGGTGTAGTGTCAGCTACATGTAAGCTGTGGTATAGCATGGTGTAATGTCAGCTACATGTAAAATGTAGTGTAGCATGGTGTAGTGTCAACTACATGGAAACTGTAGTATAGCATTACATAATGTCAGCTGCACGTAAACTGTAGCGTAGCATGGTGTAGCATAGTGGCAGCTGCATCTAAACTGTAATATAGCACGGTATGGTGTAGTGTCAACACTAAAACTGGGCAGACTGAATGGACCAATGATCTTTTTCTGCCGACATTGTTAATAGTTCTTGACTACATGGAAACTCTATGTGTATAATCTTACAGGGTAGCAAGGATTTGGGCTAGGGGAGTGCGCTGTCTACAACTAGCATGATGCTCGTAACCAAACCAGTGTGGGTTGAAAATACAAAATTACAGACAAAACTTCACTTGTGGTGCTAATGTGAGTTTAAACCCACAAAGTATGTTCTATTTGGGGATGCATCCTCTGAGATCTTTTCTCTGATCCTTGCTAACTCCCAAAGTGAGGTCACATGTTTCATATTGGGTGAGTCACGGCAGAAGCAGTAATAATATTTACAGGAGTTACAGTCAGAGTCGCCCACCATTGGCTCATTTCCCAAGTGTTTCTGCCTATTGTAGGTTTTTCACAGGATCAAGTTGGTTTCTAGACCTGTTTTAGTTGATGGTTTGTTTGAATTTTTTGTGGCAAAGGAACATATATTAACATCTAAAGCTCTGTTTTCACTTGCGGTTCCCCTTCCCTTATGAGGCATTTGAGGCAGGGCAACCCTAATTCTTTAGTGGGGGACACTCTCATTTTCCCTATTATTAACCCCCTGCACAACTATATGATATGTTGTTACCATCACCGCACTTCAACCGTGAGAGGTGTGGCCACCACAGTTCTGCTGTGTTGGGTGTGGTCCCTACAGCTCAACTAGGAAGGCAGGAAAAGGCCACCACAGTTCAACTGTGCAGGGAGGTGCAGAGTCTTCTTAGAGAGCTGCTCTGTCCTACACACCAACCAACTGCCAGATAATGCCAAAGGCACTCAAGCAACATTCCGTCAGAAGCTGATAGGATGGGGGTATTTGCCGAGTAACAGAAGCAAGAACAAGTACTATTTCTTTCTCTGTAATTTGATAATTCTCCCATTTTATCTCGATCTATTCCAACAGATTCTGTAAGCGAATAATACTGGGGATTGGGGTTTCACTTTAAACATGAAGGGAAACTTCATGACTTAAAATGAATATGGGGCTCACACCCATGTTATAATAGGGGAACACTGGGCACAACACCTTCCTCTTCCCAAGTGATGTTTTATCTCTGCAGTGCATCTGCTCTCTCTCCAGACCCAAAAGAATGTGAGTCCTCCTGAACCAAGGTCTGTTATGCTGCTGGCAAATGCTCAGTGCTTCCTCAGTGAGCTACATGGGCAAAATGCTCAGTGCCCCCTCAGTGGGCTACTACTGGCAAAATGCTCAGTGCCTCCTCAATGGACTGCTACTGGCAGAATGTTCAGTGCCACCTCAACAGGCTACTACTGACAAATTGCTTTATGCTACCGCAAGGGTTTATTGCTGATGAAGTGCTCTGTGCCACCACAGTGGGCTACTGCTGAGGAGGTGCTCTGTGTAGTGAAGAATATATAGACAAAACAAAAGGGTCTTGTAAGCAACCTAGGACTGTAATTCAGCAGTTGAAGGTTCAAATCTAAGCAAGGTCCCTTCTGCCCTCCATCCTTCTAAGGTGGATAAACAACTTCAGAACGAGGAACAAGCAGAACCATGGTGGAAAAAAACTGGCTCAAATTAACGGAGTTACAGAACCTTGTTAAAAGACAAGTTTAAAAATAATAGAACATGTAAAGCACTATAAATACTTATAAAAGATACATTAGCTCTTGTATACAAATGAAGTCCCCAGCCTTGTCAAATGTGCACTGCTGTGCTGTTTCACACTGGTCTGGTCCTTTGTTACCTCTTCACTTTATTGATTACCCGCAAAATTCAAATGAGCGGTGCTGCTTAACGGCCCAGCAGGAGCTGATGTGGATGAACCAAGTTCAGGAGCAAGCCTGGGAACCCCAGCAGCTGCCAGCTGGGTGTTGCGGGTGCTGCTGATGGCAGTGCTTTCCCAACTGGAGAGGGTGGCACATTGTTCCGTAGCCACTGCAAACCTCTGTGGCAGTGCTTCCATAATGGCAGAGGGTGGCACTTCATTCTGTGGCCACAGCAACCCTGTACTGGTGCTTCCCCGAGTGGAGAAGGTGGTGCACCATTCCATAGGCACAGCAACCCTGCACTGGTGCTTCCCCGAGTAGAGAAGGTGGTGCACCATTCCATAGGCACAGCAACCTGCACTGGCGCTTTCCCTGAGTGGAGAGGGTGGTACAATGTTCCATGGGACCAGTAACCCTACAGTGGCACATCCCTGAATGGAGAGGATGGTGCAGCATTCCATGGTCACAGCAACCTCTGTGGCAGCGCTTCCCTGACTGGAGGGGGTGATGCAGTGTTACATGTCCACAGCAACCCTATGGTGGTACTTCCAAGACTGGAGAGGGTGGAACACTGTTTTGTAGTGACTGCAACTCCTGTGGCAGTGCTTCCCTTACTGGAGAGGGTGGCGCAGCATTCTGTGGGCACAGCAACCCTGTGGTGGACCATTGAGGGTTCATCATACCACGGGGAGGGCTGTGGCTTGCAGAGTCATCATGTCATGGTACAGTGCTGGGTGGGAGGAAGATGGGGGATGAAAAAAATGGGAGAAAATCTAACAGCCTATCAGAATGCATCAGCTGGAACTCTCAGGCTCCACATCACTCACTGTAGTCCTCTGAACCTGTGATATTGGGCTGGGAGATCACTGGAGCTGGAAGAGGACAAAAGATAGTGTCTGGTGAGAGGAATTAAAAAAATTCTAGACAGAAAAAATCCAGATAAGTGTGTCTTACAAGTTGATCTTCAAGGCAGCTGTTCATCTGCCCTCTTCAGTGTCAAGGTGTGGCCCTGCCAGTGATGTGCCTAGTAAAGAGGGTGGGAGACAAAATGCAACCAGGAATAAAACTTTGAAGGGGGGGACATGCCCATTTCATTCCCCTAATTGTTGCACCAAGTAAAGAAAGTGTGTAAGTTGGGCTACGAGTGAAACATGGGAGAGGAATCCATGTAAAAAGTCTTTCTGTGTTTTATTTTTGTCTGAGCCTTTGTTGTGTCTCCCAAAGGTTTGCAGTGTGTATTTAAATGCCAGGGAGCTGGTATTTTTAGCTCAAATGAATACCCATGGTGCTGAATCCTGTTTCCCCTGTTAAGGGGCTACACACAGCAAACTTCCTATTTTGAGATCCTACAAAAAGCCGCTAGATAGGGCTGGAGGAAGTGAATGGCGTCCCAGAGGGTTCATACTGCCTCCCATCTTTATCCTGACTTCCTGCCCTAGTTGGTGAGAACCTGCTGAGCCGGGATTCTCTGCCCATCATCCATCTGAATGCTTCTGTGAAGATAATGCCGAGTAGGGAGAGACCTCATGCTCTGAGTTTCTTACACTCCAAGGACAAGTGAAAAATCAAATAATTTATGCTCGTGTTTCTCCTTTTATCCCCAGCCCCTCTCCCTAGTCTCTGCTACTGCTGGAACCATTCCTCAGCTGTCCAAAACCCAGTCTGTCCCACGCAGAGCAGACACTGCCACACACTGTGCACAATGCAGAAATTCATAATACTTTGATACTCAGTATAATAGTAAACTTTATAAACACCAAATCACTATGTCTATACAACTATTTACTGATTTACTTATTTTATTTGTTTGTAATTATAGACCAGGAATGGCTCAGAGCTGTGACAGCTTGTTTTCAGGTGCACCTGGGGCTGGTGCGGGGAGTTGGGGTGTATGGGCCTATTATAGTGATGGGCAATGTTGTCCAGGGCACTGGGGAAATTCTCTGTTCCTACAGTAAGTGTCTTGAGCTCTTTCACCTGGACCTTCCAATCTGCCCTCCCTACCTCCCTAACCAACCCCTACCCGACAAAGCCCCAGGAGCTGCTCCCTGCCCCACAGCCCCTGTTCACTATCCCCCACTCTCACTCTCTGGTAGGTTTCAAACCCAGCCCCTTGTTTTCACTGTCACCCAGCCCATCGTCATCTGCTAGCGCAAACCCTATGCAGTTTTCTCAATCATAGTCTAACAACGGATTTGAGGTCTCTAGGGGTGCTACCAGGTGCAATCAATTAGAAATAGCTTTGTACTCTGTTATTTCTCCAATTTGTCTAATTCTCATGTAATCTCTTTAATGCCAAATAAGCAGGCATCTGTAACCACTGAATATGTGTATTGTCTTATTGTCCACCCTGACGTGGAACCTTTGTAAAAGAGCTCATGCTCAAAGGTCTCTCCGAAATATTAAATAAATAAATCTTTCAGCCCCAGAAGTGATCATGAGCCACTGACCCTCAGTCCTAAGCTTGCGTTTCATGATTTCATACTGTGTTCCCAATTTTGATTTAACATTTTGAGGCAAGTGTCTTTCTATGTGTTATGAGAGGTTGCAGCAGTGGCCTGCACTGGAATTTATTTTAGAGATTTTTTTCCCCCTCTCAGCTGATATCTCGTCACTGCTGGGATATAGCCTGCTCTCAGGGATATACTCTGGTCAGTTCATACCTGATCATCATTCAGGCGGCTACCAGATTTTTCTCTCATTTAGTTTCCTCCCTCCTCCCCTTGTGAGAACGAGTGCCTCTGTGGACCACACACAGCTGCAGCATCCCCTGTGCAGCGGGAGCAAGCTCCCCGGCCCACCAGTAGGGGTCACTGTAGTGGTGGAGTCTGTCGCCAACCTTCCCCGAGCGAAATGCACTGCCACGCAAGAACTGTCTCAGGCACGGCCTGTCTCCCAATGCGACTTCTTGGGCTCGCTTCTGAACCTGGGTTATCAGCATGGGGTGGGCCTGTGCATCAGAATTTTACTTTAACCTGATTTTATTGCGAGGTATATACTGTTATTCTAACTTGTAAACTGAAGAACATCTAGGCCCTATACACACTGAGCCCATTAAAACATTGCTAAGCTTTTAAAATGTTTTAATAAGCCGGATCACGGTTTGCATCTACATTGAACATGGTTTAAACTCATGTTTTAAAAAACGTTTTTAAACACTGCAAGTAACCTAGCCTCATGTCCAGTTTTAAACATGGTTTCAAACCTAGCATGGATTACATTGTAATGTGGACAGGACTGAGGGGACATCAGCCAGTACGACTACCAAGAACCATGCTGCAGACCACACTTAAACACACCACTGAAAACCCTCAAAACGTAGAGTGGGGATGCAAAGTAACCATGTTAAAATACAGTTTGGAGAAAGTAGCCAGCAGTGTGAACGTGCAAGTGTGGTGAATTAGAATTTTTTTTTTTTTAACTTTCCTTATTGATTTTTATCATATAAGCACAATAAAAATTAAAAATGTTTCAAGTACATACTGTGTCCTGTTGTTTAGTATACAAAGTATCACACTGTGTTATGCCAGGATACTTTAAAGGTGCTCATTTGTCACAATGTTAGTAGGGTATAATCGTACTTCACCTTCAAATGAGTATATTTTGTGCATTTCTAAAATGGATTTCCAGCGGTACAGGGTCATAGTTGTTAAACTCCAGCTTAAGCCTTATATTATAGATTTGACATTAACACTGTGTGCTGATGTCATAAGCTGCTGTGATGTCACCTTCTAGAAACATAGAGGTTGATGGCAGATAAGGACCGCAAGGCCCATCCAGTCTGCCCATTTTTTTCTACCTTATAAATGTGCCATCGGCCTTTGCTCTGTCAGTGGCTCTATAGTCACTCATCTGTATTGCCCTTATGCCTATCCCATGCTTGTTTGAAGCCCTGCACTGTATTCATAGCCACCACTTCCTGAGGTAGGCTGCTCCATGCATCCACCACTCTTTATGTGAAAAGAATTTCTCACATTCCCCCTTAATCGGCCTCCCTCTAATCTCATGCTGTGTCCTCTTGTCCTGCTATTTTTCTTATATTTAAACATGTTAGACTCTTTCACCTTGTTAATGCCCTTAAGGTGTTTGAATGCCTCCATCATATCACCTCTCTCCCTCCTTTGCTCAAGGGTATACATATTGAGCTCTGTTAATCTGTCCTCATATGTCTTCTGATGCAGTCTCTGCACTATTTTGGTTGCCCTTCTCTGGATTGCCTCAATTTGGTTAATGTCCTTGTGAAGGTGTGGCCTCCAGTACTGCACGCAGTACTCCAGATGGGGCCTAACCAGTGTCTTGTAAAGAGGGGTTATTACCTCCCTCTTACAACTTGTGATACCCCTACAAATACACCCCAACATCCGCCTAGCCTTACCAACTACTTTAGAGGTCTGCTTGATGATTTCAGGTCATCGTGATGATGATGCCCAAGTCTCTTTCTTCCTTTGTGACTGCCAGCAACTCCTCCCAGCCTATAGGTGGCTTCAGGGTTTCTTCCCTATGTGCATGATCTTGCACTTCTTTACATTAAATCCCAGTTGCCACTCTTCTGACCATTTTGCTAGTTTATCCAGATCTCTTCTCATTCTGCCCACCCCATCTGGACCATCGACTCTGTTGCAGATCTTGGTGTCATCTGCAAACAGACAAGCCTTACCCTCTAGTCCATCTGCAATGTCACTAATGAAGATATTGAAGAGGACTAGCCCCAGGACTGATCCCTGAGGTACCCCACTTGTGACTTGCATCTCTTCTGACTGTATACCATTTACCACCACTCTCTGTTTTCTGCCCGTCAACCAGTTTGCCACCCAGTTGACCAACGTCTGACCCACCCCGAGCCTACCCAGCTTATTTATCAATCTTCTATGTGGAACAGTGTTGAAAGCTTTGCTGAAATCAAGGTAGGCAACATCAACTGCTCCCCTTGATCCACTCACTCTGGTTACCCAGTCAAAGAAATCTATGAGATTAGTTTGACAGGACCTTCCTTTGTAAACCCATGTGTCTTGGATCCTGTGCCCTATGTATTCCAGGTGTTGCACTATCCTTTCCTTAAGGAGTGCCTCCATAACCTTGTAACTACTGAGGTAAGACTGACTGGTCTAGTTCCCTGCCTCCTCCTTGCTACCACTCTTGTGGAGGATCACATGAGCCCTTCTCCAGTCTTCTGGGACCTCCTGTGCTCAAAGACTCACTAAACAGTTCTGCTAATGGCTCTGCTAGTTCCACCTTAGCTCCTTAAGTACCCTGGGATGTATGCCATCAGGTCCCATTGCCTTGTCCACCATGAGCTTAGCGAGCTCTTGTAGGACCTTTCTTTGTGAAGGAGTAGCACTCACCTCCCTCCCCCGTGTCCATGGTGTTGAGCAGTGGGCCCTGCCCTACCTTCTCTTCAGTAAATACTGAGCAGAAGTATCTATTTAGGATAGATGCTTTACAGGGTCCTCCTCCTCACATGCCCCTTTCTCCTTTGAGCTTAGCAATACCTCTGGACTTTCTCCTTTCACTAATGTATCTATAGATAAAGTCTTGTCACCTTCTTTACTGTCCGTGCTAGTGTTTCCTCAGTTTGGGACTTTGCCTGCCTTGCTGTCTTCCTGCTTCCTTAGGACAGTTTGGTATGCCTCCCATCTTCATCACGCTGTGTTCCTTTTATTTCCTGAAGGCCAGCCTTTGGCTCTGACCTTTCTGCTACTGTATTTGAGAACCAAAGTGGTTTCTTCTTTTGCACTTCCTTTCTGTCTAATACAATGGGATGTTGCTTCAAGTATTGCATCCTTAATGCTTGCCCACTTTGCCTATACCCCCACCTGTGTTTCTTTTTGCCAGGACTAGCTTAACTCTGTTGGCCATCTTATCAAAGTCAGCTCCTCTGAAGTCCTATATTTTTGCATTGGAATGGGATGGGATGATTTAGATGTAGTGGCCAAATTGAACCATACCATGTGATGGTCACTGGCCCCCAGGTGATCTTGTACCTGGAGATCTGTGATCCCTTCCCTGTTAGACAGTACTAGATCTAGGATAGCCCTGTCTCTTGTGGATTGTTGTACCAGTTGTTTGAGGCCCTCCCCCTGCAGGGAATCCACCATGTGTCTAGTTCTAGCAGATGTTCCTGCTGGTATTGACCAATCTGTATCAAACATGTTGAAGTCTCCCATTATCAGAACCTACCCTTTAGCTGTCATGTTTTGTATATTTTCTAACAGTAATGTGTCTATGTCCTCCACCAGGTCTGGGGGCCTGTAGACAACCCCAGTTCTTATGGCTGTCCCATTTCCTGTTTCCAGGGTGACCCACAGTTCTTCTGGCTCCTTATGTGTATTCTGAATTTCTGTAGCTTTGATATTTTCATTGACATACAGTGGGCCACTCCACCCCTTTTGCACCTCGTCTCTTCTGAACAGTACATAGCCAGGTACTGAAGTCTCCTATGTGGTTATTGGTAAACCACGCCTCACTAATTGCTACTATGTCCAGTTTAGCCTCTGACATTATTGCCTGCATGTCTGGGATCTTATTTCCCAAGCTGTGAGCATTTGTGTATGATTTTCCATTGGCCAGATTTCGGTGTGTTAGTTGTTGGGTGAGGTTTGACATTTCCCCTGTGCATTGTACGGGGAGACGGACCTTTTTTCTTACTTGGTGATGCAAATGAACTGCAAACATGCTGAATCCCTGTTTGACCACTAGCTGAGAGGGGAGGGGTGTTCTTCCCATTCGACGTATGGGGTGCTGCATCCCTCTCCCCATTTGCTAGTTCTCATGTGATTAGACATAATCCTGTGTTGTGATGTAATTTACCCCAGTACTGAATATGTAGTAGTCAGGGCCTGTAGCACATTGTGTTCCGCAGCGCAACCTTGCCAGCTCTGTCTAGTAATCCAACAATTCATTTAACAATTATGAGGTGTGGCCTTCCTGACCAGACCAGTGCATTGAGCATCCTCTGCTGCCACATGCTGTGGGAACCTGGGTTTACTACTGGTCTTATGTCTCCTGCACTGGAACTGGTGGGAGCTGATAGCTGAGTGCATACGTACAGCAAGACCATTGGTCCATCCAGTTTCTCTGTCCCATCTCTGTCTCTTAAGTGAGGCATTGAGTTCCTTGTAGTGGGTGTGATCGTGTAATGTCTGCAGGCCTACACTGGTATGGGTCACAGAGGTGGGAGCTAGCCTCATCATCTGTATGGGAGATCACTGCGCCCAATCAGGGTGCAGCGTTCACGATGCTGATATCACAGTACCTTAGTGCCCCAGAGCCAGCAGTTGAACTTAATGAAAAACAGTTAAATCTTCACAAAAACATCATAATTAACAATTCAACTAGTATATTGATGTTGTGTAAATAAAATATTTATTTATTGAGATCTTTGGTGAGTACCTTTGAGCACACCTGCTCATTTACAAAGGTTCCACGTGCATGGCAGAGTACAATAAAAGCAAAGGAATGTAACGGAGTCAGATACAATACACGCTGGTCAGATCAGTTCCATACAGATTTGTACAAATCATGGCAGGTTCTCAGGGAGGGAGCAACATTGAACCTCTCCCCAGAAATGTCTGTAGTGCCAGGGCAGGCCTTTCTGTCTCAGGGAGGTGAGAAACAACAATTCCCTCCCCAGAAATGCCTGTTGTGGGTCAAAGGCACCCTTTATGTCTCAGGGAGGGCAACATTGAACCTCTCGCCAAGAAATGTCTATAGTAGGTCGAAGGGCAGCCCTTTCTGCTTCAGGGAGGTGTAACATTGAACCCTTCTACCAGAAATGTCTGTAGGGCCAAGGGCAACCTTTCTACTTCAGAGGGGGCAACATTAAGCGACCTCCACCAGGACCTGTAGTGGGTCAAAGGCAGCCCTTTCTGTCTCAGGAGGGAGCAACATTGAGCTTCTCCACCAGAAATGTCAGTAGGGACCAAGGGCACGCTTTATCTCAGAGAGGGAGCAACATTGAGCCCATGTCTGTAATTAGAGCAAGGGCAGCCCTTTCTGTCTCAGGGAGGGGTTCTACATTGACCCCACTCTACCAGGGTCTGTAGTGGGGCAAGGGCAGCCTTTTCTGTCTCAGGAGGGTCTACATTGACCCCCTCTACCAGGGTCTGTAGTGGGGCAAGGGCAGCCTTTTCTGTCTCAGGGAGGGGTTCTACATTGACCCCTCTACCAGGGACAAGGCAACCCTTTCTGAATCAGGAGGGAGCAACATTTACTGTCCACTGCCTGTAGTGGGCCAAGGGCACACTTTCTATCTCAGAGGGGAGCAACATTGAGCCCATGTCTGTAATAGAGCAAGGGCAGCCCTTTCTGAATCAGGGAGGGGAGCAACATTTACTGTCCACTGGGCCTGTAGGGCCAAGGGCAACCCTTTATTTATTTATTTATTTATTTATTTTATTGAGATCTTCGAGAACCTTTGACACACATGCTCATTTACAAAGGTTCCACGTGCAGCAGGTACAAGTGCTATAAGCAATTCCAGAGCAATGCAGTTGAGTCAGACATGCTATATACTGTGTATATATGTGTGTATGTACGATAAACAAGACAGTGGTAAAATACATACAGAATGGTACAAACATGGCAGATTGCTGTATAAAACAGTCTTAAAAAGTACAGAGAGAGAGAGAGAGAAAACCTATTTAGAAGTTTTAACAGTTACAATTGTATTGAACTGCAAGAGTGGATCACAAAGATTCTGTGAACTGTTCAAACCTGGGGAGGTTCAGCAGAGTATCTGGCAATTTGTTTAACCGGCTGGCCCTGACAGCAAACAACCGCTTGCCCAGTTGAGTATATCGGGAAGGGGGTTCAAGGGCATTCCTGGCCATGCTGCTGGTGTTGTAATGGTTGGAGACGGTGTGGAAGCAATTATTTTTTTTGGGGGGGGGGGTTAGGCCCAGGAGTGCCTTATTTGGTTAGCAGACCAGTTTGGACCTTTATTTTGCTAGGTAATGGTAGCCATTTTTTTGGGGTGTAAAGTGGCATGCAGTCATGGGTGCACATAATATGCAGTAGCTTGACTTAAAATACAGTTTATCAGCACTTGTGAGGGAGCAGGAATTTCGTAACTCAGTCTTGGCTCTGCCACTCATGAATTACAGTCCTACACACACACACACACACACACACACACACTAAATATGAGCTTATGTGTTGTTGAGAGTTTTAATGACCTTCAAGTACTGCAGACGGAAAGTGGCTGAAACATCTATTGTAAGTGTTCTAGTTTGCAGATGGGAGAACTTAATTCACCTTTATATTCCAGTAGAATATGCCTGTTATACCTGGTTACCATGTAAATAGTCATGTCTTGGCTATGGTGCTTACCCGGTTAACAAAAACTAAATAAATAAATAAATAAAATGAAAGCTAAAAACAGCACAACTGTTTAATGAGAACCGGGGCAACTGAATGTTTGATAAGTGAATGCTTTGTCTTACAGATGAACACTTTGTGGGGTGGGATGAGAGAGATTACTTCAGTGGATAAACATTTTATGTCTACATTTCCACTTCTTGCACTTCAAGACGCCGTTGTGTTGGAGCAGTTTCTAGATATGCAAACTATTAGAAGAGTAGACTGGAGAACCATTCCTTAACACTAAACATAAGGTGCCCCACTGCCACTACTCGTAATCTTTTTCTTCCTTCTTGGAGTTACGAACGAACGCAGCTGCCCGTGATGCCCTTTGTTCTGCAAGGTGAAGGCTAGTGTCACACATTTTAGCGTTGACAGGTTGAGAGGTATTTTTGGGGGTGGGGTGGGATGGCAGTTTAAAACAGATGTTGTTTTCACACTGATTTTACCCTTAAGGGCTCATTAGGGCATCTTGCTATTAACTACCTGTCTCTCAGGAACACACAGATGTGGAAAGTAGTGCTCCATTCAGCAGCAGCTGCACCCTTTGTAAAGAGAGCATTGTTACTCCACTTGTGTTTATCAGCGCTGCTCAAGACCCAATCCTGTTTGGACAGTCGCAGCTCAAGCAGTTCTCTCCTGCAGTGCCTGAAGCAGCAGATTTACTGTGGAGTTGGGGATTTGCTTATGGCAAAGAGCTCACCAGAGAGTGGGGGGCAACTCCTGTGAGTTTTTATATCCAAATGCACTCCAGATTACTGAAGGGAAATGCTGTTGTACTGTACTGTTGCTGACCGGAGTGTTCTCTAAACATGCCAGTGGCTGTCAGTCAGGACTAGCAAGGGTTAAATCCAGCTTTACACAGAGGAAGTCTTCCACTTTGCCTCCAAGGCACTCCTGGCCCATGACAACTGTAGCATTCCTGGGACTTGACTCAGATAAATCCCAGTCCCCTGGGTGGCATTACATAATGATCCCACCTCATCGCTGTGGCAGTCCAGGAATTCCATTTGGTTGTACTTGTTGTGTCCTGCTGATGGAATGCTGTCTATCTTACGACATGCCATCTTAGTTGTTTTGGTAACGCTAAGCTGCTGGAACTGGAGGTCCCATTTTCAGGGCAGCCTGGAATCGGTTACGGGGTTGTGGGGGGGAATACATGCAGGAATTCAAACATCAAGGAACAAAGTGCAAATGAGATAGTATGTGACATTTGTGAACAGTGTTACAATGGTAGACAAGACTTCAAGGTTAAACTGTTTGTTTCAAAATTAGTCACTAAACATAATTTATGGGTAACATGAGCGATACTTCCTGGGCTTAGTATACTAAGGCTTTGGATCCCGCCAGTCACGGGTACATATCAATAAATTGGGCAAACTAATACTGGGGCTTGGTTCTCTCCTGTTTTCAACATTATTTGTCCAGAAGAGTGCAGTTGGTCAGTCTTGGTGGGATTATATCTCTTTCTTGGAAGGTCATCTACAAACAGTTAATCTACTTCAAAATTGACATAGCATACTAGCAGTCAGTTTGTCTGAATAACTTTAGGACTGAGGATACAGCAACACATTTTTGTTTAAGTTTATGCCTTCTCTCTTGGTAGGCAGTATAGCGAGTGGTCTAAAGTTCTGAGCTGCAGACCTGGAGACTTGGTTTGAATCCCACAGCCCCCACTTGTGTACTGTGTGACCCTGAGCAAGTCACTTAACTTCCTTGTGCTGCCAGGTCATACCTGGAAAAAGCTTCAGCTTAGTGTGCCTTTCCTGGTTAAACAGTTTCCTTTCCCTAGGCCTGTGCCCCCATCTGGACTGTCTACCCAGCACAGTCAGCCTGGCCCCTCGTGGATTTACCAACTTCATCCCCTATCTGCCCCTCAGGGTTCACAACACCGCACCCCATGGTGGGGGACAGCAGGCCCCAACTGCCACAATTAAATCTGGTTCTGGTAAGGGTTGCCACATCACCTGTGCAGGGCCAGTGAGGGGTTGGTCCATCATTCTGCCCCAGGCCTGCTGCATTTCCTCTGGTTTTCTTGTGCCCTCTGAGACTCTGATTTGGGAGTGTGATGTAAGCATGTAAGAAAGTGCAGTGCCCATCATCTGCTGGCATCTCCCTGCCTACTTAGGGCACTTCAGAGTGCACTGTCACCTGTGATCACCCAGGTGATATGCACCGAGCAGTCTGCCTTCCTCCCTAGAGGATGGTAGTATTCTGTGGGATGTTCAGCCCCCACAGCCAGCCACCAACAGCATGGGCTTGCTTCTGAACCCAAAAACGCCTAAATGGCAAAGTAGCCCTACTACTGTGTCAACAGATGGCTGTACAGCAACAAAAGCAGTTTGCATTTGTATCCCCCGACAAGGCTGAAAATAGGCAGAATTACCTAGTCCTCCTTTCTCGGTCAACAAAACTAAAAAAAAAAAAAAAATGTGTTCCTTTGTAGATTAACAACCTGTCTAGTATCCAAAATGCTAACTTGTTTCTGTTTCTAGATGTTGTGGTGATCTATTGATAGGATTGCAGCTCAGTCAACCGTCTTAATGAAGTAGTACTGGTAGATCAAATGTGCCCAGCTTGGAGTTTTGGCTAGTTAATATTTACATAAACAAGAACAAAGCTATTTGTCTTTAACCCAAAAATATGTGTTTAGCATCACTGTGAAAAATGGCATGATACCAGAAAAGGTAGATTAGTTTAAATATCTAGGGGTATAACTGGACCCACACCTTACCTTCTCTAGGTGCCTGAAACTGATCACTACTAAACTTCATCAAAAACTAAGATGCCATTGTAGAACGCAACACTGTGCTCCCAGAAGAAAGGCTTGGAATTGCACAAGAGAACCGGTTGCCTGTTCCTGACTTTGAGGCTTTACTGACTGATGCTGCACTGAAAATGATGCTGGATTAAAAATAAACACAACAATCAATGAATCAATCAGTAATGGTACTGTACGGTATAATAAGGGCAGCAAATTTGCTAACATGGACCCTCCAATCCCATCACTGTGTGGCTCTCACAAAACTGGGTAGGTTACCTTCAGATGAGGAGATTATGTTCAGTGTCGTCTGCTATACAAATAAGATCCTGGATAGAAAGGTCCCACAGAACATACCTACGTGTGAATGTGAAGATGTCTTCTTTGAGTCCTTGATGTACGAATCACTATACTCTATGGATGTTATTAATGAAAATAGTTACCTGATAACCATGCTGCGGATATATGGGTGGTTATACACCATCACTCACACTGATATGTAAAACAACTGTTTCTGTGTCTCACTGAAACTTATAATAAAAATTACATATATATATATAAAAAAAGAAAGGTCCCACAGAGCCTGTGTGCACAGCTATCCTATTAGAACAGAACATGTCACTCACATTCTTCAGCAGTAAAACTGTTAAATGTTCCTGTCACAAAAAGTAGAATAGGCCAGCGTTCTTTGGGTTTCAGACACCTTCCATGTGTAACAATTTATCTCTGTCACTCAGAGCTCTATCATCTGAACACTTGTTTTGTGTACCACTGAAGAATCACTTGCTGGTTCCTGCTAACTGCACTTTTTACTGATGTGAATCTTCTTTTTTCCAAGTGTTTTTCTAGTATTGTTTATCTCTTGTTTCTTTTCCTTTTCCTTTTTGTATTTTTTTTCTTGCTGGCCCCCATCCAGAGGGTTCGCAGCCCAGTCGCTCACCTTCTCAGTGACTTATTCCTGTTGCCACTGTGATTTACCCTTGTGGCAGGGCTGAAGGAGCTTGCTCTTGTCCCTCCGAGGCAGGCTAGAGTCAGTGGTGTCAGACCCTCATCCTGCCAGGCAAATGATTTCCCATGTTTTTCCCTCCCCTAGGATGTCTGGCCTGCAGCTGAGAAAACGTTGCCACCGTGGGTGCAGTCACTCTTCCACCCTCCCAGAAGGGGCAGGTTGCAACTGTGGGGGCATTTGCTCCCTGTCCCCCCAGTTGGCGTAAAAGGTTGCCACTGGTGTGGCAGGTGATGCTTCCCCACCCTCCCAGTTGGGGAAGGTTGTAGATACAGTGAGATGACCCAGGTGATTGTGGGGCAGGTTGCAAAATCCAGTGAAGCAGAAAACCTCCACATGAAGTTGAATAATGACATGGACTGTAGGACAATGGTGTTGTTACAGCACCAGGAAAGAACAGAACGCTCTGGTCACTAACCTGACTCCGTTGCTGCTTCCTACAGTATAGAGATTGCAATTAACATCTCCAAAGCAGTTGAAGTGGGGGGTCCAACTCTAATCTCCTAATAATAATAAACAGAACAAGCTGTGCACATAAACCAAGTGGTGACCCTGGTATGTTTTCAAACTAGTTTCTCAACTGACTGCTGTGATGTCTTGGCCAAGGTTGGTGGCTCAGGCATGTGTTATGACGTCAGCTGCAGGGCAGAGACTGAAATTAACCGTTTGTACAAGTGGGAAGCAACCATCAACGATGCGTGAGTTGGAGCCACTGAACAGAGGAAGGGTGACTGGGTACATTGTGTTCAATGTATCACCAACAATTGTTTTTATGCAGGTTTTGGACAATATATGAGGTTGCATTTAAGGTTCTAAGCGCACTTTCATCCACATACTAATCAGTGGTCTGTGAAGAGTCTATCTTGGTCTCCTGTGTCTCCAGTGGGCCCAATACCAAATGTTCCCTTTTGATATACAGTACTGACTAAGCACAATAAGGGAACACTTCAGCTAATGTGGTACCTTGAGGATACTACTGGTAAGAGGGCAGTACTGGTATGCAGTGCCTGCACGTCCCCTTGCTGGTACTGACATTTTTAAGTCATAGTTTGTACCTCGTTATTCCAGGGATATTCCCCATTTGGGCAGATTTGCCATCATTCGGACAGCAGGAGTTCTTTTCCCTTCATTTTTTCTCCCTCCGCTGGTGGCCCCTTTGACCTCATGGCATGCACATCACCCACTGTCGCTTGATTCTACCTTAGGCCACGAAGTGCTTCACAGATTGCCCCCTGTGGCAAACCATTGGGGGATCCTCCAGTCCCCCTTCCAGTGCCATGTTCAGATCTGTGGTCCCTGTGCCCAGTAGGTGGTGTGGGATCTGTGGGGCAGCATCCTGCAGCCAAATGTGATTTTTCTGGTGTTCTCCCCAACCCAAGGATGCTCCACAGAGGCAGCGGTTGGATGTGTGCATGTCAGAGGATGCACTTTATGTCTCCCACCAGGGAGCATCTCCCACCCAGAACTGTTGCTCCTGCCACCCATGGTGGCACAGTCTGCCTTCCCTCCCTGGAGAGGAGAGCATCTGCTGGGATGCTCACTCCTCCTCCCCCTGGCCAATCCCCGAGTGGCCCAGGGTCATTCCCAATTCTGGGCTGCTGGCATGATGGCAGATGAGGCATGGGTGCGCCTACCCTCTGTGTCACCAGGTATCTTTTCCCCATTTTGTACGCATATCCTCCCTTCAGCTATGGTGTGAGCAATGCCTCATTGGTTTCATATGCACAGCACCCCTGCTGCAAAAGCAAGCTCTCTGGTCAAGAAGCAGGAGTTGCTGCAGCACCGAAACTCACCACCCAGCTTCCCCAGCTGAGGCATGCTAATGCTTGGTAAGTACCCCAGCCTTCCTGGCTGAACATGGTAATGCTTGGTAACTACCCCAGCCTCCCCGGCTGAAGCGCGCTAACACTCGGTAGCTACCCCAGCCTGGCCACCCTCCTGACATGGTCACTCAAGCTCAGCCCTGAACTCAGGTCGGTTGCACAGAAATGCAACATGCCACTGCTAGGCCATTGAGTGGTCACAGATCCTGGATCATAAGGAAAGGTAATTGCCCATTCTGCAAAGATCCAAATGTAATGGCCTCCATTAAATAAAAATAATGGTAAAAGTACAAAGAATTTTCCTTTGGGGCCAGTAGTGGTACATTTCACACGTGTGGGGGTGGATATAGATGTAACTGTTGGGGTTCCAAATTCTATTTTCCCTTCCTTGTTCATTTGGCTTGGCTCCCTTCAGGCTGTCCACAAGCCCTGGACCTCATGCCTACTGTAGTGGTTACCACTGGCCCCAGATACCCTCTGCCTGTCCTCTCATATACAGCTCCGGGTCAACCCCTTCGGTTGGGGCTGGCCAGCTGGGATTACTCAAAAAGGGAGTGCAAAGGCTGCCTCTGTGGCCCAGCAATGTGTTGTGCTGCTGTAAGGGTAACTCGAGTTCGGGGGTGCACTTGGGACACTACATCAGGGGTCGGGCCTGCCTGCAGCAGCAGCCGCTCAGCAGTGCGCTGCAGTCAGGGAAGGTTGGCTCTGCACCAGTGCCATACTGCCCCCCTGTGGTGGGCCAAGGGACCTTGCTTCTTCTGCATGGATGTTGCTGCATGCATCCGAAGCCCAGATGCTAAGTACGCACCGGAGGGAGAAGGGTGGTTGTGAGAAAAAACGGGAAAAAAAACAGAGTATGGCCTCTATGACAGCATTTGGGCTCCCTAGGTCCTTGTGCCTGCTGAAACTGGATCCTGGCTCACAGAGAGCTGCCATGGGGGTTGCCTCTCTCCAGGGCCACCACCACAGGGGAATAACCGTGAGGGACCAGGAGTGAGCCAGGGATCAAAACAAAGCCAGACTGGAGTACTTCTCTGGGACCAAGCTATACAGCTGGTGGATCATGGCTGGGGAGAAAACACAAATAGAAAAAAAGGTAATGCAGAGGGCAGAGGTCCAGGCACCACAAAGGGATGGAGACAGCATAGCTGTATCATCTGCCTGAATGCTTCTATAACTTTCATCTAGTTCACCTCACCCCACTCCACCTCACAGAGATATAACCAGAGATGGGAGACCTTTCTGGTCAGTCTGTGTTGGCCTCCTGTATTGTGTCAGCGGCAGGATTCCCCACAGTCGAGAGCCGTAGGCCTTGTGAGCGGCAGGCTCTCCAGCAGTCTAGAGCCATGTATTCCTGCCATGTGACTCCACCCTGAGAAGCAGGACCCCCAAGTCTAGTTCCACGTATTCCTACCCATGCTGCTTGGTGGTCATCAGTATCACTCCATCAATTTGTACTCCACCTATGGTTTCCGTGCCCTAAGTGCATTATTTTGCACTTTGGGGCAGCTGAGTTTCAGTGTGAAAAAGTACAAAATAGTGCACTTAGGGCACAGAAACCCGGGGTGGAGTACAAAATAGGTGGAGTGGTATTGATGACCACCAGGCAGGAAAGAGACCTGGGGGGTAATCATATCAGAGGACTTAAAGGTGGCCAGGCAGTGCAACAAGGCAGTAGGAGGGCAGCTGGGTGCTGGGGTGCACAGGGAGTGGTATCACCAGCAGAAAGAAGGAAGTGGTGTTGCCTCTGTATAAATCGCTGGTAAGACCCCACCTAGAGTATTGTGTCCAGTTCTGGAGACCACATCTCTGGAAGGACATAGAGTGGAGGCAGTCCAGAGGAGGGCAACTAAAATGTTGCAGGGTCTGCATCAAAAGCCCTACGAGGAGAGACTAAAGGACCTCAATATGTACATGCTGGAACAGAGGAGGAAGAGGGGAGATATGATAGAAACCTTTAAATACCTCACGGGGAAAAATAAGGTACAGGAGGGGAGCATTTTTCAGAAGAAAAGGTGCTTAAGAACAATGGTGTGAAGCTGGAGGGGGTAGATTCAGGAGAGATGTGAAGAAGTACTTCACAGAAAGAGTGGTGGATTCCTGGAATAGCCTTCCAGCTGAGGTGGTGGTCCAGCTGAGGTGGTGGGGGCAAAAACAGTGATGGGGTTCAAGAATGCATGGGATAGGCATAAGGGAATTGTAGTGGAAAGGAAGGGAGGGAGAAAGAGCTGTAGATCCGGCACAGTCTGCAGTAACAATGTAGGTAGGGAGAAATGGGCAATTGGATGGGTCAAGTGGGCCTTATCTGCTGTCAGATTCTATGTTTCTGTTTCCTCCACCCTGCATCATCAGGTGCGGATGCTTGATTCCTTCCATACTAGTCCAGCTCTTAGGCTGGGACCAACAACCTCACAGCGCCATCTTGCCTTGCCTGCCATTCCTGGATTGGAGGCACAGCCTCCCTGGAAGTTCTGCTCTGGTTTGGAGATAGGGGCTGGATGGGGCCTCAGTGTGCCAGTATTGTTGGTCATCCTGACAGTCTGGGATGGCACATCACCCCATGCATCCCATTTCTGGTATGGTCTTGTGTTGTGTGCTTATTACCAGCAGTTCACTTCTGCCTGTCCTGGAACTGCACAGAGCTCAACTGTAAGGGGTCTTTACAGTGCCAACAAGCAGCGCTGACTTCCCCTAGGTTAGAAGCGATATCCCTAACCTGGCTTCAGACTTTCGGGCTCACTCCTGAAAACATAATGCACACAGAAGCTTAAAGTGCATCGCTGAGTGGCCCCAGCACAGCACTGACCCAGGGTAGACTGAGTGGCCCCAGCACAGCACTGACCTGGGATAGACTGGGTGGCCTCAAAGCAACATTAACCTGGGATAGACCAGGTGGCTACACAGCAGCATTGACCCGGGACAAACTTGATGGACCCATGGCAGCACTGACCTGGGATAGAGTGGACTCACAAAAGCATTGACCTGGGACAGGGTGGCCTCATGGCAGCACTTACCCAGGACAGACTGGGTAGCCCCATAGCAGCATTGCCCTGGGTAGATCTAGTGGCTACACAGCAGCATTGACCTAGGACAAACTCTGTGGCCCCATGGCAGCATTGACCTAGGATAGTCCAGATGGCCCCACACCAGCACCCTGGATAGAGCAGTAGCCCCATGGGGCATTGACCTGGAATAGACTGGGTGGCTTCATGGCAGCATTGACCCAGGATAGACCAGGTGGCCCCATGGCAGTACTGACCCAGGATAGACTGGGTGGCCCATGGCAGTATTGACCTGGGACAGACCAGGTGGCCTCATGTCAAGCACTGACTTGGGACAGACCAGGTGGCCTCATGTCAGTATTAACCTGGGACAGACCAGGTGGCCTTATAGCAGCATTGTTCGGGGACAGACTGGGTGGCCCCATAGTAGCACTAACCCAGGATAGACTGGGTGGCAGCATGGCAGTATTTACCTAAAGACAGCATTGAGCTAGGATAGAACAGGTGACCCCATGGCAGCATTGACTTGGGATAGAGTATGTCACCCCATAGCTGGCCCAGGATAGAGTGGGTGGCCCCATGGCAGCCCTGACCTGGGACAGACCAGGGTGGCCCCATGGTAGCACTGGCCTGGAATAGATCAGGTGGCTCTGCTGCAGCATTACTCTGGGATAGACTGGGTGGCCTCACTTGGCAGAATGACCCAGGATGGAATAGGAGGCCCCATGGCAGCACTAGCATGGGATAGATCAGGTGACCCAACAGTAGCATTGATGTGGAATAGACTGGTGGCTCCACAGCAACATTGACCTGGGATAGACCAGTGGCTCCATGGCAACACTGACCCGGGATAGACCAGTTGCTCCATGGCAGCACTGACCCAGGATAGACCGGCTGCTCCATGGCAACATTGACCCAGGTTAGTCCGGTGGCTCCATGGCAGCGCTGACCCTGGTTAAACTGGTTGCTCCATGGCAACACTGACTCGAAACAGACAGTTTCCTCCATGGTAGCACTGACCCGGGATACACCGGTTGCTCCATGGCAACACTGGCCTGGGATAGACTGGGTGGCCCCACAGCAGTATTGACTTGAGATACACCACTTGCTCCATGGCAGCACTGACCTGGGATAGACTGGTTCCTCCATGGCAACACTGACTCAGAACAGACCGTTTCCTCCATGGTAGCACTGACCCGGGATTCACCGGTTGCTCCATGGCAACACTGGCCCGGGATAGACTGAGTGGCCCCACAGCAGTATTGACTTGAGATATACCACTTGCTCCATGGCAGCACTGACCCAGCATAGACCAGGTGGCCCCATGGCAGCATTACCCGGGATAGACTGGATGGCCCCATGGCAGCATTACCCCGGGATAGACTGGATGGCCCCATGGCAGCATTACCCCGGGATAGACTGGATGGCCCCATGGCAGCATTACCCAGGATAGACTGGATGGCCCCATGGCAGCATTGACATGGGACAGACCAGGTGGCCTGATGGCAGCACTGACTCGGGGTAGACTGGGTGGCCCCATGGCAGCGTTACCCCGGGATAGGCCAGGTGGCCCCATGGCAGCATTACCTGGGATAGACTGGATGGCCCCATGGCAGCATTGACATGGGACAGACCAGGTGGCCTGATGGCAGCACTGACTCGGGATAGACTGGATGGCCCCATGGCAGCATTACCCCCGGATAGACTGGATGGCCCCATGGCAGCATTGACATGGGATAAACCAGGTGGTCCCATGGCAGCATTACCCCGGGATAGACTGGATGGCCTCATGGCAGCGTTACCCCGGGATAGATTGGATGGCCCCATGGCAGCATTACCCGGGATAGACTGGATGGCCCCATGGCAGCATTACCCCGGGATAGACTGGATGGCCCCATGGCAGCATTACCCGGGATAGACTGGATGGCCTCATGGCAGCGTTACCCCGGGATAGACTGGATGGCCCCATGGCAGCATTGACATGGGACAGACCAGGTGGCCTGATGGCAGCACTGACTCGGGGTAGACTGGGTGGCCCCATGGGGTGGAGGCAAGGAGTGTCAGGCATTCGCACTTCAGCTGCTGGCAAATTATAGAAAAGCATTGGCAATGGTTGTGAAAGCCACTGCTCACCTGATCTAGTCTCTTACTAAGAGTCTTAAGTCTCGGCTATCAGTCTTGTCGGCATTTGCTTTCTCCTGTTTATTTTTATTTATTTGGCTTTTTATCTGTCATGTTCTGATACCTGGTTTATTGCCTTTTGTATTTGTGTGGTGCCCAGAGCCTGCAGGATTGGGTGCCCAAATGATAAAGTTTGCCTTGCCTCACCTGCCATTCTTGCCGTAGGAAGGGTGCAGATGTGGCTGTGAAAGCCACAGCTTGCCCACCTTCCCAGCCAGTGGAAGAGCGCAGATGTGGCTGTGAAAATGACTGCTCACCCACAATCCTTGTTGGAAGGTTGAAGACGTGCCTGTGAAAGCCACTGCTCATCCACCATCCTAGCTGGAGGAAAGGTGCAGACGTGGCAATGAAAGTGGCTGCAGGCCTGCCTTCCTGGTGGGAGGAAGGGTGCAGATGTGACTGTGAAAGATGCTACTCGACCACCTTCCCAGCCAGAGGAAGGGTGCAAATATGTTTGTGGCTGTAAAAGCTGCTGCTCACCCCCTTCCTGGCTGGAGGAAGGGTACAGGTATGGCTGTGAAAGTCACTGCTCATCCACCTTCCCGGCTGGTGGAAGGGTGCAAACGTGGATATGAAAGTGACTGCAAGTCCACCTTCCCAGCTAGTGGAAGGTGCAGATGCACTTTCCTGGCAGACAAGGTGCAGATTGGGTATGGCCTCAACCAGAAGGGACAGGAAGAACAGAAGGAGAACAATAAGTAAATAAAACAACAAAGTGTGGGTACTTGGGAGGGGAACAATGTGAAAAGAGATTGCTATAGCTCAATGAATTTATCAGTAAATCGGGGGCGTGAATTGTATGCTTTTAATAAGGGAGGGAGTGGGGGTCCAGCATTTCCTCCCAATTTCTACTGTTTGCTGCTGTTCAGGGTCATATCTGCACACTTTTAAGGGGGGGGGTTGTTTTGGGTTAGCTGATTTTAAATGACATGTCCACATGGAGTACTGATTTGTTAAGTGAGTTTCAGATATAAATATATAAATATATCTTTGTAAAACATCTGATCTTTATGCTTTGATGTTGCCATAAAGCTTCCCCAAATACATACACTTAGGATGTGTACTGTACGTATTCTAGACCAGCACGCTTCCTGTTGGTGACATCATGCTATAACCTTGGCAGGAAGCCCCCTAATGCTTCCTTCCTTCCTGTAAGTAACTTGTGTGACATTTTATAGCAACTCCAGAGTTCTTATCCTGGGATACTCCAATACACTTACAGGGAGGCGTTCCCAGCTGGAGTCTGACAGTTCTGTGAAAGGAAGAAGCCTGTGTTTTGTGGATCCCAGCAAAATCCAAGGTCCCCCAAATAACAGATAAATTCATTGTCATTAGTAGGATAATACTGTGCTACCACCTGGGAGATCAATCGGGTTCCTATGCAACCCCAGGAATCCACGTTATTCCTGGCTGAGCATGTCGTAAAGGTGAGGCACTCACTTCCCAGGGAGGAGGAAACCTGGCATTTAGTTAGACAGCCAGTGGGCAGTATTAAGATCACTCAGGAATACAGTTGTTCACCAGCCTTCTTGGAGGAAGGTGCAGTCAGAGTGGTTTTCCAGGTTTTTTTTATTTTAATATTTTAAAAGGTCCACTGAGTTTAAATCGATGCTGCAGCTCAGCCAACAAGGCCCTTGTTTTGAGCCGTGGCATTGATTAAAATACAGTGAGCCTCTAAAATATAAAATTAAGCCTTGGAAAACCTGCTGCCATTGAGATCAATAAAGTGCAACCCTACGCTGTACAATTTCATACGTCACAGAACTTTTGAGTGCAGGGGTGGTACGGGGGGTTGTGTACCGGAAAGGGAAGGGGTCTGGTGGCTGGCTGCTTGATGCAAGGATTTACTATTTCAGCCCCTGAAAAAACTAAGAAGAGAAAAATTAATAAAATTGGACTCTAAGTCCTTATTAGATAAGCTACCAGTGAGGGGTTGGGGATAAAATACCAAAACAGATGTTCTTTAAAGTTCAAGCCTCTGGGAACTTTTACACTCCATTCTGGATAACAATTTACCTCAATTTTTGTGATAAAGGTTGAGAATGTGGGAATACAGAGGCAGAAGTAATACAGAATCCCACAGACACACACACACCGCTGCAGCACATGTAAACCATTAAATCCTGATTCATTGCCTGTTAATCTGACAGCTTTCAATGTTGTTCTTCTATAAACAACTCCTCTCCCTCCCTCTCTTTCTCTCCGACTGGCTTCCCCTGGGAGGCAGGTACATTGATATGCTGTTGTCACAATCTCTCCACACTCAGAACACAGTCTGCAACAGGTTGCCAATTTTCTCAGCCCTCCACACCTGTAAGGGTACCTCAGTAGTGATTTTCTTACCTGGGGACTTTCTTGGCCTGTATCCCACCAGAGTCACTGCTCACACCGTACAGCGCTTCTTTGGTTACGGGCGAATGGCCTTCCACTGTCTCTCAGTCCTGAATAAACACTTCACTTGTTAGAGTATGGTAATTGTGGCCTTCTTCTCTCTTCAGAGCCAGATTGGGGTTTAAGAAGAGCACTGTTGTGTGTTTGGGCTCTCATACACTATTTCATATCAGTCAATCACTTTATTTAACCAGGCATAAACACCATTGAGCAAGCTCATTTTCAAGGTCGTCCTGGGCATTAATACAATACAGTACACTTCATAAGATTATAATTATGGTGGACAACGGTGCAAAAAAAAAAAGAAAAAACATTGTGAAGGTACTGGTCAATATGGGCCTATACATACCGGTCAACATAATTAACATGCAAAGGTACATAATGATAAGCTTTACTGAAATGAGAAGAGACAACAATCCCATATAGTCTCCGCTGAGTAAGAGCTCATACCTAAATGATAAAAAATAAGGAGGTATTAAGGAATAGGGTAGAAATTGCCATCTTGGATTAAGGGAACTAGGCTTGTAGGTCCTAGGTTTCTGTTGTTAGGAATGTGGGGTGGATGAGATACTTAGGCGTAGGATTTGAGAGAGGCACCCGGGGCTTAGGGGTCATCGGCATCTGAAACAGTTGCATGATTCCTTCAGATAATCCATTAATAGAGCTTTGAATGTGAAAATGCTTGGAAGTGAGGATACTTTTAATGAGTCTTGCATAGTGTTCCAAAGTGATGGAAGTGAGAAGTTGATTGCTGCTGAGCCAAGGGTAGTTTTCACTCTAGGAATCTGGAAGCAGATTAAGGAGAAGCGTCTCAGGCCATAGGAACCTTTAGCCCATTTGAAGATGTTCGAGATGTATGCAGGGAGGTTATCAGATAATGCTCTAAAAAAAACAGAGGAGAGCATTCCTTTTTCTTCCAGTTGAGAGTGAGGTCCATCCCGAAACCTGGTATAGACAACAGTGATGTGTACTACGGGGTAGATTTAAGATAAATCTTAAAGCCCGGTGGTAAAGGGTGTCCAGTTTGTTTAGCATCGTTGATGGGCAATGACTGTAAAGGAAGTCAGCGTAGTCAGTATGGTAGGAATGTAGTTTGTACTAGTCTCATTCTGGCTTCTACATTGAGTAGGTGTTTAATGCGATAGAATAAACCTAATCACTGTCTTAGTTTCTTCGAGGTTTCATTTAAGTGGCACAGAAAGTTGAGCTTGTTGTCCAGCCAGAACCTAGGTATTTAAAGGTATCAACTACTTCAAGGGTTCATCTAAGAGTGTTCGGATCTCTGTGATACGTGGGCATCCGGAAGTAGACTTTGGTGAGAGAATCATTGCTTTAGTCTTTTTGGCATTGAGGAGGAGCTTATGAGTGAGAAGGTTATATTGGAGGGTGACAAAGTCTTTCTGTAAGTACTCATGGGCCAGATCCAAGGATGAATTTGTGGTATAGAGTACAGTATCATCTGCGAATAAGTGCACATTTGCAGATTATTGATGTATATTGCAAAGAGGATAGGGCCCAGGATGGAGCCTTGTGGGACTCCTCGTAAAAAGGATTTTTGTGGGGACAGATCTCCTATGGCTTTGACATATATGTGCATGTGGTTCACCCATGCCAGTACGACGATGCAAATGTTTCCATGACACCTCCTCAAAACAAGAACATTCTTTTTCATGTTAAGTCCCCTTTTTATTTTATTTTATTTTTTGCAGTTTAATAATGCAGCCATTTCAGAATGGAATAACTTGCAAGTTGGCATGCCTGTTTTGGGGCCCAAGATCTCTGTATCTTGAAAAGCTGGCAATGATTGGTTTTGCTGTTTAAAAGTTCTAGAATTTTGTTCTGCGTTAAAGAACACATTTATTTAGTTTTTGTTAACTGGGTTAGGTGCTAGCAATAAGCTGACTATTTTCAGGCACGACCGAGAGAATACATTCATAAAATGAGATGAGATTATACAATACATAGTATATAGTACAGGTACATAGTATATAGTACAGGTAGGTTAGAATACAAATCAAGTCAGACAGTACTCAAGATAATACATACAGCTATGCAGAGATGACAAAATTGACATTAGTACACGCAAATAACAACTGAAACTGGGCTAAGTGCAGCTGTAAAGACATTTTATAGCAAAGCTTGTTTAAGAAGTGCTTCAGTGTCTTGGGTAAAATAGGGTGGTTAGCTGTGAGGCAGTAAGTGGAATCAAAGCATGTGCAGGGGTCCTGGGATAGGTGGCAATATAGTTCTTTTTTGAAGATTGGGTGGGAGTCTGCCTGCCTCAGGGCAGGAAGGAGGGAGGGAGGGAGTTCCAGGTGGCCAGCGCGGTGCAGTGAAATGCTCCAGAGCCTTTTGAAGTAAGACACCTGGGTACAGTAAGTAGATATTTGTTTGTCGAGCGTAGTCCGTGGGCAGGTGTCTGTGGTACAAGTAGAGCTGCAAGGGAGAAGGAGGTTTGGTTATGGATTACAGAGTCTGTGAGGGTCCCTAGGGAGTATAGTCAGTAGGCAGTTGGGGAGAGCCAGCCTAGGTTGCTATACAGTGTGCAGTGGTGCTTGAGGTGATGGGAAGAGGAGGCATACCGGCATATGTTTTTATACGCGACATCCCATTTATGGAGAGCAGTCTTATGGGTATTAGCAAAAGTGGAGACACCATATGTCAGCGCTGGAAGCAGAATACCCTTGGCAATTGCCAATCTGGCGGATGGTGTTAGCAGACGACAAGTCTTATAGGTGATTCCAAGTTTGGCGTTTATTGCTTTACAGGTTGACTGGATGTGCAGACTGAAATCAAGGGATTTATCAAGGAGGACTACATATCAATAGTATTTTAATGAAAATCCTCAAGTATCAGCTACCTATGAAGGGTGTAAATAGTCTTCCTTAAATCATTTTTAACCTCCTAGTTTTTTTAAGGGAAGGGATTAAAAATCCTCTTATTGAGAAGCTGACCACAGATCCCTCCTGGTACACATAGACTAAGACTTGGCCCCATTCTCAGATGCATCAGTTTGTAGAGGGTTTGGTGCACTCATTGATCCCAGTGGGAAAGGGTTTTAAGGGCTTTTCTGTATAGTAAGTCCACTGGGGTCAAATGAATCTCATCTCTCAGTCAAGAGCCATGGCGTAGCACTGGTCTGGGGGAGTAGCTTCTCCTCAGCAAGTGTTTATAGCACCCAAGTGACAGATCGGAGAGACTGCACAGCCATACAGAGATGCCAGAGCTGAATTGAATCAAAGTGATGGTGAACCAGAGACTGCAGCAAAGAACTGGTACCTCCAGTGAGGCCTGCACTGTCTGGTCAGGACCATGAGTGCTTGACCAGGACCCCAGTCAACAACAACAGTTAGCTAGTTTAGTTAGTTAATGGTTTGTTTAGTCTTTTGGGGCCTAACTAAATTGCCTTAAACAGCCATCGGAGTTCATTTTGAGACTATAACTTGGCTATACGGCCCGCATGGATACAAGTCAGAGCTGGCTAATTTGCCCTTGGCTTTTCATCATGGCATGTGCAATGCACCAGTCAGTGGGCCTCAAATGATTCAGCCCCTGGGTACCCAGGAACTGTCATAGAGAGCTCTTTAAGGGATTTGTGACTGGTAATCTAGCACCAGATAGGGCTGGGACTTGGGGCTGATGTAATTAGGACTGTATTGCACATGGGCTTGGGTGGGGACTGTTGCATTGGGGTATCATCTACCATTGCATTGCATCACTTTGCTATTGTGCTACTACTACCTGACCTTCTCTTAAGCATTTCCTTCCCAGTGCCTCTTCTACCCCATCAATAAACTCCCATTATTGTTTGCATGGTAATTTCTTTTTTTATAATTCATAATTTTATTGAATTTAAAGTTTTAACAATAAAACAATCAGACAATCATACATGTGTGAAATACTTTTTTTTACAGTATTGTCAACAAAGCTTATACTATAAAGCCTTTGTCACAATATCTATAGTGACCACATCTTTATATGCATTAAGGTATACATTAAGGTATAAACTTGGTTTCTATATCTACATTATATGAAGGAAGAGCAACAGAATCTATAAACATTAGGATAAATTATGGTCAAAGACTATTAGAAATAGAATCCTATAAACAGTATACTACTTAACAGGTACAGATGGCAATATGAATTGGTATATCTATAAATATGAATTATTCAAGAATGGTTCCCAGATTTCTATAAATGTGTCCATATGCTATATGTTTACAAACGAAATCCTTTCATAACTGGCTCTGGTATATAAATCTTTTTTTTTTTGTATACTTTATTTCTGCACCCCTGACAGAGGAACTCTCTCCAGCAACTACCCGTCCGACTCTCTACCTCCCTGCTACGACATCCACACCTGCTCCCCCACCTCGATCAGGCAACACCCCCGGATCTAAGCCCCCACAGGGAAGGGCTGCCCTATCCACCCAGGGCACTCTACCTTATAGTATAGCATGCCTGCATCGAGGTGTGTAGGCCTGGGAGAGAGTGGAACCCAGCGGTGGGAGTGTGGAGCCGGCGGTAGTGCCTTCGCCTATCCTCCGGAGGGGGGATTTTCTGTTTTTCTGTTTCCCCTTGGTGCTCGGTCGTGCAGTGGCATCCTGGGCACAAAGCCGACGCCCGCCGCAGCACCTCCCCACGCAATGTGTGCGACGCAACTCGGCGATCCCCGGTACTCCACCAGAGGTCCCCCATGTGTGATGCATCCCCTGGAACCCACCCCGAGAAGAGAGAGCAGTCCTGAGGATGCTCAATCTCTTCCCTCCCTGCCGACCCCCAACAGCCTGAGCTCGTTCCCGAACCCAGGTTGCTGGCATGGCACGAGGTGTGGTGTCCAGTGCCTCAACCCTCAGCGCCACCGGGCCGGCTCTGGTATATAAATCTTGAAGCCATCTTTCTATTGCTGGAGTCCCTGTGCTATTCCAGTGTCTTAATAACACATATTTTGCCGTTATGAAGGCAGCGATTAGCCAAAGTTTTTTGGGATAAGAGATTTACAAGATCTTTTTTTTCCTTTTTTTTTTAATTCTTTATTTATTTGCTGCTTGCCACCGAGCCATCTGCCCAGATCATGGCCACCTCTGCTCCCACAATAGCCCTTACTCCCGGATACCCCCCTGGATTACCCCCAAGGGCAGGGTTACAGCACCAGCCCAAGTGCCACAGACAACGGGATAGGTCCAGGAGCCAGCCTGGGAGCTCATTAGAGCAGAGGGGCAGGCATCATCCTGGCAGCAAGCAGCATGATTTTTCCCCCGTTTTAGGTGAGGGCAGGACATGCAATGATGACCTGCATCCGCCCACCCCCGAGCTAACTTTGGCGTCGGAGCTTGTGGTGCAACCCAGCCTCCGCTGGGTGTCGCCACAGCTCCAATCACTCCACCACCCTCCGCTCTGGAAAAGGAGAACAGCCATGGGGTGCTCAATCCATCTCCTCCCGGCTGGCCCTCTGACGACCCGAGTCCATTCCCAAACCCAGGTCACCACGTTGCAAGTGGAAATCCAACCACTACGCCATCTATGGCATAGGAGAGGCTAGGGTGTTCCGCACCATGGGATTCAATCAGTGGTTGAAAAACTGGTGTGGAGCTCAGGGATTTGGCTTCATTGGGGACTGGGGGTCCACCTGGAATGATGCAAGCCTATACTGGCATGATGGGCTGCATCTGTCCAGGAGGGGAACCAGGATCCTAGGTGATAGGTTTAAATGCTTCATTGGCAAGCTTTTAAACTAGCCAAGGGGGGAGGCACTGGAAAGGAGCAGGAAAATCCTAGCCCCCTCAAATAATCACGGTAGTAAGTGCAGCAAACACCAACATAGAGGTGTTGATAGGGAGAAGGGCAGGGGTAAATGGAGAAAGTGACAAAGGCAAGAAGGACAGGGATGGGGCAAAAGGGAGTAAGGCCATCAGGAAATGGAGGGTAATGAGTACCAATGCCGTAGTCTAGGCAACAAGCTCCCTGAGCTGATGGCCTTAATGGAAGAGGGATGCCTGGATATCAGAGTCACAGAAACATGGTACACAGAGAACCATGACTGGGATGTTAACATACCAGGTACATAACCTACAGGAGAGACAGGCAGGGAGAAGAGGGGAGGAGTAACTCTCTATGTAAAGGAAGGGATAAAAGCAACTGAACAAAAGAGTAAACAGGAGGAGAGGAGGCACTGTGGGTCACCTTGGAGACTGGAAAGGCACCACAGTCCGCACAGGGTTGTGTACAGACCCCCATGTCAGGGGAAGAAATGGACAAGGATATGATAGAAGGCATTCTTAGAATGGCAGAGAAAGGGAGATACTGTTGATGGAGACCTGAATATGCCAGATGTTAACTGGAGCACATTGCTGCAGCCACATCCAAGAGCAGGGCCATTCTTGATGCCCTACAGGTGGCAGGCATTAGACAGCTAGTTTGAACCCACTGTGAGGGAGCAATCTTAGACCTTGTACTCTCAAACGGGGCAGTGAGAGGGTCTCAGATCTAGATGGGTTGCCATCTGGGGACAAGTGACCATCAAACAGTGTGGTTCACGCTTAACTCAGCTACAGAGTCAAGCTACAAAAGTGAGGGTACTGGACTTTAGGAGGGCCACTTTGGCAAGATGGGAGAGTGCCTCAGAAAAGCACTAGCAAACAGGCTAGAAGGAGGTGTGGAGCAACAATGGGAATTATCAAACTGCCATCACAGAGGCAACAAGCCTTTGTGTGAAGCAAATAAACAAATCAAAATGAAAGAAAAGCCATTATGGTTCTCAAAAGAGGTGGCTGTGAAAGTCAGGAAGAAAATATAGCATTCCGGAAGTATAAGGAAACACAGAAGGAGCAGGACAGAGAGCTGTACCAGTTAAGGCAGAAGGAAGCAGGGAGGGAAGTCAGAATAGCAAAGGCCCAAACTGAGGAAAAGACAGCCAACTCAGTTAAGAAGGGGGATAAAACCTTTTATAGGTACATCAGCTGAGCGGAAAGACAAAGGGAGGGATAGTGAGGCTGAATAGAATGAACGGTGGGTGGGCAGAGGGGACAGTGAAAAGCAGGAATACTGAACGAATATTTCTGCTCAGTATTCACAAAGAGGAGGGGAAGTGCCTAATCCAATTAACAGAAGCACTCTTGATAGGGGGTCGATCCCAGTCCTTTCACAGAAGAAAGGGTTCTGCAAGAACTCCTAAAACTGAAGGTGGACAAAGCAATGGGTCCTGATGGAATTCACCCCAGAATTCTAAAAGAATTAGGGAGGAACTAGTGAAACCACTGGCTACTCTTTTAATAAATCATGGGAGGATGGTGTGGTACCCGAGGACTGGAGGAAGGCGGATGTGATTCCCTTCACAAAAGTGGGACCAAGACAGAGGCAGGAAACTACAGACCTGTCAGTCTGACCTCTGTGGTAGGGAAAGTGATGGAGTCACTTCTGAAGGAAAGAATAGCTGGAGTACCTAGAGGCCAGTGGAGCACAGGACCCAAGGCAGCATGGGTTCACAGCGGGAAGGTCATGTCAGACAAATCTAATAGATTTCTTTGACTGGGTGACCAAAGTAGTAGACCAGGGAGGGCTGTGGACATGGCCTACCTAGACTTTAGCAAGGCATTTGACACAGTCCCACACAAAAGATTAATAGTCAAATTAACCAGCCTGGGAGTGGGACCCAGGTGGTAGCCTGGCAAAACATTGGCTGGACAACAGGACACAGAAGGTAATTGTAAATGGAGTCCACTCTGAAGAAAGGGGGTTACTAGTGGCACCGAGGGTTCAGTATTGGGTCCAGTCCTTTTAATGTCTTCATCAGTGACATTGCAGAGGGACTGAAGGAAAGTATGCCTTTTGCAGATGACACAAAGATCTGCAACAGGGTTGATACACAAGGAGACGTGGAAAGGATGAAAAGGGACTTGGCAAGGTTGGAGGAATGGTCAGAAGTATGGCAGCTATGATTCAATGCAAAGAAGTGCAAAATAATGCACCTGGGAAACAAGAACCCAGGGGAAGAATACACAATGGGTGGGGAGGTAGTAACAACAACAAAAAAGGAAAGGGACCTAGGGGTAATCATATCAGATGACCTTAAGGTTAGCAAGCAATGTGAGAAGGCAGTAGGGAGGGCTGGGGTATACTGGGATGTATAGGGAGAGGCATCATTAGCAGAAAACAGGAAGTTGGTATCCCTCTGTACAGACAGTTGGTGAGACCCCATCTGGAGTACTGTGTCCAGTTCTGGAGACCCCATCTCCGCAAGGACATAGACAGGATAGAGACAGTCCAGAGGAGGGCAACTAAAATGGTGCAGGGTCTGCAAGAGAAGCCGTATGAGGAGAGACTAAAGGAGCTTAATATGTATACCCTTGAGGAAAGAAGGGAGAGGGGGACATGATAGAAACTTTTAAGTACCTCAGTGGAATCAACAAAGTCCAAGAGGGTAGTATCTTTCAGAAAAGAGACTTGCAAGAACAAGGGACACAATTTAAAGATAGAAGGAGGGCGGTTCAGGGCAATGTGAGGAAGTATTATTTCACAGAGAGGTAGTGGATGCATGGAACAGCCTTCCTGAGGAGGTTGTGGGGTCTAAAACTGTGGGAGAATTCAAGAATGCATGGGACAGACATAAGGCAATTCTTGTGGGGAGTAGGAAGAAATAGGCTGTTGGTTAACTAGGATCTGCGGCCTATCCTGTAGGTAGGGAAATGGGCAGACTAGATGGGCCTAGCAGTCCTTATCTGCCGTCAAAGTCTATGTTTCTATGTTTCTATGTTAATGGGCCGGCCTGAGATTTACAAGATCTGAACAAATCCCTAGTACAATCAGCTTGGCTGAGCACTTCATCTTGCACTTTGTTACCTTTTCACAGATCTTTAAAATGCCATCCCAAAAAGTCTTAATCCTAACACATGATCATATAATGTGCCCTTACTCGAGAAACACCTCCAACATTTATCATCTGTGTTTGCGTGGTAATTCCTATGTGCAGTGTCTTGTAAAGGTTTTCCTTGCCAAGCTGACCCAGAGTTGAGACCATTTGACTGGGTTGCTTGGAGTGACTTCAGCACTTGCCCTCAAGGCCAGTCATACTGGACTTCCCCGGTTCATTATAAGACCCTGTCCACACTATGCCTCTGTAAATGTTAGAGTGCCCAAACCGTTACCGCAACAGTTTGCGTTTACACTTGTAACATTACAGAAGGCGTTTTTGTAACCGTTGTTGAAACCACATATGAGGTGGTTTCAGCAACAATTATGAAACCGGTCCTGCCTCGGTAACATTACTGGTGGTAGTGTGGACAGGCGGTAACGGTCCCCTGCAGGGCCCGTAGCGCAGCGCGAGCTGCACTGTGGGATTGGGCGCCGCGGTAATAGTCACCCAGTTCCCGAGGTGTGGACTGGTGGTACCGGTCACCGCTGCAGTGTGGACACACTGTACCGCTGCCCAGCTGTAACAGTTTCTGTCCATTACAGGGTCTGAGCGGTGTAGTGTGGACGGGGCCTAAGTGGTGGTGACTGGCGGGGTTCGTCACAATGTATATGTTGCTCCAATAAACAGAATCAAACTATCTCGAGTAATGGCTGCAACCTTCCTCTCCTATGAGCACATAAACAAAACCACACATGTACAATCCAATGGTGTGAGCACATAACTATGTGAACCTGGAGAGCTGAAGCTGAAATCACACCCCAGGGCTTTTACTTTGACCTTGAGCTACTTGCTTGACCTCCATGCACAGTAGAGTACAGTGCAATATAATTTATTGTTGTATTATGTCATTCATATAATTAGTATCTAGAAACGCTCACAGAGGAAGCAGTAAAACAGGAAACAGTATAAAGAAATAAAGGAAACACATTTTACTGAAGTAGCATACGAGGCTACAGAGAAACTGTTAAATTGTTTGTGTACAGTAGCAGACACTCTGCAGTCAGTATGAGCAATCAGACTGCCAGCTGCTTGATCATTATCTGACAGCAAATGGGAATTAAAGTCAAGGAGAAAGCTACGTTTTAAGTGAGATTTAAAGGTGACCGCAAGGGTAGACTCAGACCCTTATTTTCCTTGTTTATATAGAGCTCATGAGCCCTCGTTATTCCATACCAGTGGTGTCATAGTATGCTATCTGAAATGCCTAATTCCATGATAATTGTGCTTCACAACTGTACTGTGGTTTTACAGCCAGTATGTCCAAATCTTGGATTCTCCATTCAAGAACAAAGTGGAAGCCTACAAGCTTGGTCATCTACCACTCTGTGGTGAGCAGTGAGTGCTATGCTAAATAAGTAAGTCTTCAAATGGCTACCTCATCGAAAAAGGAATTCCATAGAAGTGGTGTTTAAAAGGCTGTAGCTCAAAGTAGTTTCACTTGAGCTGTGGAAGTAACCAAATGCCACACACAGAGGCGGAGCCTCAGCAAGGCATATTCTGGAATGTGTGACATCAAAGGCTTTCTGAGGTATGGGGTGAGACCTTAAAAGGCCTTGTAGGTGAATAAGAGACCATTTTAAATAAATTGATACCCTATCAATAACTAATGCAGGTACCCCTACTTGGAAGTAGTTACTAGTGTGTGTTAAAACCCCAGCAGCAGAGTTGTGAGTTACTTAAAGTTACAGTAAGCTCCTTTGCAATAATCCCACCTAGATGTGATGAACGCATGGATTAGCAGCACTGTGTCCCCATCAGGAGGCTGCTGTTACAATCTTGTTATGCACCTCAGGTGGTAGTATGAAGGCTTAGTAATATGATTAAGGTGTCTCACATGGGATGTCCAGGTCAAAAATTACACCCGATCTCTCACTGTAGTATGCTAGCAGGGGTGATGGCGTTTCCACCAAGGAACTTCAAGAGAGGAAGAGGTGTCACAAAGGCAATGGGAGACAGAACAATACAAGCTTTGTCTTTTTATAATTTAACTTTAGTTGGTGGGCTTCCAAAAAGGTATCTTTTACCCAGGTATTTCTCTCTCTTCTCTCTTCTCTCTCTCTCTCTCTCTCTCTCTCTCTCTCTGTCTCTCTCTCCCCTCCCTGAATGACAGGATGCTCTGGTCTTTTCCGGCCTGGAGCATGAGGGTTCAGCACAGGTCTCCCACGCGGTAGCAGGATGTGCCTCCCCCCCCCGAACCACCATGTCAGGCTACCTAATAGCTATAACCGAATTTTAACAACTGGTAACTTACCCATTTTCAGTTTGAACCTATTTCATAGAATCATAACATTTTTTTTCAGTAAAGTTTACCTAAAGCAGGGGTGCAACAAATTTTTTTTTTCCAAAAAGCTAGTTTTGGATACTGTTAACAAAAATATTAGCATTCATGTCAAACTTACTTTCTAAGTGCTTTCCATGCTGTGTACTAGGAGTTTTCTCAATTCTAAGCCTTGCTAGGCCAACAATGCTATTTCTAAGCCATATGTGGTGGTCCTGTTTTTTTTGAGAAAAAAAATGTAAACATTTATAGAATACTCAAATTTAGGTGAAACTAGAAAATGTTATGAAAAAAACCTCAAAAACCTGGAAGATGCCTGAAATCTTTTATAGTGAAAAATAATGAAAGACAGGTAGGGTCAATTTTTTTTGCTAAATGTCACTGCACTGCTACTTAAAGCAATACTATACAACAGAGTGTGTGTGTGTGTGTGTGTGCATGCACATGAATGCATGTGTCCATCTGTGTGTGTGTGTGTGCACATGAATGCGTGTGTCCGTCTGTGTGTGTGTGTGTGCATGTGCAGGTATGTGTATCCATGTGCATGTCTATACACGTGTGTGTTTGTGCGCGTGCGCACCGGTATGTATGTTCGGGTGTATCTGTGTGTGTGTGTGAGCATAGAATAACACAACACCTTCTGGATGCATGCACCTTATGCTT
Source organism: Neoceratodus forsteri (assembly GCA_016271365.2). Classification (NCBI taxonomy): domain Eukaryota; kingdom Metazoa; phylum Chordata; order Ceratodontiformes; family Ceratodontidae; genus Neoceratodus; species Neoceratodus forsteri. The sequence continues at coordinate 6,278,004 of JADMNL010000036.1, forward strand.
TCAGCCACCTGAGAAGTGAAGTTATTGCAAAGGACAGCACACATTTAGTGCTGCATTACTGCTTTGATTACAGACAGTTAAAAAAATGCTTTGCAGGAACTTTTTCCAGAATGCGGTGTTATGAGATATCACCAGTTTGCAATGGTTCTTAGCCAATCAGGTCAAGTTAGAGGAAATTTTATACCCAGAGGAAGGTAATATTTGACTTTGACAAATTTTCAACACACATATTACATTAGAATGTTTAATTATTCCCTGAATAGTTACTGCATATGGTGGTTAACTATAGTTACTCATGACTAAACTTTAACCAAATGTACGTGACACAAAGAGCCTTTGGGAACCATATGAGAACAGACAGAGATTTTGCATATTGTAAGTTCAAAGCATTCAGCAGCCCACTAATAGAGACTGCATGGTCTGGTATCAGGATTTTACTACAGATGAAAAGTAGAAGGCTTACGTATCTTATTACAGCAAGGGTGCTGGCCCATTATACAGCAAATAGTCAGTCACTGAAACACAAGACTTATGGTATCAATAGATACGATACAGACAGATGGGAGCCTGAACCTGTGCTAAAAGTACAGTGAAATTGGATGCCGGCTGTAGCGCTGTGGGGCTCTCCAGGTGGGTATACTGTTTCCAGGGTCATCAGATTAGTCTGATATTTTCCCTGTAACTTTGAGGCAGTGTTCCTGTAGATTTCATGTTGGCTATGGAAGTTGAATTCCTTTGTTTTCCTGTAAAACCAGCGCATGTCAATGGGAACAGTTTCCCTGTGGACGACTCTATTTTCCTGTAAAATACAGAAACCCCTGTAGGTCTAGGAGCCCTGTTTCTCTCTCCTCGCCTTTTCCCAGGGTTTATGAGCTGTAATTGTCTGCTACTAGCCACTGCCATCATTGATACAGACTCCAGTTGAGTCATATGTCTGGAGACTTAGGCTGAAGTCTGGTTATACCCATATCATCAGTGGCTGTGCAACAACTTTACAGATCCCGCTTAAGGTGTATGCCCAAACTTGGCCTGACAGGGAGAAGCAGATTACACACATGAACTCATGGTTTGTTTTCTAATTTTGATACTTGTCTTTCAAACTCCTGAAAAGTTTTTTAGAAAACCCACATCTGAAGGTTCACCAGAAATGTCCACTTCTCTGACACGGGTCATCCTGTGTTTAGTAGAGAACTACAGTGAGCTGTGGGTTTTTCGGGAATATTTTTCCAAGAACAGCTTACAGGAATGAAATTAGCACCCATAATGAAAAACAATATGAAGATGACAATATAAATATACAGAATAGGAAATTATGAACCACTAACTCTACTAACTACTATACACATCATGCACTTATAGTCTCATAAGACAGTAAATTAACATTTTTTGAACCAAGACCATCCTAACATTGTCGGAATGCTTCCTCAGCTCCCTGGTCTCCTAACTAAGATCCAGTAAAAGGCGTACTTGCTCCACTTCAATAGCAAAACTCAGAAGTCTGTGCTAGGCATGTCAGCCTGCAATAACGACAAACAATATGCAGGGGGCACTTCTCTGTTGTTGCTGCCTGTGGGGGTTACATAATAGGCCCAGAGGGTGACAGTAGGATCTGTGAATTTTAGGAGCCCTGTTAGGGTGGAAATGAGGTAGGTTAGGTTGCCCCACACCGGTGGTTTCAGGCCATTCTAGCAGTCAAATATTCATACTCCTAATGGAGATTTTAGTTGTTTAATTTGAAGGTACAAGTTTTTGTTTTCTTAAACCATCTGAATGTGGTGGTAAGTGTCCGATTTATGACTGAGGTGATGTCCTTCAATTTAGCTGCAAGCAAGTCTGCTTTGAAAGATCATTTCTTTCAAGGTCTCTGTTGGCTTTAAGGACTACTGAAATGGTAGGTTTAGGTTCTTCGATAAAGTGCCACCAGGCTGACTGCTGCTATGTTGGTCCATGATCGAGGTGGTTTTTAATTTTTCCCAGCTCTGTCTGTGTCATCTGCTGCTGCCTCCCTATCAAGTAGGAATCTCAGGAATTGATACATCGGTGCAAAAAGTGTTGTGCTATCGATTGTTGCCTTCATTTTGTAGATTTTATTAAGAAGAGGTAAATTAAGTTGTGCTGTGGAGTGAGTCAGTGACACCCACATGCATCTCTCTTCACGAGAAACGTGTGGCATTTAGGTGCAGGAGCTGTCCACAGAGGCCTTCTTGACTGGGCTGAGGTGAGCCCCCTTGCTAGGGTTTCTTTAACACAGATACTTGCTTACATGATTCCTGTCTCTATATATTTTTCCTCAACAACTCTCACACAACAGAAGAACAGCCTTTGGGTGTCAGCTTCTGTGGTCAGGTTGCTAGAATAGGCACATCTTCTTCACAGCCAGGATATAGGTGCAAACTGGAGAGTCATTAGGACCACCCCCTTTACCCAACCGAATCAATCTTCAGGTTATCTCTAAGCTAGAGCACACACCCTGTTTGTGCACAGATTGTATTTTGTTGTATCATCCAAGTTTTCCCAATTTTCTGGCCCCGAGCAGGCCTCCTTTTCATCATTTCTAGAGACTTGAACCTAAACCCTTGTGGTCCATCTTCACTGCTTTTTGCTGCAGCCAGCACCGCCTCAGCACAACTTTTAAAAAGCAATAAAACTATTTTACTATTAAAACTATTTAAATGTATTCTGTAAACTTACATCTTATCCACCACCCCAGAGTTGGAACTAGTTTTACTCTCAAAGATAATTATTAAAATTGTATTTTAATTGACCCCCACACATTATTTTAATTCTACTGCCCCCAAAGCACCCATTTTGTCTGTCATTAAGGCACACCTGGGCTTGTGGGTGATGCTGTAATATCCACACATCCCATGGACATGAGGTTATTACAGTGCAGTCCGCTCCCTGTCATGGGTTACTGCTGTTCTTTTGAGTCACCCTGCAAAGCATGAACTTACTGTTTAGTTCTGTAAACGATAATATTCATAGCCTGGTATTCCTTGAAAACTAGACTTGCTAGATAATGAAATACCTTGTAGTGGACCAACAAAGACATTGTACCTATGTGTTACAGTACACTGATCCCCCTGTTGGGCCAAATCTTCTAATGGGTAGGTCAGTGGTCTGTCTGAGGAAGACTTGAAATATGTGTTTGAAAATAAAAGGCCAAACATGAAAAGCATGAGGCTTAGTCAGCGTAGTGCAGAATGTTGGCTGTAGACTTTGTTAGTCCTGCGCCCAGAGTCAGCGTAGTGCAGTATGTTGGCTCTAGGCTCTGTTAGTCCTGCGCCCAGGGTCAGCGTAGTGCAGTATGTTGGCTCTAGGCTCTGTTAGTCCTGCGCCCAGGGTCAGCGTAGTGCAGTATGTTGGCTCTAGGCTCTGTTAGTCCTGCGCCCAGGGTCAGCGTGGTGCAGTATGTTGGCTCTAGGCTCTGTTAGTCCTGCGCCCAGGGTCAGCGTGAGTGCAGTATGTTGGCTCTAGGCTCTGTTAGTCCCCTGCGCCCAGGGTCAGCGTGAGAAAAAGGTTGGCTCTAGGCTCTGCTAGTCCTGCGCCCAGAGTCAGCTTAGTGCAGTATGTTGGCTCTAGGCTCTGTTTAGTCCTGCGCCCAGAGTCAGCGAGTGCAGTATGTTGGCTCTAGGCTCTGGTTAGTCCTGCGCCCAGAGTCAGCGTGAGTGCAGTATGTTGGCTCTAGGCTCTGTTAGTCCTGCGCCCAGAGTCAGCGTGAGTGCAGTATGTTGGCTCTAGGCTCTGTTAGTCCTGCGCCCAGAGTCAGCGAGTCAGTATGTTGGCTCTAGGCTCTGTTAGTCCTGCGCCCAGAGTCAGCGAGTGCAGTATGTTGGCTCTAGACTCTGTTAGTCCTGCGCCCAGTCAGCGTGAGTGCAGTATTCAGTACTGTAAGCTGTGTCCCTTCCCACCCACCCACCCTGCAGAACTCCGGCACTGGAGCGATTACTGTGGCCGTCGAAAACACAGAGAGGATGAAAAGAGAGACACATAAAAAAATCTGCAGTAATCTGTCTGTGTGTGTGTTCTCTCTCTCTCTCTCTCTCCCTGTCACTCTGTGAAAAACAGCGTTTCTAAATATGTAGATAGTAGCATCACCGATACAGGAGTAGAATTAAATATCGTAAATGTACTACAAAGGAGTACAGTACTAAAAGAGTTTGTAGAGTTATCTTTTGTATAGTAACGATCAAACACCCCAAAAATTACGTCAGTTGATAAAACAAGTGTTCTGTGAATTCGTCCCCTTTGTTTTTGTTCCCATTCACTAATAGATTCTGGGTATAGTACGACTATTTGCATGTGTGTCTAAACTGGAAAACATTTACATCTACAACAAGTCAGACACCTTCTATCACTTGTTAGTTTCTTAGGCATTATTTTTATATTTAGTGCACTACACGTAACAATTATATGGCATAGTTCCGTCTATTAGAACATGTTTTAAAATACAAGAGATATGCAGATATTCATACTTTACCCACAATGTGCTACTAAATGAGAACTGAAAATGAATGAAATGAGTTAACAAAAGACTGTTTTTATAAATGGAGCTAAATTTTTTTTCCGCTTCTGTTATTATAGAAAACATAATGCTGCAAGGTGTATTAAAGTGCACTCACAATGTTAATGTATAGACACTATTCAATGTGGGTGCACACACACATTTTCACATCTACATAGCCTATGTAGTCAATGAAAAGTGCAGTCTTGAAGAGCATAAAATACTGTATTAAGCAATATTGTCAGTTGCTCTTCATTTGTTTGCCACATTTAATTCACTTGTAACAGTATTTACCTTGTGATTGCCACGTTACAAGCGTATTAAGCCACTCCAAAGGGGGTTTCTACTGGGGAATTAATGCATGGTTGGGTGGTTGAGGCACTCGGCCTGCAGCCTTGTCCTAACACCCCTCTCCCGCAACCATGCATTAATTCCCAGTAAACCCCTCCTTTGTCACGGCTTAATGATTACATAAAATATGACATTGTCTTAAGTGGGGAAGGAGTTACAATAACTTACCGTTGTGGAATACAGTGCATGTTATGGATACAATGTGCCATTGAGAGGTCCTACTGCACACCTTGCTCAATGCAGCGTAATTCAGATTTTGATATGTTCCTATGGCATGAGACTGAGCTCTGTTGCATTGTCTTTACATAACACAATGAAATATACGTTTAATAAAAACATGTACAGTTAAATTGACATGGTTTGTGAAGCTTTATTAGCCGTGACTTTCATTGTTTCAGCTAACTGCTTTACAATGTGATTAATAAACCCTTACCTGAAAAGATGAGTGCTACAAATGTTATTTGCTGTGCAGGTACTGAAGTCATTTCATACATGTTGGTGGGGGGAAGGGGTATTTTTTGTATATCTTCATTTGATTTTCGATTACCGGATAACTGCACTAGAAAATAAATGCCTATTTCTAGGCAACATGGTTTTGTGTATTGCTTTTACTTGTGGCCAGCAGACCAACCCAGGTCTCTGTCCAAGTCCTGTGTTTTCAGAACCAGTCAGGCAATGTCATCCCTGTACTACTGATAGCATGTTGATTCTGTGAACCAGTGCTGTATTATCTGTCTTTCCCAGGAACGCCAACACTGCTCTGGCACTTGCAGGGTTAAGGACGGGCTGATTAGAGTCTGCAGGAACAGATGCTGTGGAACTGAGCAGAGAGCTAGGATACACTGTGTAACAATAGCTCTATCAATAGACCCCACACAGTGCATAGGAAACATATGCCTTGTGCTTAGTAACTAGACACTCGCAATATTTATACAATAGCCCTGCCTTTTCAGGGGATGCACAGTTGTTTTCCATGCATTTCGACCATTTCTGGAGACTGAATCTGGCAGGAAGGGTGCACAGTTGTGGAGGCTTGGCAGCTCCTGGAGCCCTGGAGCTCACGAATGAAAATCAGTGCCTCTGTGATGGTACAGCGGGTGATCTGTTATAATGTGTTGTGCCTGCCGTGTGAAGAGGACATTATGTCCATGCCGTGGAGATATCTTGGCCTTCCATGAGAAGAACCGAGGCCTGCAGCCGCAGAGCAGGGGATTTGATTGGAGCCCCAGTTCTGCTGATCAGTATCTCGAATGCTGCCTTGCATCAGCTGGATGGAGTAGGCTGCCATGAGTGACCTGGATACATGGAAATAGGATAGAGAAAGTCTTGTCCTGAGTGGTGGGTAGTCATTTCTAAATGGAATTTTTTTTGGAGGGTGGGGGCACCATACATTAGAAAGAAAGCATAAACAGCTGAATGTGAGATATTATAGCCAGCATTTGGAGTCCCTAACCTTTTGCGAGCGAATTTGTGGAGAGTTTCGAGGTGTGACCAGGTGGAGAACAGAAATAACAATACTTTGGGTAATAATATATATTCTGCCTCACATGCTATACCTCTGTATGTTGCTTAATTTTTAATCCTGGTTGCATGGCTTTGTGAAGGACTTGAACATGACAATTTTTCTAAATGTTATTTATTTATTTAAAGGACACTCATTTCTGATAAGGATGGTGGATGACCAGATGTAAGGACTCCTAATTTGGAAACACATGGGAAATTTTGAGTATTAAAGAAATCTAAAGGCCTGAAAATGCACAAGTGAAGGAGACTACAGTTTTGTGAATTTGTTCCCATCCGAAACAACCAGCTGGGACCAGTAAGTCCTAACGTTACACCCTGTCATGTAGGGGTTGAATTGATAGTTACTGGGGAGACAAAATGCTTGGTGTATATTGTTTAATAATTTATGATTCCCCTTCTTTCTGCAGAAGAGTAAGGTCTGAATAAAGAGGATACTGATGCGGGGTTTCTGCAAACCTGCAGGCAGGATTACTGTAGAATGGACTGTGATCTAGATTCTTAGATCTGCAGGAGACTTTCAGGAATTACTAAATAATGATGGTAGTATGAATCGTGGTGGGATGAGGGCATGAGTCGATTTACCAGATATACCGGCAGGATCTAGGCATTAGAAGGACTTCACTTGCAAGTGGCTGCAGGTTTTTTTTAGTTAATAAATGTGCAGCAGTGTAACCCACTGGTTAGAATGCTGAATCAGAAGTCCGAGGTTCAAATCCCATCAAAGCCACTTGCTTGCTGTGTTATCATGACTAAGTCATGGAGGCAATTTGGCCTACTAGTTAAGAATGAAGAGCTGTGAATGTGGAAACCCAGGTTTGAATCCCACAACTGCCAGGTTACTCATCTCAATGTGTGAGCCTGTACATGTGACATAATGTCCCCTTGTTCAGCCTCTTTGTAGTCCACCTCTATAATCTATCACAGTCCTGTTTACGTTTCACTGTATCCTTAACAGCACAGTTTCTGTGAAGTTCTAGGTGACTTTTTCCACTGACAGTATCTGTATAAAAGTAAGATAAATATAAAAAAGTATAGAGTCTGCCTTTCTCTTTGTCTGTCAGTAACTTACTCAGTGTAGGAAACTTTCTACTGCATTTTTTCCCTTCTATTTTATTTTTGTTTTCAAGATGTTACTTTCTAAAGTGCTCCTCATGGTCATGTGAGTACTAATTCTGCGCTCTTCTCAATGGCGAAACATGAGCATCCCATGCATGCGCAGCTGTTTCTGCCCACGAGCATGCTTGTGTTCCCTCAAGACTAGTGACGCATGCCAAACACGTTGTGCTTGAACAGAAGCACCCAGTGTATGCTCATGATTTTTCTCCTGCTCTGTCTGTAGGGGCTCTGTTTGTAGGGGGTTCTGTCTGTAGGGGCTCTGTTTGTAGGGGTTCTGTCTGTAGGGGCTCTGTATGGGCCCAGCTGTTCAGCACTTCTGGAGCAGTAGCCACCCTTGTTAGCAGCTTGCTGCTAGACTTGTGCAGATAAGTTTTAAACACCTCAATATTTCTCCTATTTCTCACTAATTTAGGATATTTTTACTTTGGTTCCATGGTATTCCACAAACCATTTTCTTTAAAAAGTGCAAGGTCTTCGGAGACTGTGAGCAGTGGTGCTGCTTAGCTGTCTTAGACTATGACATTAAATCCTTGGACTTCCTGTGAACTGCACAGGTGCCATCCCTCCAGTGTATCATACTATAGACAGCCAGAACAGCAGTTGAAAATATTTTTGTTTGTTATTTTAATGTTGTTACGTGTCTTTTGTTTAAATGTAGGGTGCTTTATCTCCTTCAGTGACCGGCCCTCACTGGCCCTAGCCTCTCACCCAGCCCCATCAGCTGCCTTCTCCGAGACGTACCTCTTGCTCCTGTGTGCAACCTGGCTCACCCCACAGGGTGAGGTCATTTGGGGGGGCCCTACCCTTGGACGGAGACTCGGTCAGTGATCAGGAGCATGCTTGGTCTGTGGTGTGGGGCCTGCGATGAGGGGTGAACAACCTCCGGTTTCAGGTGGCTGCATTTTTCCTTTTTCTTCTTGCCCCTAGGGTGCCGAAGGTTTGCTATGTGTAGGCTCATGAGGTGCATGCACTCGCATTAGAGCTTGGCAACCTCCTCCCTCCCAGCTCGTTGGCTCTGCATGCACCGCCACCTGTGGTTACCCAGCTGGTGGTACAGCAGCTGAGACTGATTACCCTCCCTCCTCGAGGTGGAGACCATCCAATGGGGTGCTCATCTCCCCTCCCCTGGTCAGCCCTCCAACAACTCAGGCTCGTTCTTGAACTCGGGTCATCAGCATCGCAAGTGGTAGTGCTACCGCAGCACCAGCGGGCTGGGCCATGTTGTTATATTTCTTGCAGTAATGGGTTTGTGAGGTATGAAATGGGAGGAGATTGCTGACAGAGGCCTAACGGATCCCTGGAATAGATACTGCTTACCTTATGGACACAGTAACTACAAGGGTAACAGCGCCATCTTATCCTGTGTTTTTACTACTGGTACCCCATAGATCTTGCACAGCTCAGCATATGAGACAAGCATCTATAGGAGTTATTTTCTAGGTATTAGATAATGTTATCCCCTACCCAAAATATCAACTCTGTAAATTAAGAAATACTGAAGCTGAATGATTATTTCAAGAAGAAAAGAATCAGCATTTATATAGCACTTTTCATACACACTGTATCCCAAAGCACTTTACAAGCAATGCTAGACTGGGGGTGAAGTGACTGAATGTGTAGTGCAGCCATTTCACACATCAACACCCACACACAGCCTTGACAATTGCATGAACCAGTTTTATGGGAAGAGGAATGTTGGCCAGGACACCAGAGAAAGTCCCCTACTCTTCCACCTGGACACCCACCAGGACAGCACCAGGATGGGTAGAAGGGACCTTGGTTTAACATCTCATCCGAAGGATGGCACACCTAACAGTACAGCACCCCTAATACTGCACTTGGGGTGCCAGTGTTTTAAATATGAGCCCAGTCCTGGTGTGGGACTAGAACCCACAACATTCTGGCCCAGAGGCAAATATGCTACCAACTGAGCCATGCTGACACCTGATGCAGTGTATAATGTTTGCAGACTGCTTATGCTATACAGCAGGTTTATTGAAAAACTCAATAAATACAAAGTTAAAAGGCGTGCAGGGCCTGCCAGAGGGAAACAGAGACACTCTCCCTTTGAACTGTTTTGTCCTTTGTGTGCTAGTGATGTTGTGGACGGTTTGAGGGGAGGTGCCTGTTTGCTGATGATACAAAATCTACAATAGGGTAGACACCCTGGGGTGGAGGACATGAGGGAGGACCTAAAGACACTTGAGGAGTGGTCTGAGACGGGGTGCTGAAATTTAATGCCAAGAAGTGTGCTGTAATGCACTTGCGGAGTAGAAACACACAAGCAGGGTACACCCTAAGTGGGGAGGAAATCAAAGAAACAGAACAGGAGAGGGATCTGGGGATCATAGTCTCCTTGAACCTTAAGGTAGGAATCCAGTATAGCAGAGTGGTGGGAAATGGCAATGGAATGTTGGCATGCATGGGCAGGGGCATTTTAGCAGAAAGAGGGAGGTAATAATGCCCCTCTACAAAGCCATGGAGAGGCTGCAACTGGAGTATGGGGTTCAGTTCTGGAGACCACATTTCCACAAGGATAGAGATGCGTTGGAGAGGGTTCAGAGAAGGGCAACCAAGATGGTGCAGGGTATGCAGGGGAAGACATATGAGCAGAGGTGTAAGGAGCTGGATTTGTACACACTGGAGACAAAGAGGGAAAGGGAGACAGGATTGAAACCTTTAAATATGAAAAGGGCTAAAGTTGGAGAAGGGGATTTCTTAAGAGGAAGGAGGGGGCCAGAATTAGAGGACACAGCCCCAGACTGCAAGGAAAAGATACAGGGGCAATGTGAGAGGGTGTTTCTTCACAGAGAGGGTGGTAGAGCCCTGGAACAGACTTCCAGAAGAAGTGGTGGGGCTAAATCAGTGGAAGAATTCAAGAGGGCATGGGACAGGCATATGGGGCTGAGTATTGGGGGAGGCAGGGGTTGGCAGGAGGGGAGGTGTAGGGGGAAATGGGGCAGACTAGATGGGCTGGAATGGTCCTTTACTGCCATCAAGCTTCTATGATTCTATGATTCTAGTCAAGCAAATATATTATTTGTGGCCTCCAACACCCAGACCTCTGGTTTTGTGGGGAAGAGCACATCTGGCACTTCTAAAGGCAGTGGCAAAACTGAGTTACACCACCCCCTATTAAAAACTCCTGAATGATATTTACCATACATCAGAGCCATAGACTTCTCCTGTAAAAATGTGTGACGGGGGACCCTCAAGACAAGGGGTCTGCAACAGACATGTGCAGTTGTACCAGAGCATGCTAAAGACACTGTTGCTGATTCGCAGGCATCCCCTGATATTTCTGGTGATTCCGATACTCAGACAGACAACATTAAGCCTATTTATAAGGACTGTCCTGCCCCAGCAATCCCAGCTGAGCCACCAGACGAGGATGAGTACTCCTCCAAAGAAGAGGAGGCTGAATTATCTGAGGGCCCCCAGACATCCTCCATTCCCCTCTAGTTGGATTTTCAGTTCACGTCTGATTCTGCTGGCCAACTCTTGCAGAATGCTACACAGCTCTCAAAGGTTGAACTGGTCGGTGCCCCTGCTACCTGTGAACTCCACAGTTTCCACTTCAGAGAATACACCTAAGTGTTTCTGAAGCTTTCAAGATTGTGATCAATTTATCAACCAAGAGTGGTTTGATGTTGATAAGAAAAAGCAGTTTGGAAAATTCTGGGCTAAATGCTATCCTTTTCAGGATACAACACTAAAAAAACAAAAGGTGGTTCTACCAATCACTAATGCTTGGTTAGCTAATATGATTAAGCTTACCATGATCCCAGTCGAGGGAACATCTTCTCTCGCTGGGAATAAGGAGGTAGCTGCTGCCTGCTGACATGGCTTTTTTGCAGCTGGCTCTAACATTAGAGTTGTGTATACCTCTTTACTGGTCCCCAGTGCTCCATTTGACTGGCTCTTACCCCTCTTGGATGGTTTACCAGAGGATACCTCAGTGTCAATCCTTCTTCCTCTCATTATCTTAGCGACCTGTTTTCTGGGTGACGGATTTGTGGACATCCTTCATCTCTCTGCCAGTCGCCTTCCGCCATGAGAGGAATCTGGCTTAGTGTTGGTCTGTGGACCCAGGCTTCAAGGTGAACTTGTGTGGGTTCCCTTTTCTGATGATATGTTGTTTGGTCCAAAGTTGGATGAGACTCTAAAGAATATGAAGGACAAGAAGAGTCAGTTGCCCATTTCCATGGGGCAACAGTCACTCCCACCCACCCGCCCCCACCCCGGAAGGGGTTTTCAACATGCTTGATTTAACAGAGGTGGTTCTCATTTCTTTCAAGACTTCAGAAACTGGACAGGGCCGAGGCTCATTCCCAGGTTTTAGGTTCTCTCAGAATAGAAGCTCCTTTTCCCACAGACATTCCGGATGAGCCAGAAGACGGGGTAGGTTCTCTGCATGAGGAGTCATGGGCCCATCTTTCCCCAGACCCTGGGAGGGTGTCTTCAGAACGTTCATGAAGTATAAGTTGTTTTGTATCTTATTGTCCTTATTGTCTTGACGTGGAACCTTTGTAAAAGAGCCCTCGGCTCAAAGGTGTCATCCGAAATACAAATAAATAAAAATAACTATATATCCTCAGGATGTCCCTGCAATTCCAGGATGCACCTGAAGCCCCGGGATGTCCCTGCAACCATGGGATGTCCCTGCTGCCATAGGATACCCCTGCAGCCCTGAGATACCTCTGCAACCCTGGGATGTCTCTACTGCCATGCGATACCCTTGCAGCCATGGGATACCCCTGCAGCCCTGGGATGTCCCTGCTGCCATAGGATACCCTGCAGCCATGGGATACCCCTGCAGCCTGGGATACCCCTGCAGCCCTGGGATGTCCCTGCTGCCATAGGATACCTCTGCAGCCCTGGGATACCCCTGCAGCCATAGGATACCCTGCAGCCCTGGGATGTCCCTGCTGCCATAGGATACCCCTGCAGCCCTGGGATGTCCCTGCTGCGTGGGATACCCTGCAGCCCTGGGATGTCCCTGCTGCCATAGGATACCCCTGCAGCCCTGGGATGTCCCTGCTGCCAGGGATACCCCTGCAGCCCTGGGATGTCCCTGCTGCCATAGGATACCCCTGCAGCCCTGGGGTGTCCCTGCTGCCATAGGATACCCCTGCAGCCATGGGATGTCCCTGCAGCCCTGGGATACCTCTGCAGCCATGGTATATCCCTGCAGCCATGAGATGTTCCTGCAGCCCTGGGATACCTCTGCAGCCATGGTATATCCCTGCAGCCATGGGATGTCCCCACAGCCCTGGGATGTCCCTGTAGCCCTGGGGTGTCCCTGTAGCCATGGGATGTCACTACAGCCCCAGAATGTCCCTGCAGCCCTGGGATGTCCCTGCAGTCATGGGATGTCCCTGCAGCCCCGGGGTGTCCCTGCAGCCATGGGGATGTCACTACAGCCCCAGAATGTCCCTGCAGCCCCGGGATGTCCCTGTGGCCCCAGGATGTCCCTGCAATCCCAGAACATCCCTGCAGCCCGGACATCCCTGCAGTCCCAGGACATCCTGCAGCTCTGGGACTTCCTTGGATGTCCCTGCAGACCCGGGACATCCTGCAACCCCAGGATGTCCCTGCAGTTCCAGGACTTCCTTTGGATGTCCCTGCAGCCCCAGGACATCCCTGCAATCCCAGGGCGTTCCTGCAACCCCAGGATGTCCTGCAGCTCCAGGACTTCCTTTGGATGTCCTGCAGCCCTGGGACATCCCTGCAATCCCAGGACATCCCTGCAGCCCCAGGATGTCTCTGCAGCTCCGGGACTTCCTTTGATGTCCCTGCAGCCCCGGACATCCCTGCAATCCCAGGACGTCCCTGCTAAGAAGCACCTGGACTGATTTTGCACGGTTTGGTGCTTTTATTTTGGATGGACTGTTGCAGCTGCACTTACTTGTACATCTTGCATAAGGCCTTGCATTTACACTGCTTGTCCATTTTACATAGATACATAGATACATAGACAGTGTCGGCAGATAAGGGCCTATGGCCCACCCAGTCTGCCCATTTGAGCTTGTAAGTTCAGTTTATGTTTTCCTAGAAGTCTGTTGCCCCTTACCCCTAGCCTCCAGAATTCCTTTAAGTCTATCCCATGCATTCTTAAATCCCGTGATTGTTTCAGCCCCCACCACTTCCTCTGGCAGGGTGTTCCACTTGTCCACCACCCGCTCTGTGAAGAAATTCTTCCTCACGTCTTCCTCTGAATCGTCCTCCTCCAACTTCATGCCATGCCTCTAGTCCTGGAACATCTTTTTGCTTAAAAATAGTGTATTCCTGCATCCTGTTCCTCCCTGTAAGATACTTGTATGTCTCTATCATATCCCTCCTCCTCCTCTCCTCCAGGAGTACATGTTCAGTTCCTTCAACCTGTCTTCATAGGACTTGTGATGAAATCCATCGCCATCTTTGTTGCCTCCTCTGAACCTTCTCTACCCTGTCTATGTCCTTAAGTAGGTATGGTATCCAGAACTGTACACTGTACTCCAGGTGGGGCCTCACTAGTGTCTTGTATAGTGGAATTATGACCTCCTTTTCCTGCTGGTGATGCCCTCACCTATACATCCCAGCATCCTATTTGCTTTACCTGCTGCCTTGTCACACTGTTTCCTACCTTGACGTCATCAGAGATGATAACCCAAGATCCCTTTCCTGCTTGGTGCATGCTATATCCTCACCCCCAACTGATATATTGTGCCAGGGTTTTGTGCCCATATGCATTATCTTGCACTTCTTTGCATTGAATTTCAACTGCCAAACCCTGACCATTCTTCAAGTTTCTGCAGGTCCTTCTCATTCTGTCTACACCCTCTGGTGTGTCTACTCTGTTACAGAGCTTTGTGTCATCAGCGAACAGTGAAATTCTGCCTTCTAGGTCCTCTGCGATGTCACTGATGAAGATGTTGAATAGGACCGTCCCAGCACTGATCTCTGTGGTACCCCACTGGTCACTCTTCCTCTTGTGGAGTGACAGCCATTTACCACCACCCTCTGTGTCCTGCCACCCAGCCAGTTACCTACCCACCACACTACTGTCCTGCCCACACCCATAATCCCCAGTTTGTGTAATAGTCTTCTGTGTGGCACAGTGTCAAAGGCCTTGCTGAAGTCCAGATAGGCCATGTCCACCCCCGATCCACCTCCCTAGTCACCCAGTCAAAAAATTCAACGAGGTTGGTCTGACATGACCTCCCCCTGGTGAAACCATGCTGCCTTGGGTCCTGTAGTCCATTGACAACCAGATGTTCCACCAATCTCTCCTTCAGTAGTGCTTCCATGATCTTCCCCACTACTGAGGTGAGGCTGACTGGTCTGTAGTTCCCTGCTTCCTCTTTGTTCCCACTTTTGTATAAGGGGACTACATCTGCTGTCCTCCAGTCTTTGGGTACCTCCCCTGTTTCCAGTGATCGGCTAACAGGATAGCCAGAGGTTCAGCCACCACCTCTCTTAGTTCTTTAAGGACCCTGGGGTGCACCCCATCTGGCTCCATTGCTTTATCAATTCTTATTACTTCCAGTTCCTTCAGGATCCTTTCTCATGTAAAGGGACTTGTGTCCATTTCTGCACCATTCTCACCCCTTGTACTCCCTTCAGACCCATTACCCTCCTCTTCCTCAGTAAAGACTGAGCAGAAATACCTGTTCAATATGTAGCCACAGTTTAAGACGTGAATGCCATACCCCTTTTTGGCAGGAGGCACATGGCATGCCCCCCTTGTGGCAGGAGGCACATGCCATGCCCCCTTGTGGCAGAAGGTGGAAACAATGGCAACTTGGTCTTTTTTGTCTAGTATTTTCTGGGTTAACATGAGAGGCAACCCGTTCAAGTTGCTGAAATGTAAATTTATCATGAGTGCTCCTCTGTCTCATGTTTCCTTTTCAAAACTTCCCAAATAGCCGGTTGAAATGGAATATTGCAAGTGTTTTTAATTGAACAAGCTAAAGCTTTCTCTACTGAAGGATTTAATGAACGTCTTTTCTCATTTGATGAGGAATCCATTTATAATCTTTAATTACCGGATTAATCCCGACCTTGTGCCCCTATTCTAGAGGATTAAGTAATGCTGATTCCTTCTGTACCGTAATTACTTGAAGCGGCTGCTAAATTGAAGCTCTTCTCTCTGTGGAGTGTTGCTGGCAGCCCTTTTGGGGCCCAGGGCTGGTGACCCAGAGAGCAGACCTGCACAATTTCATGTCCTATTAGTCCTGGTGCCAGTGAGCCTGGAATATGCAACACAGAGGATACCCTCAGTGTTAATCACATGACTCTGACATCTACCATACCTGGTGCTCTGTGTAACAGAAAGCTGATCAGGTTTCTGGCTGTGGGTGCCTTCATTTCCAGACTCGAGTTCCTCTTACCTTCACTTTCTTCTTCTCTGAAATAGAGGAAGGGCTAACTGTGGTACTTACTGAGTGTCTTACCTTAACTTTCGTTATTATAAATGGATTGTGGCTCAGACACATGGCTGATAAACTGGCATTGCCAGCAGATTGCATCCATATCTGATCGTATGCTTCTGTAGACTGCTGTAAACTGTAGTTCTTACCCCAGGAGTCCTTTAGCATCAGTAACTTTTTTGCACTTAGCTGGCTAGGTGCAATTGCCCCACAGGTGTGCCTTTAAGAGATATTTAATGAGCGTAGGGCCAGCCGATCAAAAGACAGGAGGGTGTGTGAACTGAGTGAGAGCTGTTAACTGCTTCAGAATTTTTTTCTCCGCTGGACTGAGCAATATTGCCTCTGAGGTGTCTCCCAACTTTCCTTGTTGACAGCCTCCTAGTGCATATATGGGTAAAGTTTTCCTCATAAATTATTTCCTTTAGTGTACTGAGTGAAAAATTTTACTTTTCATTAGCGCTGCACAAATTTTTTAATTTTTAGCATGATGGTGCTATTTATACTGTATTTTTACCGCGGCTATTTACTTTAAAGCCTAATTTTATCGTGGGTGTTTATTTTCAATGGTTTCCTTCATTTTTGGCTAAATTCTTGTGGGACCCATCAAATTGGGGACAGTTGCCATGTTTTTTTACCTCAGACCTCGTGGGGTTAACCGCGAGGCACCTGCAGTAGATTTCATACTTCAACAGTGCCTGAGGGTTTTCTCTCCAGACTGGCAATTACGAGGAAACCTTTTTTGTTTTATTACTGGACCTTGGTATCATCTGTGTCAGGACTGTCCATAAGGGTCCAGCAGCCACCTGTGTGCAGTTGAGTATTACTGGCTTTCTATTAAGATTGGCACTGGTATAGATTCCAGTTTTACAACCCCCCCAAAAAAGGCACTGGTAATAGACAGGGGTGGGATATTCAGAAATGCGCCAGAGGCAAGCGCAACAGCTGCACAGCGCATGTATACTGCGCCAGTGAGCAACCAACGCTAAAGGCTGAGCACAGTGGCAAGTGACAGCGCAAGACGGCTGAATATCGCAGGGATGCGCCATCGCGCAACAAGGGCTGTGCCAGGGAGCAAGTCAGCAGGTGCCATGGCACAACCTGGGCTGTGCAACGGAGCAAGGCAGGAAGCGCAAGAGCACAACGTGGGCCGGGCAAGGGACAGAGGCACATGGGCCATGGCACAGGGCACCCGGCACAGTGTGGAGCAGGCCACAAGAGCAGAACACACTGCCACCAGGGTGCAGGGGTTGTCTGGAGGGAGGCAAGGCAGGCGCACAGCCGCATGCCCTGACCACGCAATCCACTGCAGTGCAAGGAGGTGGCGTGACACCAATGGCCACTGGCAGGCAGCCACGGGCAACACCCACAGGATGGCACAGGACATGCCACCGGGACCATAGCGGACAACACACCTTCTGACAGCACACAACACACAGGCCACACAGCCCAGCAGGGAACACACATACACTCCAGGGCACACACACAGGCCACTGGGCACAGACCACCAGACACAAGCCTCAGTCGACCCCAGACATACCACACAACCACCATGCACACCACTGCAGCATGGCACCATACGCCAGCTGCAAAGCAGACACGGACATGGATGGCTACCAAAATATAGGTGTATTAAAATAAACAAACAACAACAACAAAGTATATACAGGGGAACAGGGAGAGGGGTCAGGGAATGGGGAGGCCACAATCAGTAAGGTAGGCTGGGGAAGGGAGGCGGGGGACAGGGGCCATGGCTAGGCAGGGTACAATGGAAGTGTGGGAGAGGAGGTCAGGGGAAGAGAGGGAGGGAGGGTGAAGCAGGCCAACGGGCCCCCAAGATGTCCACGCCTTCCAGCGCCTCATCCATCTTCACCTCTGAGGCTAGAACAGGGCCTGCCAAATGATGCGGGCAACCGCAAGGGTGGCTGTGGTGACCCTCAGTATCCTCTCCAGCAGTTGTGTGTGGACATCCACCTGATGGACACCTATGACAAAGGAGTGGACAAGGATGAGTGCATGACCACACGAGTGTAGGCCATCCACCATGCGCAGCGGACAGCGGTGACATGTGCCCTGTAGGTGGCACACAGCCATCTGCAGTGTGTGTGCCTACATGAGCCACCATCCCAACCAGCCACAGCCACGCTCAGCACTGCACACCACCACCAGCCATGTGCAGCATGCCACAGCCATGGCTGCCATGAAAATGGCCATTGCATGGGGATGGCAGTGGCCTGGCATGGACCCAGATGCACCCACAGCCCACCTGCTGCAGCCACACACACACACATGCAAAAGGTGCAGCATGATGCAATGGACCACGCTGGCGATGCATGGCTGTAATGGCTATGTGCATGGGGGGCTGTGGCCCACCCCTACCACACACAACAATGTACACTGACAAAGTGCTTACCTGCAGGCTGCGGTGCGACCGGCGCCTGTCCACCTGCACCTCCTGCCTTGCCAGCATCCCTCTGCTGTGCACCACTGCCGTCCTGCTGCCACCTGGCAGCAGCACCCGCCATCCGGGCTCTGCACAAATCTTCAGGGCCTAGTAGGGAGACAGTGAGTTGCAGACATCAGCACCGGGCACCAACCCACGTGCCACCCCCGCCACCAGCACAGCATACCCATGTCCCTGTGCAGTGGTGGTGCCGCTGGCAACACACCTATGGTGCACTGCCATGGCCGGCGGCATACCCAGCCACAGTCCCCCCACCTCCAACAGCATGGCATGGCACACGCTGGCACCCCACAGAACAGCAACATGACACGGTCACGGATGTGTGCACTCACCTGGCTGTGGCACTGTGCCCCTCCAGATGCATGCCTGCAGTGACCTCAGACGGTCCGGATCCCTCCTCCGCAGGTCCCCGTACCTGTGGCGGCACTGCTCCCTACTACGGTGTGACCCTGTGGCCTCCTCCAGCTCCTGAGCCACCCCCTGCCACACCTCTGTGGGTGGCTGGTCCAGGGCCACCTGCCCATATAGGGACCCAACATGTGGCTTCACCAGTGCCACCAGGTTGACTAACTCCACCTAGCTCCAGGTGGGCGCTCTTGGTGTGCTCCAATGTGGCATGCCTGCAAACAACACTGCTGAGCCAAAATGGTGCTGGGGGCGCCGAGATGCGACGTGTGATGGATGCGCGACATGCCTGGCGATGCGCCACCATCCCCAATCGTGCATGCCCACCGATGTGCAATACAGCTGGGGCAACGCTGGCAGTGGCGCCCAGGCACCCAGGGTCAAGGGACACCGCGGGAGTCAGAGGTCTGCCTTGCACCGTGCGACAGCATGATGGGGCATGGATAGCATGGTGCACTATAGGGTCCAGTGTGCCCCATGGGCCATGTGCCAAGAGCGCACGGGCGCCATTGAGTGGACAGCACACGTGCCCCACATGCCCGATAGCATCAGAGCACCGTGCCGCCTGTGGCACACGGTGCGAAGGATGCGTGACCAACGTAGGTGACATCAGTGTGTGCATTTATTTTTATTTATTTATTTAGTTTTTGTTGACCGGGTAAGTGCACTAGACAAATCCTGCCTATTTTCAGGCACAACCCAGGGGAAGGGGGATACAGATGAATGCCAACTGACCTTGAACCAGATGAAACTGTACCATGTGGAATGTGCACATCATACAGTTGCGCCATAGCTTGTGCATGTGCATCCCCACTGTGCCATGCGCAATTCCGTGATATTCAGCAGGCATATGCAGATGAGTTGATCAGCATATCCTCGGCGCATTGAAGGCATTTGCATCTCATTACAGTTGCGCATTCCCTCATTTGCATGTGATGCGCTATAAAGGTGCCACGGAACTGCACAGGCACCAGACCAGTATTGCATCCTTTACAGATAAGACACCAGGCAGTGGTCATGTTGAGACAGTGGAGGGGGGCCCGTGTGTGGCAGCAGCACTAACCACTTGTCCCCACCCACAGGAGTGAGCATGTCGGTGCGAGAGGAGAATGAGGAGCAGGGGCCTGCACAGAGGCGCAGGCCCAATTTCATGAGGGCTGAATGCGATGCCCTGTTTGACATGTACCTGGACCAGAAGCCCCTACTGAGTGGCTCCACAGGCACCTCGCAGGCCAGGGCGGAGGTATGGGAGGGAGTGGCCAGGGCCGTGAACCTGCAGGGCAACCATCAGAGGTCAGCACAGGAGTGTAAGAAAAAGGTGGGCACAGACCAGCGGTGGATAAAGGAGAAGGTGGCTGCCATCCGTGCTGCATGGGCCACCACAGGCGGTGGACAGCCTGAGGCACCACAGCTGACACCGCAGGAGGAGCTGGTGGTGGCAGCCATGCGGAGTAGCACCGTGGAGGGTGTACCCAGCGGTGGATTCCAGAAAGAGGGAAGCCCATTGTTGCATGGTAAGTACAGTGGCACATGGGGATGGGTGTGAGGGGTGCAAGGGGGCAGGGGTGTGTGGTGGCTGCACTAACGTGTATGTGTTCCCTTACAGATCCTGAGCACCTGCATGCAGCTGCAGGGATGGCGGTGCCCACCGTGTGGACTAACGTGGACTGGGAAGAGCACCCATCCACCTCCACAGGTGTCCAGGGTCAGGACCACTGCCAGGCCTTCCTCACTGTCCGACCAGATGCCAGTGGCATCGGCACAGACGAGGCCCAGGCAGTGTCTCAGCGGGATGCCAGCCATGGCGTCCAGTATGCTGAGACACTGATCGGGCGGGGTCCAGGTCCAATGACCTACATGTCCACTATCCTGGACAGTGGTGATGCCAGCTGGGGAGAGCACTACCATGTACCGAACACAGCAGTGCAGCTGGTGCCCAGGTGGCGCGTGACAACACTCCAGCCACACCGCCTGATGAGGTGGTGATCAACGTACCTGCGGCACAGCCCACACTGTGTGGCGGTGGTGGTGGTACAGCCGCCCCAGAGCCATCACGTGCACAGCGGCTGAAGGGGCAGCAGCGACAGCAGGACGGTGCCGAGGGGGGCTGGGTGCAGTGGCTGCTGCCAGTGCACTGCAGCCAGTACAGGCCCAAGGGGGACCCGCTGTGCAGCCCCCACCTGCGTGGGGACCATTCTGTGGGGCCATGCAACACCCACGGGTCAGCGCAATGCCCATGCCCAGGGCGCTGACCAAGCACACCCGTCTGCTCCAGGCATCTGTGGAGCAACAGATGCTGGTCATGGCAGGGGTGCGCACACTCCGCACGGAGCTGCGCGAGTCAGCAGGGTGGCATGACCGGGACTTTGAGCAGCTCCTGGCCAAGGCCACACGCATGCGGGAGGACCCGACCGCAGGCCTGGATTGGCTCACCGCTGCAGTCACAGCTGGCCTAGCACCGCACCCTGGTGAGGGGCCATCCGCAGCAGTCACCATGGAGTGCATTCTCTGCCCTCGGTCCCAGCGTCATGCGACCCGGCATTGTCGTCGCCAGGATCCACTGTGGGCATTCCGGGCGCGTCTGGGCGGGCCTGTTGACCTGCAGATGCCTGCGAGGGACCGGTCGCGCCACCCGCAGCATCACACCTGGGGACCATCTGTGTCACCCTGTGGCCATTGCACAGCCAGAGTCTGCTGGCGGCCTCGTTAGCCGCCACATGTCCATGATGGCCATGCAACTGTGCGGCGTCATGATCCGCCTCCTCCCTCCCTGTCCGCTGCCTGCCGCAGCCCTGTTTGCAAAGTGGCGTGTGTGTGGCGTGGCGTGCAGGAGCCATGGGTCCATGGCCCCGCAAGATGCCCGCCCTGTGCACACCCGCAGCTGCTGGCCAAGCGTGGGCGTGTGCATGATGATGCCATCACATCACCGCCACCACTGTGTACTGGTGTTCAGCATCTGACAAGCGCCTGGCGGCTTTGGGGTGTGCATGTGGGTGCCTGTGTGTGTGGAGGTGTGGGGCCATGTGGGGTCCGGTGCCAGGAGGTGCTTCCACAGTGTCCAGTCCTTTCCATCACCGCTGCCTCCAGCCATGTCTGTTGTGGGTCCCAGCATTGCATGCCTGTATACTGTGCCCTGGTCCCTGTGTGTGGTCATGTTCACCACCTGCATGCACGTAGTGCTCCTCTGCAATGGTGTCCTGGTGCTTCTGGGCCATCCTCTGCAGCCGGGGTTCCCGTCATCCATGGGGGTGCTGCCCACCACCGTGTGGCCCGTCGTCCACGTCGTCCCCACTGCTGTTCCCCTCTTTGACCTCGACGGCTATCCCACCGTCAGTGGCCATGTTGTGTAGCACACAGCAGGCTAGGAATAGGCCACAGGCCTTTGAGGGGCTGTACTGTAGGGTACCGCCAGACCTGTGCAGGCAACAGAACCATGCCTTCAGCAGTCCAAACACACGCTCGATGATGTTCCGTGGTGCTGCTCGTTGTATCTCTCCTGTGCTGGGGTTGACCGGACGCTGGTACGGGTGAGCAACCAGGGCTGGAGTGGGTATCCGCTGTCACCTGTGGGGACATGATGGGTTAGCACCGTGGTCTGTGTGTCTGCCCCGCTCACACAGTCAGACCCCTGTGACCCCAGCATTGTATCTCTCTCTCTCTCTCTCTCAGACCAGCCCTGCTGTGCAGGCTGCCCATTACAGCTGCATACTCACCTATTAGGTGGCCGGTGGGGATGTCCCCACTCTCAAACCTGTGGCACAGTGCAGACTGGTGCCAGATGAAAGCATTGTGTGCTCCTCCAGGGTGTGTGGCACAGACATTGATAATGTGCCCCTTGGCATCAGACACCATCTGGCAGTTGATGCTGGGGTAGCCTTTCCTGTTGATGTAGGCCACCCCCTCCGGCCCCGGTGGTGTGCGGATGCTTACGTGGGTGCAGTCAATGGTCCCTAGCATGCCAGGCATACGTGCAACCCTGTGGAACTCCTGCATGTTTGCTGTATGCTCTGCCTGTGTGCTGGGGAAGTGGATGTATTCTGCAGCATGTGGCAGCAGTGCACTGAGGAATTGTTTGTGGAGCCACGATGCGGCCAACTGGGTTATGCTTGTGGTGTCCCCTGTTGGTCTCTGGAAGGTGCCCATGGCGAGCAGGCACATTACGGCTGTGGCCTTTGTCTCCACCGACAGGGCGTGTCTCTGTCTTGTGGGTGCCTGCATCTCATCACTGCACAGCTCACAGAGCTGCCACAGAATCGCCCAGTTCAGATGGTACCGGCCCATGATCTAGATGTCACTGTACTGTTCGAATGTGGTGTGGGCACGGTACCACCTGTTCCAGGCATACCACCGCCGGGCCCTTCCATGGCCGCACCGATCAGCCTCCTGCCTCCTCACACACCTCATTACTGCCTCCATCTGGAATATTGCACTGCCATGGCCTGGCCTGTTCTGCCCCCCCCTCCGCGGCTCACGTCCTGGATTACCCCAGCTGTGTGCTGCTGCCTGGGCCCCTGCACTGGGTGCACTCCTGTGTTGGGGACCTACACACACACTCTGATCAGCTCACACTGACAGGCACAGTCAGGGTTGCACTCCCTGTCCCACTGCCCATTGCACTTCCTGCCTCTGTACCTGTTCTGCACCCCTGCTGCTGTCCTGCCTGGCCACTGGACCTCTCTCTGTCTCTGTCTCTGTCTCCTTCTGTCTCTGTCTCTCACTCTCCGCCTCTCGCCTCTACTCCCATGGGCGCAAGCCTCCATCTTCTGCTTGCTCCATCCTTTATGGCTCAACTTTGCTCCACGATGTCCCTGTTGCTCCGCGCTTGCACCATCAGCTTGTTGTTGTATATCGCACTGTGCAACTTATTCATGGATACGCTCCCTGCACTTGCACATGCATTCATTTGGTTGCGCATTGGCGCACTGCATTTTGCGCTGTGCATTGTCGACCGCTGAATATCGCTCATTGGCGCATTTCCACTGTTGCGCTAGCACATCCCACTTGTGCCTTGCGCAACTGCTTTGAATATCCCACCCAGAGTTTATTAACTGGGGCAGGACTGGCCGGTGACATTTTCACAGAAACCTGCACTCAGTTCGTAGGTCCAGAACTGGTTTGCTTTGCTTAAATTGGGGAACATAGCAGACAAACCTTTGATAATTATGGCTGAGGATAAATCAAAGGCTTCATGGGAGGGCCATTCAAAAGTACTAATACCAAAAGCAGAGGTGCCGAGAACCCTCCAGATCCCAGCCAAAATATAAAGCTTCCAAAGATGAAGTTCCTCACAAATTGAAAACTAATAAGAGTGACAAAAAAGGAAGCTTGATCAAGTCTCTGATGAAGTAGCTACAAAGAAACTCTGTCAAGACAGATATGTCCCCTTGCTCCTGGGAAAGCCAATAGTGAGACAACAGGCAGCTTAAAGCATACAGAAAAACAAAACACTTACAAACGCGTGAGGTTCTTCCATCAGTACAAGATATGGAAAAGCATGGCAACTGTTTCAGACCCTTCAAAAGATGGGTCCTCAATTTACTGGGGCTGGCAAGCACTCTTCCACAGTTCTCTTCTGTCGACTGTGAGGGTAACACAGATGATGATCAGTTTTGTGATGCCCTGACATGGATTTTGAGGGCCTTGAGCCCCAGGAGTCCCCGACCTCGCCTTGGGATCCCCCGGTGACCATGAGGATCCTTCTCTGTTTACATTTATATAAATATGTTGATACCCTGGATCTCCCTACACAGGAGCCCAATCAGGATGTCAAGAAGACAAAGATTATAGGAGATGAAGGGTCTTTCATCCTCAAAGACCCTGGTCGTCCCTATCTAAAATGCATTTAGAAAAAATACCATGAAGGTGCTTCAACGCCCCACTTCAGTATCAGGGGTTGATAAGTGGCTTGAGAGAAAAAAATTATCTAAAAATGGTACCGAGTTCCTGTCAGCACACCCAAGCCACGAGAGGATAGTGCAGCAGGCAACTTGTGAGAAAGCTGGAGTCTCCTTGTCACCCTCTCTCCCTGACAAGGATTCCAAGAAAACTGACTTTATAGCAAAGAAAATGTATGCTACAGCTTCCCTGCTTCTCAGGCTTTCTTCTTAGTGGCATTCACAGCCAAATATCAGAAAGCCCACAATGGATCAGATTCTGTGGTGCAGGAACTAGTGGATATGTCAAAAACTGCCCTGGAAGCTACTATGTACAGATTCCACACGGCAGATGATGATAATGATGCAGCCTCTAGGGCAATGGCCCATGCCATATCTCTGAGACGCTTTTCCTGGCTTAGAACAACCAGTCTGACCACAGACACTCAGAACAAGGCCATGGATTTTCCCTGTGATCAAAATATGTTGTTTGATTACAGAACCACTACATGAAAAAAGTCGATGAGTACAAGGCCTCCTGGCAGAGCCACTCATCCAAGCTTAAACTCACCACCCCTCAGAGATCCCGTCCCAGGGGCAGTAGAGGCAGAAGTTTTGTTCCCAGGCCTTACAGTTCCTATCCCCAATCTGACTTTAGCCAGTACAGGGGGTCTTTCAGAGGCAGGGGCAGAAGGGGCCAAAGAAGAGCAACCTCTACCCAGCCATCTGCCTCTCAGTCTAAGTTCTGATGTGAGTGTCCGGGTCACCTCCCCGCTTCTGGTTGGAGGCAGACTCTCTCACTATCTTCAGCACTGGTCCCTCATCACGTCGGACAAGTGGGTGCTGGAGATAGTGGAGAAGGGTCTGTCATTACAGTTCAAGCAGCTGCCAGACCTCAAGCATACCCAGGTGTCAAGACCTCTGTCACCATCACAGATACCGCTGTTGGAAATGGAGGTACAAAACCTTCTGGCTTTACGAGCAGTGGAGAGGGTCCCCACCCATGAGAAGGGCAAGGGCCTCTACTCCAGGTATTTTCTGACACAAAAGAAAACAGGGGAGTGGCGACCTATCTTAGATCTCAGATATTTAAACAAACATCTGAAAAAAACAAAGTCAAAATGGTCTCTCTGTCACTGGTCATACAATCCTTACAGCAGGGCGACTGGCTAGCCTCCCTCGATTTAAAGGATGCCTACTTCCATATATCCATAAGGAGATCTCACAGGAAGTTTCTTAGGTTAAAACTTCCTTCAGGTCACTATCAGTTCACCACAATGCCCTTCGGTCTGTCCTCGGCCCCAGGAGTCTTTACCAAGTGTCTCGCAGTGGTAGCAGCACATCTCAGGAGACTGGATGTCGCTCTCTATCCCTATCTGGACGACTGGCTATAGTAGCAAAGTCTCCTTGCCAAGTCAAGGAATCTCTTTCCTCACAGAACGCACTCTGGAGTCTCTGGGTTTCTGGTAAATCTCATGAAATCTCACCTGAACCCACCCAGCTGCTCACCTTCATAGGGCCCAGCTGGACACTGGAAGGGTTTGCTTTCCTCCCACAGGAAAGAATTCAGAGTTTCCTTTCAGTGGCAGATTCTTTCACCCAGGGACAGCCAAGACCAGCCAGACATTTCCTCAAACTTCTGGGACATATGACCTCTATGACTGCAGTTGTCCCAGGGGTCAGGTACAGGATGAGACTCCTGCAAGCCTACTTCAGAGCTCGCTGGTCTCAGAGAAGCAACAAATTTTTGAAGTTAATACCGGTGTTGGAGCAGTTCCTCCAAAACTTGCTGTGGTGGAAGGACCCTGCAAATTTGCAGGTAGGGGTTCCCTTTCAAGCTCCTCCTCCCACAAAGGTGATCACCACAGATGCCTCCCTGTTTGGCTGGAGAGCTCATCTAGACAGTGCCTCAGTAAGCGGCAACTGAACTCCCGAAGAGTCACAGTTGTACATAAATATTTTGGAACTCAGAGCACTCTTACTAGCTCTCAGAGCTTCCTCCCAGCATAGAAGGGCAGGTAGTTCAAATTTGAACGGACAGAACCACTGTAATGTTCTACATAAACAAGCAGGGTGGTACCAGATCAGGAATACTCTGTTTGGAAGCTCTGAAGCTCTGGTCTCTAGCATTCTCCTGGGAGTCAGCCTCTCAGCTATTCACCTCCCAGGCAAACTCAATACTCTGGCAGATGCTCTAAGGTCAAGGTCAGAGCAAATGGACACTGAACAAGCAAGTACTAGCCACAGTGTTCAGGCAGTGGAGCACACCAGATGTGGATCTGTTTGCCTCGCCTCTCAATTTTCATCTTCCTCAGTACTGTTGCAGGCCCCCAGTTCCGGGAACACTTCCTCTGGATGCCCTGATCCTGGACTGGTCAGGGAGGTTCCTATACACATTTCCTCCCTTTCCCCTGATATTCAGGGTTTTGCTGAAACTCAGGCAGCAGCCTGCATCCATGATCCTAGTGGCTCCAGACTGGCGCAGGCAAGCCTGGTACCCTCTCCTCCTCCTCTCAATGTCCTGCAACAGACCCATTTGCCTGCCTCCAACTCGCTCCCTGCTGACCTTTCCTCAGACAGGAGTGCAGTACCCAGACATACACTCTCTTCACCTCAAGGCCTGGTTCTTGATAGTTTCCATCCTCACAGTACTCTGAACAGGTCCTTAAGATACTGAGGATGGCTAAAAAACTGAACACTAAGAAGACTTATGCAGCCAAACGGAAAAGGTTTTCCCTCTGGTGCAGAAGCTTAAAGGTTGAACCCCTGTCAGCTTCAGACCCTCAGCTGCTAGACTACCTGGGACACCTACAGGCGTCAGGCTTGAAGCCATCTTCACTCAAGCTACACCTGGCGGCAATTTCCACCTACCTTTCGATGGGAAAGAAGAAATCCTTTTTTTCTCCACAAAATTTTTAAACAGTTTTTCAAAGGCCTCTTGCAGCTCCAGCCTCCAACCAGGGAGCCTGTTCCTCCTTGGAGCCTGAACCTTTGCATAGATGGGCTCATGAATCCACCTTTCGAGCCTATGTCCATGACCCACATCAAGTTTGTAACTTGGAAGACCGTCTTCCTGGTAGCCATTATGTCTGCCAGGTGGATTTCAGAGCTACAGGCCCTGTGCATTGAGCCGAATTATATCATCCCTCGCAACGATCAAGTTGAGCTCAGGACAAATAGGACATTTCTGCCAAAGGTGGTTTCAGAGTTTCACTTGAACCAGTCCATTACTCTGCTTGTCTTCTTTATTGAGCCACCCACTTCTGGCGAGCAAAAGCTCCACAGCTTGCATGTCAAAAGAGCCATCTTTCACTGCCTAGAGTATACTAGACAGTCCAGAGGCTCTTCCACTCAGTTGTTCCTCACCTATGGGGATGTAGGCAGAGGAAGACCAGCTACCAAGAGAATTATTTCTGCTGGTTGGTCTCTTGTATTAGATTCTGCTATGAGAAAGCTGGTCAACAACCTCCAGTGGGGCTCAGGGCCCATTCCACCAGGGCACTGCAGCCTCACTTGCAGCAGCAAGGGACATTCCCGTACTGGATGTGCAAAGCAGCTACCTGGAAATCTGTGCACACCTTTGTGAAACACTACAGTTTGGATGTGCAGACCAGATCTGATGCCAAATTTGGCAGGGCAGTTCTGCAGAGCCTCTTTCCTAAATAGGTTCTCTGCCCGCCTCCCACTTGGTGCTGCTTGGTAGTCTGCAAAAAAGTTACTGATGCTAAGTGACTCTTGGGGTAAGAAGAAAAAATTACTCTCCGCAGTAATCTTTCTTCCAAGGGGTCCTTTAGCATCAGTAAGCTCCCACCCTTCCTCCCCGGTTCACCTGTAAGAGAAGGCTCTTACATCGTCTTTTACCAAATTTGGCATTTCTTACTGATGACTTTTTAGCTCATGTTGCTGTTGTTTCTGTTTCCACTTTTGGACATTTGCATGTTTTTTGAATCCTGTTAATTCTTTTTTGGGGCATTTGCCCTCGTTTTTCCTTGAAAAAAATTCTGAAGCAGTTAACAGCTCTCACTCAGTTCACACACCACCTCCTGTCTTTTGATTGGTTTGGCCCTATGATCATTAAATATCTCTTAAAGGCACATCTCCGGTGCAATTGCACCTAGCCAGCTAAGTGCAAAAAAGTTACTGATGCTAAAGGACCCCTCGAAGAAAGAAGATTACTCGTGTGAGTAATTTTTCTTTCTGGTCACCCTGACTCCTAATAAAGTGGCTGCAGTTGGTTTTGAAGGCAGCTGCCTGTGTCATCGGTACTGCTAAGGGTTGTTTATTTAAACTGTTTATAGAGGAGAGCCCTGCTGAGAGGGGATGTCTAGTTCACAGGGGTGCTGCTGCAGCTGCCAGTGTCATCACTGGTGCTAAGGTTACAGACACATCACTCTTGCATTTTGTCTTGCTACACTGTCCTCTTGTCAGACAGCCTTTCGGTTTAGAAATTTTATTATTGATCTGCAGAGCCCACCAAAACCTATGCCCCCCCCCCAAGAGGAGCTCTTCACCTTCAGTGTGCTGTTTGCTTGCTGTCTTGGCCCTTCTGCGGCATGGCGTAACTCTTGGATGTCCTTCCTTTACATCTGAAAGCTGCTGATGTGACAGTATATGTCTAGTGCTGCCACACTGTGGGACTCCCTTCCTGCAAGCATTAGGACCGCTAGGTTCTTAGACAGTTTCAAAGTAACTTGAAGGTTGCTTTCCTTTGCACAGTCCTAGGGGTTCTATGATTTAGTGAGTTTTTTCTAGTGTGTTTGATTAGCTTTTCTGCTCTAAATTTTATGACTAGTGCCTTTAAATGTTCATAAAGAGTACCATAGAGTATTGTTGTCTTACCTAACTGGAAGTTGGGTGGCTGTTATAGGTGCGTAGAATGATACAGAGAAGGGAGGAACACTGTATTTCAGTGAGTCATAACTGGATTTAAAATGGGTACAATTGTGTATTTAGCTATCCCCATCACAGTGGTAGTACTGCCACTCACTATGCAGACGACTCAGGTTCATAAATCATCGGGCCGGCAGGGGACGAGGACTGCATGTCCCACTGAATGTGCTCCTTCTCGAGGGAGGAGGGAGGGGGAGGAGGAGAGGGGGAGAGGGAGGGTAGGGACCACCATCACCATGCAATCATCACCTGGTGACCATGAGTGGTGGTGCAGGTGAAACACAGCAAGATGGACAGGGCACGTGACTGGCTGAGTGGATGCACACGCCTTGAGTGTGTGCATGCCTGCCTCAGCCAGTGTCTCTTGGAGAGGAGGGTAGTGGAAGAAGATAGGAAAATGCAGCTGTGTAAGATGATGGCTCTGTGGGCCTGCAGAACAAGCAGCACACTGACCTAGGCCCACTCTTTGAGTCACAACTTGTATCTTTCTGAGGGAGCTGGCTTTGCCCAAGGCCCTCCACCGTGGGAGGATACCGTGGGGCACAAATTCCAGAACAAGGGAAAGGAGAAACTGTTTAACCAGGAAAGGCACACTAAGCCGGGGCTGTTTCCAGGTGTGACCCAGGAGCACAAGGAAGTTCAGTGACTTGCTCAGGGTCATAAAGTATGCAAGTGGGGGCTGATGGGATTCAAACCCAGGTCTCCAGGTTTGCAGCTCAGTCCCCTTAACCACTACACTATACTGCTGTATATACTGGAAGTATCACTTCCTGTGCCGTGTATACTGGAAGTACCACTTCCTGTACCATGTATACTGGAATTACCACTTCCTGTGCTGTGTATACTGGAAGTACCAATGCCTTTGCTGTGTACAGTATACTGGAAGTACCACTTCCTGTGCCATGTATACTGGAAGTACCACTCCCTGTGCCGTGTATACTGGAAGTACCACTTCCTGTGCCATGTATACTGGAAGTACCACTTCCTGTGCCGTGTATATGCCTGTGCCGTGTATACTGGAAGTACTACTTCCTGTGTCGTGTATACTGGAAGTACCACTTCCTGTGCCGTGTATATGCCTGTGCCGTGTATACTGGAAGTACCACTTCCTGTGCCGTGTATATGCCTGTGCCGTGTATACTGGAAGTACCAATGCCTTTGCTGTGTATACTGGAAGTACCACTTCCCTTAATTTTATTTTATTTTCCCTGTTTGATGCAGCTAAGCATCCTACTGGCCTTCTGAACTGCTGCTGTGTACTGTTGTGTCTACTTCAGAGTTTTGTGTACGATGACCCACTAGATCTCTTTCACGCTGTGTTGCTAAACATTTCATCCCTTTTATCGTGTTTGCTCTGGTTTTGTGTTTGATTGCTGTGCTACAAAATGACTTGGATAAGCTAAGCTCTTGGTCACGAAAATGGGGGCTGTATTTTAATATATCCAAATGCTGTGTACTGCATTTTGGGAAACACAACCCTGGAATAATATCTATTATATAATGAAAGAATAAGCAACGGACAGCTGAAAAGACCTAGGCATCACTATTGACTCTAATCTTGATTTTGACCTCTGTTTTACTAATATTCTCAGTAAAGTTATTAAAATATGGTAGGTTATTAGGCACAATATCAGATCTGAAACCCCAATATACTGCTACTTCTATCGTGCTTATGTTAGACCCCATTATGACTACGCTTCCCAACTTTGAAACGTAACATAGAAACATAGAAACATAGAATTTGACGGCAGATAAGGACCGCTTGGCCCACCCAGTCTGCCCATTTCCCTACCTGATGGATAAGCTGCAGATCCTAGTTAACCAGCAGCCTACTTCTTCCTACCCCCTACCCCTAGAATTGCCTTATGACTGTCCCATGCATGCTTGAATTCCACCACTGTTTTTGACTCCACAACCTCCTCTGGAAGGTTGTTCCATGCATCCACAACCTCTCTGTGAAAAAATACTTAAATTACCTCTGAGCCGCCTCTTCTATCTTTCAAATTGTGCCCCTTGTTCTTGCACACCTCTTTTTGAAAGGTGCTACCTCTTGGACTTTGTTGATTCCCTTGAGGTACTTGAAAGTTTCTATCATGTCCCCTCTCCTCCTTTCCTCGAGGCTATACATATTAAGCTCCTTAAGTCTCACTTCATATGTCTTCCGGTGCAGACCCTGCACCATTTTAGTTGCCCTCCTCTGGACAGCTTCCCATCCTGTCTATATCTTTGGCGGATCTCTCTCAACTCATCTCTACTTACCTCATTGCTGTGCCCATTGCAATGCTCAGGATATTAGCCAGACATGGTGTCTCCTATCTTTCTATGTTTATTGAAGTTTACAACCCAGTGTACTCAAAACAGATGTTGCTCTCTGTTTGTACACTATTATACTCTGAGGTCAGCTAAGCTACTGCTGATTACTGGAAACTAGTTTCAATAACTGCATGTGGGTCTCAGCCCTTGCCCTCACTTTCTTGTTTTTCCTACATAGGGGACTTGGAAGTGTTTGGGGAGTTGTGGCCCTGTGTGGCTACTTACTTAAGTTCTAATCCTGCCTCCACCGCTGAAAAGCCTCAGAGTATTTGTCACCGTCGTTGGCTTTTTGAAATGCTTGGCTGGCTTGCCCCACTATTCACAGTGCTGCTACATTGCTACTACTTTTTTGTAGACATACGTGCAGGTCTGACTAATGCTACACTGTTTACTAACCTACGTGCAGGTCCAGTCTTGCTTACGCAATCTTTGCTTCATGCCTACCACCATACCCTCAGCTTCAGCCTCTGGGATGTCTGCTGTACTCACTACTGCATTCAACCTTTTCAAGGATCTCAGCATAATGCTCATTCAGCTCCTTATCAGTTCTGGAGCATGCCAGTCATACCATGCAGGTGCAGGGTTCCCTGTAGCCGATGGTCTCCACTCTGCATTTTAAGCCGCATCTTTAGCATGCCTAACTTGGGGTGGGGTCCTTCTCACCTGGCCCATAGCTGGGAATGTCCTCACTCTGGGCTTGGCTTTAGCTGTTTGCTGATGTGACAGTCGCTCCTGGTGTAGAAATTAATACTAGCTGTGAAGGGTGGTTACTCCAATTTCCTTTGGCTCTAGTGGTTCCACTACAATGGTTATCCATTGGCTTTAGTGGTTTCTAGCAAGGAACCTTCACTGCATACTCTCTATGACTGCCTCTGGTTCACCTGGTTTGTGTTTAGGGGTGAGTAGGCCAGGTGAGTGCCTCAGCAGTCGTTGCTCTCTCCTCCTGCCATGGTTGCCCGATGTTGCAGAGCACTCTTGCAACCTTACAAGGCATTCCCACTAGAGGGATTGAGTGAGAGCTTTCCACCAAATTGGAATAATTTCCACCACCCTTTAATTGGGTTTACAAATTGCAGCAGCAGAGCCGTCACTAAATAAAACATCCCAAGCCTGGAGGGAAGGCGACCTAGGCCTTGGATCTCCAGAGATTTCCTACTCAAAGGGTTTTTTTCTCTCCTCCATGCCAAGGTCATAACTGTTAGCATAGTAGTGTTCCCTAGTTTCTTAGGTAGGTTCCACTGTTTTATGGAGGTGGATGGTATCCCTGCCATTCCCTCTCTCCTTAGAGGATCCCCTCATTCTCAATGCAAACCATCAAAATCTTACCACTCAAACCTGAGCATCTCATTACATTATCAACCTGAGCATCTCATTACGTTATCAAGCTGCCTGATGCTTTATCTACTACAATGTCATAGCTACTGCTTTGCTTATATGCTTCATACTACGTCATTCTTTTTGGGGATCCTTCGTAAGGTATCTTTAGCCATTGGAGTCATCCTGTAGCACCTCAAGAGGTGGAACCCTCTTCAAGGGTTTCTTGCCTTTGGTACCCCTACAGGATGGTAATTTCTCCAGAGCAGAGAGTGCGAACAGCCAAAACCAAACTAACAGTCACAGAAGCATAACACTATACTGGCTGCGTAGATCATTGAATGAGCTGTTTACAGAAAAGAGAATCCAAAAATTCCCATCCAATTTATAATTTGTATGATGGCAAATAACTTTGTTTAACTAAAATTCTGCTTGAAAGTGAAAAGTAAATTGAGTTAATAAGTACAGGTTTGGATGTTATTTCAGACATAAGATGTGTCACTGTTTTGGAAGTTGTTATTGGACCCTGTGAATAAACAGAGAGATTGTTTTCTTTAAGACAGATCTGATCTAGTTGTACTTGGATGTTGGTCCAGGTCTGATCTAGTTGTACTTTGATACTGGTCTGATGAATCTCAACACCCTCTGATGGACAGCCAAGCTATTTAACCATCTGATCCGACTTCCATCTGACCACAATCATATGCTGGATTCTTAGCTGGATGGCGTCAGATGTCTTAATCAGGTCACACCAGGCTCCAGCATGTTTATAAACAAGTTCTAGAGAGCTTTGCCATTGTTTCTCCACTTTCGCCTTTGCACAGCCAGTCTATGATTCTGCTGCTCTTAACAGCCATGACAACAAACAAAAGAAACCACACAGCACTGGCTCATTTTGGCAGAAAACTTCCACATGTCACATCTCTCAAGACTTTCGCAGTGAGAAATAGTCACCACTCCTCTCCTAGGTGTGATCACATTATGAACTAATTTGTTAAACACACCAACTCTAAAAAGTAAACAGTGATGAACTGTACAACTGTGTTATTTGTGTTATTCTTCCTATGCATTTGCCATGTGCACTGTTTTATTTATCTAGTTATTGAATTCTAGGATTACAAATACCTTTGAACTAGAGGTTCTTTTCCAAATGTTCTACGTCAGATACAATTCTGTAACAGAACAACAAAATTGAAACACAACCCTAAGAGTGTAAGTTGCATATGGGAATGATGCAATCATAGGAACAAGTAAGAAACATACATCACATTATTAGCAGTAAAGGGAGGGGGAGAGGGTACAGGGTAAGAAGCAGTCATAAGTGTAACTTTGTCGTTACGTGCTAGTTGCTGCAAGAAGTTCAAGAAAGGGCTAGCATGCAGAGAGGGAGGAAGAGGTTGGGAGGTGTGGTGAGGGTGAGTAAGGTATGATTGAGGAGAAGGGGACTGGGATAGGTGCAATGGAGGTTTAGAGTATTGGTGAGGGTGTAGTAAGGTAGGGATGGGGGGTAGGGGTGTAACATAAGGAGTGGGAAGGAGTAGGTGTAGAAGTAGGGTGGGTTTAATAGGGAAGGAGAGCAGTGATATCTTAGTGGGTACAATGGCAACTGCTGAGATTAGTGAGGTGCTGGCACAGTTTTCATTTTTAAGGGCCTAGCTTGTTCTCTGCAGTGACCTCGAGAGGGAGCCCATTCACCAGGGATGGAGCCCTGACATAGAAGGAGCTTTGGGCTTGGAAGGTACGGCAGAAATGAACCAGAAAAGAGGCATTACGTGTGCAATGAGTGTGTGGGGTGGGCAGCAAAAAGCCTTGAGTTGCTGGAGGGGTAAGACTGAGGCAGATTTTCTTTGCCAGGTGGCAGGTCTGGTAGGTTTTCCTCCCTTGTAGATGGAACCAGTTAGATGGTTTACAGAGTTTGCATGTGTATGTTCTTTTCCAAGCTCCTGTCACCAGGAGACAGCACTTATTTAATGCAGTTTTGATTCTTTTTAAGGTGGTGCTGGTGGCAGATCCACAGAAGATTAGTCCATAATCAGTTATTGACAGGACTGAACTGATTACAGCAACACGCATAGTCTCAGTGGTAAGGCAGTGGCGATGGCATTACAGGATCCCTATCCTTGAATTTAGGGGGTTTGAGATGAGTCTAACATGAGTGTTACATGAACGTGTACTGTCAAATGTAACTTCAAGGTATTTGAACTCCTGAACTTGCTCAAGTGGGAGGTGTTATTTTTTGGATGGTTAAGCTTGCTGTTTTATGTTTGCTGTGAGCATTAAAGGACAACATAGCCTTGTTTTTTTCATAGTTCAGCAGCAGTTTATGCTGATCAAACCGCAATTCAACAAGGTTTAAATTTGTCTGAAGATCATTAGCTAGATGAAGAGAGTCAGTGTGAGTAGAAAAGAGGACAGCATCATCTGCATACAGGATCATATTATTGTCACAGGCTGCAGGGAGATTGTTGATGAAAAGTCTAAAGAGTAGCAGACCTAGGAGAGATCCTTGGGGTACCCCTGAATGCACAGGGTGGCAGTTGGATAGAGAATCCCCAATCTTAAATTGTTGGTGCCTTTCCATTAGGTAGCTTTAAAACCAGTTGGTAATTTCATTGGAGAGGCCAAGGGGGGGAGGTAGTTCAAAAGGAGGTGATGATTGATGGTGTCAAAAGCCTTGGTTAGATCTACATACACCGCACCTAATATATCCTAGTGTCCAAGGCCTTTTTAATTTGATTAGTAAATTCAAGTAGGGCAGTGGTCATACGATGTCTTTTCTAAAAGCCATGTTGCTGTGGACACTGGATGTTATATTTGTCAAGGTATTCTGACAGTTGGTCCTTGACAATGCGCTCAAGGGCTTTAGAAAGTGGGGAGAGGATTGAGATGGGGAAGTAACTGGTGTGTTGAGACCTGTCACCACTTTTATGTACAGGTGTGATGATAGCAGATTTCCAAACCTGGGAAAACTGTCTGAGGGAAAACGAGAGGTTTAGGAGTTTGATAAGTGGGAGTAAGATGGCCTGGAAAGAGAGGGAGAGAAGTTTTAGATCCAGGGTGTTGCTGCTGAATCTTGATTTACCTAGCACCTTTAGGAGGTATTTTCTAGTTTCGGCAAGGGACACTCTCTTGAAATTGAAGGAGGGGTATTCGGGAGGAGCAGATTTTACATTGTTATCAGGCAAGGTGGATTCTTTGAAAAAAATGAGAGGAGTACACTGCTAAGATCTGTAAAAGTGACATTAAAGGTGTTACCAATTAATTTAAGGGTCCTGAATAACAATGCCGTTAACCTAGATCAAAGCTAGGATTTATTGGGTTTCCCTGTAAGGTTTTTGATGTTTTCCCCAAAATGTTTGCTATTTTCACAGTTTATGAGCTCACTTTTGTAATAATTTTGCTTGGCTTTATGTATCACCTGGGTACACAGGTTTCTGGCAGCTTTGTAGCACTGTAAACCAGTCGGGTGACCAGATGCTAGTGTATGGTGCCAAAAAATGTCCCTGTCCTTCATCATAGATATTAGGGCAGGGGTGATCCAGGGGGTTGAGGCTCCCTGTAGTTTACTTTTCTTAAAAGGGGCAAACTTGTTACACACTTTAAAAAAGAGCATGATGAAGTAGTTAAGAGCTAGGTCAATGCAGTTCATTGAGTCTAAGGGGACCAGTCAATCAGTGAGAGGCTGTGGAATTGTAGAAGCTTGCTTTTTTTTTGTTTAAGAATCGCTGGTAGGAGAATTTGGTCTTTGATTTGGGTGACCTATTAGACCATTGGCAGATGTCTGGAGAATGATCACTCAATGAGTCAGGTAGGACTTTGTATTTGAGATTTGACTAGGATGAGTGGTAAGAATCCAGTCCAGGAGAGAGCTGCAGCTGGTTCTATAATTTATATGTGTAGAAGTAGGTACCACCTGGTGATGTCAATAGCTGCAAGAGCATCTTTGTAAGGTTCAGCTTGGGCAAGCCAGTTTACATTAAAGTCTCCCATAACCACTGTTTCTGTGCAGTGGGGGATGTTCTCAAGGTAATCAGTAATCATTTGAAAGCTGGAGACCTGGTCACATGGGGGGATGTAAACGGATATTATGGTGAGTGATTTTCTTTGTTGGCCAAGGATTATTTTTATCACTAGCATTTAGGAGTTGTCGACAGGATGCGTTAGTAGGAGGACCTGGCCCTAAAGGGTATCCTTCAGGTAAATGGTGCATCCTCCACCCCATTTACCAGTGCAGTCAAGTCTAAAGAGAACTTAGCCAGAGATGGATATAGCATTGTCAGGGACCTTAGGGGAGAGCCAGCTTTCATTAAGGGCTACTCTATTGGGTTTATGCTGTGACACCCAAGCTTGCAGGTCATCAATTTTGGGTAGCAGGCTATGAATATTAATGGAGGCTAAAGTGAAGGACCTTAGCTTGTTATGCTGGTTGCTAGATGTTATGGGGGAACCAGGGTGCAAGTGAACATTTCCAGAGAGCAGTAGGAGGAGCAGAGCAATCCTTGTTAGATAAAGAGAAGGCACTTTCATAACGTTTGCTATCTACATCTGGAGGGATTATTTTGATGGGTATTGCTAACTGAGGAGAGTAACATTAAAATATGAGGGTACTATAGGAGGGACAGTGGGTATTCAGCCTGGTGACAAGGAGGGTGTGGGTGACTGTTCAAGCATAGGATTTATTTGAAGATAATGCACAGGAAGGAATGTCTCTATAGGGGGTTCTGTAGGCATGTTGCAAGGAGGGAGTGGTGCTTGTATAGGTGAGTGGAATGAGGAAGAGAAAAAGTAAGAACAGGGTCAGAGGAAAGTAAATCATCTTAAACTATTGCAGGTAGGGTAGGGGAGAGTAGGTATCAGGTGTACAGAGACTATATGTTGTACAAAGAGTGGAGGGAGTAAGATAAGAACAGGGTGGAGAAAGAGAAAGATTTTTAACTGTGGAGGAAGAGCAATCTGTAACATGTGTTGGCAGGGAGATGCGGTTTACTGGGGGTAGGAGTATACAAAAATAGGGACAGGTCACTTTAAGGGGAAGTCTGTAAGAGGAAGCACATAATGAAGAAGAGGAGCTGAAGGCAGGGTCTTGTGGGGAGAAGGGTGATAATAGATGTTGGGGGCGGGATGGGGTGGGAGAAATTTCAGCGAGCACAGTACAGTATACCAAATTTAAGCAGAGCGTCAAAGCACTAAAAAAGTAGGGGAGAGAGGTGACTCCAATAAAGAGCGAGTAGAGAAAGGAGTCTGCCAATGAGGAGCTGGCTCACTACTCAGGCAGCCAATGAATATTACAGCTTAGGAGCCAAGTTGCTGAGAGTTTCTGTCAGTGTACTTGAGTTGGAGAGAGCAGGCAGCTTAGTGAGCGATGTGGTCGGCTCGGTACAGGGCTGGGGCCGCAAGCCACTGGGCAGTCAATTCTAGGGTGGTGTCCTGAAAGAGAGAGAGAGAGAAGAGAGAGAGCAAGGATTAGTAAAAAGGGAAACCTTAGCAGGTCTGTGAGCCAACTCGAAGGGCCTGGGTGAAACAAAGGAGGGGAGTGAGTGAATAAATGGTGGGAGAGATGGAAGGTGGAGACATCACAGTTGGGGGGTGCCAAGGGCTATGGCACCAAGGTAACAAGAGGGAGACAATGGAGTAAAAAGACTTTCTGGTAAGGGAGGAGGAAAGATGAGAGAAATGGCAGAGGATTAAGACAGGGAAAGAAAAAAAAAGTAATGGAGTGGAGCAGAGGGGTAGCCGAAATTGCTCTCAGGAATGAGAGCGTGGTTTAAGTAGTGGTAGGAAGGCACTGTGAGGAGAATTAGAAGCAAGCCACAGAGGGGTAGGAAGGCAAAGAGAGGAGAATTAGATGCAAGCCACAGAGCAACCATTTAAGGACTGCGTCCTGAGTCAGGGCGGCTGGGCAGAAGGAGGGATAGAAAAGGCACAATGAGGAGAAACAGTAGGGGAAACCTTAAGCTCTATAAACAATCGACTAAGCAGAACTAAGCAAACGTAATACTCTAAGCAAGCATTTTAAATTTCAATGCACAGTAAGCAAAATTGTGAAGCCAAACAGTATACCAAATTTAAACAACAGGCCAAAGCTCTGAAAAAGCAGGGGAGAGGTAAATCCAGTCAGGAGGGAATAGAGAAAGGAGTCAGCCAATGAGGAGCTGGCACAAGGCTCGGGCAGCTAAAGAATGTTGTGGCTTAGAGGCCGAGTTGCTGAGATTTTCTGTCAGTATTCCTGAATCAGGGATGGTGGGCAGCAGAGTGAGTGCAGCAGCCAGCTCAGTGCGGGGCCAAGGCCGCAAGCCACTGCACAGCTGATTCAAAGGCAGTGTCCTGAGTCAGGGAAGGTGGGCAGCAGAGTGAGTGTGGCGGCCAGTTCAGTGCAGGACCAGGGGCAACAAGCCACTGGGCAGCTGATTCAAGGACGGTGTTCTGAGTTGGGGAGGGTGGGCAACAGAGTGAGCATGGTGGAAGCTCAGTACAGGGCCTGTGCCACAAGCCATGGGGTGGCCAATTCAAGGATGGTGTCCTGAGTTGGGTAGGGCAGGCAGCAGAGTGAGCACTGAGGCTGGCTCGGCACAGGCAGGGGCCACAAGTCACTGGGCTGCTGATTCAAGTG
The DNA here is from genome assembly GCA_016271365.2 of Neoceratodus forsteri. Lineage (NCBI taxonomy): Eukaryota > Metazoa > Chordata > Ceratodontiformes > Ceratodontidae > Neoceratodus > Neoceratodus forsteri. The sequence continues at coordinate 6,317,776 of JADMNL010000036.1, forward strand.
CAGTGTCCTAAGTCAGGATGACAGGTGGCAGAGTGAGCATGGAGGGTGGCTTGATGCTGTGTTAGGGCCATGAGCCACTCAGTGGCCGATTCAAGGGTAGTGTCCTGAGTCAGGGGAGGTGTGCAGCAGAGTGAGCACAGTGGCAGGCTTGGTGCAGGGCGGGGCCGCAAGCCACTGGGTGGCCGATTCAAGGGCAGTGTTCTGAGTCGGGGAGAGCAGGCAGCAGAGTGAGCACAGCAGCTGGCTCGGTGCAAGGTTGGGGGCCATAAGCCACTGCATGGCCAGTTCAAGGGTGGTGTCCTGAGTCAGGGAGGGCATGCAGCAAAGCGAGTGCAGTGGCTGGCTCAGTGCAGGGCCAGTGCCGCAAGCTGCTGGATGGCCGATTTAGGGCGGTGTCCTGAGTCGGGGAGGGCAGGCAGCAGAGTGAGTGTGGCAGCCAGTTCGTGCAGAGCTGGGGCCGAAGCCGCTAGGGCGGTTGATCTCAAGGGCAGAGTTCTGAGTCTGGGAGGGCATGCAGCAGAGAGAGTACAGCGGACGGCTTGGTGCAGGGCCGGGGCCACAAGCCTCTGAGCAGCAGAGTCAAGAGCAGTGTCCTGCGCCAGGGAGGGCAGGCAGCAGAGTGAGTGCTATGTCTGGCTCGGTGCAGGGATGGGGCCCACAAGCCACTGGTCAACCGATTCAAGGGTGGTGCCCTGAGTCAGGGAGGGCAGCAGCACAGTGAGTATGGTGGCCGGCTAGGTGCAGGGCCAGGGACCACAAGCTGCTGGGCAGCCAATTCAAGGGTGGTGTCCTGAGTCGGGGAGGGTGTGCAGCAGAGTGAGCATGGTAGCCAGCCTGGTTCATGGCTGGTGCCTCAAGCCGCTCAGCAGCGATTCAAGGCCAGTGTCTTAGTCATGGAGGGTGGTGAGCAGAGTGAAGAGCATTGGCTGTACCCGGTTCAGGGATGGGGCTGCAAGCCATTGGGCAGCCGATTCAACAGTGGTGTCCTGAGTCAGGAGGTCATGCAGCGGAGTGAGCACAGAGGCCGACTTGGTGCAGGGCCGAGGCCTCAAGTCGCTTAGTGGTTGATTAAAGGGCAGTGTCCTGAGTCAGGGAGGGCAGGCAGCAGAGTGATTGTGGCAGCCCACACAGTGCAGGGCTAGGGCCTCAAGCTGCTGGGCAGCTGATTCAAGGATGGTGTCTTGAGTCAGGGATGGCAGGCAGCAGAGTGAGTGTGGCAACCAGCTCAATGCAGGGGCAGAACCGCAAGCTACTGAGCGGCTGATTCAAGGGTGGTGTCCTGAGTTGGGAATGGTGGGCAGCGGGTGTGCATGGTGGCCAGCTTGGCAGGGCTGGGGCCACAAGCTGCTGGGTGGCTGATTCAAGGGTGCTGTTCTGAGTTGGGGAGTGAGGGCAGCAGTGAGCGCAGCAAATGGCTTGGGGCAGAGCCAGATGCCGCAAGCCACTGGGCAGCTAATTCAAGGGTAGCTGTCCTGAGTCAGGTGGGCATGCAGCAGAGTGAGCACAGCAGCCAGCTTGGTGCAGGGCTGGGGCCGCAAGCCTCTGGGCAGCTGATTCAAGGGTGGTGTCCTTAGTCAGGGAGGGTGGGCAGCAGAGTGAGCATGGTGGCAGGCTCAGTGCAGGGAATGGGCCACAAGCCACTGGGCAGCTGATTCAAGGGTGTTGTCCTAAGTTGGGAAGGGAGGACAGCAGAGTGAGCATAGCAGATGGCTTGGTGCAGAGTCAGGGCCACAAACCACTGGGCAGCCGAGTCCAGGGTGGTGTCCTGTGTCAGGGAGGGTGTACAGCAGAGTGAGTTTGGTGGCCGGCTTGGTACAGGGCTGGGGCCGCAAGCTGCTGTGTGGCTGATTCAAGGCCAGTGTCCTGGGTCGTGGAGAGTGGTCAGCAGAGTGAGTGCCGTGGTTGGCATGTTGCAGGGACGGGGCCACCAGCCACTGGATGGCTAGTTGAACAGTGGTGTCCTGAGTTGGGAGGGTGTACAGCAGAATGAGCACAGTTTCCAGTTTGGTGCAGGGCTGGGGCCCAAGCTGCTCAGTGGCTGATTCAAGGTGGTGTCCTGAGTCAGGAGGGTGGGCAGCAGAGTAAGTGCAGCAGCCAGCTCAGTGCAGTGCCAGGGCTGCAAGCCACTAGGTGGCTGATTCAAGAGTGGTGCCTTGAGTCGGGGAGGGCAGGCGGCAGGGTGTGCAGTGGCCAGCACGTTACAGGTACAGGGCCACAAGCCACTGGGTGGCAGATTCAAGGGTGCTGTCCTGAGTCAGGGAATTTGGGCAGCTTAGTGAGTGCGGCAGCTGGCCCGGGGCTGGGCTGGGGCCACAAGCCAATGGGCAGCCAATTCAAGGGCAGTGTCTTGAGTCAGGGAGGGTGTGCAGCAGAGTGAGAGCAGTGGCCAGCTTGGTGCAGGGTGGGGCCAGAAGCCTCTGGGTGGCCAATTCAAGGCGGTGTCCTGAGTTGGGGAGGGTTGGCAGCAGAGTGCATGGCAGCTGGTTCGGCAGGGCCAGGGCTGCAACTCACTGGGCTGTCAATTCTAGGGCAGTGTCCTGAGTCGGAGAAGGTGTGCAGCAGAGTGAGCACAGTGGTCAGTTTGGTGCAGGGCCGGGCAGCAAGCTGCTGTGTGGCTGATTCAAAGGTGGTGTCCTGAGTCAGGTAGGGTGGGCAGCAGAGTAAGTGCGGCAGCCAGCTCAGTGCAGTGCCAGAGCTGCAAGCCACTAGGTGGCTGATTCAAGTGCTGTCTTGAGTAGGGGCAGCAGGCAGCAGAATAAGCAGCGTCTGGCTTGTGCATGGTCAGGGCCTCCAAGCCACTGGGCGGCCGATTCAAGGTGGTGTCCTGAGTCAGTGAGGGTGGGCAGCAGGGTGTGTAGTGGCCAGCACATTGCAGGGACAGGGCCACAAGCCATTGATTAGCAGATTCAAGGGTGCTGTCCTCAGTCAGGGAATTCTGGCAGCAGAGTGAGTGCGCAGCAGGCCTGGGACAGGGCTGGGGTCACAAGCCACTGGGCAGCCAATTCAAGGGCAGTGTCTTGAGTCAGGCAGGGAAGTGCAGTAGAGTCAGCACAGTGGCTGGCTTGGTGCAGGGCTGGAGCTGGAAGCCTCTGGAGAGCCGATTCAAGGGTGGTGTCCTGAGTTGGGAAGGGTGGGCAGCAGAGTGAGCATGGCAGCTGGTTCAGTGCAGGGCCAGGACCACAAGTCGCTGGGCTGCCAATTCAAGGGCAGTGTCCTAAGTCGGGGAGGGTGGCAGCAGAGTGAATGTGGCAGTTGGCTTGGCACAGGGCCAGGGCCACAAGCTTCTGGGCAGCTGATTCAAGGTTGGTGTCCTGAAAGAGGTACATACTGTGATGTACATATTTAGGCTGTCATGAAGATGGAAGGTACTTTGAAGAAAATGGGTGAGAGGGTATTCACACAGAGCTGGTGGGGGGGGGGACCTTTATGGACTGATGGTCTTGTTTCCTCCCCAATGATGTATGTATATTGTGTATGTAGTACAGTATATGTAATACCTCATGGATTTTGTTTTAAGCACTTGATGGAACTCTTGTCTTGAGGATCAGCTAAATGTTTGTACACTTCTGATAGTTCTTTTATATATTTTGAGTTCAATATCTTTGTTAAATTTCTAACCTCATTTTCTCTTTCTTCAGTATGACTTAAACAGAACCATTTTGGTTTCTTTTGCAACCCACATGCTGATGCAGCAAATTCTTTTTTTTTTCCCAAACATTCCCAAAGGGATTATGTTTTTGGATTTGATCTGTTCTCTGCATCACATCTGCTTTTCAGAAACTGCACCTATGTTAATCTGCTGAACTGTTACCTTACTAAGCTGAGTCACAAAAATCCCACTGCCACAAGGGTTCATTTAACATAATAAAAGTATGTGAAATTATGTTTAGCAACATAAAGCAAGGCAGTCTGTGATAAAAGGAGGAGCTGCCCTGACCTGAACTTAGGAGAATATGAGAAATGATTCTTATTGCATGAAGAGTAGCCTGCCATTACAGCAACTTTGTTGTCTGCAATAAAAAGGACTTCTCTGAAAAAGAAACAGCTGGCTGTGACTCAGAAGGAGTGAGAAGGAGGTTAAATGTAATTTCTTTTTTATTTATCATTTTTTTCCCCTGTAAGAGCCAAGAGATGATGCTGGAGCATTCAACTTTAGACTGCTAGAAGCATTTTTTTCTAGAGAGGGAAAGTGACCTCATAATAGCAGTAATCCGTGTGTATTCTCATCACTAACAGGTAGAACACACCAACCTTGTTTTAGGCAAAAAGCTTTTTAAAAAGTCAACCTTTCATACATAGTCAGAGTGGCAAAATAATTTTAATATTTGGTGTAAAAGATCACTCCTCCTTATTTTATGTTAGTTCACATATTATGTGCTTGTAGGATTCATGGTTCATCATTGCATAGATTTCTGCATGCCTACTGTATAGGTGTTGTTACAGTATTTATAACTGAAAAACATGTAATCCAAAATGAATCCCCTTTTCTAATATATTACTCTGGTTAGACTCCTAGTTTAAACCAGTGAGTATGAAAGTTAAATACATGTGCAGTAGCAGAAGGCATCATTTTCTCCTTGATTGACACATTACATGTCATGCTGAAACTTAGGGGTTGTTATTAAAGGAATCACATCAGCAGGGTGTTTATTACTTAACTCAAAGAGGATGTGGTTAGATAAATACTGAAAGTGGCTTGTCCTTCAAGACAAGAACTTTAGAAGTGAGGACTGGATGACTTAGTGATTACCCGCTCCAAGAAATATGGATGGAAACCTTGATTCAAGGCCATACATGCTTTACACTACTACCCACAAAACTGCCCTTGCTATATCCTCCACCCCACCTTTCACTTCTATTATTGTACCCTTATACTGCCCTCCGCACACTTTTCTCTTCAAAGTCTACTCCAGTCTATCCTGCCCCACACTCATGGAAGGCACTTCTTATCCAAGTTCTTTTTTAGTTTCCTTCCCTGAAACCTCCCCTCCCTCATCCCCATCCCCCCGCCTACCTCCCCCACCTGCATCGATTCCCACTCAGTCTCAGTCCCCCAGTACAAAACCCCAGCTGGGCAATGTCTTCTCTTCTTCTCATTGACCATACTTCTGGAACAACCTACCTCCTGCTCTCTGCTCCACCCCCCCATTCTTCAAAGCCTTTGTGTTAGGATATAGAAACACAAACAGTTTGGAATAGAGAAAGGATTTTCAAAAGCCTTAGATCACTGCAAGCCCCAGTGCGCTGATGTTACGGTGCATGGCGCTTGTGACAATCTAATGGAATTTTCAATCTTGCGTGGCAATCCCCACAAGTTAGAACAACTTTTTCTGGGCTAACTTGCAGCAATCCTGTTGACCATTTTTACAGAACTTGCACCAGATATTTGGTGCAAGCTGCTGTAATTCGTGGAATCTGTCACAACTGCACCTGAGATTGTAAAATCAGGCACAGTTGCAGCTATGTCGCACCGCCATAACATAAGTGCCGTTTTGCAGGGCTGGCTGCAAGTCCTGCGACATGCTTTAAAAATCCTGACCCAAGTCCATCAAGTCTGCACCATTCTACCTGGAACCACTACGGTCTACTGCTCTGTGGTCTTAGGCTCAGCACTCTGATGTGAACTCTGTCTGCTGTGTGTCACCCCCCAAGACCTCACATTTGCCATGCCCCTCTACCTGTGCCATCTCACTTTAAACCCATACAAAATACTAGATCTTAAAAATGTGCTTGGTAATCTATTCCAGGTGTCCAACATCCTTTCTGTGAAGTAATGCTTTTTAACTTCCCTTCTAAATGTACCCCCTTCCAATTTGTACTCATTATGCTTGACCCCCTCACATTGTCTCAACAGTGTTGACCATTGCACTCTGGGCAGCACTGCTCAGATGAAGTGAAGGGTCAGGCACCAGGATCCATGAGTACAAACAATGTGACATATCCAAACTCACTTGCTCTTGCAACTTGCCCCCTTCCAAGATGTCATGCCCCCAACATCTTTGTCTGCTTTCTGTCATTGCTCCTCTCCCCCACACTGCTCCTTCTTAGTAACAGTTGTATATTACATTATGTAAATTTAATCCTGCTTATTTCTATACTAATTTTTTTTCACCCAGATAACTTATAGTATCTTATTGCTTTGTTTTTAATTAATTTTCTGCACAATCTTATTTTGATGTAGTCCTGTCCCTTTCTGTTTCACCACCCCAGGTCACACTTGTGAATGACCTTGTCTCAGTGTATCTTTAGCGGTAAAACATCTGAACTAAATCAATAAAGAAGTATTCTGGGTTTCAGGCATGGTTGTGTGGGTTCTGTGAATATGTTTGTTTAGCTTTGGACACCTTGGATGTTATGAACTATCCATGGAGCACGAGAGGTTAGTGGAATATTCAGGTCCATTATCCTGGCTACAGCAATCAAATTTGTTCAAATAGCACACCATTCAAGATTTTGGATGTCCTAGTGGATCAGAATATGTATTATCTGCACAGTCCTAGTTTGGAGGTTTCAGTTCACTTTTTGGTGCCCATCAGTGCTCAACAAAAAGCCATCATGTAAAACTGAACACAACTCTCAGGCTTCACCTAATGGAAGTCCCAGACTGAAAGAGACTAAGTACCTAAACAGTGCAGCTCTCCTGCAGAATGGGTGGTCCCTCCAGGTAAGCAACATAGGCATTGTCAGAGAAGTATGGGAAAGCCATCACTGAGATAATACCTAACCTACAGGATGGATAAACAGATTCCTTCAGTTGCTCATGCCTTTTAATCCATGCCCTTTCATAATAACCACATTCTTCACTGAAATATGAACAGTTGACATAAATAACAGTTGTTATTGGAACAGACATTCCAGGACAGATTGATTCTAATCTTTCCAGGCCTTGAATATGTACGAATAATTTTAATCTTGGATTGGTTCTGAAAGATCCAGGACAGCTGTTCATGGTTGTCTGCTGACAGTGCTTTGCAGTAAAATGCTATTTCACAGCAAATTGTTGCTGCCTTTTGCTGTGCCCTGCCACTTCACTATGTGAGTGCATTAGCACATAGAAACCAAGTGACTCCTGCCCTCTGCTCAGGGATATGGCGGCAGTAAAAGGTTAATTGAGTTCAGTCTGTCTCAGGCTAGTTTCCATTGTGCAAAATATCTGCAGTACAAAATCCTTCCTTGACTCAAAAGGAAAAAGAAGAAAAAGGCAAATGTACATTAGGCAATCCAAAGAAATAAGAGGCACTGACTAATAGGTATTATGTGAGTTTGATTCCATTATACAGCTCCAAAGTCAATAAACATTGGGTTACTTTAATGTGAAGAAAAAAGGACCTGATTTATTGAAAAATCTTATCTGGAGGGTTTGAATTTCAATAGGCTCAGAATTTGCATATTTTGACAATAACCTCCCATCATTCTGTCTGATCTGTGCTCAGCTGGCCATACGGATCACGTTTATCTTGAATAGATTATCGTTGGTTTAATAAACCCTTCATAATGTGCACATATAACAATGGTACTTCTTTGGATAAAAAAGGTATTACAGTTCTTCCTCTTTTTCTCCCTGTGTATTGGTGTGGTCCTGCTCCTGATTAACTTTATCCCTTTGTTCCGTTTTGCTTTGCTGGTGACATGATTAACGGATTGTATTTTGGGTCTCCTGAGTTATGGCTTTTCTTGTAGACTTGCTGTATGAAATTTGCATTGACTGCAGGACCCAGTGCAGAGAATAATAGACTCATTTGGTCATGCAGGTAACAATCCATGTCATGAAGTCACAAGCAGACCCCCAACATTTGGGTTTGTCCAACTTTTATTGAATTAGAACTGTTCTTAACCTGAATGTCTGTGCTACTGTTTCTGTATTTGATACAATGATTACAGATCAAAGTAGTGCTCTTGATCAATCAGATCACTTCTTTCCTATGAGCTTGAGAATATCATTTTGTTAAGAGTGTCTCATATGCAGGTGCCTTAGAAATGGAAACGTTCAGGAAGGTTTGTAAATGTTTCATATGTTATTATTCAGCCTTGATCAATAATATATTAATACAGTAGCTGAGACCAGTCTTATGACTGTAAGAGTCCTCTCACTTACATTCTAAGGGTACCAGAACTGCTCACATTTGAGTTGTGTTTCTCATAACCTAAGAATGAATTTGAGACTTATTTTACTATCATAAAGGTGGTCTCACTGGCCATATTAACATGGAAAATGCCATTGTGTATGCTGCTGCATTGGAAAATTAGCTGAATCTCAGCCACCAGGATAAAACAATTTAGAAAAGCAGGAAGGTTAAGATGGCCATTGTGACAGTAGTAGGAATTAGGGCTGGCAGTATAGCCTAGAGGTTAGAGTAATGAGCTGTGAAGGAGCTTGGTACACCCAACAGACCTGGGTTTGATTCTCACAACCTCAGCTTGCATACTGTGTGACACTGAGCAAGTCACTTAACCAACCCAGTGCTCCCGATCACCCCTGAAAACAGGCACTTGTGCCTAGTGGGTCTTACCCAGTTACCAAAGAATAAAGTAAAAAACATTATTTGCTCTGACCCGTCTTCTGCTTTTCTAGATAGAAATCATCCTTTCAGCCCTAAACAGTGGTTGCTTGGGCAGAAAGGAAAGGTTAAAATCTGTGTGTGTCTTTCAAGGGTTTCTGTCTCCCAAAATGGTCCAGTGGATGGACATTTCCACTCCCATTACCCAGCCAGGAGCATGGTAGCAGTAGTTGAAAATACCGCCCCCAAGCTGACCACCCCATTGACTTCATCTCCAGTTGCATCTTCACTCACCATCCGATCAAAATTAAAGCATTTATATCACAGAGATCAAAGAATCAGAAGATTAACTGCAAGATGCATTGCAACTGTATACTTTATCTCAACAAGTCTTACCTGTGAAGCAGTATTGAAAAAGTGCATTGGAGAGTCTTTTGATAGGATCCTTAGTTAGACTGAGAGGTTTAATATCTGTTTCAGTACTCTAACAGCGAAGATGGTTCTTTGTATGTCAGATGTAAAAAGAACATTGTAGAAGGTGACAGAAACTGATAAAAAAAATCAGTTTTGTTTCTGACTTACAAATGCAATGGTAGCAAGGATACTTGCATTGGGATCCTCCAATGCCACTAAAGTATTAGGAAAACTTAAACCTGACTAGAAAAATTAAACAACTTGAAAACCAGATCTGGCACAAAAATGTGCACATAGTGAGTTTTTAGATAAGAAGTTTCCATCTGCAAGAGACTTAATGAAAGAAGTTGTAATATCCACCTTTGACTTGCCCTCAATTAATCCACGATTATTGCCTAAGGCTTTTCAAATGCCCCCGAAAATCCACCAGAACTCAGAGCATTTTGCTGGGTGCAGCTGCTTCAGGAGACTTATCAACTGCAGATATTACAAAATCTATTACCTTATACTGGCAGTGTTTAACTTCAAATCAAATGAGGAGCTCATTTTGAAATTGACCAGAAGGAAGTGAGTGTTTTTATACAGGTACACCAGATACTACATTTATTCTAAAAATGTGCACCAGACCCAGTAGAGTTGTTGGTGCTTTTTGGCATATCACCAGGGTGTGTCAGAAACTGCATGTAATTCAGTTTATATGGGCAAGCAAATGTGAGGATATTCAAGAAAAGCAAAGAATATTTTTCATTGACACTGGTCAGGTTGCTGCCTTTTAGAGATCCACTATGCACACGAATCAGAAGAGGAGTTAATGGTACCAACAACATCAGACAGAAATATTATGGATCTTTTATGGATCTGGTAAAGGTGACTGAAGCTACAGTATTAATCCCTGAATTAAGCGAGTGGTACCTAAAATCAGGTCCCACCTCAGTGTGAGGCTGGACTCATTAGCATTTTTGCAAACAATTCATTTCTTTAACTTATGCTGAGTTTAGATATTTAGAATTTATTTGGTTGATCCAGCCGTCCCTCCTGCTGGCATTATGAATGAGAGCGCCCCTAGTGGCATGCCCACAACCTCCACAGCTGTGCCAAGAATGATGTATAAGATGATGAGCAGCTGCTTAGGGATCCTGTGTAATCAGAGTTATTAATAGCACCGTACATCTCAATGCTATACCAAGGCCAGGTATAGATTGACAATCGACAGCCAGTGTATACCTGCCCACAGTATAGGACCAAGATATGTGCAGTGCATACTGGAGTAATTAATAGCTCCAATTATACAAGACCCCTCTGCACATCCCCGCAGCTGCTCACCACCGTACACAGCATTCTTGGGACAGCCACAGGAGATCGTGGTGCACCAGGGGTGTAATATGCATTCAGAATGCCAGTGGAGGGATTAAGCAAGATTAACCAGATAAACTGTAAATAACTAAACCCAGTGTCAGTTAAAAGAAATTAATTGTTTGCAAATGCTAATCGGGCCCGCTCACACCGAGGTAGGCTCATTTCAGGTGGATCTTCCTTTAAGTGCTACTTTCATTAAGAAATACAGTATTTTAATATTCCCTTTTCGTTTCTATCATGATCTGAAGTAGAATTATATCCTGAGAACTGACTATTGACCTGCAGATGTTGGGAACTCTGAATGTTAAATTTTGTTTTTTCCTTATTTTACTTGAGGTGTCCCTCATGTTAGGCTTTCATGGTTACAAATATGCAACTTAACATTTAAAAAAAGATAATGAGGATTCTAGTTATGTGTCATTTAGTAGGCTTTTGGTTTTCATTAGTTTGTGTAGAATTTATGATTTAAATTTAAAAAAACTCAGCTTGAGAAAGTGTATTTTTATTTTACTAACATTTGAGCATCTATGGACACTTAATTGACTGATGCTGGGGGTGTATTATATTAGTACATTGTTTTTCTTTATGTTGCTTCCCTCCAATGAACTGGGCTTGAATGTATCATGTACTTCCATTATTATAAGTATTTTTTCTGTCATGAAAGTTAATGAAATATGTAAGTGCAATATACTAGAAAACAGAAATAATGTGTAACAAAAGAAACATTAGACTGGAAGGTAATGTATAACAAATGAAACATTAGACTGGAAGACTTTGCCATGATGAAAGACATGGGGCAGCATTTTCAATATGTGTGAATGCTGTGTCCAGGTGTGCCATATAAATGGCGCACCGGGCTTGCAGCACTCATCCACTGACAATCGAGATTTTCTATCCTGTGCAGTAACTGTCGCAAGCTAAACCAACTTTTTGTGGTCTAGCTTGCAGGAATCCTAAGGACCTTTTTTATGGATCTTGTACCAGATATGTGGTGCAAGCTGCCGTAAATCATGGGTACTATTGCAACTGCAACCGAGATTGTGAAATCAGGGCCGTTGCGGCAAAGGTGTGTAGTGCACCACCAGATCCTAAGTGCTGTGGTACAGGGCTTGTCACATGCCTTGTGCCACCATTTGAAAATCCAGCCAATGCTGTCCAAGGGTTTGGCATGGCTACATGAGGCTGGTAATGCAGAGCACATGGGGATAAGTTTGAAGAAAGTGCTCAAAGCAGCTGCTGAAGTCTACATTCCTATAAAAAATAAGGGAAAATCAGGAAAAATGTGGCTTCAGCTCAACAAGGAGCCAAGGTACATAATTCTAAACAAAAGAAGGTTTATAAATGTAGATAAGTGTTGGGTTGCTACCAGACTTTAAAGGAGTACACAGCAACACTGAGTGACTGCAAAACAAGAATTAAGACAACAAATGAATGGCTGGAAGTTAGGACAGCAGCAAAAGCTGCATGAAAAATACCAAAGTCTTCTTGCAGTTCATAAATGGAAGTAGGAAGGTGAGGGAGGGGATTGGACATTTGAAAACATAGGTTTCAGGACCTGTGAGAGATCTAGAGGCAAGGACTGACATGCTTAAAAAATACCTCACTTCAGTGTTCACCAAAAGGCTCCTGGTGGGGGAAGGGACTTATAAGAAGAGGATATAACATTGTGGGTAACAACAGTTCAACCATCTGACATTACATCTTCCATGGTATACAGTATGACTACCTGGCAAAGATCAAGCCAGGTATGTCCAAAGGTACAGACAGGGTACATTACAGGGTCCTAGGAGGACTAAAGGAACAATTGCTGGGCCACTCACCATAATCTTTTAGGATTTGTTCCAGACAGGTGTAGTTCAAGAGGACTGGAAAGTAGTCGATATGCTCCCCATCTTCAAGAAGGGGGTAACATCACCCTCAGGTAACTGCAGGCTGATCAGCTTGACATCAGTGGTTGGCAAGCTCCTCGAGGCCATTATCAAGGACAGGCTATAGTGCTTTTGTCTGAGGCCAAGATTCTTGACTCACTCATCATAGCTTTATGAAAGGAAGATCATACCTAACCAACCTGATAATTTTCTTCAGATTGTTGAGCAGGGTGGTAGGCTGGGGCAAGGCCATGGACATAGTCTGTCTGAACTTCAGCAAAGCCACTGATATTGTGGATCATGATAAGCTGCTGGGAGAAAGTGGTATACATGAGACATACCTTAGAAGGATTATCTGTCTTGGGGATAGGAAGCAAGGTGGGGGGTGGATGGGAAGTACTCCTAGTGGAGTGGTATTTAGCATCATCCTTATGCATCAGTTCTAGGGCCACTGCTATTCAACATTTTCATCATTATCTGAAACTTGGGCCTCCAGCAGGTCACTTAAGTTTGGGATAACACTAAGCTAGTCCAGTGTGGTGGACTCTTAAGGATGGAGACAAACTTCAGGAGGATTTGATCAAGATGGGCAATTGGTCTGACTCTTGGATCCTCAGATTCACTGTAGCTAAATGCCAGGTACTGCACTTGTGGAGGAAAAAGAGAGGCAGAAATTACATACTTTGTATGGCTCCTCTTGCTGTAGTCAAGGGGGAAAGAACCCTTGGCGTATTAATGGGCAGGATGAATGAAGCAGCACAAGTAGTGTACAGCCACTGTCAGGAAGGTCAGCAGAATGTAGGGGTACATCAAAAGGGGATGATCATCAGAGCAGGGGTAGTACTCCTGTCACTTTACAGGGCCCTGGTCAGGCCTCACATGAGGACTGCATGCAGTTCTAGTCACCTGAACACAAAAAAGGCACTGAGGCAGTTGAGGGATGCAACACAGGGTGCCACTGAAATGGTTGGCCTAATGGGGATGAAAGTTGTGATGGAGGCTGTATGCCCTTAACATGTTCACCTAGGAGAAAAGAGTAGAGGGCACATGAGCTCAGTCTTTTGCATACTCAAGGGTATGAACAAGATTGAACAGTTGGGATATGTTATCTAATGTCCTGTGGCAGGACACAGGGACAGGCTTTAAAAGACGAGGTGGTAAACTCAGAGGTTTATGTTAGGAAGCACTTTTCTCCCAGAAGGCGGTTAACCTATGGAACCGCATATCAGTGGAGACAATTGGCATGAAGAATTTACAGGACTTTGAGTTATGCCTGGAAAAATGTTTGCCTTCCAAGCCAGTCATGGTTCACCCTAGGTAGTAATGTGGGTAAGGAACCCCTTTAATTTGTTTCTTGTTTGCAAAGCATACTTATTTCATCCCTCCTTGTGAAGTAGGGTGGTGAGAATGGACAAGATTAATCTAGAATCCCTTTGAACATTAAAATTCCTGGTCAATTTTTGTATAAAATATTATAATTTTGAAACTCTTAATCATATGTGCTATCTTTTCTCTAGGGAGAACAGTCACAGGTGCTCAAGACTAGACTTTGTAGCACATCATGTTTTCAGTCACCTACTCATCTTTGTAGCCTTCACTGTAATTTTCCTTAATCCTTTATTTCATTTTTGTAATGCACAGTAAAGAACTCACACAATTCTTTAAAAGTGATCTGTCCAGTGCCTTCTATAGGGGTATCATTGCCTCCTTTCTCTGTTATTTATGGAACCTAGCATTCTGTTGACTTTGCTGGTTACTTCTGAGCACTGTATGGGTTGTTGCAAAGAGGATGCTAGATAATAACCCCAAAATCCATATCCTGCTCTGTCACATCTTCAACTCCACCATCATTTAGTTTGTAGGCCCATTTTTGATTGCTCCTACTAGCTATCCACTGCAGACTGTGGTGTTTCAACCTTAGGCTTTCTGTCAATTCTCTTCACCTGTCTGCATTTAATCTCACAGTGTTTGACTAACAGGTACTAGAAAGCAAAGTATTAATTTGAACACTGACACAACCAGTGTAACTTTTAATTTCCATGAATGTTTTGTTTAACCTGCTTTAATTTGTTAGTTTAATCTATTATCATGTTCATCACTTTCAAAAACCTTTATGTTTCATAAATAAAACATATGATTATTGTTATTGGTTTAACCATAGGTGTATTGCTTGCACATCCCCATTGAACTGCATCTGGCATCTGTCAGATGAACAACCTCGATAAATCAGTCTTACTGTAATGTTTCACACTTTCTGCTCTTGACCATCCTTGCCAGCTTTCTATCATTTGCAAACTTCACAACAGGGCTGTTTTTGTTCTCAATTCTCATCATTAATGAACACGATAAACAGAAATAGACCTAGCACTAACCCTACATGAACCACACTAGTCACTGATACTAGTTGTTCCATTACGGTTACCTCACCTAAAATCTTCCCCATCTACCAAACCATGTTATCAGTCAGTTCTTATACTGTGCTCAGTCAAATGTGCAATGGGGTTTCCTTAATAATAATCTTTAATATTTTGTCTACATCTGAGGTAAGGTTAACTGGATTTCATTCCCTAGATTTTCCTAGATCCCTTTTTGAGCAAGGGGATTATGTGTGCTATTTTCAAATCCTCTAGCATTCGTCCAGCTTTTAAGGATTTTCTAAAAATCTCAACCAGAGGCTCATTTCCTATCAATAACCATATATAGCTGGAATGCAGCTGGCAAGAGACAGATTCTTTAAACCAGCATTGCCTCTGAAGCAGACATTATAAATAGAACTGCCTTCCAAGCTGGGCTTTAACCTCTACAGCTAAAAAGCTCAGCTTCACTGCTGTGTCAGCCATGTGGCAGAGTGAGAAGGTCTACAACCTGATAAACAATCAACTGAAAGTCTGAATCAGAAAAGATCCCCAATGTTATTTTTGTCAGTATTTCACTAGAGTGGTGCTCCATGGCAGTGTGGGTTAGAATAGTAAATAAATAGGAAAAGGAATTTAAATGTGATGAAGAATAAGTGCCATAGTAAAGTGTTGCCTCTGAGGAAGCTGTTACTAAAGAAATATGTCCCTTGCAGTGGAGCTGCACACATTTTCTGAGATAACATGCATATAATGGCATTATATTGTCAGTGGTACAGCCTCCATCTATACAGTAGGGGCACTAGCTGTGATGGCTGCAGTTCAGCGGCTATCATAGACCTGAATCTTGGTTTAACAGAATGAGCCTACTATCTTTTACATACACTTGTGGGAGACTTACTGACTAATTTCAACTTTTAGGAAATTATAGAAATATTGAGCACAGCTGTTTTGTGCATTAAGAGGTTAAACTCCTTGACTTGCTGCCGGAGGTATGAAGGTAGAGAGAGGTGCTGGAAAGGGTGAGAACTATATGTCTGGCATTGTGATACTACTTTTAAAAGTGTTTGGAGAAAAGCATTCATAGAAGTTGCAGAACTGGAAGAAGGTCTGCTGATACTGTAATCAAAATCATTGTTTTCTACTTTGTTTACCAGGATAGCCTATCTGGGATGCAACATCTTATTTTCTAGAGGGGGGATGCTTCTATCTCCATTTTCAGCTGGGAGTGCCGAACCACAGAGTTCAGAGTTGTCAAATGACATTTCCAGAGTTATACAGTGAGCCATTGGCTTTGTGGGATTTGAACCTGTGATCTATTATTCTACTTATTAGCATTCCAGTCACAGGATCACATTGCCTTTCTAGAGGACGATGGCCTGGCTTCAGTTCCCTGTTGGATAGTGCATGCACAGACATTCAGGTTGACACACTAGTATGACTTTTGTATAATGCTTGAAGAGCGTTCCAGAGTACTGGACCATAGAAAGAAGGCCATGCTGACCATAAAATAGGCATATGGTTCTGAGGAGCCCATTATTCCTACTTGAGGTAGGAGATGATGACACTGCTGGCATGCTCAAATGGAGCAGTTGCAGAGGCTGTAAATACTCAGGAGGCAGGACCATTAACTTTCTCAAACATCAAGCATGGAGTGAGACAAAGCGTTATTGGTTAGATCATTTGTGTTATAGGGGCCAGCAGTCCATTTTCCCAGATGGTTGTAAATTACTGAAAGGTGCTTTTCTATAAGCTCTGCACAGCTGCTGGATTCACCATGCTGTAGCTAGGGAGCATGGAATGGTGAATAGTAATCCTTGTGCTACCTCTCTTAAATGAACAGCATTTGGATTCAAGGATGTGGTTTTTCAAGAATAGGTTGCAAATAATTATATAAAGTTTGGAGATTTTTTTTAAGACACTACCTATTTTCCATGCAGTCCTTCCCCCCCGTTGCTCTTGTGCCCCCCACCCCACTCCTTATGCTGATGTTCCAAGATATCACACTCCAGTCAGAAGACAAGAATATGATTAACTTTTTCCACTGAACTCTCCATGCATCAGGCAGTAGGAGGAGCATTTCAACAATTCAGCTGGTCCCTGATAAGACCTGATCCATCATCTCTATGCTATGTTTAGTCTCCACTGGTCTAAGAAAGCATAGTCTCAAGACAGTCCTAAATCAACCACTGCCCCCTCCCTAGCCAGGAGGGAAGAGGGGATGGCTCACTTTTCCAGGACCCAAATGAAGCATGGATTCACAGCAGGAAGGTCATGTCAAACAAATCAAATTCATTTCTTTGACTGGGTGACCAAAGTAGTAGTCCAGGGAGGGGCTGTGGACATGGCCTAGTTAGACTTTAGCAAGGCATTTGACACAGTCCCACACAAAAGATTAATAAACAAATTAGCCAGCCTGGGAGTGGGTCCCAGGGTGGTAGCCTGGGTAAAACACTGGCTGAACAACAGGACACAGTGGGTAATAGTAAATGAAGTTCACAGTGAAGAAAGGAAGGTTGTTAGTGGGGTACCGCAGGGTTAAGTACTAGGGCCGGTCCTTTTTAATGTCTTTATAAGTGACATTTCGGAGGGACTGGAGCGGAAGGTATGTCTCTTTGCAGAAGACACAAATATCTGCAATAGAGTTTATAAGCAAGGTGGGGTGGAAAGCGTGAAAAGGGACTTGGCAAGGTTGGAGGAATGGTCAAATGTATGATAGCTTAGATTCAATGTAAAGAAGTGCAAAGTAATGCACCTGGGAAACAAAAACTCAGGGCAAGAGTACACAATGGGGGGTGAGATACTGACAACAACAAAAGTGGAAAGGGACCTGAGGGTAGTCATATCAGACAACCTAAAGGTGGGCCAACAATGTGAGAAGGCAGTAAGCAGGGCTGGGGGGATACTGGGATGCATAGGGAGAGGCATCACCAGAAGAAAACAGGAAGTTGTTGGCCCTCTGTTTCTATGTTTCTATGCATCAGCCTGTAGGGGGAGCACTTCAAATATTCTGCTGATTTCTTCTTAAAAATGACCTTCATCTCTGTATGGCACTTAGTCTCCACTAAGCAGAGAAGCTGGAGCCCCATTCGAATCCAAAGCAAAGCACTTCCCAACACACAGGTCAATGTGAATCATAGAAACATTGAAACATAGAATTTGATGGCAGACAAGGGCTGCTTGGCCCACCTAGTCTGCCCATTTCCCTACTTAACAGATAAGCTGCACATCCTAGTTAACCAACAGCCTACTTCCTCCTACCCCCCATTAGAAATGACTTATGCTTGTCCCATGCATTCTTGAATTCCACCACTGTTTTTGACTCTATGACCTCCTCAGGAAGGCAGTTCCATGCATCTACAACCCTCCCTGTGAAGAAATACTTCCTCATCTTCAAATTTTGCCACCTTGTTCTTGCACATCTCTTTTTCTGAAAGATGCTACCCTCTTGGACTTTGTTGATTCCCTTCAAGTATTTGAAAGTTTCTATCATGTCTCCCTTCTCCCTTCTTTCCTTGAGGCTATACATCTTAAGCTCTTTCTTCATATATCTTCTGGTGCAGACCCTGCACTACTTTGGTTGCCCTCCTCTGGACAGCCTCCACCCTGTCTGTGTATTTGCAGAGATGGGGTCTCCAGAACTGTACACAGCACTGCAGATGTGGTCTTACCAACTGTCTGTACAGAGGGAAAACAACTTCCTGTTTTCTACTGGTGATGCATCTCCCTATGCATTCCAGTATCCTCCCAGCCCTCCTTACTACCTTCTCACATTGCTGGCCCATCTTTAGGTCATCTGATATGACTACCCCAGGTCCCTTTCCATTTTTGTTGTCAGTATCTCACCCCCATTGTGTACTCTTGCCCTGGGTTTTGTTTCCCAGGTGCATTACTTTGCACTTCTTTGTGTTGAATCTAAGTTGCCATATATTTGACCATTCCTCCAACCTTGCCAAGTCCCTTCTCATCCTTTCCATCCCACCTCGCATATCAACCCTGTTGCAGATCTTTGTGTCATCTGCAAAGAGACATACTTTCCCTTCCAGTCCCTCTGCAATGTCACTTATAAAGACATTAAAAGGACCGCCCCAGTACTGAACCTCCCGGTACCCCACTAGTAACCCTCCTTTCTTCACTGTGGACTCCATTTACTATTACCCTCTGAGTCCTGTTGTCCAGCCAGTGTTTTACCCAGGCTACCACCCAGGGACCCACTCCCAGGCTGGCTAATTTGTTTATTAATCTTTTGTGTGAAACTGTGTCAAATGCCTTGCTAAAGTCTAACTAGGCCATGTCCACAGCCCCTCCCTGGTCTACTACTTTGGTCACCCAGTCAAAGAGATCAATTCAATTTGTTTGACATGACCTTCCTGCTGTGAATCCATGCTTCCTTGGGTCCTGTGCCCCACTGGCCTCTATGTACTCAACAATTCTTTCCTTCAGAGTGATTTCATCATTTTCCCTACCACTGAGGTCAAACTGACAGGTCTGTAGTTTTCTGCCTCTGTCTTGCTCCTACTTTGGTTTAACTTCACCACCTTTCACAAAGGTTTTAGCATGAAGCTGGACTATAGCTAGAGGTCAAATCCAGCCTTCAAAGCAACCTATCTACACTAGAACTTGTTTTTAAATTTTTGGTTTTACCCCTGAGAGCTGAATGAGAATCAGGACCTTGTTTCCAACAGGGTGCTATCTCTGCTCAGTTTGGCAGCTAGAAACATAGAAACATAAACTTGACTACAGATAAGGACCGCTTGGCCTACCTAGTCTGTCCATTTCCCTACCTAATGGATAAGCTACACATCCTAGTTAACTAACAGCCTTGCTCCTCCTATCCCCCTCTAGAATTGCCTTATGTCTGTCCCATGCATTCTTGAATTCCCCCACTGTTTTGACTCCAGGACCTCCTCAGGAAGGCTCTTCCATGCATCCACAACCCTCTCTGTGAAAAAATACTTCCTCACATTACCTCTGAGCCATCCACCTCTATCTTCAAATTGTGCCCCCTTGTTCTTGCACATCTCATTTTCCTGAAAGATGCTACCCTCTTGGACTTTGTTAATTTCCTTGAGGTACTTGAAAGTTTCTATCATGTCTCCCCTCTCCCCCTTTCCTCAAGTGTACACATATTAAATAGGAGGGAATGAAGCACTGATAGGTTCAAGGTCACACTCCAAGAAAGTGATGATGGTGGTATTTAAACTGGGATTTTTGGTCCCTAGTTAGGTGATTAAAGGGTCACACCACACAACCTTCCTAATTAATGAGAAATATTGAACTGCATGGGTTGAAATCTAAAGTTATTTACTAAAATTAATTGTACAACTGTAATGCATTTTTCTGTTAATTGAAGTGTATTTTTATGTTTGCTTGTTAGCGCACAAAGAAATATACTGAGGTTAGTAGAGTATAGCAGAGGTGTGGCAGTGTTTGGCCAATTCAGTGAACACTTTCAGGCACATTCTCAGCTACCAGTCAACAGGAAGCTGCTGATGATGGCAGTTTCAGATCAAGTGTCAAACCTGAAAGAAATCTGCCACTCAGTCATATATAGTTTCATCATTGCAGCGGCAGATCTCTTCCCTCCTTCCCAGCAACCAGGTACATTCCAGCCATGTGCATTACAGTGCACAGTAATGTGCATGGCTGGACTTATGAGCAACTCATTTTACTCAGTGTTGCTTTCCCAGTGAAATAAATAAATGAGCCATGCCACTGCTTTGCATAATTGGTGGATCCTGCTGCCCTCCACATACTCCCTCAAAGCCAACATCAGGATGCACAATCCCTTGTCAGCATACCTCCCACAAGCCCAAACATATCTTTTGCTGACAACATGGTGCCCAATCCCTGTGTTGGCATGTCCCTCTCCCACTATTGTGGCACACTGGGAGACCACCCCAGTGTGCCAAGTAATCTTATCTTTCTCTGACACAGGGATGCCCACTTCTGGTGGCAGATGCCCCCACGTCACCTTTTTTTCAACTGATATTGGAGTACCCAATCCCAAGGTCACATTGATCCCCCCCTCCACTAGTCTGGCACACTGTGATCCCACCCCAGTATGCCAAAATCCATTTTGTAATATTTCACCTGTAAAAAATAAAAGAAAATAGTCCCTCGTCATACCCGCCAGCCCCTTCCCTCCCCCAACCCGCACCCTCCCTCTGCGCATCCCACCTTCCTGCATCCCCTTCACCCATACTTACCTCCGGAGGTCAGGAGCAGTGATCTTCTGTGGACCAGAAACATGTCTGTACTATTTAAAGACCAACTGGGAACTGAAGAAATGATGGTAAGCCCTATAATGGCAGTGAATGGGGGGGTTTCAATTTAGGGTGATATCTCAGCCAATGTTAGGAGTTTTAATCTCAAATTTTTAACATGGGGTTCTTGGGACCCACCTCGTGATCACTGGCACTGTCATCTTGTTTCTCAGTCCTGACAGGTGATTTCACGGTCACTGGACAGAATCACCTTTGGGACTGATTAACGAAACAACAGTGCCACTGTTCATGAGGTGGAGTCCCAAAAAGCCCATGTACCAAGCTAGTAAAAAAACTCTAAAATGATTATGCTTATGAACATACATTGTGCAGTTTATACACACACTCATAACTTTGCCAGGTTTTAATATTTTCTACTCCAAATTTCCAACATTACATTTTTCACACATCCTATGAACAGTACAGCTGTCATTTTTGCATCCTGCCTGTGGTGCAGAATGGCACAGTCGCATGAAATCAACTTTTGGGACAGATTAATGAAATCACAGTGCTGCTGTTCATGAGAGGAGGTCCGAAAAGGCTATGTTGAAAATTAGGCAAAATAATTCCAAAAAATAACTGCGTTACGAGTGTGCATTACACAATTTCTGTGCATGCTCGTAACTTGGTCACTTTTTCATGTTTTCACTCCAGATCTTCAACATTGCCAATTTTTTACACCTACTCATGAACAGTATAGCTGTCATATTTCACATCCTGCCCAAATGTCTTTCTTGCGGTTGCACCAAATGGGCGCATTCACTGTGCAAAATCACCTTCTACAACTGAGTAACGAAATAATAATGCCACTGTTCATGAGGTGGCTCCCAAAGCCCATGTTGAAAACTTGGAGTGAAAATACCAACAAACACCCAGGGCATTAGGGTTTCCAACCATGAAATCCCACCCTGTACAGACTGACAGGCATCAGGGGTGTGACTTGGGGTCATTGGCCGTGTAGCTCATGCCATTCCACCCCCACCCTCAGCCACTGACGGGTAATGAGGTGTGCCTTGGGGTCTTCAGCCCTAACATTTACCTCATTCTCCTATACTACACCCATCTCAGCTTACTTCCTTATGGACTGGGGTGAGCATAAGGGCCAAAAACCCTAGGGCACACTGTGGTACCTGTCAGTGTCTGCAGGTGGGGTGAGGTAGAATGGCATGAGCATTATGACCAACAACCCAAAAGCACACCCCATTGCCTGTCAGTCTCAGCAGTGTGGGGTTGGGGGTGGTGGTTGGAGTTAGTTCAGTACTGCACTGCCATTTTAATTTTGCATCTCTCTAACTCATGCAGTACCAATACCAATACCAGCAAGCAAACATTCAGCATTGACAAATGTTTGTTTTTATACTGTAGTCTATATTCTTATTCTATTGTACCTTCAGTATTTTGTCTTCAGTTGCATATCTTGTATTGCTTACTCCCTGTCCCACATCCTCCAGGATATGGCTTGAAATGAGCTGTCATCAGTTTAGTGTGTCTTTCCTGGTAACTCTTTTGAAATAAATGAATGAATAAATTAATTAATTAATATTAGACAGTGTTGTATTAGGACTATGACTATTTTTTCCTTGTAATAGATTTCTACTTTAAGGTGCTTTCATCTTCATTTGAAAAGTAATTTAAAAAACAGTTAGTTTACCAACCTTGAAGAAAAGGGAATGAAATAGTCTCATAGATCCAGTCTATAAAACTGGAAGATTTCAGTCCTCACCAAAAACAAGATGTTGAGTAATTGTGGATTAATATAAAATTACAAGAAACAAAATGTTAGACTCATATAAAAGTAGCACAGAACATGGAGGGGGAAAGGAGGGTTGATATTTTAGTGATGGTACCCTGAGCCTCTGAGGAAGGGTGCCAAAAACTAATAAAACTACTACTATCAGTAATTATTTTACAGCCAGTGATCCAAAGTGTTTTACTGTAGAAAACAGCTTTTACAAGCAGGATCTCAAAATGGCATAAACGACCAAGTCCATTGTTGTGGCTGTTTAGGGGGACAGCCATACTGCTGTCATGTTGTGATGGGGAGCTACATGACCCAGTAAGGAGGGAGTGGTCTGCGTAGTTTTACAAAATGGGTTAAACATATTGAATCCTGATTGGTGGAAAGCAACTTTCACCCAGGATTTATCCTAACACAACCTCACAGGTGAAACAATTGCCACAAATGGTTTACTTATGATTTGAATATAAATTGATCCAATTTATAATCACACAGGAGAGTACAAGGACATGTGTTAATGGCATAATACCAAATTTCCTTTGGTTGAAGACATTTGGCCTGTTGTCTTTGCCACAAATGCACCCCAGGTGTTACATTATCCCAGCACAACACATGCTCTGCGATGCCTTTTTGCTCAATTCATGCAGTCCCTGCTGGCCAGCCAAGGATCCGCATTAATTTGGGAGTGAAGGCAGCCACTTCTCTGTCCTCCCAGCTTGAGAAAGGAGGCTGGCATAGAAACCTTACCACTAAGAAAGGGACAGGATGAAAAAGGCAAACATGGTGCAAAACAATATAATTAAAACAAAAAGAAAATGCTTCCTCATACCTATTAAACAAGATTTACATCTAACCACACCCAAACGCTTGTTCTTAGTGCAATAAAAGACATCAGTTGACCCCCATATCAAGGCTGGTAATGAAAATAATTGATCAGATCTGAAAGCAATAGTCTGAATGGGACTTTAGTATAAGAAGGGTTAAACTACTCAGACAGCAGAGATTAGTGAATGCTTAGAACTACTGATGGCATTGCTATTTTTATTACCATTTGACTTTAATCTAAATCCCATTCCAATCAAATTCCAATGCAATTTGCTCATGAATAGTTCTTGTGATCACTTGACCCTTCTCTTCAGGCTTTATCTGCTGCTGCATTATAAACTAAAATAATAATAATAGTGATAGCAGGCAACTGAGTCCCTTATGCAAGAGAGTTGAGGGCAGAATGTCTCCTCAGTAGTGGCAGAGTCTGGGGATCCAAGTAGTGTGGGCAGGTGAACCCTTCTATTTTCTTTTGCCCAGAATCAATCATTGTATTTATTCTAATTGTATCATAATAGTCCCCCAGGAACTCAGTTCAAATGAGCTTGACATTATTAAATTTTTAATGTCCTGAATTTCATAGCTGAATGAATATTTAAAGTATACGTCCTAGCTTAAGTTATGATGATGAAGAAATTAATGGAACGTCTTGTTTAATGCATCGGTACAGCCTGATGTGCATGAGGAAAAAGTCAGTGTTTTGACATAATTAGACAGAAGGAAGGCATAATGATACATTAATCTTAAGGAGTAGGGCACAGTGAATGGCCCTTGACAGACCCTACAAAGGAAACATTTATGCATTCTTCTCCATGAATGTGTAGAGTGTATGATCATGGACTGGATGTAGAGTTGGCATTGTGGTTGGAAGGCAGATCAGCAATGGCATCCCATCATCATGAAGTTATGGCAATATTTTATCAATGTATCTGGATGGCAAAATATTTTGTCAAATGTTTAGTTTCGTTTTATTTTGCTAACTCGGTGAGCTCTCAGAGAACAGGTTCCTTTTTCAGGAACAGCTTAGTCTGTTAGCAGAACAGGAAAACAGCAGCACACATTTACACAATTGGAAAGAGAGCAATTGGACAAGTACAATGTTTTGTCAGAAGGAATAATCACAGATCTTGGTACAGTATTCAAATTAAAGTATGCTAATTACATTACTAACAGGTGCATTTTACAGAGTTGAGCAAATAGTCCATAAAGTTTACATTGAAGTTAACTCATAGCTGTCCCAGGACTCAAAATGAACAACAAACATCAGTTAGAAGTGAAATGCACTCAGTAACTAAGCTGACTTTGAAACTGTTGGCAACAATGATAATTTATTTTCAGAAACAAGACGTAACAGCTGCCAGTATGTCAGTCCAGTTAGCCAAATGCATACATGTCTAACACACTGATACAAATAAGTACAGTACAGGCCAAAACGTCAACTTACACTAGAGGAGACCTTAATGCCCAGGCACATTGCTACTGAAAGAGCTTCATTAGGGATACAAATATCTCTCTATATATCTATATGTGTATATATATATATATATATATATATATATATATATTACTATATTCACATAAAAAAACTTTCTTAATGTATCAGTTAATGCTGAAGCAACAAATATAGTTAAATGAGGCATTATGGTTTGAACCCTAACACTCCTACCCT
Source organism: Neoceratodus forsteri (assembly GCA_016271365.2). Classification (NCBI taxonomy): domain Eukaryota; kingdom Metazoa; phylum Chordata; order Ceratodontiformes; family Ceratodontidae; genus Neoceratodus; species Neoceratodus forsteri. The sequence continues at coordinate 6,342,764 of JADMNL010000036.1, forward strand.
ACCACCCTTGGGGTCATCAGCCTAACTCTCACCACATTCCATATGTAAGGAAGCTGAGATGGAACAGTATAGCAGAATGAGTGTGAGAGTTAGAGCTAATACCAAGGCACACCCTAACACATGTTGGTGTTTGGAGGGTAGGTGGGTAGGGTTGGAGGTTGGTAGGGTTCGAAACCCTAATGCTTCATTTCCCTACTTTTGTTGCATCAACCATAACTGATGTATTAACAAAGTCTTTTGCAATGAATTTCTTTACTTTTTGAGAAAGTGTAATATACAGTGTGTTGTGGTTGTATCTCCCTTCCAACTTACAAAAAGGGATTGGCTCGTGAAAAGGGATTTTGATAGCTCACGTAAAGGGATTATAAAAAGTAATCCTTTTTGCGAGCTGTCACAATCCCTTTTTGTGAGACAATCCCTTTCTATGAGCTGTTACAATCCCTTTCTGAGAGCCAAGCAGTTTTCGTGAGGTAGAGCCATCTGGTCGTCATCTCATGAAAAGGGATTGGGACAGCTCGCAAAAATGGATCGGAAGTGAGTCACGAAAAGGGACTTTTAAATTTAAAAATATTTATTTTTTGACTAAAGTGAAGTACACAGTGGGTCATATGTCATTCACGCACAGGACTCTTCAGCGGTACAATACCCTTAACAAAGAAACACTTAGAGCTGCAATGCTTGGTCCCTTTAAAAGGCAACTCCAACTATTCCTCCTCTCTACCACTCAATGTGACTGCCTCTTCTAAGGAACTGTCTACTCAATTTACCCTAGTCAAAGGTGACCTGTAACCTCCCATAGAGCTCCACACTTTTGTTACCAGCTTCCCCAGCTCTCACACCTTATCCCCCTCCACCCCCCTGCCTCACCCACCCCTCCCCTCTCTAATGGCACTTTCAGATATGGGGTTCTGCAGCCCCATCCACCTCACACTTTTGCCACCCACCCCTATCCTCTGACAATGGCCCTTTAGCTTGCCTACGTCTTCCTGATTCCCTCCTATCCTATACTAACTATATACTGTTCACCCTGAAACTTGTCAGAAACTGGCTTATGATGTTTCTCTCAAGTAATGGCTGTATATTTAAAGCTTAGTCATCTCTGTGTTTTAAGACTGTAACCACTGTCGATCTTTGTATGTATGTGACCCTACATCCTTCGACGTGGAACCTTTGTAAATGAGCAGTTCTTGCTCAAAGGTACTTGTAATCCTAGAGTTTAATAAAAAAATAAATAAATAAATAAACCTAATCCACTGAAGTGTGCAGGATATCCCATGAACAAAACACATAGCTGTCTACAGAATACATCCCTGGGGCAAGTTATAACATTTTGTTTGGGTACAAAAATTGAAAACAAGATGGCAGCTAGTAAAAAAGGGAATTTTTTGCCATGTAGATGCATTTTATAAATTCCTCTTTGTGAGTTGTCAAAATCTCTTTTCATGAGCCCAAATCCCTTTTTGAATCTGTGCAACTATCCAAAAGACTGAACTGAGCATGCTCAGAACCCAAAATTTCAAAATTGAATAACTTTGGAACGGATTCATATTTTTTCACCAAACTAATGCTGGCTTGTTCTTTCCTAAAATTTCAGACCAAAATTCAAAACTATGTGGCTGCAGTGCAGTGAGGAAAAAAAACAGCCAAAACAGGCAAAAAAAGTGATTTTTACACTATTTTCACTATGTGCAACACAAAAATTGCAAAGCTGATCAAAATAAAACTTGGTACGTCAGGAGATCTACTTCATGTTATGGAACATACCAAATTTTGTGCAAATACATTAAATGGTTGCAAAGTTATTAAAGTGCAAATTCTGAGATTTAACAGTAAACTGCCTACTCACCCCTAACTATAGTGTTCCTATGGTACCTATATATATAGTCATGGCAAAAAAAAGTCCTTTAATGCATCAGTTAGGGTTGTTTCCAGAACAACAAATGTGTGGAAATGCAATGTTAGGATTACCACCCCACCATACCACCCCACGCCCCCATCCTCAAACCCCTAACTCGCCATTCCCACCCCCACACACACACACACACATATGCAAGCAATACAAGACACATTGATCATCATGGTCCAGCCACTGTATGGGTTCTGCTGCAATCAGAGTGCCTTGTGGGTATACTCGCACACTGAACAACCATGGGAGATGGGCCACAGTAAGCATTTCTCTGTAACAAACATCAATAATAAGATTTAAGTAGATGCCTATATTTCAATTGTTAAGAAATGATGAAACACACAGTACGTTACCTATACATAGGTGTATTAGAAATAAGAGTTTGGATAACCGTAGTAATGTTTTGTAGTATACTTTACAAGCAACATGTGACAGCAACAGATGTAACATCCACAGCTAACCATAACATGCTGCTAATGAGTATTTTCAGTTAACGCAGCGGTATTACATGTGATGGTGCTAGTATCATACCTGAGCAGTATGTGAAAAGTACTATGTATCTGTCAGCTGTGTCTGTACTGCTACCACACGCCTATGTGGTGGCAGTGGTACCTGCAGCGAGTCAGTCTTTGAATTATGGCAAATAAAAAGCAGTATGTAGAAGGTTTGTGCACACTAGGTTTCACTTTATGAAAAAGATATGCCAGCAATAATGTGTCATCATACTGTGCTGGCGGTATGGAGCCAATCATACTGAATTTGATTTCCATTACATAGTGGTATGTGAAAAGGAGTACAGTGTTGTGATTATTGTGCTTACAGATGTGACTGAGTGGTATAGTGTCTTATAATCTTGCTTGTGTCTGGCATATGTGTGTGTGTGTGGCTGGGTGGGGGTGAAGAAATGTGGAGTTAGGGGTTTGAGGATGGGGGAGTGAGGTTGGGGTGGTGGGGTGGTAACCCCAACATCACATTTCCACACTTTTGTCACTGTGGAAACAACCCTAACTGATGCATTAACAGAGTTTTTTGCCATGAATTTCCCTTCTTTTTGAGAAAGTGTAATATGAATAGTAAATGGTAAGCTGCCCATTTCTGCATAATGATATGTGTTTGTGGGAGTGCAGGCCTTGTGCTCCACTTACACATAAGTGCAGATCCATACAGCAGCCCTATAGGCTAAGGAAGCCTTGTAACACTAATTTGCCCATATCTGTGGAAAGCATGCAGCTAGTAAAAAATTCAAGTGTGGATGTAATCATGAGAGTGAGTAGTTCTCACAACATAAAGTCAACCGAATCTGTACTGCACATTGTGTCTGAGATAGGGGCAGCAAAAAGTGCTGTGAATACAAAGTCTGTGGGCATAATAGTGGTTCTCAGACATGAAAATAAGCAATTGGAACAGTAAATCGCAAATATCTCGGAAACTGTACAAGGTAGAAAAAAAATCACATTTCATGGGTTTTAAGACCTTCCAACCTAGTTCTGAGCTTAGTACCCCTTTAGGAAGGGATTAAGAATTTTTGTGATGGAAAGTCCATATCTCGAACCATTTTCGAGATACGGGCTCCAAAAGGCATCACGGATGCCGCAATATTATCCTATTGGAAAAGTGCTGAACTTCAGAATGCTGTAACTTTGGACCCCTGTAATGTTTTGGAACTAAACCAGGAAAAGGTACATTTGTAGTACCAAGGCTTGCCACTTTGCAAATTTCAGCCAAAAAGACCAAACCATAGTGTTGCAGGAGGCTGGCAAAGATTTGCAGTTATTTTGAGCATACTTTCACAAAATACTTTTACAAATCACGAAAGTTTCACAAAACAAATCACGAAACTTTTGCATTTGCGAAAGTATTTTGCGAAAGTATTTTTCAGAAAAAGCTTAAAAACATATTTCTGGGGGGTTTAACCCCAAAAAAAATATGGCTAGCATCCTCGGGACCCGATTACACAAACACAGCAATCAGTGTTTACCCAGAGGGTCCCAATTTTAAACTACAGGCATTTTCCTGTGTCACTAACTGTAAACAAGATGACTGACTCACAAAAGTAAAAGGGCCAATTACGACAGTAAAAACAGCCTCTCACAAAAGTTTTAGGATTTTTGTTAACTTTTTCCATTGACTATAATGGGAAATTTGTTTTCTGAACAACTTCTGAACGGTTTAATATTCTTGCAAATTTTAGAAAGGCATATCGGTGACCAAGCAGCATCTTCTCTGAAGTTTTGGACTGAACAGAAAACAACCATGCGGGCTGTGGGCATGAGCAAAGAAACACACAAAAAGTCACCTTTTTGCATATTTTAGCAATTAGTAGCTCCACAACTGTACATCCGACCATAACACAGCTTGCCAGATTCAGAGATCTATGGTGCCAGACCATGCATGCAAAAGTTCAGGCAAATCCAATGTATGGTGGCAAAGTTATTAAGGTGCAAAATATAGGTTGTACATTAAAGTGGCTACTCAACCTAACTATAGTGGTGCTACACACCACTATTATATATATATATATATATATATATATATATATATATATATATATATATAGGTATATGAGGGATATACAATGTGGCTACTGGAAATGTGATTTTAGGGTTTTCAACCCTAAAATCCCACCCCTGAAACTAGGGAAAGCACAAGCAGGACCCCACCAACTCCACTGCATATCCCATATGTAGAGGCCCAGATATTCAAAGGTGTTGTACCATGCACAACCCACTGATGCGCCCCAACATGATATTCAAAAGGAAAAGTGCATCGCACAAATTCCGATCTTGTGGACGCATCAGTAATGTGTCACGAGCACAGGAAGGGGCGTGCCCATGCAAAACCTGCACAGCCGATATTCAGCCCAGGATGTGCAGAGTCGTGCATGTAACCTACCTGTGCCTGCACAAAGTTAAGCAAAAAAAAGGAACAAATGATGGCCACCCACAGGTGGCAGCTGCACCGCAGGGCCCGGCAACTGCCACCTGTGGGTAGCCACCGAACTCCTGCCACACCTGGCAGCACTCCGCCATGCCCATTGTGGGCATCCATGTAACAAACCCCCATCCAATATCCCTGGTGGTCCAGTGGACCACTACATTATGTCGCGGGCATCTGTTTAAATCACACTGGTCCCCTGCAGCCCGATCACGGGCATTTGTCTAAATGAAAACCCCCCTCTAATATCCCTGGTGGTCCAGTGGACTGATCACTGCCCGATCGTGGGCATCTGTTTAAATCACACACACCGGCCGTCAATATCCCAGGTGGTCCAGTGGACCGCACTCTGCCCAGTTGCGGGCATCTGTAAATCATAAAATAGTCCTGTTACCCTGGTGGTCTAGTGTACCTCTCCCAACTGCCCACTGAGCCCCACCGCCCGCTCCCCAGGTCGGCCCGGTGGTCGGCAGCACCCACCACGCCTGCTGTCCGCCGCCGCCCGACTGACAGCTCAGTAGAGGCTGCATGCCCTAATTGGGTCTGGCGTGAGCCAATGGGCATGCAGTCCATACCAGTACTAAGCATTCCATATATTCACTCACATTCATTCACATATCTGGAATGTGTAGTATGGTATTGGCTCACGCTGAGAACCATCGGTGTGCAGCCCTACCGAGCTGTCAGTCAGCTGGCAGCGGGTGGCAGGCGGGTGGTGCTGCTGCCCACTGGCTGACTGGGGCAGAGCGGGGTGGTGGGGCTCAGTGGGCATGTGGGGAGGGGGGTACACTAGACCTCCAGGGTAATAGGACTATTTTATGATTTACAAATGCCCGCGATCAGGTAGAGTGCAGTCCACTGGACCACCAGGGATACTGGCAGGGGTGTGTGTGGGATTTAAACAGATGCCCACGATTGGGCAGCGATTGGTCCGCTGGACCACCAGGGATATTAGAGGGGGGTTTTCATTTAGACAAATGCCTGTGATCTGGCTGCAGGGGACCAGTGTGATTTAAACAGATGCCCTGTCCAGACTGCATAGTCCACTGGACCACCATGGATATTAGAGGGGGGGTTTCATTTAGACGAATGCCCCTGATCGGGCTGCAGGGGGCATTGGTCCCCGACAGCTGCTGCCTGGTAGGGTGCCAGGTGCAAGTCGTTGGGGATTGGCACACCTGCATGCTAATGGGATGCAAATGGGGCCATAATGACATGCAAATGGCCGCATGTACACCTTGCATAAATTATGGCCCCATTTGTATGTCCCCTTTTGAATACTGCAGGTGCTGTGCATGGAGCAATGCCACTTGCACTAGTGCATCTCCATGCTCCACTCTGGCCACTTGCACTGCGCAGTGCCACTGTGCCATGCACAGTGGGGGTGGCCAGGGTGCGGTATTCAAAGCTGCTGTGCCATAGTGCAGCTCCATTGAATATCGCCCAGGCCACACCCCTGAGCAACAAAGTTGAACTGCTCCCAGGCTTGCGTCACAGCCTGGCGCTGTTTGAATATCCAGGCCGTAGTGTCTATATCTATATTTATGTAATGCATGTGAGGATAAATTTCAGCAAATGTTACCCATATTTCCAGGGTGATCTGACCTACAGTGAAAATATCACATTTACTCTCACTATATGTCATTTATCCTAACACTAGATCTCTGAGATGTACTATCTGCATTTTACCAACCTGGAGCACAAAGTACACTTAAACACCTCTTAACACATATCCAAGCATGTCCAAGAGCTGGCTGCAAATCCTGACCTTCTCAGAGTAAAAACAGCATTCACACTGAGAGGCCTTTTTTCACTACACATTTGTTTTTTTTTTTTTATAAAAACTCTTATATTCAAGCCCAAAATGCTACAGCCATCCCTTTTCACCTACAGCTTCAACTCTGTAGTGGCTTTCACAGCTTTGGCCTACATCAAACAACCTCCTCTGCTGAACAACAGCTTTGCCAAACCTCAACATCCTCCTCTCATGCCAGAACAACTGCACATACAAGAAAGCAGGATCAACCAGATATTAAACATGTAGAACAATAAATACAATAAAAAAGAAATAAAAGCTTGCTCCCTCGCTAAGCTGGAGCTACCACCACCATATTTAAAAAAAACTCTTTAATCTGCCCACAAAAAGAAAACAACCAATCACATCACACATTGTCAACAGACATAAGTAGGAACCCTAGCTACCATGCTAGTGTCACAGCCTACTACTAACAGCAAAAAATAACAATACGCTTGGGGAAACAGATGAAAAATATATATTTAAAAAATAACTAAAATGGAAACCAAACCAAAAAACAAAATCACATGGTATTACATAAATCAAATGGGCAGTGGGGCTACTGGGAATATCACTGATATTTCCCCTTGTGCAGTTTGACAATGTGACCTCACTCGTGGCTCCGCCACTCATGAGGTCACAAGGTCAGACTGCCTGCGCTTCCACAGGCTAATAAGGGTATGATTATACTATCTCAAAAAGTAAGTCAATTCTTTGCAAAAAAAAAAAAAACCTGCATTAACATAACCTTTAGGGTTCAGGCTACAGTGAGAAAAGTAGGGTAATATGATGTTAGGGTTTCCAACCCTAAAACCCCACCTCCACCCATAAAGTCAGGGGTGCAGTCTTCCTTGAGGTTTTCAAACCTAAATCTCACCTCATTAGGTGCATATGTTTCTGAAGTGTATAGCATGGGGTGAGCTTTGGGGTTGACAACCCCAAGGAAGACTGCAACCTGACTTGTTTTAGGTGGGATTTTAGGTTGGAAACCCTAAAACCACATGTCCCTACTGTGTCTATTTTAGCCTGAACCCTAAATTTTGCATTAACACAGTTTTTTGGCAAAGAATGTTTATATATATATATATATATATATATATATATATAGAGAGAGAGAGAGAGAGAGAGAGAGAGAGAGAGAGAGAGAGAGAATAAGTGATGGCAAAATGTGGTATACAAGGAAATATTACAATCAAGAGGTTAAACAAGCCACAATCCACGAGCCTGAAGGGTGAGTGGCCTTTATGAGCTTCTTCGACTCCAAGATGTTATTATTTTATGAGTATACCACACAGGTTAGACACTTGTTGCTGTGTTTTATGGTGAGTGGAGGGGGGCGTGGCTGTTGCATGTGTTATTAAGAGGCTTGCAACAGGTGTTAATAAGTCGCATGCTACATATGTTATTGGGGTTGTTTGTATCATGTTGGATAATGATGTATTAGAAATGTGTTAATAACGTGATTGTAGTAGGAGTAGTATATATATATATATATATATATATATATATATATAGGTAGTATAGAGATATACAATGCTTGTTAGGTATTAATGTGTTATTGAGGTGTTAATAACACATTAATACATTGCAATTAGCTAATTGACATTTTAATATGCTAACTGGCTACCACACATATATGGGGAAATATTTCATGGCTTTTCTATCGGGATGAGGGACCAACCATGTGCATTACAGCGATAGATATAGCTATAGTGATATATATATATATATATATATATATATATATATATATAACATATATATATATGGAGAGAGAGAGAGTGAGAGACAGATATGGATGTGTGTGTGTGTGTGTGCATGTGTGTGTGTGTGTGTGTGTGTGTGTGTGTGTGTGTGTGTGATTATCGTGTGTAATAAATACACAGTATTATATGTGTGTCTGTATCTATGCATAAATTTGTGCCTGAGACTGTATGCATGAATGCCCAGTATGTGTATGTATGCTGTTATAATAGCCTGTCATTTTATCAGGACCACCTTTGCAAATAAGACATATACCTCAAGGGTTCTTATTATCCTGGTTTAAAATAAATAAATTGAGTTTAAAATTCAATATCATTTTACGGGGACATGCACTGCAATGACTCATCTAGTATAAATATCTCTGGGAGAAGGCAATGAGTAAGATTACTGGTGACAAGAACCTACGCAACACCTTGCACAGTTAGTGAGCATTGTATATTTCACATTCAATGTGTTTTTGCAAGAAGAGACAGACATCAAAAAAACTAGCTTATGCTTGAGACCAGTGAACATTTTGCACAGCTTTGAACAACTTGGTGGATAGTTCTTTCTGACAAGCCCAGACCCTTGTAGGCAAAATATTTGCACTGCTCCAAATGACTGTGATAGAACAATAAATCATTTCCCTTAACAATGCAGATATATTAAAGATGTGTATCTATCTCAGGGTAAAATGCATGATTAGAGTAAATTTCACATATGCAGTTTTGCCATTTCTGTAATTGTCTAAAGAAACCATAAACAGCTGGAATGAGCCATGAAGATTCAATGGCCATGGTATCAAGCCCTGCACTAGGCACTTGGGGAAAATACACTAGCCACAAGTCTAGCTCCACTCCTTGTGTGTGCCGGTTAACAAAAATATTGCAACAGTCAACAAAACTGGCACCCACACTCTGCTGATGATGCAAAAATGTATTAATGGTTTCAAAGACTGCCAAGCAGCATCAGGAAAGAACAACTCCAACACTGAAAATTTAGTGCAGCATTAGGGGCTGCTGCACTGTTGGGGACTGTCTTTTGCATGAAACAATACAACAAGGTCCCTTCTGCCTATTTCTGGTGGCTGCCCAGGTAGAAGTCAGAGCTCCAAAAGCACTTGTAAAAAGAGAAAAAGCAGATGGTAATGCATTTTGTTTGACTAACAGCAACTTATTACAAAATATTTCAAAGCCACATATGCTACTTTATCAGACACAGTGACAAAACAGTTGCAAGAAGGAGAGTTTATACAGAGAAGTCAGCATTAATGTAAATGATAAATTCAAGCTGTTCAGATGTTAAGAAAGTATTAGACATGAGTGTGACAGTTTTGTTAATAGGGAAGTATCATAGCAAGAGAAATACAGCTAACTGGATGTTTACAAAGAGCCATCTTTGAAATACAGAATTATAAATCAGTTTATAGATGTAGACAATTTGCAAAAATAAGCAAACTTTTATGCAGGAGTGTGACAGCAGGAGACCTTTCAACTTTTATAAATCCCTTATATGATTTTAGCCAATGAGCACAGAGAGCCACAGTATCCCTTATCCTCTGTACAGTGTTCTCTTTTGCAGAAGCGTTAGATGTGAAACACTGCTCATAAGAGCCAGAGGGACAACAGCTAAATAAACTTTTAAAATGTAAAAATATTACTTGACACATTATAAATTGAACTAGTGTTGAAACATTATAAATCACACTAGTGAACGCAACTGAGTCATAACAGGTTAATAGGGTCTCTTATGGTACTGCATCAGACAGGGATTCTCAACCTTTCTGATGCAAAGAACACCTGTACCATTACCAGACATGTCTGGGAACACCCTAAATATGACCAAACAGTTTCAAAAACCTCCAGTTCCCAAGCAGATTTAACTTATTAGCAGTGTTACCATTTTTTAAGTATGAAAAATGAATACGAAAGTCATAAGTAGACTATATTTATATTGTTTATTGAATAGAATCAGAATTACAACCCTTTGAGTCATGATCTCTTTTACAAAGGCTCCACGTCAGATTAAAGTTACAGTACAGAAGAAGCAACAAACAAGGTACACATACAATATTAAGTAATAATACAAGGTCATACAGTCCTGGCCTATAAGTAATTTGAGGGTTACAACAACAGGGAGCATAAGGGAGGTCCGGGTCTGGTTAAGACAGTACCATCAGGTGTGAGAGGGGTTAGATACAGTCACAGGTTGTTGAGTCAAGGAGTAGGGTTTTGAGGCCTGGTTTAAATAGGTTGAGATTATGGGTCTGGGAGATGGAGGATGGTAGGCTGTTCAGCCACAGAGGAGCACGATAATGGAAGGATCTTTGTCCAAGTGATGTTCTGCAGTGTGGGACTAGGAGGCTGAGGTAAGCTGAGTGACTTTGTGTCCTCCCATGAGGAGTTGTGCGAATAAGTGGGTGGAGGCTAATTGGGGCTTGCTTAAGGTATATTATTTTTGCAAGGAGGCAGGTATGGTACTTTAGTCTGCCCTGGAGGTTTAGCCAGCCAGTATGTTTATAAAGGTCGCATGTGTGAGTTAACCTGTCACATCCCATGACCAGGCGGCAAGCTTTGTTGAGGGCGAGGTTGATGCTGTGTAGGGCAGTATGGTTGGCTGACCCATAGATTACTAATCTGTAGTTCACCAAAGATAAAATAGATCAAGACACTGCAAATTGCATGGCCTGAGGAGGTAGGCAGTGATTATGTCTGTACAGGATCCCGAGTCTAGTGTTAATAGGGAGGAGGATTGTTATATCTTGAAATGGTGATGGCAGAGTGTCTAATGTGACTCAAGGTATTTGAACTCTGAGACCTGTTCAAGCACGGAGCCAAGGGCATTCATTACAACTAGTGGTGCATGACAATGGGGGCTTTGGCGATGTGTAAATATCATAGATTTAGTTTTCTTGTAGTTGATTATTAGTCGGTGTTCCAAGAACCAGGTTTCCAGCTCCGTAAAGAAGCCCTGCAGGGCAGTTTGTAGGGAATTAGGGTGGGGGTGTTTCCAGTAGACTATCACATCATCTGCATAAAGCAGCATTTTGCTGCTGCAAGAGTTTGGGAGGGAATTCAGGAAGAGGGTGAAGAGTAGAGGGCCAAGTATTGATCCTTGGGGGACACCAGTTTGGACCAGTTTGCTGGAGGAGATAGTTGTATTGAGTTTGATTTGCTGTGTCCGACCTGAGAGATAATCTTTTAACCATGTGGTGACCTCTGGTGCAAAATTAAGGGATGGGAGAGCATGTAGTAGTAACTCGTGACTGACAGTATTGAATGCCTTGGTCAGATCAAGGTAGAGAGCACCTGCCAGGGAGCCATGTTCTAGGGCCTCATGAACAAATGTGGTAAGTTCAATGAGGGCGGTTGAGGTGCTGTGTCCCCTCCAGAAACCGTGTTGTTTATGGCAGAGCAGGTCGTATTTGGAGAGGTAGTTAGTTAGTAGATCCAACACTATTTTTTCAAGGGCCTTTGAAAGGGGTGACAGGATCGATATTGGTTTATAATCGCTTACGGTAGTGGAGTCACCACTTTTCAGGACAGGGGCTATTATTGCTTTCTTCCAGGCCGAGGGGAATTGGCTGAGGCATAGGGACAGGGTGAGGATTTTGGTGAGATGAGGCAGCATAACATCCAGTGTAAGCTGAATGATTTTGAGGTCCAGGGAATCACTACTATATCGAGAGTTTGCCAGTGCTTTGGTGAGATAGCGTTTTGCCTCATTACAAGAGATGACTCTTAGTCTAAAAGGGATAGTGCTGGAGATGACCGAGGTATCTGTGGGAGGGTAGGTGGTTGAATCAAAGAAGTCTGAGGGGAGAATGTGAGAGAGATCAGAGAAGGAAGTATTGAGGGCATCAGAGATGACATGAAGGTCCTGGGTGGAAATTCCATCAACTGTAAGCAGTATGGGGGTAGGGGATAAAGTTTTCCCACAGAGTTCCTTAATACTGTTCCAGAAGTTTTTTATGGAGCCCCAGGAGGAGGTGAGAGTGTGCTTATAGTATGCAGCTTTGGCTTGCCGGGTAGCCCATGTGCATCTGTTTCTGGCTTCTCTGTACAGCTGCCTATCCTGCGGGGGCTGGGAGTCAATGGCCCTATGCCATAGGTTATCCCTGTGGTGCATTAGGTCTAGAAGAGGTTGGGTGATCCAGAGGGTGTGTCTTCACTTTACTATCTGCTTGGAGAAGGGTGCAAATATGTCATAGGCCATATTGAAGATGGCAATGAAGTAGGTAAGAGCAGCATCCACAGACTCGGCAGTGTCAATGGGGGACAAATCGTAGGAGGCAAGGTTAGACTTGAGCCGTGCTAGGGGACCTTTTTTGAAGCGTCTTTGTACAGAGACATATGGGGGGGCAGGGAGGATTTTAGTGGACCACCGGCAGGTCACTGGGCAGTGATCGCTTATTGAGTCATGAAGTACTGTGACTTGGGAGATGTTTTTAGGCCTGTTGGTGAGGATAAGATCAATAAGGGTATAAGTTCCTGTTCTTGTGTCCAGTTTGGTTGGGGATTTGACAACCTGGGTGAGGTCATAAGCTAGGGCTGAGTTCTTGTAGTGGGACGAGGCCAATGATTGCCAATTGACATTGAAATCTCTCATTAAAACGACTTCGCTCTTAGGTGGGAGGTGGGTGATACTGTCCAGGACAGATTCTAAAGTGAGATTTTTGTTACAATGGAGTATGTACACTGCTATAATGTGGAAGGTTTTACCTGGCTTGCCAAGGCTGAGCTTGATTGCTAGGGTCTGGACTCCATGCAATGGTGGTGGTATGGGACAATCAGGGAGCGCAGGGAGGATTTTATGTAAATGGCACAGCCGCCTCCCCTCTTAATAAGTCTGTCAGCATGATACATGGTGTAGTCACTGAGGGAGACTGAGCCATTGGATATTCTGTCTGAGAGCCAGGTCTCTGATAGGGCTAGGACATTGGGTGAGTGTTGGGCAATCCAGCCCTGTGGGAGTTGAGCTTCTTCTGAAGGCTGCAGATATTAAGGGTGGCCAGCAGGAGGCTTCCTTGTTTGCCATCTGAAGAGACAGTAGGGGTGGGTGGGCCTGGGTTAGGGTGAACATTTCCTGATAGAAGCAGGAGGAGGAGGAGACCATGTCTGAGTAGTGCTAATTTGCGCAGTTTTGGAGATGCACATTTTGTCTGGAAATTAGTGTGACTTTTGTAGAGTGTGATTGGGACTGGGAGGGTGCGTATGAGGTGGGTTATAATGGTGGGGGATATAGAAAGGTGGTTACCAAAGTGATAGATAATAGGAGTAGATGGAGGTTGTAGCCTGAAGTAGAACACTGTAGCAGTGCAGTGTGCATTGTGGGTGTAAGGGTTGGTTATTAGCACAGATAGGTAGCATGTGCACTCAGTGTGTCGTGCCTTGGGGGGGGTGGGTGTGCAGATTGTGGTCCCACCAAGGTATTAAGCATGTGTCACTAGTGTGGTGGGTAGTGGAGTATCCAAATTGGGGAGATTCTGCAGGGGTGGGTGGTTGAGCTGTTAGGGCGATTAGTGAGGCAATGAGGGCAGGCATCAGGAGATGAGGGAGCATGTTTGCTAAAGAATGGATTATGAATAGGATGATTGAGAGTAGTGGCCATTAGTTTTGTGTTGGTATAAGCTGCTGCTGGGGAAGTGGGCTGATAGGTTATTTTTTACTCATATGTGATGCTATAGTCCCTATATATGTGCAAGCCGACCAAGAGTGTTGGTGGGAGCAGTGGGGAGCTGAGCGCACAGCATTTGGCAGGGCAATCTTCTGCAAGCTGCATACTGAAATGTTGTTTAATAGTAATACTGTGTTTGCTTTATTTGTACTTTTGTGCCATATCTGACGAGGGCCACTGACTAACAGTTCATGGACCCCCAGGGATCGCAGTCACCGGGTTGAGAAACCCTGGTATAAGATACTTTTCTCATGAGTTTTGGGCAGACAGAACCACTTAGCTTTGTTTATGGTCCTCACTCCCAAAACTCATACGTGGAGTATTTTAGACAATAAACTATACTATAGCTATATAGTAACTTTCCTTAAATCAGACTTTGAAGCAATCCTGAAATTCTGAATTCTGAATCCTGGAAATTATAAGCCAGCACACTGGGGTGTGGAAAAAAAAACACATCTCTGTTCAAGCCATATTCATAAGGTTTTGAACAGTGCTATGAATTTTATTTTTCATAGTCTCTTTTCCTGAATATCTCTACATTTGTCTTTTAGTTCTGTGACTATCAAGTTTTGCAGGATTTAGTTTCCAAGAGAAATGTTCTCCCTGGTACCTGCATGTCTGGGTGTTGTATTATAAATCTATGTATGTTCATTCGGACTGTTAGGATTTGAACAAGTTTACCTACAGTACATGATGTACCAAGCATTTGTATACTTTTTGTATCTTATCAAGTGTCTCCAATTTTGCAACACAGTTATGGTCCCTCCTGATGTTATTTCTTTTCATAGTATGTGGGGAATACTCACTGTTGCATTCATCAATATTGTGTGAAGGATCGCACCGGAACTGTTTTTTGTTTTTCCAGTACCAGTTTTTAATAACTTTCTGCTACCAAATTTCTGCCCTAGGTCTGGTGGCTGTTTGAATGCCAAACTTGGTGGTTCAGGGAAGACGTGCGATAGATATGAGTCATCATCCAGAAGGGCTGTTGTGTCTCTCTTAGATAGTCTGGAAAATGCTAAGGGTAGGGAAGTGTGTGACAGGTAACCAGGGAGAGGGTCACCCACAGACAGGTGTGGTGAGACAGGCCAAAGTTTGAAACAAGGGAGGCAGGGAAACCTCACACTCACACACACTGAAAAAGCATACAACTCAATTTGATTCAATATAAAGTGATTTATTTATTTACATCAAATAGACTGATGCAAAATCAGCAACATCGGTAACCAGTGGTACCCAATTGAGCGTTCTTTTTTCTTTGTATGCTAACAGGTTCGTGCTGTACTCAAGTGGCCCATGCAGTCTTGTTTTGCAATAGTGCAGGAGAGATATTTTTGATTGGCAAAGGCACCATGCAGTTCAACAAGCTTAATGTCTCTGTCTCTTTAGTGTAGACCATTTAGTATCATAAGGTCTGGCTGTGTAAATTCCTTTCTTTTGTGCTGTGGGGGTGGAAGCTAGAGCAGAGGAGGTAACTGAAGTGGACCATAGGTTTTCTATAAACTAACATTGTTTCTAGTTTCAGTGTTATGGTGTTGTCCAGGAAGTTTACTTTTTTTTTTCTTTGAATATTCCATTTGTGGATTTTTATTTATTTATTTTTTTTTTCTTATAGAACTTTTTCTCATTCTGGTTTTGTCTGGTGGCACCCCAAGCCCCATCACCAACTGTCTTCCAGACTTACAGGTTATGCACTATTTATCCCCTGTCACCACACTGTTAAAGCCAGCTGTGTGGGTCATATGAGATCCTGAAGGGGTTGCCAATGTGGGCAGCTGGGTTTTTTCTCCAGTCTCCTGGTTTTCAAGTCTAATTTTGCTTTCTATCAGGGTTTTCCCAATTTTCTCTTTTTCCGCCTTCACCAGCAGGAAACTATACAGATGTACAGGACTTTTTTACTGCTCACTCCTCTCCAGTAGGAAACATCCACCTAGATGCCCACCAGAGATGGGTAGAAGGTGTCTAAGTTTAGCATTTTTTCCAAAAGATGGTGCCCCCAACGTGATGTTACATCCATCTGGGTGGCCCCTCCTTAGTACTGCTCTACTGTATTAGCTTTCAATACGAGCATGAGTCCCTGATGTGATGCCTGTACCACAATAAATGTATTAAGCTACTATAAGCCACAAATGTTATAATTTTATCCATGTTTTTTATTTCTATAAAAAGAAAGATCCTGGGCATTTTTATTATGAAGAATTTTATCATCTTTAATTACATTTATTAGTGGCCATAGTGAAATGTTTCAGTATTTGAACAGTGTGAACATGCACTTGCTGATGTCTCTATGCCTCAGTGCTGTGTATTTGATGGTCAGCTTAGACATAAAATGGCTGATGTGCAGTTTTAGCTTGCCACCTTTTGCAAAGGTACAAATGGATGATCTCATGAACGTCTACCTGTTCATTTTCCAAATTCATCTGATGAAAAGTCTTTTTTTAACAAAATCAATGTGGGCAGGATTTTCAATGGTGTTGGCTGAGGGTGCATAAGCATGATCACCTTCAGCTGAAGCAGACAGCTTGTGTTGAACCAATTGCCCACATTTTCTGAGGCTGAAGGCATTTTGCTTCAGAAATCATGATTTGTGGCAGCTTGTATCAGAATAGTGATCCATGGGTCTGTTTTGTAATCCAAAGGCAATTTTGTTGTATGTAAATGAATCTGACTTTCTGATGCTGGTAGGCTATCTCTAGATGATCTACCACTGTAGACCTAAATACAATTACTCAGAGTCTCAGGATTACTCAAGATTAGTGGGCAGAATGAAGAAAGACTGATGCATCTAGACTGCCCCCCCCACCCACACACACACAGACACACACTTCTCAGTGGTAGAATTCCAGTAGAGCCCTTTATCCTGATTACCATATCAATCCTTTTTTAAAGATTTCTATGTTTGGACTAATATATTTTGTGGTAGACCATTTCATAGTCCTGTCCTGTGACTGGTTAAGTAAAAATGTATTTCCTTTAGTAGTCTGGAAATTTTCACATTCAGCTTGTTTTCAATGTCTTCTTGTCGAGGGTATTTTTTTTTTATTTCAAATCCTATTTGACTTTGGAGATTGTTATCCTTCATTACATTATACATGAAGAGAAAATCTCCTCTCCGTCTCCCTACAGAGAAATCTATCAGCCTGTTTTATACCAGCTTTCGTCATAATCCTTTCTGTCTAGGTCATGGATTATTTTAGTCATTCTTTTTTGATTCTCCTGCCTCTGTTTCAGTCTTCCACTTTTACTTGCTCTGCTCCTTCCCCTTTCACTTTTAAAGCCCTAATTCATGACCATATGGCCTGTGGCTGCAATGCCCCTGACCCTTTGCTGCTTCCAGTTTTCAGTTTTTCTGTTTTCTTGCATTGTTTATTTCATGGTTTTGCCACATTACTTTGTACCGCTGCTTGTCTGCCTTGCACATCACAGTCTGCAAATCTATTATCCTATTTTGAATTGCACTCTATTTGATTTTTCCTTGTTGTCATGATTTTTTTTATTACATTCTATATCCTGCTGCTGTCTACATTGAACAACACATGATGCACATGTATTGTACTTATTTTAGCACTATCTTGTTTGTATTGCACATGATGGGTTATCCATTGCTGACATGATTTATTGTATTGCTTTGCTCCCAAACCCCTCCCCCATGACACATCTGGAAATGAACTAGTAAAATGCCAAGCTCAGTATGCTATTTCTGGTTATATATATATATATAAGATATATATATATATATTTATATAAATATATATATATGTCCTCCAGGAAAATATAAGCTGATGGCTCCATCAGAAAATGCTTCCACTTGAATTTAGTTGTTGGGAAAATTACTGGCTGACAGCACTCAAGATGGATTCCATTAATTTACCAGACAAAAAGGTATAGCACAGGCAGCAGGCACAGTGTAATGTTCCCTACCAAACCCTACTAATGTTTATCTGATTTGCAGTGTCAGAGGCTCAGTAGGTAGCACACTCGCCTCTGAGGTTGGAGGATCAGAGGGCTGTGGGTTCAGTTCCCACATCTGACACTTTGGTTAATATCCCAGTACTGACACTGTAGTGCAGCATGAGAGGGGTGCTGCACTTCTGAGGTGCCATCTTTCAGATGAGATGTTAAACCGAGGTCCCATCTGCCTGGATTAGTGGTAGTTCAGGTGGATGTTAAAGATCCCATGGCACTTATTGAAAAGAGTAGGGGGATTTCCCTGGTGTCCTGGCCAAATTTCCCTCATTCACTAAAAATACCACCAACAGCTTAATCTGGTTCAAGGTCAGTTGACATTCATCTGTATCCCCCTCCCCCAGGTCCTGCCTGAAAATAGGCAGAATTTGTCTAGTGCACTTACCCGGTCAACAAAAACTAAATAAAATAAATAAAAATGTATTTCTTGAAATATTTTACCATCTTAACCAGATTGAAATGCAGACATCTACAACAGATGAGTGCACAAGTACACTAGTCAACTGAACACAGACAAAAGTTCCAAAACCCTCTTCAGAAAGTCTATGGTGCTCATCAATGCATGCAGCCCATAATTTGCAGAGAATGCTGATTTAATGCAAGCACTATAGTAACAACAGAAATTAGATCCAAAGAGTTATAACCATATTATGCAGGGGCCATCTCATAGCTGAGATGGTAGTTCATCAACGATGCACATTCAGTTTGTTGCCTTTCATGTGAGACTTCCAACACATATGATAATTAGTGTCAGTTGTGTTGGTGATTTCTGTGATGTGGGCACTCATTCACTAGGAACTGGACTGAGACCACCACAACTCATTTCATATAGACCACAGCAACGCATTCAGAGTATGATAGTGTTCAGGCACAATGGCACCCTTCTTGGTTGGGTTTAAACCAGTGATGTACTGTAGAGATGAAAGCCTCCTGCCCTCAGTGCCACTTCACTAAATTACCCTGTCCTACTGACTCAAAGGCATGTTCATGACATTGGTTTCCAGCTTCCAGTTTGTGTGGCCTCACTAGTATTCTGATACCAGGTCTTCAATGTATTCCAGCCACTTTTAATTTTCTTTGTGCCTGCTTACTGTATGAAAACTCTGAGAAGATGACATGTTTGTCATGGTCACAGTTCTCTGAAACCCTGGCTTATCGCAGGAACACAGCAAGAATTAGGATTATGTCGCTCTGTTCTAGCCATGTGATGCTATCAAGGCCTGGTGCAAATTAGCTGACAGTAAAGGGGGGGAGGGATTCAGTTGGATAGACAGCAGCAAAGTGCAAACAAGCAGGCAACCAATTAATGCCAGCTCACCAAGAAGCAAAAATTAAAAAATAAAAAATCGCTACTTGTTAACTGAAGAAAAACAATTCTACACAGAGCTATCTGTCACTTCCAGCTCACTTTCTCCCAACATTTTTTACCATACTCACCTTCTTCTTTTTAATTAATAAGTAAAAAATAAATAGAATTTTAAACAATCCTCAAAAACATTTGCACCATATCTAAATCCTGTAACCAGGCACTGTACTTGATGGCAGCAAGGTATACAACAGTGTGCTCTGACATTTCATTTCTGCAGAGAATTAAAAAAAAAGGTCTTGTTGCAATTTGGCAGTTCATGTAACTCAAGCAGTTCCTGACAGGAATGCCTGCACACTCTTTTAACACAGGCAGCACTGTTTCTGTAATTGGACATGAAAAATGATGTTGCATTTGCTGTAGTTGCTGTGGGATACTGTGAAGGGTATATGTTAAAGTGGAGCTTTGCGTATACTAAATGTTGTCAAATTGGCCCGTCTGCCTGGGTAGCTTTCAGCGTGTGTGATCTTTTCAGAGAGCTAAGCTTTACCAAACAGTGTTTTACATATGTGTGTTTATAGTAAAGATGCATGTGCACAAAATTCTGAACAATAAAAGGTGTGCTCTACCTGCCAGTCAGGCAAAAATAAAACTACAGGATTATTTAGCAGTACACTGAAAATAAACAATAAAGAAAGAAACAGTGACCATTAGGCCATCTTTGGAAGTCATCTACGAAAGAAAATAAGCATAGTTTCCTTTTGTATATGGGCATGTATCTTTCTGTACATGTCTGTCTATGCTACCAAAACAACAAACTGCAATGGAATAAGTACTGTACACAAGGAATCACTGTCTAATAGCCCAAAATATGGTACCTGTGTCTTTTACATCCATGATAAAGAGTAAACATGCATTTTTTTTTCTTGGCTGTTTTATAGCCTAAATGTAGTTTTGACTCCAGAAGATAATATTTAGCTATTATATTTGATTTGTGGTGTGGCTGTATTTTCCATGAATCAAATGGTTTTAGTGGATGTGTAGTCTGGAGTCAGGCACTTATACAAATGAGTCAAATTACAATTATAACATCATGACACACTTATACACCTGCAGTAAAAGTAAACAAAGATATTCTAGATTTAAAATATTTGATTTTTTAATAGAGATTTATATTTTAACATGTAATATTTACAACATATATAGAAAGATAGAGACAGATGGGTATGCAGTTTATCATATATATTCCAAACTTGCTGCCAGTTCAGGGCTTGGGTGAATTTGTTATGTACCATAAACATTAAAATCCACCTACTTCCTGTATATACTCATTAGACCAATATGAAAAGTTGGTTCACATTATAGCAGTGAGTAAACTAAAAATATATTGGCTTGACAAAGTATTTTCCAAAAGAACTGGTAACATTAAACAAAGTAAGGTGCTGGGCTCACCTGTAGCTGGAAGCAGTCCTGAGGTACACATGACTGTTCAAAATTTATACAGCATTGTCATTACTTTATGGAACCTTGCAGTAACATATTGGATCAAGTTTTGATTGAGTGCAAGGAGTAAGGCACAACTTGTTCGTTGATAACATCACAATGTCTCATAACAAGGTGGCAATGTTGTATCTGTGTTATGCAGACTTAGTCATCCATATGTCAGGAGTGCTACCAGATACAGGTGAGCTCAATACCTTCTTTAAAGAAATTATCTTGGGATTCCAAACTATGACAGCCACAATGCCTAACCCCCCCCCCCCCAACAAAGATATCAACTATATCAACTACTGGACAGTATAGAGTTATAAAATGGTCTGTACTTGTTGTGAGTGACTCAGAAGCATTGCTTTGATTCACTAAAGAACAGCAAGAATGGAACATTAACACAATTTCAAGCAGTATTTCAACACACAGCTTCTACAAGAAAAATACTTGCAGGTTAAACACAGGTCTCCTTTACATATATTTATTTTATTTATTTATTTAGTTTTTTGTTGACCAGGTAAGTGCACTAGACAAATCCTGCCTATTTTCAGGCATGACCCAGGGCAGGGGGATACAGTTGAATGCCAACTGACCTTGAACCAGATTAAGCTGTTGGTAGTATTTTGAGTGATTTCATGGTAGGGGCATGCAAAGAGGGTTTTGGCATGAAAAGTCAGTGGTTTTGTTTAGCTAGTATGAATTTAGCTTTGCATATCCTGCATAGAAGAATGCATTAGCTTGCATCTGTACAGTCAAACCTTGACCATGATAAGAACTCAAAGTGTCCAAACTAAGGATGGCTGAGCCTTAACTATTTCAGATTTGAATGTTATAAATTCATACTTGGGAAGGTCTGAATAATGTCTATTTCCCACATGTCTTTCAAGCTGCTAATTTGTATATAGGTTACTAGTAATTACTGCAGTATGCAGATAAACAGTATACCAGTTTCCTAATGTCCGTACCCCACTATTCAGATCATTTTAGGAAGTGGATGTTTAGTATGTTTTGGAACTGTAGAACCATGCAGGTTCAACTTGGGAATAAGTCCTTTATTGGTATGTTACCACACTCCAACTCTGAGGCCCTTTACCTAAGACAGTAGTGTATTCAGAGCAGAATGGATGGACCTTGGTATTCTCATGCATCTAACATTTTTTATGTTTCTGTGATTCTATTCTGTGCTTAGGTACTTACAAAAAAATATATATTATAAGCATCTTTCCCATATTTATTTATGTTATTTATTTTGAATTTTGGTAGCCAGGTGAACCTGCCGAAACAATACAGTCCCTTTTTCAGGGTGGACCCAGGAAGTGTATTACATCGATGAAGTAAGTACATAGTGCAAGACATGGTGGCCATAGAGGTTACATATACATTCAGTTACAACATTCACAGCTAAAATATAAAAGCATATACCAGTTCATTGCATCATTCCCAGATTTACATTACATCACTTACAAATACTCATACAGATTATCAGTTATACTTGCATATCACATATATATAAACATATATAGAAGAGATTCAAGAGTGTAGATATCTAATCCTAGAGACAGGAAGGTGGGGGAAAGAGTTAGTGGAAGCATGAGCAATGCGAGGAGGCAGAGAGATGGAGTGATAGGGAGGACTGAAACATAGTGAGAGAGGAGCTGGCCATTGTATAATGCAGTAGGGAATTCCAGGTGGACACCACTGAGAATGCAAATGATTGCTGGGCCACTGCTAGCCATAATTTAGGTACTATAAGGAGGGGGAGAGAAGTGGATCTAATATCATGTGAAAGTTGTCACAGCTGGATGAGTTCACCCAGGCAAGGAGGTGTGAAAATGCTCACCCGGTTTGTACACTAGTTTTAGGGTGGTACACTGTAGTCAAGAGTCATACGGGAGCCAGCCCGGAGTAGAGAAAACATCACAGTGGTGGCTACGAACATTGACACCAAGGGCAAACCTCACCATCTTATGATAAGATTGTTTATTTATTGATTTATTGAAATGTTTCACCAGGAAGGCATGCTGAGCAACAAGTTGCTCATCTCCCTATGCAAGCTGGGGGGTATGGGAACATGAGGATAGTTTACAGAGATTTGGTACACAATAAAAATTGACAGTAGATTACATTCAAATAATTTGAGCAGACTGTACAGGAGTAATGAAATAGTGGGATGCTAACAGTTTTGAACTAGAGAGAGATACTATGCCAACACTTTTGGACTAGAGAGATACAACAACACAAAATAACATTTAGGCATACTCTAAATGATACATAACTGTGTAGCTAGAAAATGGCTGAATATAATTGTTGTAGTTTAATCTAGGGAAGTTAGTGAGGAATAAACACAGGCAGAACAGGTTTGCTAAGGTATAACATAAGTGCAAGTTAACTACAAGTGCAGTAGAGATTAGGGGTCAGCCATAGCTAGGGCTACGTAAGGGGGAAAAGGGAAGGTGAGAGACAGGAAGGTATGTTGGTAGGCAGAGAAGAGGGAGAGAGTAGTGGAAGGGGGATGGAATGAGGAGGTGAAGAAAGAGGTGGGAGGAGAAAGGTCTGCTGGGGCCTGACCCCTTCAGTATGCTGAGGACCCTGCCTGCACAAGGCAAGACTTTTTGAGGCAAGAGAGAATGGAAACATTGGTTGTGAGTTATAGTGGGGCACCATAGGAAAGGAGTGGAAGGAGTGTGGCAGAGGCTACTTTGAGACAGGACGCTGAGGAGAAGAGATGGTGTATACGATAAAGAAGGCACAGCTTTTGGTTTAGTGTTTTGGCCAGTAGGGTGACATGGGTGTCCAGGGAAAGTGATGTGTCTAAGATGATGCTTAGATATTTAAAGGATTGGACTGACTCAAGGACATCGCCTGTGCTTGAACATATCACAAGAGGGGGGTAGGCCAGTGTTGTGGGGGAGAGGTTGGCAAACAACATGCATTTAGTTTTTTGGTGATGAGGACTAGTTGGTTCTCTTAGAACCAGCCCTCAAGAGTTCTAAAGTCCAAGGCTAATGTACTGTTGAGCCAGATGATGTTGGGCGATGAATGATAGATAATAGCATCATCCACATAGAGGTGCACAGAGGCCTTACCACAGTTATCTGGCAGCTCATTAATAAAGAGTGAGAATAATAACAAGCCCAGTATGGAGTCCCGAGGGATACAATGGGTAACAAGTTTCAGGTTCAAAAGTGTTCCAGACCACTTGACCATTTATGTGCAGTCCATGAGGTAATTTTAAAGCCAGGTCAAGGCACTAGCATTAAGGCCAAGAGAGTGTAATTGCTGGAGTAGTAGGTTGTGGTTGACCAAGTCAAATGCCTTGGTCAAGTCAATGAAAATTGCACTTGTGGCAGCTCCTTGGTCCATGACCTGGAACAGGTCTGAGGTCACTTTTATTAAGGCAGTAAGGTTAATGTGTTTTTCACTGAACCCATATTGGAATTTAGAAAGGAGATGGTGGCAGTCCAGCTAATCCTGAAGCTGGCTGTAGAGTATTCACTCTTGGATTTTTGCCAGAGGACATAGGATAGAAATATGCTGTCATTCACTATTTACAATCCAGTGACATATGTCCCATTATAAAATGGATTGTGTTGTGTTTGTATACCAGTTTTGTAGCAGACATAATTATATAAAGTTTATTTGTGTTGTATACCTACATAGAACCGTGCTTTGAAGTATCTGTCTGCAAGTTTCTGTTTTTTTAAAATCTTCATTCAAGTCTGACATGGCAATTTCCTTCCTGTAGTTTTCCATAATGATATCACAGATTCATAAACGCAATGGAATGAGGACTCTAACAGAGCAGTTTTCTGTGGGCAGCTGCAGCTTGGTTCATATCTAATTCATAGCTCACTCACCTGAAGTTACCACCCTTCAGTTAAGCTGTGCATGGTGTCAACCATGGCTGTCTTGTTTGTCTCATGGCTTGGTTTCATGAGCAATTGCAGAACATGAGGGACTGGAAAAAATACTTTTTGTAAAATATATTTTAAGTTTTTACTTTGCAGCCAAAGTTGCTCAAATAAAAGATACCAGTGGGTCTAATTTCCAGACATGTAAAGAAATTGAATGTAGTCCTTCATTTTGAAAGGCAGAAGGGGATTAAACATTTATTTATCAAGTGAAGTGAAGTAAAGGTAACTTCTTTACTCCTTTTTTTGTCTTCTAGATGAACAGACCGATCCAGGTGAAACCAGCGGACAGCGAAAGCAGAGGAGGTAGTTGTCTACATTGCTCCAAGCTGTAGTGCTAAGTACAGTCATTCTAGTCTATTTTGTCTTGGGTTTGAGTGCCGTATGTTGATCAGTTAGTAACACAATCACTGCCAAAGAAATTCCCTCTGCAGCAAAGATTCGGTTTATTAAAATCTGCCTTGTTCATTCTTTCTCCAGTTTTATCCAATTACTATTTGATTCTAAAAAATGGCAAGCAGGTGTCAGAGATTGCCTAAGAAGCAGATGATTGTCTTTTTTAAGTAAAGTATAGGAACCTAACATTGCCCACCTCTGTAGAAAAGTAGCATGCTTTTGTCCTCTACTCCCTCTGGGATTTAGAGTTAGATGAAATCGGAAGTATGTTAAAGATTAAGTCTGCTTGCCCACTGTAGGTTATTCTGTTTTTGATTTTTGGGGCCATGAAACAGTTGGTGGTATAGAATCAAATGTGGTTCTCTCAGAAAATGTTCTCATGGATGTTGAGTGCTGTTTGGTCAGTGTCAGAAAATGGCTCCCAATTCTGCAGTGACTCTGGTGTATTGTAACAGTCTTACGTTTACTACATTAAGGGAGCTGCTCCATTAGTGCTCCACTGGAGCAGGGTTGGATATGAAAGATTGAAAGTCATGATTCTGAGGCCCCACTACCTCCTCTTCTTTGAGAAGCTGTGTCTGTATTTGTGAAATCCTCTTTTTTTAAATTTTGGTATATATGTTTGTGGAGCCATCTGCAAATAATTTAATGTAGTATGTGCCATGAACATGCTACTGACTGAATTTAGTTTAAATATACATTGCCAAATTAGAAATCCACACTAAATGCTGGGAACCAATCTGATCATAGAAGAATGCCTATCACTGAGGGGAGCAACTTCTGTTTAGTGAAAGACAGCTGACCCAGATACAGCCTAAAATGACACTGGACTCTATGTACTAAGCGGCTCTGTACACAGCTGAAAAGGTGTGCACATGGGGCTGGGATACACTATCCCCAGCTGACACAATACATGGATGTGTAGCACCATGAAAGTGGAGGGGACAGCCAAGGATACAGGCATGGGCCAGACTGTGGATTTCAATCAGAAGCCAGTCAGCACTGCAGTATTTAGGGTTTGTATGTCCTGCCCAGCGGCTGCTTTGTTAAAATAAAACTGCATTTTAAATTGCAAATAGCATTTTGAGGCTTGTTGCTTCCTTCTGAGTGTTTCTAATCCTTTTATCTGTTAGCTAGTCCCATAGTATATTTGCTGTTCTGTGGGAGCAGGAGACCATGGAATATGTTAGCCCACATAAGAACTGCCATCGCCACTGGCCCAGCTGAGAATATTTTTAAGACGTACTGTGTCCCCTAGCTGTCATTCTTACACCAGCCCTATTTGCAAGGAGGAGAGCTGTGCTCTGTGGCTGCAGAGCAGCATCAAGTCCTCCAGACACCTGTCAGAGGGAAAGGGGCCCTGGTGCAGCAGTCCTCTGGTTGGCATACAAAATTCTCCTCTTACACTGACCTGGCAGAGTAGAAACAACATCATGCACACCATGGTCTACCTGCCTGTTGCTAGCATGTCCACTCCTTGGCCTCTGTTCTGACTGGCTGTGCAGTTTTGCTTGCTCATGTGAAGTTGGGGCATTAGTGGGCAACACAGCAGGGGAGTTGTATTAATGAATCTATGGGTGCATAGCTTGGTCCTACACACCATGTATTTTGGTGAATATGATCAAAATGTAGAAGTGCACAGGGCCCCATACGACTGTAAATGGCTGTGGGTGACTAGCTTTGGCTCTACAGGGAATAAAAAGATCATTAGGGAGCAAAAGCTCCTTTTGGTTTTGCTCTTTTTTGCTTGCACCTGGCTCATTTTGTTTTTCCCTTTGGTGTTTAAAGCAAAAATTAGGAAATGTACTGTAGCTGGCTGCTTCTGAATTCAACTAGGAAACAATGCTCTAGAGTTTGTTTAGTGTCTCCAAAAACATCTCATTCTCAAGTCCTTTGAGATTATCTCATTTTGAGATGAATATTTACTTAATTTCACAGGTGTTTCCCCCTAAAAATGGCTGCATCTTTTTTTAAGGCTCTCTTCCTTTTCCATTAATTATACCTCCTTCGTAGAAATCTACGAACATACAGACATACAAAATTTGCCAGCAGATAAAGGCCTAGAGGTCTATCAAGTCTGCTTGAATGTGCAGCTAGCACCCCTTATTTTGCAGCTGCCCCCCCACCCTTTCTCTCCATTGACCCTCCCCCTTGCCCTGTCCCAGCACCTTTTGAAGCAGTCCACTGTTCTACTGGATACCACTTCTGCCGGTAATGCATTCCACCCAACTACCACCCTCTCTGTAAAAAAGTGTCTCCTCATCTCCCACCTGAACCTTCCTCTCTCCAGCCTCGTATCATGGCCCCAGGTGTCCCTCCACTCCCCTCCCTTACTTTGAACAGCCCCTCTGTACCTGTTTTGTTTATTCCTTTTATGTACTTAAAGGTTTCAATCATGCCCCCGTCCCTCCTCTCCTCTAGCGAGTACATGTTCTGCTCCCTGAGCCTCCTCTCATATGGCAAGTCCCCCAGCCCCTTGATCATCTTTGTCACCCTGTGCTGCACCCCCTCCAGTAACATAATGCTCCTCTTCAGATATGGGTGCCAGTACTGCATGCAGTATTCCAGATGCGATCTAACTAATGACCTATACAGTGGCAGAAATCACCTCCCCCCTCCTCGAGGACATACCCCTTGCAATGCAACCCAGCATTTTGTTGGCCTTCACAGCTGCTTTCCTACATTGTGCAGAGTTGTTCATTGGCCCTGTAATGAGCACCCCCAGATCCCTCTCCTCCTCTGTCTTGGCTAGCTGCACTCCCCCCAGCTGGTAACTCCTCCTTGGGTTCTTCACCCAAAATGCAGCACCTGGCACTTTTGGCATTAAACCCCAGTTGCCAGGTGTCTGACCAGGTTTCCAGCATTTCTAGATCATCCTGCAACCCCTGCCATCCCCCTAGGTCATCCACTACCACTCCCATGTTAGTGTTGTCAGCAAACAGACTGATCTTGCACTTGATGTCCAATGATATGTCTGCAATGAATATCCCAAACAACACTGGTCTCAACACCGAGCCCTGTGGAACACCGCTCATCACTACCCTTTGGGATGAGAGAGCACCACCCACCACCACCCTCTGTTGCCTTCCCTGAAGCCAATTCCCTACCCATCTCAACAGCTTTGCACCTGCCCCATGCCTTCTAACTTACTTCCCAGCCTCCCATGTGGCACTGAGCTGAATGCCTTACTGATGTCCAGATACAGGACATCCACAGCATGGCCCTTGTCCAATTGCCTAGTTACCCAGGCATAGAACTCCACCAGGTTGGTTTGGCAGGATCTGCCACATATGAAGCCATGCTGTCTGCTGTGCTGTAGTCCTTTGGTCTCCAGGAGGGCCACCAGCCTCTCCTTCAGAATAGTATGTGAGGCTTACTGGTCTGTAGTTACCCGGTTCATCCTTGGGGCCACTCTTGTGGAGGGGCACCACATGAGCCATCCTCCAATCCTGAGGTACACAACTTGAGTGTAGTGAGGCATTAAATAGGTCTGCCAAAGGTTGCACAAGGATCTCTGCCAGCTTCTTCAGTACCCTGGGGTGGATGCCATCTGGGCCTGGCTCCTTGTTCACCCTCAGTGACCTCAAACCCTACAGAACTCTGCCCTCCATGATTTCCCCATCTGTCACCCCTTCCCCCCCGTTTCTGCCATTCATTTCCCCTTGGATATCATCCCCCTCTTCTCCTTAGTAAATACTGAGCAGAAGTAATCATTTAGCGCTTCTGCCTTATAGCCCCCTGCTTCTTCCCAACCTCCTTCCTTCCTAATCCTTACTATGTGGTCCTTACAGTTCTTTTTCTCCCTGATGTGCCTAAAGAAGTCCTTCTCATCATGCTTAATAGCTTGTGCCAACCTTAGCTCTGTAGATGCCTTGGCTCCCCTTACTGCCCATGTCACCTCCATAGATTCCTTCAGGTACTCCTCCCTGTCCTCCCCTTCCCTGTTTTCTTGTACCTCCTAAAGGCAGCTCTTTTCCTCCTTTACTTTTCCATGACCTCCTTGCTCACCCAACCATGAATCCTTAAAATTAACTACCTTCCTGCCTGAGGTTAGGTCATTATGGTTTGAGAATGGAAGAATCTTAGACAGTGTCTGGAATGTTAATGCTTATAGAATAGAACCTGGTGGCTGGTTGCCCAGCTAAGAAGTTTAAATAGAAAAAAAAATCTTGGAAAGTTTGAAACCCCTCACAGTCCGAAAAAAATGCCAGAAGTGCAAGTTGTTTGACTGTACATGTTTTCAGATTTCTGAAATGTTGAGTCTGAAGTGATAATATTTGGATTTGAACCAAGACTATTCACACTCCCTTGCTCACACTAAGTATGGAAGAAAAACATCACCCTATCACTAATGTAACACCTTTTATGCACCATAGGCTGGGGGGAAATAACAGGCTGGTATTTGATTGTACTTCAGCAGTTCATTTGCTACATCTTAAGCACAGTAGCCATGTATAACAGGTCAAACTACTGCACATTGTAGCTCTGATTTTAAAAGATGATTATCTTTACTCATTACTGTAAGTGCAGTGCGTGGCTGTACATTGTCTCTAGTTCCTGAAGGAAAACAAATTATTGCATGACTTGCTCCATATTGTGCCAGACTTTTGTTCCCTTCAGAGTCTGTCCCCACTGCATTGGTAGGTTACTGCAGTAGCTTAGAATCCAAGGAAAATGGATGGTAAGTTAAATGCCACTTCCATCCAGAGGCTTACAGTGCAGCGCTATTTAGTCAAATACAGACTAATCTCTCACACTTGATATTTTGAGCTTCTTAATAAGACAACTGTGCTAGATACAGCATCCCCTCTCCTCCTCCCTGTACAAGAGCTGCTCCATCATAGTGAACTTGCCCTGTATAACTAATTATGAAAAAACAGTAGCTGTTCCTCGTGGGTCTGTCCTTTGTTCCCAGGAAAGTGGGCAATATTTTCCTCTACTAATGAAGCTTGTAGTATGACATGTGAAACATCAGGAAGTATTGAATCAAAAAGTAATGTAAACCTCAGAGACTGGACTTACATCAGCTGTGACTCATTCTTAATGGAAGTCCTGCTGAGTGCCTTCTTTGAGAATAGAGAGTTAGAAGCTTTCAGCCGACTCTCAATAGGTGTGCTTCAAAAGCTTGCACTAACTTGGCTGTGATTCCAACTCTCTGCTTCTTCCTTTTATCATACTTATTTTGCTTAGTTTTCACTGCTTGTTTGCCACAGCTATATATCATGCTGAGCATGGAACAACCTAGCTTAATTTACATAAGGTCTGTAACATCCTAATTCCCCATTAAAACTGGCATTAGAGTCTGTAAGACAGAAAGCAGGAAGGGCAATTATAGGAACAAGAAATAAAGTAACATTAGGTACCTGAAAATGGAACAGGAAAAGAATGCAAGAACCCCCCTCTGCACTAGTAGAATTTCTTAAGGAAGTTCAGACAGTTGATATGTTGGGTTTCTCATTTGTCAGGAGCATAGCAAATGTAATCAAGATTACAATAAATTAAGGTATAGATTATTACGTAAATGGCTTTTGAAAATGTATTAGACTCATTATAATTACTAACTGAGCTGACACACTGATCTTCTGGTTATTATTATGTTGTGCTTAGTTTGAATCCAGTTTAAAAAAGAATTCTATATTTAAAGCTTCCAGGTGGTAAGGCTGCTGGCTCTTGTTAGGAGTGAAAAAATAGTGGGGCCAGTTGTACTGCATATGCTGAAGTTGCAGCCTGTCTTGACAAACACTCAGCACAGAATTGCAGAAGTGTTGACATTGTTTGAATAATATTATAAATAGTACTACCAGTGTTACTACCAATTCAATAAAAGATATATATACTGTATATATATATCTTTTACTGAATGGTAGTATACTAATAGTACTATTTTATAATATTATTCAAACAATGTCAACACTTCTGCAATTCTGTGCTGAGTGTTTGTCAAGCCAGGCTGCAACTGTATATATATGTGTGTGTGTGTGTGTGTATATATATATATATATTCACGTTTCTGAGACTTGTCATTTTGTACCCAGGAAATGTTTTGCAAAATTCAAAATGCTGTTGACACCTTGGGGACTAAGGATTGTTTTTCATACATAAGAAATCCTTGCATAGTAGTGTTACTGGCTATCTGGTGGATATATCAGTTGGGAATTGATGATTCAAATGATACCAAAAATGAATTGGTTAAAGAACCATGCCTCATTTCCATGTTCTTGCTCCTGAAGTCTACCTATAAATTATTTATGTGTATACCCGTTAATTTGATAGTCATTCTGAAATTTATATGATGGTTGCAGTTCACTTGTAATATATTCAATTTGTTATGGTATGATTGTGGGTTATTGTTTTCTTGTTCTTTTATTGTACTTTTAAAACTATAACAAATGACTGTGCTGTTGTTTCTGTATACAGGAATCCACTGGAAATTAGCTTGCCCTCAATGCATTTTTCTTGTCACCTCTTGTTACAAATAAACTACTTACTTGCTTATTTGCACAAAGTAATGTGCTGTTGGAGGAGTCATTGTTTAGATGAGCTGTTAAATGTGCTCGCTAGAACCTGTTGTGCCCCATTTAATTTTATTCTTAATTGTAATGAACATAGGGTGCTCTCTGCTAATAGGACCTGATGCCCTAGAGATACTCCCCTGTATAAAAATAACTACCTACTATTTAGGTGACAGTGCAATTTTCAAAGCATGGGCCTGGAATGTAAAGCTGAATCAAGACATTACCTCGTAACTTCTCACATCCTCAAGTTTAACCTGCACCATTTTTTACTACTTGTACACTTACATTTGCTCTCACAAAATAGCATATTTTACAGTCAGAAGGTACTGTTAATCAGGGTAGGCCTGCACCAACATTCACAGAAGTCTAAGTTGTCCTCCCTAAAGAAGTCCCACCCACAGAAGACATCAGCACATAGGACCCAAACATGCTCACCCACTGAATATCTCCATTCTCCAGTTATAGCTGGGATGTGGTTGTTGTTGAAAGCTACTGTGTTGTCCATGACCCACTGGATGAGGACATCCACAATAGGCCACTGTTCTAACTGCTGCCAGTTTTTCATTTCCCCTGACTTTGATCTCCAATGTTACAAGGAGGAGCACTCATTGCCACCTAAGACACCAAGCCAGCCATCAGAGTGGGAGCGCATGAATTCACTATTGGCAATTTGCCCCACCACAATTTTCTCCTTCTCGCCAAAATAAAATGCCACCACATGATTTTATTTATAGTTTTTGAACCCCTGAATAAATAAATGATCTTACACTGGGAAATGTTCACTGTAATGGTTCCTAATATCTGGTGGGAGTGAACTGTTGTGGGATGAATACCCCTAACAGATTGTCATGTAGCACATTAGAGTCCTCCAAATGGATATCTCTTGTTCCTTGTGAATGTTTAAAGAGTCAGTGACATCACTGGAGAAACAGAATTGTGAGATTCATTTCAGCTTTTATTAGCATTCCTTCTCAGTGTTTAGCATCATCATTTTCATTATAACTGCACAGTAACATACCTCTTTCTAGCTTTCATCTACCTTGTACTAGGGCTGCATGTTTACTCTTGACATGACCATACTCAGGTTGTGACATCACAGTCATTCTCACAGCATACAGCAACAAACTCTGATTTCAGAAGTGAAGGATTGTGATGTAAAGCATAGGCAAGCAGCCAGAATAGACAAAGACTAGGGGACAGAGACTGTGCTTTCTTGTATATAGCATAGTTATAGAGAACAAGGAAAAACTAAGTTTGGAAAATACAGTAAATGACCCATAAGTTGAAATGTGCCAGAGTGTTTTTCAACATTCCCTTGAGGTGCCTTTGACACTTTTAAAGCAGCATTGAATGCTATGGTGAAAATGTCATATCCAAAACTTTTCCTGCTATTTTACATTGCTCTTTTTCTCCTGTCTTATACAATGCTCTTTAGTTCCTATTTTGAGTCTACTTTAGCATGTTGTTTTGACGATTTAAAATAATTAACTGAACATGTCTTTTTAAATGACTATCTCAAAATTTGAATCAGTATTCTCATCTCTTTTCCAGTTCCCATTGTGTAACATTACATTTCTTGTGACTAACGCAAACTACCATGCGATAGAAGCTGCTCCCTGACCTTGTGGGACAATGGATATTCAAAAATAAATGTGAATACTGATAAGAACCTCTGGATGGTCATTTAAAAAAAGAGTGTACCTTTAATTATTTTCAGGTCCAAACAAATACTAAATACTAAAGCAGACTCAAAATAGGGGAAAATGGACAGGTTGTTGGTCATTGTGGGATTTTCCAATTCATTGTCAACCACTCTCTTGACTCTTCTTCGCCTCTCTTCTGTCCTCTCCTCCTTCTTATGACCCCCATCAATTTAGGCTAATTGTGGCTACACCTGTGGTTTGATTCTGTATGCTATAACGCTAGTATCACCATCGTCTTCTGCAAAAGGGACTGTGCACT
This sequence comes from Neoceratodus forsteri, assembly GCA_016271365.2. Taxonomy (NCBI): domain Eukaryota; kingdom Metazoa; phylum Chordata; order Ceratodontiformes; family Ceratodontidae; genus Neoceratodus; species Neoceratodus forsteri. Next base: position 6,376,362 of record JADMNL010000036.1, read on the forward strand.
TTATTGTATTTTTGCACACTTTTCCACATTTCCTTGTGCTTAACCATGCTGTTGTTTACCTACCTGATCACCAACTAACTCTCGAAACTAGAATGTTGTTGATGTACCAGTACTCTGATTTTGTAATTGTATTCCTTCTTTACTCTTCTCCCTGGGTCACACCTGGAAAGGAGCCTCAGTTCAGTGTGCTTGTCTTGGTTACCAATTTTTAAATGATTAAATAACTAAATTAAAAAAAAAAAACATACATGATGTAGATAAATCCCACAATGTTCCACACCCTAGGGGTGCCTTTTTGTGATTATACAATGAGCCAGGCTTTAAAACAATACAATCATGCAAAAAATATAATTTCTAAATCAGTTTTATTATTTATCAGATGAAATTGAATTTGATCCCTCCACCAATATTAAAATAATCTATATGACCCCTGCCCCTCCACACACAGAGACACATGAGAATTGTGTTTATGTTTATAACCAGTTTTGATTTACTACATAATTACATATTTGGGGCATATTTCTTCTTTATTTACTTCAGAAATGTTAACCGCCACCCTCTCCCTTTGTGGTTTTACTACAGTTTTCTAGTTAGTCTCTCCCCACCACCACCCTTGTAGCATAAATATAAACCCTTGAATGTGTTGCTTTATTTGTTTGCTGGTTTGTCTATCTGGGATAAGAGAAAATGTTCATGGTATGTTTTGTTAGTTTTGACAAGCGCCCCTCTTTTGCAAACATTCTCTATATTACTAATCTTGAGACATGCTTCATAACAGAAAATGGGCTTACTGAAACTCGAGTATCTACATCTGTCCATTGTTTCACATAACAGTGGCAGTCTCTATTTTAAAATATATTTCAACCATGCAAAAGTAAATTAGCCCCAACCCCCATTTATTTGGTCTAAATTTGTAATACAACTGTAGATAAATACGACCGCTTCAATCATTTTCTTGCCCAAAACAAAATCAGCAATCATGTAATGATAATTTATGGTTTCATTTCAGGCAGGAACACAATTGGTGCAGCCGCATACATCTATGTTTGCTTTTTATAGTAGGCATGGACTACTTGTCGGGTAGCTGGGTAGGGTAGTTCAGATATTGGTGATTTTTGGACAAGTAGAGCACTTCAGGTAGTGTACTACCCTACCCGACATAGCAGTGTACTTCTCAGGTTGGGTAGTTTTGACATGGGTAATGGGGTATTGGAAACAGGCATTATAGGGCAGCCAAGGTCAGCCTGTGGAGTCCTGAGATTCCTGCCAGGACCTTCAGGCTGGAAACAAGTATTAAAAGGCAAACTGTGGGTCCTTCACACCCTTACAGCAAGAATAGTCACACATGAAACCGGGCTGACAACCTGATTGTTCAGTGGAGTCTGTGCGCCACCTGCTGTGAGCCTGTGTTATGCAAATAACAGCAGGCAGCAATTTGGAGTGGGAGCAGCTCTGTGTCGATGGTCGGGCACTAACTCTGTAGTCTGCAACTAAATCACAGTGATCATTTAACTAAAAGTTGAATTAAAAAAATAATGAAATAAAAATAAAATCTCCATGAAGGAGGAGTGGGGGTCTGGGTTGGGGACTGAAACAATCTCGGGAAGGAGGGAATAGGGGGATCAGCCTCAATCGAGGAGGTGGATGGTGCTATGCTATGGAGAGAACAGAGAAGGAGGAAGAGGTGGACAAAAAAACACAGAAGAAAAGGCACTGGGAGCTGGTTTTAAAAAGTATTACTGCTAGGTTGGTGCCCCTGAGCCGTGTCATTAAATTATTACTGTAAATTCATGTACACTGTGTGTCTCTGCAGCATAGTGAAAGCCTTGAATGGCTATGTATTACACCATTTGTTAGGTGCCCCTGGCTGAGTTCTGCCATTTATTACTGTGACAGTCAGATACACTGTGTGTCTCTGCAGCATAGTGAAAGCCATTTAGGCTCTATGACACTGTTTGTTAGGTGCCACAGGCTCTGTCATTTATATTAATGTGACATAGCTACACTGTGTGACCCTGCAGCTTAGTGAAAGCTATTTAGGCTGTTTGTTAGGTGCCCCAATCCCTGTTGTTTATTACTGTGACATAGCTACACTGTGTGTCTCTCCGCAGCATAGTGAAAACGATTTAGGCTGTATCACATTGTTTGTTAGGTGCCCTGAGCCCTGTCATTTGTTACTGTGATATAGCTACACTGTGTGTCTCTGCAACAGTTAGTGACACAATATCCATTCCTTTCACAGCTATATCTACTGTGTCTTGTATTTCCCAGTCTCAGTCTACTAAAAGGAAGCAAAGTGCTGCTGCACGTGCAACTGTTACTGATTTGGACAATATGAATCATAACACTAATGAAGAACATAACGACAATAATAATAACATCACCAGGACTGCTAGTAAATGTCCTCCTGAATCAAAGAAGCATGTTGGCAATGAAATGATAGTAAAGGTTCAGAAAGTACTGACTGGAGTTACTCACAGAGGCACTGAACATTTTGTCACATGTACCAGGATACTTTCAACTGCTGAAGCAGCATGCGGTGAGGCATCCTCCTCAGATATAAACTTAGCTGCTAAGGCAGTGAATGCTGATAGAGATGGTGGTGATAGTGGGGCCTGGGAATGAGATAGCCCAGGTTATGTCCCACATGACGATGATTGCAATTCCAGTTCTTCTGAATCTTGGGCAATGAGATCTGTAGTTTTGATGAGTGTGTACGAGAGGATGCCACTGTAAGGCATGAAAGGCAAGTGCAGAAAAAAAAACATATGCTAAATGGAAGAATAAGAAGATGAGCATGAATGAGAGCAATTCATCTCAGCAAGGAAATGGCAGTGTATGGTTTCCTCCAGGTCCCTTGACTGTACAAGCATTTTTTATTTGAACAAGCATTTGATTTCCTATAATAGGGAGAAATCTATGTGTTATATTGATTGTCCTTTTAGTTATTAATGTTGTGATCTGTATTTAATTATGCTTATGCTCTATAATGTGGTGATTTTATGTATGTTTAAGACAAATGTTTTTATAGTTGTATTAGATATTATGCATTGTACAGCACTCTGAGCCCCAGAGAAGGGGTGCTTTATAAATAAAGTTTATCTATCTATCTATCTATCTATCTATCTATCTATCTATCTATCTATCTATCTATCTGTTAGAAATAGTGCCAGGCACTATGGCACAAAGCAAAAAAGGTAAATCTTTAGTGTGCAATTTATTTTATATTAAGCCTGCAGACAACTCTTGAGCTGTATGCAGTCTGTGCAAAAAGACCGTCAGTTGGGTGGCAAAGTAGGAGATTTTTGAACATTAGTAATGATATGACATGTAAAGGTAAAACACCCAATTGAGCTGGACAGGGTCAGGGGAAGTGCAGTTGGTATGGGTGGTAGTGGAGGTGGTGGTGATGGTGGTGACCATAGTGACATTGAATCCCTTGATGTGTCCTTACAGTCTTCCAAGACAAACATAGATTGGTTTCATCTGACACCATCAAGTACTGCAAAATCCCAAAGTAGTACTCTATATGACAATGGTGTGAAAAATGCATTCCCCTCAATATTAAGAATATCTTGTGGTTCTCATTAACTAACATTAAAAGAAAGTATTACAAGGACATCAAAATTTACCTGCAAGCATCCAACATGCCAGCTGTTAAATAGAGCCATTGTAGAGCTGTTGGCCAGTTATAAAGTCCCTTTTGTTTTTGTTGCACAAAAAGATTTCCTCAAGTTCATGAACCAGATTGAACTATGGCACACCATTCCCTGTTGAACTTATTTCTTAAAAAAGGCTGTTCCACAGTTGTATGACTTGATGTGTACTGCAGTCATTAAGCAGTTGAAAACTCTCTTGAGGTGAAGCAGGTTCACATAACCACAGCTATATGGACCAGCAAACAAACAATTGACTACATGGCTGTTACAGCTCATCGGGCAAGTGTTCAGTCAGAAAGTAATGATCCACTCTCTACTGTAAGTAGTAGGAAGCGGGTTGTATTATGTGTCACCACTTTTGAGAAAAACCATACTGCTGTGAATATTTTGCAGGAGAAGGAAAAACAATTCCAGAAATGGCTTACTCTGTATTCCTTATCTCCAGGGTTCATAGTGTCAGATAATGGTGCCAACATAGTCAAAGCTGTTAGAGATGGCAACTACCAATACATACCTTGTTTTTCACATTTCTTAAATCTTCTCATCCATAATTTCTTATATAGAAGAGACATGTTGAAAACCTATCAGCTATTGCTAGAAAAATATGTGGGCATTTCAACCACTCTGTGAAAACATAAAAAATCCTGCAGGGGTTGCAGAGGTCAAACAACTTACCACTGCATGCATTAAAGCAGAAAGTTCCAACTCACTAGAATTCAACATTTTACATGCTGGAAAAGCTTCTTGAACAGAAAAAAGCTGTATATGACTACACTATTCAGAATCAAATAAGTAAAGTAGACATGCTCAGTTCCAGTAGCTGGACTCTACTTGAATCATTGGGCACCTTTCTGGAGCCAATTAAGGCTGCTTCAAGTTATGTCTTTCAGATAAGAGGTTAAACAGAATCTCTGTCTGCCTGCTCTGGTGGTTGCTCAGATGGACATTAAAGATCCCATAGCACTTCTCGAAAAGACTAGAGGAATTTCCCTGGTGTCCTGGCCAAATCTCCCCCATTCACTAAAACATCACCAACAGCTTAATCTGGTTCTGTATGTCAGTTTACATCTGTATGTTCCCCCTCTGCCCTAGGACAAGTCTGAAAATAGGCAGAATTGCATAGTCCTCCTTTCATGGTCAACAAAAAATAAATATAAAATGTCAATGCGGACAGTGCAACTCTGAGTCAAATTCTTCCTCAGATGAGATTTTGTCACATCTTCCTTGATGACATAAAGAAAGACTTTCAGTCAAAAGAAGATACCATCACTGTTATGCTGGCAGATGCTATGGGATCTTTCACGTTCACCTGAACAACCACCAGAACAGGCAGACATGACTTCGGTTTAACCTCTCATCTGAAAGACATAACTGGTAGCAGCCTCAAATGGCTCCAAAAAGGTGACCAATGATTCAACTAGAGTACAGCTGCTGGAACTGAGCATGATGTCTACTTTACTTATTTGATTCTGCATGGTGTAGTCATCTACAGCTTTTTTCTGTTCAAGAAGCTTTTCCATGACTAGAGGGCACAACATTCGACTTAAGGGAGGAAATTTCAGAAGCAATAGAAAGAAATTCTTCTTCACAGAGTGTGTTGTGGAACCATGGAATGGCCTGCCAGAGGAGGTGGTGGGAGCCAAAACAGTGGGGGAATTCAGGTGGGTATGGGACAGACACTGTGGGAAACGCAAGCAGGCAGCTAAGTAGGGGGTGTAGGAAGCCAAGGGCACACATGATGGATGGTATGATCCCCATTTGCTGATAACTTCTATGTTTCTGAGTCTTAGACTATTGACTGAGCATAGAATACTGTAAATGCCATGTTTACAAAGGACACCTATGTTCATCTACATTGTTAGATCTCAGCTTTAAAGGAAACTTTGAAGCCATCCTACCTGCAGGGGAAGACATTGAGAATTGGAGAGACTGTCTGCCAACCAAATGTGTCATTGGCCCACCAACATGATTAACTGATGTACAGCATTCAAACCTTGCTGAACCATCAGAGTGCACACAATAGCATATCTGTAAATTCTTCACAATTACCAGTGTCATCGGTGAGGGAAAGGACATCTACAGCAACTTCTCGGGCATCCTATGTTCAGGGCAGAAAGGCAAGTCACTTCTTTTTTTTTTATCAAACTCTGTTTATGCTCCGTCTGGTGTGGAACTCTCTCTGGCAGCCACTTACCCTCAGGCGCTACCTCCTCCCTGAAGCACACTCTTCCTTGCCCGCACCAACCTGGCAGACCTCTTGGCTCTGTGCCCCCTGAGGTGAGCAGTCCCTATTCTCCCAGGGCACTCTATCTACAATCTAATTTGCCAGGCGGATGGGTAGGAGGCGGAGGAGAGGTGCCCTGTCTTAGAATGTGGCTTCCAGGGTTCATGGTGCCATCACCATCCCCACCAGTGGGTATTTTCTTTTACACCCTCCCTCCCCCAGAGCCCAGATATGCAATGATGTCGGACGACATCCACCGTGACTCTGTGACCCACTACCTGAACCCTGAGTGTGCAGTGCCTGTAGCTTCCACCAGGGGCTGCTGTGGAGTAAGGCTGTCCCTGGATCCCCTGAGAATGGAGAGCTGTCCATGGATGCTCAATCCTCCTCTCCCTGCCAAGCCCGGCAGCCCTGGCTTGTTCCTGAACCTGGGTGGCTGGTGTGGTAGCAGTGTGGCCAGTACCTCAGCCTTTAGTGCCACTGGGCAGGCTTGGCAAGTCACTTCTGAGTCCCCTACAACATAGGAACATAAGACATAGGAACATAGGAATGTATAAATCTGTGGCCGATGGCCATTGTGACTCGACCAATCAACCCAAAAATGTGTATTTAGTATCACCCATGTATCCATCCAAAGTGGAATTAAATATATACAGGGTGCTACCAGATACATGGACTAGTATTCTGTTATGAAGGTGCATCTGGTTCATTTGCCAGACTGGTAACCAGCTCATACAGCACAATGATCCAGGAGTATTTTGCAGACAATGCCATGATTGGTCTCGAGGAAGATCCATTACTCTCTTGGAAACAAAAGAGAACAATGTGGCCAGATCTAGCAAATCTTGCAATAATTTACCTCAGTTGTCCACCTTCAAGAATATATTCAGAAAGCATATTTAGTGCAGCTGGAAGAACAGTCACTGACCAAAGAGCACTGCTAAGTCCTGTAAATGTGGAACAACTGACATTTTTCAAAATGAATGCTGACAACTTCCAGATTGTCCCAGACACTGAATAATATGACTCAGACTCTAAACATGAACAACAGCCTGCAAACAGTGATACTGAATAAGATGACAAGGTTGTATATAAAATGAATAGAATCATCCACGACTGCCACCATGCCAGCCACATGTGCCACCTACTCTTAGTTTTCTTTTGTCAGTCATCAGTTTTATATTATATAACTTTGATGCCCATTATGGGTATAATTTTGGAAACAACAGCCTCCCTCAGAGAAGCTGCACCTCTTGTACCTACCCCATCAATACCCGCATTGGGTATAATTTTGAAATGTTAGCAGGCTCACTCACAGCAGCTGTGCCTCTTGTAGCTGCTTCAGCAGTGCCTCGGGGTATAATTTTGGAAACAGCAGCAGGCTCATTAATACTAGTTGCACCTCTCATACCTGCCTCAGCAATGCCTGCCATGGGTATAACAGCTCAGGGCACCTAACAAACAGGGTAATAGTCAAAACAGTCTTTCACTTGATTTTGTTATGGTTAGGGTTGGGTAATAGGGTAGTAGAACAAACTGGGTAGTAACTAATCGACCAGATCAACTACTTATTTTTATCCAGGTATTTTAGGATGATTTCAGGTAGTTTCAAGGTACCTGCAGGTAGTCATGAAGGTCAGGTTATTTTAGTACCCGTCCATGTCTATTTCAGAGCAAATAAAATGGGGCTGACATACTTTTAAATGTTTGTTAACAAAAACTGCCATTGTTCTGTAAAATAACTGACCCAGAAACTGGGGTTTCAATAAACATTTTTTGTTCCATTATGAAGCATGCCTCAAGATTATTGGCACAGCAAGTTCAAGGAGAAGGGAATTTGTTTATATTTTTAATTAAACATACAAATGAAATATTCTAATGACAGTGAATCAGTAAAACAAAAAATTAATAAAGCAACACTTACAAGTATTTACATTAGGCTACAGTAGTGGTGTGAGTTTTGGGAGGAAGAGCAATTTCTTAGATCAGGCCTGGGATAGGAGGTATCTTCCAGAAGCTCTAGCACTGTGAAACAGATAGGAAAGACTTGGTCATTTTCTTTTTGGACCACAACCCCCTTCCTTCAACTGAACAAATGAAACAAACAATGTGCTTGGAGTAAATGGCCACAGCCTTCTGTTTATTAAACAGTGAATCAGAATTAAAATTGATCACTAATGAGTTATATATCGATACAATCAATTAATCTGGTGTGACAAGGGTAGAAAAGTAGTCCTGGCCTCACCTCTCCCCAGCCTCAAGGCAAACTGCCTGAAAAAAGGTACGAAAACTCAATTAATCCCTCTGTACAATACTACGTGACTGCCATGCCATCAATCTTGCCAGACTACTCTGCCCCCAACATGCCTCCATTACTGTGAAAAACCTGCCTACCTAACCACATACTTCTAACACCCCACCAGAGAAGGCGAAAAAACAGACACCCCAATGGAAATAAAATGGTAAAATTCCTTCCTGACCCCTAAGATGATCCCCTATAGTGGGACAGCAAGTTCCTTATTCCTTGATTCCACACCGCAGCTTATTTTGAGGGGAGGGATCAGAAGGGTATCTTCTGGATAGGTTGAAGCAACAAAAAGGCAGAGGGTTTGTTATACTGGCTTAAATTATCAAAGTCCCTCCTTTCTAGCAAGTTTGATCTCCCACCTCCTGGGAACCCTGCCGACTTGTCTGACCCTGCCCCAGTGGATGGTAACTACCCCCATTTCCTGACTGTTCAGGTGTCTTCTAGTGGTATGCCCCAAGAGAAACCTCACTTGTTGCTATTCAGTGCAGGCTCTTCCATTGTCTTTTTATGCTACAACCCTCTTCCTTCACCTGAACAAAATGAGACAACAATGTGCTTGGAGAAATTGCCACAGCCATGTGGTTTATTAAAAACCATTAGGAATTCAGATTGATCACTGATGAGTTATCTGTTGATATAATCAATTAATCTGGCATGATGTGTGCATAAGGTAGTCTCAGCTAATCAGTTGTCAGTCATCTCAATCAATAAGCCCTCAACTCCCTTTTGGAAAAGAGTACATATAAAGTACAACCTTGCAAGGAACTCTGGCTTCAGGGAATGAGGAATGGCTCTTAGTGACCAGTCTTGAGTGTGCCTCCCCTATTAGAGGGCACCACTGACTGGGGACTCAAGTCCTAGAGTTATCCTTTGGCTATGGCTGACACCCCTCTGGTACCAGCAGCCAAGACCTCACCTGTCCCCAGCTTCAAGGCAGTCAACCTGAAAAGGTGAAAAAACCCTGTGAACTCCACTCAACAGTACTGCATGACTACCATGCCAATGCACAATGATCATCATGCTGCAACTTGGTTGCAGATGAACCATGATGCTCATCCCCTACCAACCACATCACACCATAGCTTCCTCAAAAACACATCACAGGTCAGCTGAAAAACTATCTTTATCTAAATCTGACATTTGCACTCAATCATTTGCATACCACTGTGGAACTTTTGCCATGATCCCATTATGCTGCACCAATGGAGTCCATAATACACAGCATGGCCATGTTGATCAACCCACGTGTCCTCTCAAGTGTGCTGGGATTCTGAGCGTGGTGCCACCACTGCCTCTATATCATGTGTGACCAAATTATTTACACCTTTGGCCACTTGTGATGCAACATCCCTCAGTTCTTTCTCATCATGTCCTGTAGTTCTATAGATTTCACCAGTCCCAAATCATTTCCCTACAGGTGGATGCTCAGTTCATCTGGTGGGCCAATGTGTTGAACTTCAGCTGTGATCCAGGGAAAAATCCTCCACTTCATACCCCTATGACCCATCCAATGTATACTTACCCCTGAAGGTCCCTGAAAAATGTTTCACCCCCTCAGAACTATTATGCTCTCTCTGCTGCCCAATGGATCAAGGAATGGCTGTAGTCCCATACTCATTTTCCCTGGGACTCATGACCTGCCAACAAAAACAGAAACGGAGGTTTCAGTAACTGTGGTCACACATAAGACTCAAAAGCTTGCAACCTTCACCATCCCTCAGACTTGATCTGAGCATGCATCCTGCTCTCTACCCTAGTGTGCATACCTCTCAGCTGCTATGAAATTCGCATAGTGCTATGATTTTCATATTCAAACTTACCCTTGCTCCACATAGGTTTACTGATGTTCTTAATAATGTTAGAGTTATTTCTGGACATACAAACTATTAAGTCATTAAAGTATGTTGATAGAAACATTCCTTAACACTAACATATGGGGCCTACTATCTAGGCTTATTATTGTTTAAACTATGAAAGTGCTACTCATTCTGGTCATTTGCTATGATTTTTGAAGGCCAGTGATATCATTTTAATGCTGAGATGTTGAGAGATATCCTAGCATGTGAGGTTGCCCTATGTGGAAGGACTGAGAATTGTGCCCTTGAGACTCCATCCCCTGAGCCCGCAGAGCCTTACTGAGCAGATGGCAAAACTGGAACACTGTAAGAAGAGTCTCATCCTCATGGTGAAAAAATGCCTACCACCTGGGATTTAATTGCTGAAGGCAAGTCAAAACACACCCACAGACGTCTTACTGAACTTCAGTACATCACTATAGCACTTTTCTTTCTGGCTATGCCACAGCTTCCCTTGCAGACCTTAGGTAGCAAACTAGCAACACAACCTGTTTTTTTGTTTGTTTGTTTTTGTAATATGGAACCAGAACATTCATTCTACACCCACTGCAGAGAAAAATGGTTTCAACTGACTAATAGATTTGTCCATAACACCACAATGCTTGGCAGTACTACTCTAAATGAAGCCAAGAGTGAACATAGTCTTCCTACATGGCTGCCACAATAGCATTGAAGCAAACATGATGCAGTGAGATAGGTGCTACCAACCTGATGCTGTAGTGGGAGCCTGCCAACTGGCAGTTGGCATTTCCTGCTGACCTCTCCATTGCAGTTAACACCCATGTTGACTGACCTTCATACTCCCACTGCACATATCCACCCCAAGGCCCTTGTAAATTAATTAAAAAACACTCCAAAATGAGCACCAGTGGTCATCATTCTGTGCTCACTAACTGTGAGTGACCTATACTTTGGGGGGAAGGGGAGTTGTGTCTGCTGTGTGGCAATTAGTGTCTTGGCCACCATTCCCCTTCTTTTTGTATGGGATGTCTACATACAGAAGCTCTGCACTATTTTCTTTTTTTTTCAATTCAAAATTTTATTAACAGATTTTCCACAATAAGAGGCAGTTAACATGAGAATAAAACAAGAATACAGCAGCTTGTTATGTTAAAACTGCCCCTCCCTCCCCCCTCTCCCATACAGCAGTAACATGTCATTGTGTAACATAAGTTCAACGCCATTATACAAAAGTATACAAGGCTATTTACTGTGAAACACTACTGAGTCTAGGCAGCTAGAATTAAAGAGTGAAGGATCCATATTTGAGTATATGCAGATAGTCTGTTGTGAAGGCTGGCAATAGCTTTTCCATTACACAGGTTAGCAAGGATTTCGTTCACCCACTCCTGCAATGTCGGAGTAGACTTGTCTTTCCAGTGATGTAAAATAAGTTTTGACAGATAGAGCTATGATAGACATATGAAACCTTCTCACTTTGACTCTAATAAAGGACATGCACCCTAGGAGACAAATGTCAGGTGTGAAGTACTCCTGCAAACCCAGTATAGGATCCGGAATGCTTTAATAGAGTCCCACAAAGGGAAATTTTGGACAGGACCAGAATATGTGTAAGAGTGTTCCCTCCCCTGGGAACACCTAACACATATGTTTGAGTCAACAGACCCCATTTCTTTAACTTGACGGAGTGTATTACATGTTGTGCAAAATGTGATATTGTATGAGACGCAACCTATCTTGAGAGACAAATTTATGGCAAGACCTCCACAAAGCCTGCCAATTAAGGGAATATTGAGGAAATAAGGAACTCCAGAACCTTGTTGGTCCAAAAGAGTCCTCATATCTTTGTGAAACAAAACCTGATATAATTTAGATACAATACCCAAAGATCCAAGTAGAGAAGAGAATTCTGGGATCAGAGCCCCAACCGTCTGATTGGGAGGGGTATTGCCTATCACTGTTGTGAGTAGGTGTTTTATCTGTACTGTTTTGAAATGTGAGGATGCCGGAATCCTAAATTTCCGAATAAGATCATCTGCAGACAGCCATTGCCCCTCCTCATCCACAAAGGAAAATACTATCCTGTCGCCCAGTTGGGGCAACCAAGTACAGGGGATCTGTTGTTTGTTCATAGTGAAAGATGGGGAGTTCCAGATGGATTGGCCCAGATCTAACTGGGGGGTATAGCGCAAAAAAGAGCAAAGCTGCACGTATACCTTTAAAGAAGTGGCAACTGTGGGACACTTCTCGGCGCCATGCACCTGAGACATTTTTATATAGAACAGAGTTAGGGGATCCAGATTCATAGACCGAATTGAGTCCAACTCTATTCTAAGCCATGTCGGCTGCATCTCTTCAGGACCCGGACATACCCATTTCAGGCACTTTTCCAAATGGTTAGCCCAATAATATATAGCCAGGTGAGGAATTCGCAAACCTCCCTCAGATTTTGAAGCAGTCAGCTTATAATAGACCAATCGAGGATATTTGTCAGACCAGATAAACTTGGTGAAAATACCATGCAGTTTCTTAAACCAGGATAACGGAATAAAAGTATTGAGAAGAGACAGGGGGTAGAAAATTCTTGGGAAGATGTTCATCTTGATTATGTTAATCCAGCCCCATAGCGAGATAGGGAGCTTAGACCATCTGTCAAGATCCTGAATTATAAGCTGGGAAAGGGGCTCCAGATTTTACCTAAACCATACCGAGGGGTTGTGAGTTAGTTTAATGCCCAGATATTTTAGTGTCGTAGGGCCCAGCATAAACCAAAGGGGTAATGTCAGTCTTGAATGTCTTGTGGTTTAAAGGAAAAAGGAGGATTTGTTAGCATTTAGTTTATAGTTGGATAGGGCACTAAATTGTAATTTCCTCCAGCAGAACTGGGACAGAAGATGCCGGGTGGGATAAGTACACAAGGAGATCATCGCGTATGCAGTGATCTTAACCTCATAGCCCACCCAGATGCCTTGTATTTCTGCATTATGGAGGATGTTTTGAATGAGGGTTCAAGATACACGTTAAATAAAAGGGAGAAAGGGACAACCCTGTCTGGTACCTGAATGTAAAGAAAAGGACTTGGAAAATGCCCCATTTCCAGAAATCTTTGCAGTTGGAGTTTTGTATAATGCACCAATCCAGGATATAAAGACAGGAGGAAACTGGAAGGCCTCAAGAACTTGGAACAAAAAGTTCCAGTTCACACGATCAAATGCCTTCTCAGCATCCAGGGAAACCAGCCCAGCGGGAAACACAGCATCCCTGGAGACCAAGAAGACATGAGAGAGGGTGTGCAGATGGTCTGAGGATGAACATCCCTTCATGAATCCAACCTGGGCCATGCCTATTAGATCAGGAGGAATACAGTTAACCTATCGGCTAGTATCTTCGAAAGGATTTTAATATCTTGATTTAAGAGGGATATGGGTCTGTAACTTTGAACTAACTCGGGATCCTTATCTGGCTTGGGAGAAGAACAATCAGGGCTTCAATCAGGTAGGGGTCCGCCTCTCGCTAGATAAAATATACTGAAATAGGCGATAAAGTACTGGTAGTAAAAGTTCACGGAAAACTTTGTAAATAAAGAGGAGAACCCATCCAGACCTGGGACCTTGTCTGAGGGCAGCCCTTGGATAACCTCTGAGATCTCCTCCTGATATATGGGAGAAGCTGGAAAACCCTTGTGTTGCTCTGATTGGGAGGGCAGGTGGGAGTCCCTTAAGTACTCCTCATGAATCTCAGAGCAAGGAGGATTCTTCATGTCCCTGTACAATTTGTCATAATATAGAGCAAACTCTTGCACTATCTCAGTAGGGGATACTCTCAGGGACCCATCTGCCAGTGCCCAAATTGGTGGGATAAATCTTGCAGTTCCTGTTGTTTTAAGCGCAATGCAAGCAGGCTCCTTTCTCTCCCTGATCCATGTAACTGGCTCTGGTTCGGATTATAGCTAACTCTGCCTTTTCCTTAGCAGCTCTAGATATCTGTCTTTGGCCCCAGAAGCCTCTTCCTGTCTTCATTAGAAGTACTGACAGAAGATTCACTTCAAGGGACCGAATTTGGGACAATGATGATAGTAGCTCTTCCTTCTGTGCTCTTTTCCTTTTGGTCGCAATGCTGATAAGAACCCCCTTCATGTAAGCTTTAAAGGCCCCCCATAAAATGTCTGGCTTTGCACTTTCTAGTTGGTTAGATGAAAAAAAAAACTCAGTTTGCTCTCTTATAAGTTTACAGTACTTGGCGTCCTTAAGGAGCTGCTCATTGAGCTTCCATCTGGTCTCCCTTTTAGGTGAGTTAAGGAATGTCAAGTTACATACCACAAGGGAATGGTCATAAATAGGGCCAGGTTGGATCGAGGCAGACATGACCCCAGGAAAGAGACCCTGATAGGTAAATATGTAGTCAATGCGAGACTGCGAGCCGTGCACCATTGAATTGAAGGTAAACTCCTTGGAGTTAGGATGCAACACATGCCAAACATCACAGAGCCCGCATTGATCTACCAAATCCTTAAGTGCCCTCTGCCCCGGGGACAGCCCCCTCAGTCCACTACCTGACCTATCCAAGTTTGAGTCCATGACCTGATTGAAGTCGACCCCCATAATGATCCTTATGGGAAGCATTGGAAGAAGAATAGTTATCAGCCTCATGAAAAACCCCGGGTCATCAATATTGGGCCCATATATACTACAAAGTAAAAGTGGTACTGACCAGAGAGTGCCCTTGACTAAGACAAATCTGCCCCTCGGATCCTTGATAACCTGCGTGGAAATAAAGGGAATGCCTCTATTAATAATTAGCATGACCCCACAACTATTAGTGGAGCCCGGAGCATCATAGACCTGACCCACCTGTTGTCTCCTTAATTGTAAAGCTTCAGATTCTATTAAATGAGATTCCTGTAAAAATGTTATCTGAGAGCATAATAGGCTTAAATGTTTGAACACCTGATACTGTTTGGATTTTTCCTGATCCCTTAACATTCCAGGTAGCAAAAGTCACATCATTAGCCATCTAAATAGAATTAATGAGCTTAGTATCATCAGCCCTGTACAAGAATATCAAGAAACATTCAGCCAAATTCCAAATATTACTGCTGTATAGTCCCCTCCCTCCCCATCCCTCCATAATTATCCTTACCCTCCCTCCACAACATCTCCCTTAACCCTAGGCCCCTCCCCACCCACGCTGTCACAAGCACTGTTTAGCACAGTACTGTGTCCCTTCCTCACCCCCAGCCTCCTGAGGTAACTCCCTGTCACAAACATAATGGCAGTCCTCCCATGTAAATGAATGCCATCAAATCCTGAGGAAAAAGAAAAGAAATTAGAATTTGTTGACAACCCCAGTGGCTTACAAAAGGTGTTGTACCATGAGCAAGAGCGTATCTCAATTGTGAGGGAATAGTAATATTGAGATAAGGCACCCTGAGAGGCTTGAACAGGTGTCCGGAGACCCCAAGAAGTGAAAAGGGAAATGGGTCTCCAGTGTCCCTATAAAGAGGACTCTTGCTACATAGCAGACCTGATGAGAAATCACACAGAAGGGAAAGGGAAATTGCCCTTTCTAACCAGAGTTCAGTGGCCTGCTTAACAAACAGGACCCCAACGCCTTGGACCTTATGTGTTAAATTTGGCTTCAGACTTCGTTACGTCGGCACCGTGCCAGACCGAATGCCCAGAAGAACAAAATCGGGATTTTCGATGTCCCCAGCCAAAACAGGGAACACAATCAACAGGGGGTCATCCCTATAGTTTCTCTATCATTGTCCTGGCATTTCTGCATGCTGAGCTCCCTCTTGTGGATACTAAACCACCACACCGCAGATGCATCTGAGAGCTAGGGATTAGCCAAGCACAGGCCCAGAAAATGTGATAATGCTCCATTAACAATTCAGGGTATTCCTCCCCTCATTAATAAAGGCCTGCTCATCTGGCAAAATTAAAATATGAGAAACCCCTTCCCCCTGACTAGCAAAATAAACATTTACACAAAACAATAAACGAGGTTACAGGCACGTTTCAAACAGACTAAGGCGTGAGAGTCCCAAACTATTGACTCCTTGAAATATAAGTATGTCCGTTTAGATAACCGGAGTTTCTAGAAGCAAACCGTCATTCCAGACATCTTGAAAATTGCTAAATGACAGTTCCACATAACAGCACGAGACTCCTTTCACCAGGAGAGTAAATCTTGTCATGGATCCTGAAATAGATCAGGCATGGTGAGCTTTAGACCAGAAAGCAGATTCAGGATCTTCATAGGTAAGCCAGGAACCATTCACAAACACCTGCAGCCTGGCCGGATACCCCATCCTGAACTTGAACCCTGCAGCAATAACTTTAGACACAGTGAGGTGAAATGCTGTGCGTTTCAGCCTGACTGATCCTGGCAAATCTTGTGCAATTCTTAGCTTGGAATTCTCCCAACAAACCTCTTGTAGAGCTCTCACTTTTACCAGAAAGTGTTGCCTTTCTAAGAAATTCAGGAAGTGGCATCTGTACTCCTGTTCCTATTACTACACCTGCTCCACTTGTGCTCTACTCCTGTTCCAGCTATTGTACCTACTCCAGTTGTGCTCTACTCCTGTTCCTACTACTGTACTTTACTCGTGCTGTACTCTACTTGTACTGTACTCCTGTTCCTACTACTATACTCTACTCCACTTGTGCTGTACTCCTGTTCCTACTGCTGTACTCTACTCCGCTTGTGCTCTATACCTGTTCCTACTGCTGTAGTCTACTCTTATTCCTACTACTATACTCCACTCCACTTGTGCTCTACTCCTGTTCCTACTACTGTACTCTACTCCTGTTCCTACTACTGTGTTGTACTCCTGCTCCTACTACTGTACTTTACTCATGCTCTGCTGTACTTCATGTTCTTACTTTTGTACTCTGCTTATGTTCCTACTACTGTACTGTACTCTACAAATCAGGCCTCTTGGTAGGGTTTTTTGATTGGGGGCCCGGGACTGGCTATGAAAAAAAAAAGGGGGGGCCACAGCTGAAAAGTGGGAATCCTTGGAATATTTCCAGGGGTCCCCATTCAGATACACGGGAGCCACGCCCCTGCGCCAGCACTGCTTTTACTGTAGTATTCTGCAGAAAGCTCAATTAGTTTCTGTTGGGGCATTTTAATCTACATATTTTTATGTTTCAGAGGGTGAATTCAAACAAATTATGGCCACTGCTCAACTAACAAGACTTTGTTAGCTGAGCAGTGGCCGTAATTTGTTATAACTCCCTCTGTAACATAAAAATGCCTCAGTGACTCCCAGGGCTTGGTGGCTGGAGTGTCTCGGGACTTTTGGCGGTAAGTTTGAGCCGCCCAACGTGCAAAATGTGCATGAAGAACACGGGCGCCCGAGTGCCCTGCAAGAATTACTGTGCTTGTGCTCTCCTCATTTTCAACTACTGGACCGTACCTGTACTCTACTGATGTTCAACTATTGTACTCTGCTTTTGGTCTACTCATGTTCCTACTCACAGTCTACATTAGATAGGTAGGGCTAGGGAGACTTGATGGGCCACAGGTCATTTTTCTGCTGACTTCTGTGTTTCTGTATGCCTCTTGCCATTTAGGCTGCCCCCCCCCCCCGGTAAATACATAATATAGATTAATGGATGACTTGGGTGGTTGAGGCACTACTGGATCTGAGACTGTTTTCTTCCTTCCTCTTTGGCCACTCCAGATCTGCCTTTACTTCAGTCTCAGTAATAAGCAGAATCCTGCAGACAAAAGCCTGTTAATTATTTATGCTGTTTGTGCAGGGCTGGGTTGCCAGAAAACCAGCTCAATGGACTGGTCTTTTAATTCCTTTCCCATTTGCACACTAAAAATAGACACCAAAGCCAGCCCCTGGCAATCCACAAGGGCCCCAGCTCTGACCTACTTAGAAGTTTTTTCTGTTTTTATTCCTGAGTTTGTTGGAGTCTGCAGATGATAACTGAAGCTGCTTTGGGAAGATAACTTCTCGTACAGTCGTGCATGGGCGCATTTGCAATTTGCATTTAGAACCCATCAGTTCTGACCCTGGAGGCTTGGCTAAAATCAGAGTAGATTGTGCTGACCCATCAGTGCAGTGGGAGGGCTAAGGCTTGTGATGCCAGCAGCTGCATTGGGAAAATCCCCGGCTGTCGAGGGACGACTGGGGGAGGAAACCCTTCTCTGGGAGGGAGGGAGGGTTGTTGCCTCTTCTGCAGTGCTGCTGCTTGGGTGACCACGAGTGATAGTGCAGCGGAGGCAGAATGGGAAAGAGGAACGTCAGCTGGTCTTGTGGTTGACATGCTTTTGTGTGTGCTCCTGCACTTGAGCTCCTCAAGCCTTGATGTCCTTAGGGGCTGGTAAGAAGCAGTGGACAAACCCTGGGATTGGCAGGATGATGTCTGCTCCGCCTGCAGTCCTGCACCATTGACTGCGGGACCTGCCCTCCCCCACAAAGGTTGGTCAAGAAGTACTTTGAGGGGTCAGTGGCTGGCCCTCATGACCATGAGCCCAGCTGTGGGGGTAAGCTACAGGGGCCTGAGGTGGACGTGGGTAAGTCCCAGAGGTGGTGGGTGATAGGACTTGGATAAATCCCAGCGTACAGTGGGACAGATTGTTTTTGCACCCTATCCTTGTGTTGGCTTGCCTAACGCATTGTCTTTGTAAAACAAACTGCTGAAGTATTGTAAGTCATGGTATTACGTAATTTCCCATACCAATAGCATCTCACGGTATACCACAGTACTGAGTAATTTCTCATACCAACAGCATCTTACGGTATACCATGGTACTGACTAATGTCCCGTACCCCAGTAACAGCATCTCATGGTATACCATGGTACCGAGCAATGTCCCGTACCCCAGTAACAGCATCTCACGGAATACATGAGTCTGTGGTACTGAGTAATGTCCCATACCCCAGTAACAGCATCTCACAGTATACCACGGTACGGAGTAATGTCCCGTACCTCAGTAACAGCATCTCATGGTATACCACGGTACTCAGTAATGTCCCGTACCCCAGTAACAGCACCTCACGGTATACCACGGTACTGAGTAATGTCCCGTACCCCAGTAATAGCATCTCACGGTATACCATGGTACCGAGTAATGTCCCGTACCCCAGTAACAGCATCTCACGGAATACCATGAGTCTGTGGTACTGAGTAATGTCCCATACCCCAGTAACAGCATCTCATGGTATACCATGGTACTAAGTAATGACCCTTACCCCAGTAACAGCATCTCATGGTATACCACGGTACTGAGTAATGTCCCATACCCCAGTAACAGCATCTCACGGTATACCATGGGACTGAGTAATGCCCCGTACCCCAGTAACAACATCTCACGGTATACCATGAGTCTGTGGTACTGAGTAATGTCCCATACCCCAGTAACAGCATCTCATGGTATACCATGGTACTGAGTAATGACCCTTACCCCAGTAACAGCATCTCATGGTATACCATGGTGCTGAGTAATGTCCTGTACCCCAGTAACAGCATCTCACGGTATACCATGATTCTGTGGTACTGAGTAATGTCCCATACCCCAGTAACAGCATCTCATGGTATACCATGGTACTGAGTAATGACCCTTACCCCAGTAACAGCATCTCACGGTATACCATGTTACTGAGTAATGTCCCATACCCCAGTAACAGCATCTCATGGTATACCATGCCTGGTCTTCAGGCCTGCTGCCTGTGATGCCCTAAGGTTTCTCACGGCTTGGAGTGTCTGCTTTCCCTCCTTGACAGATTTCCTATAATTCAATTCCATGTAATATGAGCGGACATATGAAGGCGATTTACATTACAGCGACTACATTTCACCAAAAACAAAATTGGCGATCAACACCACAGCAGCCTGTCAAAACAGTGACGGCAGTATACATAACAATAGGGGAACGTTGTACATTTACTTTTAATGCGCAGCCCCCCTGCACCCATATATAACTCTGGGGGGGCGGCAGACATTGAGGGACAGGGAAAACATGGAGGGGCTACCCCATGGGGACATCAGTATGCAGGAGATACTGCTGGGGAACAAAGTTGGGGAACCGAGGACACAATTAAAAAAAAAAAAAAAAAAAAAAAATTGTAACAGCTACCTCATTGCAAAAACATTACCTTACACGCAGTCCCGAACCCGGGTCCATGACCTTTGCAGGCAGTGACTGTATCCACCACGCCAGGTGGCAAGCTCGGCAGCAGCACGCTGAATTACTCCATTTAGCCCACATAACTCTACACTCTCTTGTCATTCGCCCTCGCTATTCTGTCCCTCCACACTCGCTATTCATTCCCCTCATTATTTAATGGTTACTATTCTGTCCTCCACACTCGCTATTCATTCCGCTCATTATTTAACGGTCACTATTCTGTCCCTCCACACTTGCTATTCATTCCGCTCATTATTTAACGGTCACTATTCCTTCAGGCGCGCAGATTGAGTCATTCACTGAGCTTCGCCCATGTCACTGGATACTTATAATTCTGCTCCCCAAACAGCAACCGATTTACTGATAATGGGATTCATGATAATCAGTCAGTGCTCCAGATGAGATTTTTTGGGATGAATATTGTACTCCTTATTTTGAAAGTTAGGTGAGTAAAACCAAATTCTGATGCGTATGAATGTCTGGACAGAGTGGAGTGAAGAGTACATTTTTAAAAACAATGTAGTTTTTTCCTAGATAAGAGCTGATCAAGTGCCAACAGTGCTCCAGATAATATTGGTAGGGAGGAGTAATTTACTCACCAGTTTTAAAATATGGTGAGTAAAACAAAATTGGTATTTATACGAGTGTAATTTTGAATCATCAGTTATGTTATGAAGCACTATTCTTTGGTGTGGAGTATTTACAAATGTTGAGTGAGTACTGGTACTAAATAAAACATTTTTCTGAAGAGTATTTCCTAAAATGAGGTGAGTAAAACAGGTCAGTACTCCCCTTATCTGGAGCCCTGATCAAAGTATTGCCTTTTACAGTTATTATACTGTAAAAATGTCATGCTGTGACTACCCAATTTAGTTTCTGTTAGCATTATGAGAGAGAATGTTTGGAACTGACAGCATGAGATCATTTAAGGAAGCACTCCTTTCTAACAGACAGGATGGGCAATGTCAGGGAGCTTTAGAACAGACAAGGGCAGACTAGGTTAGTGGGCAGCTTCTTTGAAACAGAGGGTGAACTTGAGTCAGAGAGGAATGTCCCGGTTTTCCTCTTAATCTGTTCAGAACCTAGTGGGAAGAACCTCAGGAAAGAGGCTCTACTCAAGGAATAAAACGTTTGACCTAGCAACAAAACAGAGCCCCATCATGCTATTTTCCAGCTGTACCACCATCTTCACTTGAGGGGCTTCTGAAACTCCGACAGCCCCATGTCCTTCTGAGAGTATCTGTTTTGGAAGAGCCATGTCTCTCTTGGCCATGTGAAATGTACTGCACCATTAGAGCTGCTTAAAAAAAAAAAAAAAAAGAAAACACACCTGGACTGCTGTACTTCTGTGGATTCTCCTTTCCTCCACATGTCTCCCCAAGCTTTGGTGCCTTTCACAGAACTAAAGCGCTGCCAGATTGGAGGTCATTCAAAAAATTAATCATCTGTCTGTCCTTGACTACTACGACATTGTCTGTAGTGCAGCCTCTAAGACCTTGTTAGCCAAGCTGGAACCACTATCATTTCTGACAGTTGTCTCTTTCATACTCACAGGGACCTCTGTTACTCTCTCTAGGCTTGCCTTCCCTGGAGGGTCGCTTTCACTCGGGCTCAGCATTTCTGATCTTTCAGTTCTAGTGTGACACCCTCTCTGAATACCTGTCCTCACTGCTCACGCCTACTCTGCTGTCTACATCGCCCCTCAGACACTTTGACTATCGGTCCTTCCTTACCCCAAGGGAGAGTGTCGCCTCTGGAGACTTCCGTTCCTCTGAAGTGCATTCTCTCTCTCCTCTTCCAGTCTGCTGCCTTAGTGGCGTATGTGTGTGTGTCACTGAGGAGGCAGTCATGGAAGCTTCTCCGCACTTCCTGTTACTGCCCCCTCACCGTTCCAAAAGCTGTGACTAAACTCACCTGGTATTCCCTGCTGCTGTTCCCGGCTCTTATGTCGTACTTTAGGTACCTCGCTGTGGTATTATCAGAGGCATTGTACTTTTTTCGGACAGTTGGTGTAAGGCTCCTTTATGCAGCTGTACATATGTCTCTCTTGTGGCACTGTTTGCTCATCATTTGTAACGCACTTTATATCTTGTGGTATTTTTGTGCCTTGTGTTATAATCACTGTGAGTTTATTTATGTATTTATTGTAACAGAATTACAAATTTTGAGTCATAGACTCCTTTCCAAAGGCTCCTCGTCATACAACAGCAGCACAGGGTACACAGTACAAACAGCAATTGAGTAACTAAATACCGTATGTTATAAATACAGAAATTGAATACATACAGAGATTAATAGAAATATACTGTTTAGAGAAGTACACCATCCCCAGAGGCCGATAGCCAGTGGGGTAGCAGCAATGAGAAGTAACTTCTTATATACAAGGATATTTACAATGTGGATTGAGCAGCAAAAAAGTAAACCTATACAAAGACAAAGCTAAAACAAATGGCAACCCCACAAGTAGTGAAAGGAGCAGTACAATGCGGCCGGCATAGGTCATTGAGGCGGGGCAGGCCCAGCAGGCAAGCTGATTTAGGTGCAGTTGCAGCTGCAGAAAGCAATGAGATGGTTTCGGAGAGCCGTTTTAAATGGACCAGTCCTATATTCAGATGTGATGTTAGGAGGAAGGAGGTTAAACTATGAGGGGGCTCTGTGACGAAAAGACTTCTGGGCACAAGAAGTGAGGTCTTGGCTGAGCTACGGGTGGAGACAGTAGGGAGGGATGGGCTGAGTATGATGGTCAGGCCAGGTAGGGTCAGTGCTAGGATCATTTTTTGTGCGAGAAGACAGGTTTGGTAGCGAAGCCTCTTGTTAAAGGAGAGAATGTTTGACAGGGAGTATAGAGTACAGGTGTGGGTGAGTCTGTCGCCCCCAGTGAGTAGCCGACAGGCTTTGTTAATAGAGAGCTTGATTTTGCTCAGGGCTGTGTTGTTAGCAACACTGTAAACCAGAAGTCCATAATCTACCAGGAATAGGACTGAGGAGTTGATGGCTAGTCTCAGAGCTTCCTGGGGAAGACGTGTCCTGTAGTGGTATAGTAAGCCAATGCGTGTGTTGATAGCCGAGCAGAGGATGTGGATATGATCATGAAAGGTGAGAGCAGAGTCAAAGACAATGCCAAGGTATTTGTAGGTATTGACCTGTTCTAGAGGGTGGAGGGAGCTGGACAGGACTGACAGTGTGGAGCCTTTGTGCTTGTTTTGGTTGTGAGTGAAAAGTATGGTCTTGTTTTTTTTGTTTGTTTTAGATTGATTACAAGTCTGTGGTCTAGGAACCACCGTTCAGCTAAGGTAAATGAGTTTTGTAGTACATGTTGGAAGTGGACAGGGTCCGGGTGGGACACGAAAAGGACCGCATCGTCCTCATATAGGAGTATGTTTTCAGGGCAGGAGTTGTCCATGTATTCAGATACACACTGAACAGCAGTGGCCCAAGGATGGAGCCTTGGGGGACTTCTAAGTGGACCGGAAGGGGGTTAGAGAGGGTGCTGTTGATTCTCATGCATTGTGTCCTGGCTGTGAGGTAGTTGGTAAGCCAGTTTATTGGCCTGAGGCGAAACCGAGTTGAGTGAGGGTGACTATGAGAAGCGGGTGGCAGACCATGTCGAAGGATTTTGACAGGTCGATAAAGACTGCTCCAGCAAGGTGTCCTTTGTCAAGTGCAGAGTGTATGAACGTAGAGAATTCAAGGAGGGCAGTGGTGGTGCTGAAGCCCCGGCATGAGCCGTGCTGCTCCACACAAAGGAGGTTGTGGGCGGTGAGGTAGTCAACAATTTGATCCATTTAGGACTTTAAGCAGATAGGGTTTAGCTTCTAGTGAAGAGAGGGCTCGGAAATGGAACAACGGGTATGGGGGGGTTGTGGGGTCATGGGCAGGGTCAAAGAAGTTTGGAGGTAGAACTGCGGTGAGGTCCGAGAAGGCATCGTTTAGGCCGTTGGCAACACATTGTGGGTCTGTGGTGATGGAGCCACCAATGTTGAGCTGGGACGGTGGTGGGGACTTGGTTTTCCTGTTTAGTTCCTTAAGGTTGTCCCAGAACTTACATGCAGTGCCCCAGGAGGAGGCTAGGGTAGTCCTATAATAAACTGCTTTTGCGTTACGGAAAGCCCAGGTGCACTTGTTATGTGCAGCTCTGTAGTGTCGCCTGTCAGCAGGTTTACCAGACTCGAGAGCCCTGTGCCAGAGGTTATCCCTGAGGTACATCTGGGTGATGAGGAAGGGGGCGCTCCAGGGGGAGTTGTGCTTCTTAACCAGGGATTTGGAGATAGGAGCAAAGATGTTACAGGCCGAGTTAAAGGATTGCACAAAGCAGCTGAGGGCCGTGTCAATGTTAAAGGCTAGTTTCATAGGGGACCAGTCCCAGCAGTTATGTCGTATGTTCCCCTTCCCTGCGGGACCCACCTGTAACAAGTTTTTCTAGCTGATTATGCCTTCCTGGCTAAATCGCTTAAATAAATAAATACATAAATATTTTTCTGTTCTCAGTCTAAGGATGCTAGCATATACTATATAAATAGCATAACCTCTGTCAGCACCAGGATCTTTTGGAAACAGAATGAGGTAAAGGCTGTTAGTGTCCTGTGACAGTCCCAGCAGTGGTATGCACGTTTGGCACCTGCTGGTAAGTGGGAGTCTCAGAAAGCTGGAACAGTGTTCCCAGAATCTGGACACTTTTCCAACTCCCAAGATTGAAATGTTCCACTGTAGAAGAATTTGAGCGAATTGATTTTGCACTCGGCAGCAAAGGTTAACCCCATTGTCCTTTAAGCCAGGCCTCCTTCACTTATTACTCGATAATTCTATTGATTCTCGTTATCTCTCACCCAGACCCTGCCTTTGTGTAACAACTCCTTATCACAGAGAGGGGAATTCTTGGAATGGTAGCATAGTCCCCAGCGTCTCCTGTCACCATGGCAACCAGCCTGCAAGTATTTGTCAGCCAGTGTCGAGCAAGCCATCAGGAAAAAAAAAAAATCAAAGGAGACTTGAGTGGTGTTTATAGGACATTTTGAAAGGTGAACAAGCCAGAGAGAGAGAGAGAGAGAGAGAGAGAGAAACGGTGTGTATATGTACACACATATCTAAGCTTGGGGGAGAGAGAGTGTGTGTGTGTGTGTGTGTGTGTGTGTGTGTGTGTGTACCTACACATAGGTGGGAGGTGTACACATATCTAAGCGTGGTGTGAGAGAGAGAGAGTGTGTGTGTGTGTGTGTGTGTGTGTGTGTACCCACATAGGTGGGAGGTGTGTACACATATCTACGCAGAGGGTGAGAGAGAGAGAGAGAGAGTGTATGTGTGTGTACCTACACGTAGGGGTGTGTGTGTGTGTTTGTATGTTACACACATATCTAAGTGTGTGTGTGTGTGTGTGTGTACCTGCATGTAGGTGGGAGTGTGTGTGTGTGTGTATACCTACACGTAGGTGGGAATGTGTGTGTGGGTGTGTGTACCTATACGTAGGTGGGAGTGTGTGGGTGTGAGAGAGAGAGAAAAGAGGAAACAAATTGAAGGAGGGAGAAAGAACATGGACAGCAGAGGTGCTGTTAATATCTGAAGACCTGTGGTTCAAGCACCAACCCCTATAAATACTACATTTGCATAACATACTTATTCTCTGCTCATGAAGGGATCTGATGGACCTGTTTAACATTAAATTCCTACATTGCAGTGGGTCTTTCAATCCACGCACCACTGTACAGAGAACTGCTACCCATATACCCTCAACACAGGGTCCTAGTCTATCTGCTCCCCCAGCACATGATGCTGAGCTTCCTTCACCCACCACACAGGATCCTGGGCTCCCTGCTCCCTCAACACAGGGTCCTAGTCTCTCTGCTCCCCCAGCACATGATGCTGAGCTTCCTTCACCCACCACACAGGGTCCTGGGCTCCCTGCTCCCTCAACACAGGGTCCTAGGTTCTCTGCTCCCCCAGCACATGATGCTGAGCTTCCTTCACCCACCACACAGGGTCCTGGGCTCCCTGCTCCCTCAACACAGGGTCCCAAGATGCCTGCTCTCCCTCCCTCCCCCCCACACACAGTGCTGAGCTCCCTACTGCCTCCACAAAGGGTCCCAGGCTGTTACCCTCCACACAGCATCCCAGGCTCCCTGTTCCCTCCACAGAGGTTCCAAGGCTCACTTCCTCCTCACACAGACCCCGAACCTCCTGTTCCCTCCACACAGATATCCAGACTTCCTGCTCCTCCACACAGGGTCCAGGACTCTTCCTCCTCACACAGTACCCCAAGTTCTCTGTTCCTTCATACAGGTATCCAGGCTTCCTACCACTCCACACGGGGCCCCAAGCCCCCGTGCCCTCTTTACAGGGCCTCAAGCTCCCTGCACCCTCCTTACAGGGCCCTGTGCTCCCTGCTCCCTCCACACAGGGATCCAGGCTCTCTGCTCCCTCCACACAGGGATATGGGCTCCTTGCTCCCTCCACACAGGGATGTGGGCTCCCTGCTCCCTCCACACAGGGATCCAGGCTCTCTGCTCCCTCCACACAGGGATGTGGGCTCCTTGCTCTCTCCACACAGGGATGTGGGTTCTCTACTCCCTCCACACAAGGATGCGGGCTCCTACTCCTCCATATAGGCCCTGGTATCCCTGCTTCTCCACACAAGGATCTGGGCTCCCTGCCTCTCCACACAGGATATGGGCTCCTCTCACAGGGATCCGGCCCCTGCTCCTCCACACAGGATCCGGGCTTCCTGCTCCTCCATACAGGGATCTGGGCCCCTGCTTCCTCCACACAGGGATCTGGGCTCTGTTCTCTCCACACAGGGATCTGGGCTCCCTGCTCCCTCCACACAGGGATCTGGGCTCCCTGCTCCCTCCACACAGGGATCTGGGCTCCCTGCTCCCTCCACACAGGGATCTGGGCTCCCTGCTCTTTCCACACAGGGATCCGGGCTTCCTGCTCCCTCCATACAGGGATCTGGGCTCCCTGCTCTCTCAGCACAGGGCTCTGGGTTCCCTACTCCCCTTCACACAGACATCCGGGCTCCTTGCTCCCTTCACACAGGGATCCGGGCTCCCTGCTCTTTCCACACAGGGATCTAGTCTCCCTGCTTCTTCCACATAAGGATACAGGTTCCCTGCTCCCTCCACACAGGGATCTGGGCTCCCTGCTCTTTCCACACAGGGATCCAGGCTCCGTGCTCTCTCCACACAGGGATCTAGTCTCCCTGCTTCTTCCACACAAGGATACAGGTTCCCTGCTCCCTCCACACAGGGATCCGGGCTTATAAGCTCTCTGCCCCCCCAACACAGTATTCACTGTTTTGTGCTTCACAGCACACCTGGGGCATGCTGTACTCCCACAGCAGTGCACACCATGTCACCTCTTACTGCCTAATCACAAGTAAGTCTGTGTCAGTGGTCAGTCTTTATCCATTTGTCTGGGGGAAACGAAAGAGAAAGCATTTTGTTGCTTATCATAGTGGTATGTTTAAAAGCTGTTGATAAAGCAGATCTAAAACACAGAGCATTTCTCCAGTTATTTTGTGCTGGCAGCTGAACTCTGCGTGTATCGGACTGAGCTGGGTCCCTCACCCCCCCCCCATCCACACACACACAGGATCACGGGTCTCCGTGTGACTCCACAGAACTGCAAGGTTAACTAGAAGCAGATGGGAAGTTAAACGGCATTTCCTGGCAAAATTACTTGCTGTACAGCGTTCACTCCATCGAAAATAGACTGTTTTTAAGAGGTGGAAAACCACAGGTTTAACAACCTTTGCATAGTTTGTTCGGGATGGACATATCAAAGCTTTTCAGAAGGTACAGGAAGCATGTCCTCTTCGGGGAACAGACTTTTGTAGGTATCTTCAGGTAGTTTTGTTTGTTAAAGTAGGGACTAAATTACAAGATTTGCAGACAGATCCCCCACCCATTATTTGAATTTATTGAACAAGCAGCTCTTGGCATTTATGCCAAAAAGCTAATATTCCAACTTGTAGGTTGTTATAAACCCATGACGGAGGGCCCTTTCATCTCTGACCAGCACACTTGGGAGAGGGAAGCCAGCATCCATGTAGAGGACGTCAGTCTCTAATTATTGGAGAGAATTCTGCTGGAAGGTGGTGGAAAGGTATTTCCTAACTCCAAGTAGAACTAAATATTTCACACAGCCAGGCCAGGACAGGTGTTGGAGAAAGTGCATAGAGGAAAGGATTCCTTACCATGTTTTTTTGTAGCAGACCAGTTATCCAACCTTCTTGGGATGGTGTTAAGAGGGAGATAGAAACATAGAAGTTGACGGCAGATGAGGACTGCAAGGCCCATCCAGTCTGTCCATTTCTTTTTCTACCTTATGAATGTGCCATAGGCCTTTACTCTGTCAATGGCCTATCTATTCATACTCATCTGTATTGCTCCCTTATGCCTATCCCATGCCTGTTTGAAGCCCTGCACTGTATTCATATCCACCACTTCCTGAGGTAGGCTGTTCCATGCATCCACCACCCTTTCTGTGAAAAAGAACTTCCTCGCACCCTTAATCGGCCTCCTTCTAATCTCATGTTGTGTTCTCTTGTCCTGCTAATTTTCTTTTATTGAAACAGTTAGAATCTTTCACCTTGTTAATGCCCTTAAGGTGTTTGAATGTTTCAATCATATCACCTCTCTGAGACCTCCTTTGCTCTAGGGGGTACATATTGAGCTCTGTTAATCTGTCCTCAGATGTTTTCTGATGCAGTCCCTGCACCATTTTGGTTGTCCTTCTCTGGGCTGCCTCCATTTTGTTAATGTCCTTGTGAAGGTGTGGCCTCCAGTATTGCACGCAGTACTCCAGATGGGGCCTAACCAGTGTCTTGTAAAGAGGGATCATTACCTCCCTCTTATGACTTGTGATACCCCTACTTATACACCCCAACATCCCCTTAGCCTTACCTACTGCTTTAGAGGTCTGCTTGGATGAGTTCAGGTCATCTGTGATGATGATGCCAAAATCTCTTTCTTCCTTTCTGACTGCCAGCAACTCCGCTCCCAACCTAGAGGTGGCTTCAGGGTTTCTCTTCCCTATGTGCATGATCTTGCACTCCTTTGCGTTAAACCCCAGTTGCCACTCTTCCGACCATTTTGCCAGTTTATCCAGATCTCTTCTCATTCTGCCCACCCCATCTGGATCATCTACTCTGTTGCATATCTTGGTTTCATCTGCAAACAGATAAACCTTACCCCCCAGTCCATCTGCAATGGACTGGCCCAAAACAAAGCTACTCATCTGCCTACTCCTGCTCATGTCAGGGGATATAGAGACAAACCCAGGTCCAACCTCTTCATCCACAAATAACCCTTTCTCTTTCCCCAAAGGACTAAGGATCCTGCACCTTAACACCTGCAGTCTTCTAAGTAAAATTTCTCTCCTACAGCCTATCGCCCAAATACAGCACCCTGATATCCTGGTTATCTCAGAAACCTGGCTAAAACCCCAGCATACAGATGCGGAAGTGTCCATACCTGGATACACCATCATCAGACACGACCGCCCAGGTAAAAAGAGAGGCGGTGGAATTGCAAAGTACATCGCCAACATGCGACAGTTCTCAATAGTGAACATCCCATCACTCCCAGACCACATTGACTCCTGCTAATTAAACTCTCTCTCCCATGCTCCACCCCTATTTTTGTGGCCGGCACCTACTGCCCACCCAACACCCCCCACGGACATCCTTAACCATCTGGTCACCCTTCGTCCCTAGCTGCAGGAGGTGAGCTCCATGTCACCGGTGACTTCAACACAAATTGGCTAGCTACGGACAAAGCTCACCTCAAGACCAAAAATAGGCCTTGAATCTTGCACAACTCATAGCCGACCCCACCAGGCTAGATCACAAGTCCCAAAACCACACATTGCTGGATTGGGCTCTCACCACCCACTCACACAGGGTCCTCTGCGCAGGCCTGCTCCCTGACTCCTTAAGTGACCACCACATGATCTTTCTGATCAGAAAGGTACACAGGCCCACAGCCCCCCCTCCCAAGACACTACGCACTAGATCATACAACTCCCTGGACGTAGCATCCCTTTTATCGGACCTAGGTCGCATAAACTGGTCTTTCATCCCCCTGGCCTCAACCTTGGATGCCGCATTTGATGGTTTCAAGACAAATTTCTTTTGGGTCTGGGATAAACATGCCTCCCTGCGAACCAAACTGGTCAGAGGGTCGCATCTTCCATGGATCACAGCCGACATAATTAGGACCTGTCACTCTAGGGACCATGCTTGGATAGCCCACAAGAAACAGGACTCCTTGGCCTCCCTCCTTAACTAACGAGCCCTTTGTAACTCATGTACACATATCATTTGCCAGGCAAAGAAGAGTTATTTCTTATCAGCATTCAGTGCAAACACAAATGACCCCACAGACTTCTGGAAATCACTAAAATCCTTGCTCTCCCACCCAACCCTCCCTGACCTTATCAGTACAAGACACCCTCATCACTGACCCTGCAGGGTTGCTATGAGGCTTTCAACACTCACTTACCAAGCTGTGCCAACGTGTTCCTATCGTCCCTCCCGAGTCCGGACCCTTACTGCCCTCCCCAGGTCTCCAGCGCTCACCCTCCAATCCCACAGTTCTCCTTCCGCCTATAACCCAAGCTGAAGTCCTTCGATCCCTACGAGCCCTAAACCCCAACAAGGGCAAATGCCCCACGTCCCTGGATGCCAAAATGCTTTTCCTATCCGCCCCAGCCATTGCAGCCCCTCTTACTGCACTTTTTAACCTCTCATTCACCCTGGGCAAGTTACCCACAGCTTGGAAATTGGCCACCATCATACCCCTCCCTAAAGGGGGGGACCCATCCTCCTCAGCCAATTATCGCCCCAACTCCCTATTCCCAATCCTGGCCAAACTGCAGGAATGCCTCGTCCTCTCCCAACTCGCCCCACACCTGGACACCGCCTCATTTTTCACCCCCTTTCAATCTGGTTTTCGCAAATCTCATTCTACCACCACCTCCCTTCTACGAGTCACTGGCGACATTCTGTCCGGCATGGACAACGGACACATCACCACTGCAATATTTATTGACCTAGCCAAGGCTTTTGACACCATCTCCCACTCCTGCTCCTCACAAACTCACTGACAACGGGCTCTCCTTATCAGCAAATGCCTGGTTCCATGACTACCTAATAGGCAGACTCCAGTCGGTAAAAATCGTCTCACATATCTCAGACCCACTGCCCGTATCCACCGGCATCCCCCAAGGGTCAGTCCTGGGCCCTTGCTTTTCTCCATATTTTTAAACGACCTCCCATCAGCTTGCCGCCACTCCTCCATCCAGATGTATGTGGACGACACTGTCCTGTATGCTTCTGGCCCAACTACAAGCAACGGGTACCCTTCTGCAGGAGGATTTCAGCGCCATCCAGGAATGGTTTCGGTCCAACCAGCTATTTCTAAATTCCAAGAAAACTGTGTCATTAACTTTTGGCTCCCATCAAAGACTCTCCCGTGAAGCCCCCTGCCCCCCTTTTAAAACCTTGGAAGGGACCCCTCTGGACAACTGCTCCAGCTTTAGATACCTAGGAGTCTGGCTTGACCAGCACCTTGATTTTGCCATTCATATCGACCCTGGGATGTATGCCATCAGGCCCCATTGCCTTGTCCACCCTGAGCTTAGCGAGCTCTTGTAGGACCCTTTCTTTTGTGAAGGGACTAGTGCACACCTCCTTCCCCCCGTGTCCATGGTGCTGAGCTGTGGGCCCTGCCCCACCTTCTCCGCAGTAAATACTGAGCAGAAGTATCTATTTAGGATAGAAGCCTTCCCATGGTCCTCCTCCTCCTCACACTCCCCCTTATCCCCTTTGATCTTAGCAATACCCCCTCCGGACTTTCTCCTTTCACTAATGTATCTATAGAAAGTCTTGTCCCCCTCTTTTACTGTTCATGCTAGTGTTTCCTCGGTTTGGGCCTTTGCCTGCCTTACTGCTTTCCCTTAGGGAAGTTTGGTATACCTCTCTGTCTTCGTCCCACTGTGCTTTCCCTTATATTTCCTGAAGGCCAGCCTTTTGACTCTGACCTTTTCTGCTACTGTTTTTGAGAACCAAAGTGGTTTTCTTCTTCTTTTGCACTTTCTTTTCTCTCTAACACAATGGAATGTTGCTTCAAGTATTGCATCCTTAATGCTTGCCCACTTTGCCTGTACCCCTCACCTGTATTTCTTCTAGTAAGGCCTAGCTTAACTCTATTGACAATCTTATCAAAGTCAGCTCCTCTGAAGTCCCATATTTTTGCCTTGGAATGGGTTGATTTAGTTCTAGTGGCCAAATTGAACCATACCATGTAATGGTCACTGGCTCCCAGATGACCTTCTACCTGGAGATCTGTGATCTTTTCCTCGTTAGTCAGTACTAGATCTAGGATAGACCTGTCTCTTGTAGGTTGTTGTACCAGTTGTTTGAGTCCCTCCTCATGCAGGGAATCCACTATGTGTCTAGTTTTGGCAGATGTTCCTGATTGTATTTACGAATCTGTATCTGGCATGTTGAAGTATCCCATCATCAGAACCTCCCCTTTAGCTGTCATGTTTTGTATATCTTCTAACAGTATTGTGTCTATGTCCTCCCCTGGTCTGGAGGCCTGTAGACAACTCCAGTTCGTATGGCTGTCCCATTTCCTGTTTCTAGGGTGACCCACAATTCTTCTGGTTCCTTATGTGTATTCTGAATTTCTGTAGCTTCGATATTTTCATTGACATAAAGGGCCACTCCACCCCCCCCTCGTTGCACCTTGTTCTCTTCTGAACAGTACATAGCCTTGTACTGAAGTCTCCCAAGTGTGGTTACTGGTGAACCATGTCTCGCTAATGGCTACTATGTCCAGTTTAGCCTCTGTTATTGTTGCCTGCAGGTCTTGTTTCCCAGACTGCGAGCATTTGTGTACATGATTTTCCATTGGCCAGATTTCGTGTTTTAGTTGTTAGGTGAGGTCTGCATTTCTGTGGTCAGAGTGGGTGCGGCATTGGGCAAGGTCTGCATTTCATGTCATCATATGGGGAGCCGGACCTTTTCCTTACCTGATGATGCAAATGGACTACAAACATGCTGAACTCCTGTTTGATCACTAACTGAGGGGTAGGAGTGTTCTCCCATTCGACATATCAGGTGCTGCACCCTCTCTCAATTTGTTAGTTTAGGAGATGTCACAGGAGCCGGATTTTAGCCATATGATTTTAGGTCTTGCCCCGAAAGGTAGAATGTCTAACCAGAAAATACATTTTAAAGGGATCTTACTGGCTGCAGCCCACAAAGTAATTACCAGAAAATGGCTTACTCCTCAGAGTCCTTTCTGGGAGGAGTAGCTAAACCTCATAAATCGATTACTGCAGAGTTACGTTTACAGGTGGACAAATTTCAAGGGGTCTGGTACCTTTTATGGACTACTTTAGGTCGCTCTGTTTTCTCCCAACAACTTGAGGGGTTGTTAGAGTGGGGGCCTGGGTAAATTGACTATCAGCTGACAGATGTAGCTTTTTCCCAGCTGACTTAGATAGCATGCACGGAACAAATATTATTTTGTAGCATCAGTATAGACATTATAGTAGACAGCAGAGAGTTATTGAGAAATATATTTTTAGTTGATTTTCTATTGAAAACTGTTTATATTATATTATTTATTTATATCAGTACTGGGAAACCATTTAAGCTCAGCGCTCTTTACATAGGTTCCACGTCAGGACATGTCAGTACAACAGATAGGTGAAATTATACAAAGGATTGCAGAAATACAAAGGTAAACAAACAGGATTATATATCAAACACAGTACAGCTCACAGGAAAACAGACAATTTACAGTGCCCAACGGTGAAACCAGTCAGTTGTCAGCAAACACGAGGCTATTTGGAGCGTTGCTAAGTGCTAAAGAAAAAAGCAGTGAAGGGGAGGAGCCCAAGTGCAGTGTGCAAAAGGAGAGCGTAAGATCAGTATAGCAGTAGGGATCGGAGGGAGGTGACTAGATTGGAGGGAGAGGGTGCTAGGTGTGTGGGGGGAGCAAGAGGGCCTACTCAGGTGAGAAAGGGAAGGGTTGAGGGGGCAGGGGATGGAAGTAGTGATGGGGGGGTGGAAAGGTGGAGCTAGCGATGGCAGGCACATCGAGGTTCGCATATCATAAGGAGCTTCAAGTTCATTTTGAAAGCACCCAGTGTGGGCAGGCGCGCAATATTCTTCTGGAGGGAGTTGAACCACAGCGGTGCACGGTAAGCAAAGGACCTTTGTCCTTGAGATGTTCGACATTTCGGAGTTGGGAAGGACTGGTGTTCAGAGTTACGGGTATGCCGTGGATTATTGTTGGACCCCTGGCGGTAGCTGACCAAGGCAGATCTTTTTGGCCAGAAGGCAGGATTGCTATTTTAATTGCCCATTGAGCGTGAGCCAGTGTGCCATGGCATAAAGATCACATGTGTGAGTCAGTTGGTGCGCACTTAAGGTGAGCTGGTAGGCTTTGTTGAGTGCAGTTTTTATGTGCCAAAGAGCAGCATCTGTGGCAGATCCATATATAAGCAGCCCGTAGTCCACCAGGGAACCCAGAGAACTGTGAACAACTATGCTGAGGGCTTCAGGGGAGAGGCTATGCTTGTGACGATAAAGTAGCCCTATGCGCTTGTTGATGGCTTTGGCCGTGTTGTCAATGTGGACAGTATAGGAGAGTGAGTTGTCAATAGTGATACCGAGGTATTGAAAGTGTTGAACAAGTTCAAGGGAAGCCCCACTACTATTGCATATTGATAGTGGGTAGCTTTTGTGTTTGTTTAGAGAGCTGGAAAACAGCGTGGTTTTTGTTTTCTTGTAGTTTATTATCAATTTATGATCTTTGAACCACGTCTCTACACTGGTGAAGTTGCTCTGTAGTTGCTGCTCAAGGGCACTGTGGTATGAGCGATTTGAAAAGACAACCGCATCATCTGTATAAAGGAGGATGCAGCCTTGACTGGCTTTGGGGAGGCAAATCAAGAATAAGCTGAATAGGAGGGGGGGAGCCAGTATTGACCCCTGCGGAATGCTGGAGCAGACAGGTTTGCTGTCTGAGGGGACAGTACCTATCCTGACTTGCTGGGAGCAGCAGTGCAGGTAACTGCGGAACCATGCAGCCGCCTCGGGGGCAAGGTCTGTAGCAGTGAATTGGTCAACTAGGAGGGCATGATTGACCATATCGAAGGCCTTTGTTAGATCGATATAGATTGCCCCAGCAAGCTGTCCAAGATCGAGAGATTTATGGATGAAGCCCGTGAATTCCAGGAGAGCTGCAGTGGTGCTGTGCCCTGCCCTAAAGCCATGCTGCACAGGGCATAGGGGCTTATGTTTGTCCAGGTATTTGACAAGATGGTCAGCGACGATTCATTCCAGCACCTTTGAGAGTGGTGGAAGTATAGAAATGGGTCTATAATTCTCGGGCATGGCCCGATCCCCGCTCTTGTACACAGGGATAACTACTGCGGCTTTCCATTTTTTTTTTTTTTTTTTGTAATACATCTCTTTATTTTCAAGATTATGCAGTACATACAACTTCATACATTAAAAAGGAATGCAATCTCATACAACATTTGTGTACTGGAGGGTCATGAGATGTTCATTTAGGAGTCCTTTTTAAGTACAGCTGTTCGATTAAAACATTTGGCAAAGAAGAAAATGAATACGTTTGGAATACAACTTAAATTCCTTTGACCCCTTCTTTCTAAAGATTACTTACCATGTCCTAGTAGTACCAATCACCCACCTATTCAATCTGTCTTTATCTCAAGGGACTCTCCCTCGCCTATGGAAAACTGCTCATGTCATCCCACTGTTTAAATCAGGGGATCCCGTCGATCTGAATAACTATAGGCCAATTTCTCTCCTCCCCATACTGTCAAAACTCTTGGAAAAAATTGTGAATGCCCAGCTGAGAACCTTTTTAGACAACACAAATCTCCTAAACCCTATGCAGTCTGGTTTCAGAGGCAAACATAGTACTATTACGGCTCTGGCAAAAGTAATGAATGATTGGCAACGTGACTTAGAGAACAAAAAATTTGCCTGTTTGCCGTTTTTCTGGACCTTAGCAAGGCCTTCGATACCGTCGACCACTGCCTGCTCCTTTCTGCATTAAATATGATTGGCCTGGACTCGTCCTCCCTACTCTGGTTTCACGATTACCTTACTGATAGGCAACAGCAGGTCAAGGCTGAAGGGGAGCTTCCCCCTCTCAAACCGCTGAAAAGAGGTGTTCCGCAGGGTTCCATCTTTGGGCCACTGCTATTTGCTATCTATATTAACAGTATAGACGTCGGCATTAAGGAGGCAAACATTCACCTGTTTGCAGATGATACGATGCTGTACATAAGCAGTACATCACCTGAAGCTGCTTGTGGAGACTTGCAAAATGACTTCAGTCTGCTGCAGAACCAGCTCCTTGGCAAAAAACTATTACTTAACGCCAAGAAAACAAAAGCGATGCTATTCTCACCAGTCAGTCATACGGCATGCACTGCTTATTATTGGTACGCTCCATCACCACTTTATTAGGAGAAACTTGAATTGGTAACAAAGTTCAAGTATTTGGGGTCTGGCTTGACCACAAACTCTCCTTTATGGAACATATAGAGGATCTGCTGAAAAACTGAGGCAGAGGCTTGGCTCTTTTTAGGATAAACGCCTACTGACCACAGATGCCAAGAGGCAGCTAGTTCAGTCCACGCTCCTCTCCTTAATTGACTATGCTGGCTTTATTTATAGCGCCAGTGCACTGCCTCCTGCCTTGAAAATTGGATATACTGTATCACAGAGCTCTGAGATTCATCACTGCCCTTATATGCAGCTGTGGGGTGGACCTCTCTTCAGCATAGGTGTAATAGAAATGCCGCACTCTGGACATTCAGGGCTATTACCAATAAATCTCCGCAGTACATTGCTGACTGTCTGCCTCTAAGTTTGATAGGTAACTATGCCTTGAGAAGCTACTCGTTGATTTCCTTGAAAGTGCCGAGGGCCAGCACACGATTTGGGAGAGCGGCCATAGGCTTTGTGCTGCCTTCGCTCTGGAATAAGCTTCAGAAATTAAAATTAACACCCCGTTAGTCTTGCTGTGTCAAGACATTGTATACCAAAACTGTCACTGAATTATGCAGCTGTTTCCATCGCCTTAGTTTGCTTACTGTTTGCCTCTTGTTCACCTTCCTATGTCTCTTCATAAACCTCATTCTGGCCCCTATCAATCCTCAAATTATTTCCTTAATTCTGGGTCCTTATTCACCCCCTCTACCCTTGTCCGTTCATCGTGTCATGGCCTGTCAACTTGGTGCTCCTAGTAGTGTAACTGTCCCTGTCCAATTCTCAACCTGGTCGGTTTTACCTCCTTTACCCTCCGCCCATTCTTCTATAAGTCTATGTTTCTATATCTGAGGCTTTATTATGCTTGAAAATGCGATTGATTCATCATACAGCTTTCTTTCTTATCTAGCTCCATCTTCTCCCTGAAGATGTTGTGAATATGTATATGAATGTTATGAATATGAATGCTATATATCTTACCTAATATTGTTTACACCTGTCTGTACTGACTGTACACAAATGCATTGTTCTTGACCTTGTGTGATGCAGGTCCACCTTGTAAATGAACTTGCTCAATGGTGTTCGTCTGGATAAATAAAGATTTGATTGATTGATTGAGTGATATAACAAACATTGGGCTAATGCTTATTTAGGAACAAAAACATGAGCTTATTTCAGTTTGCTTCATCTTCATAATACAAAATACATAGGTACTTAAGGGGTTATAAGAGTTATAGAATTTTTGTAGAGCTTCTGGTATCAGGGGAATTAGTTAAGTACAATCTCTTAAGGTAGTTAGAAATATATGACATCTAATTATGCTGCTTACTTTAATTATTTACTCAAAACTCCCAAAATGTCATATCTATTGATGAATATTAGATCTGGTTTTGGTATAATTCCCATCTGGGGACAAAAATCTCCGTTCCATTATCTAGGGAAAAGGACAGCTGCTCATTTCGCTGGATATTTAAAATCAAAGATTTCCAGTCTGATGTAGAGGGGGGGTCAGGCTGAAGCCATTTTTTAGAAATGGCTTTATAGGCAGCACACAGCAAAACAGACCAGAAATATAAGGTGTCTTTTCCCTTTACTCCCACCAGAGGGATACCTAAAATGCAGTTCACCTCTGTCAGTGGGCTCGTGATATTCAGTATTTGGGAAATATGGTGGGTAACTGTAGACCAAACATTATGTAACTTGGGACAGAGAAAGTATGACTGTGGGTGGCTAGTTCCTCCCCACATTTTCTCCAACAACTTGAAGGGGCTCCTGGGGTTCTATGGGATACTATCATTGGCACTAGAAAATATCTAATTCGTACACGCCACAAACTCTCCATGTAGGTGAGGAGGAAGTAGACCATGTGCACCGCCAGACCTTAGGCCAATCTTTTATGCTTATAGGTGTATTGAATTCTCTCTCCCAACTTGCTTTGACCAGTTCAGCATGGTGTGCAAGTAGGGATATTAGAAATCTGTACAGTTTAGAGATGGCCTGTTCACCTTTTGGTGAAGTCCATATGTGCATATATGGGGTTGGGTCTTCTCCTATCTGGGTGTTAAACTCTTGTTCCTTAAGGCATGCATGAATGTAACTCATAGATACATAGATACATAGACAGTGTCGGCAGATAAGGGCCTATGGCCCACCCAGTCTGCCGATTTGAGCTTGTAAGTTCAGTTTGTTTTCCTAGAAGTCTGTTTCCCCTTACCCCTGACCTCCAGAATTCCTTTATGTCTATCCCATGCATTCTTAAATCCCGTGATTGTTTCAGCCCCCACCACTTCCTCTGGCAGGGAGTTCCACTTATCTACCACCTGTTCTGTGTAGAAATTCTTTCTCATGTTTCCTCTGAATCGTCCTCCCTCCAACTTCATCCCATGCCCTCTAGTCCTGGAACATCTTTTTCACTTAAAAATAGTGTTTTCCTGCACCCTGTTCCTCTTTGTAAGATACTTGTATGTCTCTATCATATCCCCTCTCTCCCTCCTCTCCTCCAGGGAGTACATGTTCAGTTCCTTCAACCTGTCTTCATAGGACTTGTGATGCAATCCATGCACCATCTTTGTTGCCCTCCTCTGAACCTTCTCTACCCTGTCTATGTCCTTATGTAGGTATGGTCTCCAGAACTGTACACTGTACTCCAGGTGAGGCCTCACTAGTGTCTTGTATAGCGGAATTATGACCTCTCTTTTCCTGCTGGTGATGCCCCTGCCTATACATCCCAGCATTATATTTCTTTACTGCTGCCTTGTCACACTGTTTCCCACCTTGAGGTCATCAGAGATGATAACCCCAAGATCCCTTTCCTGCTTGGTGCATGCTATATCCTCACCCCCAACTGATATATTGTGCCAGGGTTTTGTGCGTATGCATTATCTTGCACTTCTTTGCATTGAATTTCAACTGCCAAACCCCTGACCATTCTTCAAGTTTCTGCAGGTCGCTTCTCATTCTGTCTACACCTTCTGGTGTGTCTACTCTGTTACAGAGCTTTGTGTCATCAGCGAACAGTGAAATTCTGCCTTCTAGGTCCCAAGAATGTCACTGATGAAGATGTTGAATAGGACCGTCCCAGCACTGATCCCTGTGGTACCCCACTGGTCACTCTTCCTCTGTGGAGTGACAGCCATTTACCACCACCCTCTGTGTCCTGCCACCCAGCCAGTTACTTACCCACCACACTACTGTCCTGCCCACACCATATTCCCCAGTTTGTGTAATAGTCTTCATGTGGCACAGTGTCAAAGGCCTTGCTGAAGTCCAGATAGGCCATGTCCACTGCCCTCCCGGATCCACCTCTCTAGTCACCCAGTCAAAAATTCAACGAGGTTGGTCTGACATGACCTCCCTGGTGAAACCATGCTGCCTTGGGTCCTGTAGTCCATTGACAACCAGATGTTCCACAATCTCCTTCAGTAGTGCTTCCATGATCTTCCCCACTACCGAGGTGAGGCTGACTGGTCTGTAGTTCCCTGCTTCCTCTTGTTCCCACTTTTGTATAAGGGGACTACATCTGCTGTCCTCCAGTCTTTGGTACCTCCTGTTTCCAGTGATCGGCTAAACAGGATAGCCAGAGGTTCAGCCACCACCTCTCTTAGTTCTTTAAGGACCCTGGGGTGCACCCCATCTGGCCCCATTGCTTTATCAACTCTTATTAATTCCAGTTCCTTCAGGACCCTTTCTCGTGTAAAGGGACTTGTGTCCATTTCTGCACCATTCTCACCCCTTGTACTCCCTTCAGACCCATTACCCTCCTCTTCCTCAGTAAAGACTGAGCAGAAATACCTGTTCAGTATGTCAGCTTTACTGTTGTCATCCTCCACACGGCCCCCATCCTCCCCCTTCAGTCTCACTATCCCTCCCTTTGTCTTTCTTTTTTCACTTATGTACCTGTAAAAGGTTTTGTCCCCCTATCCACTGATTTTGCAATGTGTTCTTCTGTCTGAGCTTTGGCTTCCCTTACTGACCTCCCTGCCTCCCTTTGCTTCTCCTGGTACTTCTCCCTATCCCCTTCTGCCTGTGTCTTTTTGTATTGCCTGAATGCAATATTTTTGGCTTTCACTTTCTTTGCTACCTCTTTGGAAAACCATAATGGTCTCCTCTTCCTTTTCCTCTTGCTAACCTGCTTAATGCATAATTCTGTTGTTCTTGTAATCCCCATTTTAAATACTGCCCACTGTTCCTCAACCCCTGATTCCTGCCCCATTCCCCTTAATGCCTCTTTCAAGTATCTCCCCATTTTCCCAAAGTCTGCCCCCCTAAAATCCAGGATACGTGTTTTTGTGTGGTTTGGTTCTGCTCTTTCTGTGATTTCAAACCACAATGACTGGTGGTCACTGTTCCCCAGGTGCTCCCCCACTGTTACCTCCCCATCACACTGTCCCTGTTTGTGAGCACAAGGTCCAGTATTGCCTTCTGCCGAGTTGGTTCCATGACCAGTTGCTTGAGGAAGGCACCCTGAAGGAGTCCAGGATAAATCTGTTCTTAGTTGATGCTGCTGCTGGGATGCTCCAGTCCATGTCTGAATATTGAAGTCTCCAACCAGTACTACCTCACTTTGTCTCGCCATCCTTTGGATGGCTAGCATCAGCTCCCTATCTGTTTCTTCCTCCTGGGCTGGTGGTCTATAGACCACACCTGTGCAGATGACTGTCTCCATTTTCCTTTCCAGTTTAACCCACAGTATCTCTCCCCCATTTTGTTCCTCCTGGATCTCTGTGGCCCTTATGTCATTTTTCACATACAGTGCCACACCTCCTCCCTTCCTGCCTGCTCTGTCTCTTCTGAATATGTTGTAGCCAGGTACGGCCATCTCCCAGTCGTGGTTATCATTACTCCAGGTTTCAGTGATGGCCACAGTGTCCAGGTCTGACTGCACCGTGACTGCCTCCAGATCTTCCATCTTGTTGCTAAGGCTCCTGGCATTTGCACACATGGCTTTCCATGATTTGATCTCCCTAGACTGTTTCATTGTTCTACTCCAGCCCCTTCCTTGGTTGTCATTTATCCCTGGTTCTCCTTGCTGTCTGCCCTTCTGCTGCATTTTGCCCCTTTTCTGCTTATCCACCTCTTGGGCACTAATCTCC
The DNA here is from genome assembly GCA_016271365.2 of Neoceratodus forsteri. Taxonomy (NCBI): domain Eukaryota; kingdom Metazoa; phylum Chordata; order Ceratodontiformes; family Ceratodontidae; genus Neoceratodus; species Neoceratodus forsteri. The sequence goes on from JADMNL010000036.1 coordinate 6,418,155, forward strand.
ATCTTTTGCACACTGCTTTGCAGAGATAGCCACTCCTCTGGTTCACTGGTTCCACTGCTAGCTGTGGGGGGTGAGCAAGTAGGTACCCTCCTTGCTGGCCTGCCACCCCTTTACTAGTTTAAATGCTTGTCAGTATAGCATTTAAACTTATCATTGAATGCTTGGATTCTCTCCAGGATGGATGCAGCCGCCAGGCTTGAACAAACCTCCATCCTCCAGGTGGGTCCCCAGTCACCAATGAATCCAAACCTTTCACAGCACCAGTTCTTTAACCATGAGTTAAAGTTCCTGGTGCATGCACTCCTATGCTCTCCCTGCTCTCACAGGTAGTACTCTGAGAAAGTGACAGAAGTAGCTACTGTTGAGACCCTCCCAGTTCCTAAACTCTTCCTGAACTTCCTTTGGCTCCCCATTTGCCAGGTCATTTGTACCTAGGTGGATAATGACATCCAGCTCACCCTCCGCCTTGCATTCCCAATGATCCCCAGGGTCTTCCTTCCATCCCTCCATGCCGTGGCACCTGTAGGCAGCTCACCTCCCTGTCCTCCCCCTCCTGTGTTCCTAGCTGGATCCTCTTATGATGGAGTCCCCACCAGGATTCACTCTCCTCCTCCTCTGGGGTCCACTGCTTTCCCTGCTGAGGTCACCTCCTTGGCTAACCTCCACATCCTTTCCTTCCACTTCTCTGGGTACCTCTATTTGGTCGTCCTCATTTGCCAGTGTGGCGATGAGTTCTTGAGTGAATAGGATCTGGGATGTGCCTCTGCCTGACCGCTCTAACCTCCCTGAGCCCACTGTCATCCAAGTGCCTCGCTCGGCATCCTTTGAGGCAGTTGCATTGGACTGGGTGGTCCCTGGATAGGGGTGATGGTACTCCTGACCCAGTTTACTTCCACTCTGAGTCTGGCTACCTCATCCTGCAGTCCAGAGAGATGCATGCAGATAGGGCAGCACCTCAGTGTCCAGAAGGTCTGCCTGAATATGGCTGCCCCACAGCCACTGCATTGCACCACTCCCCACATTATACTGCAATTCCACTACTTGTCTGCTGCTGAAGCTCTCCTAGTTCCCTATTTATTAATTTACTGTCCTAAAAATCCTGCCACTGATCCTCAGATAATTTTTTTTTTTTAAAGAAAAAGAAACCAATAAATAAATAAATGAATCAAAACACTTGTGCTGAGGGTGGGCTTCTTCCCCTTATGTTCCTCCTACTTCACACCCCTTACTATACCCTATAACTCTTAATTTGATAATAGTATAATTTATCCCTCAGTAGCCCAGCCAGATTTCATCTGTCCTTCCTCAAAGCTTAAGACCATATTTCCTTTAGGAGTTGCCATGGGGTATATAAGCCTTGGGCAGCCTGCCTGGTGTGCCATCTTTTGTATTGGGTGGTTGGGAATTTGGGTGAATGGATGAACCATTTATATTTCCATAAATGCTTCTGGAGGGATCTATTGCGCAGGTTCCTCTGCCATCTCTCAAGGATAGTCTCAGTGGCATTGGGGACCTGCTGTCTAACTTGTCGTAATAGTGGGTGGGAGAATAGTGATGCCTGTAATGGAAAGGTAATGCCTGGAGAGGTCTGTTTGTTTCAGTGTGCTCGAGCATTATCATTCCCCATAGAAGTGCCATTCTTGTCTGTGCTGCTATCCAGTTGTTAGGTAACGAGGGTAGCCCCAGTCCTCCAATCTCCTTTGGGAGGTATAATTTATATTGATTAATTCTAGGCTTTTTATTATTCTAAAGGAAAGCAAGGAAGGTTCTCTGCCATGATGACATTTCTTTGAGGGATATGATACTGAGGACACATTGGAAAAGGTGTAGCAACCTGGGTAAGGCATTCATTTTTAGAGAGAGGTACCTGGAGTAGAAGGCCATTGGGAAGAGGCACCGTCTTCTCATATCCTGTTTCAGTTTTGTTAATAGTGGGTGTAGTTCAGAGTGGATAAGCGGGCTAAGTTTTCTGGTATAACTATCCCTAAATATTTTAGTTTCTGCTGGTCCCATTTAATCTTGAACTGGTTTTTCAGGGAAGGGGAGGGTGTTAAAAAAAACAAAAAGGAAGGCCTTCAGATTGATAAGGGAGTAACCTGAGAGCTCTGAGAAATCTAATTGTTTTAAGCAGTTGTGGTAAAGTCGATTCTGGGTTAGATAAATATACCAAAGTACCATCTGGAAACAATGCTAGCTTGTGTTCTGTACCCACTAGGTTCACTCCTGCTATGTCAGGGGAGCTCCTAATGTACTGGGCTAAGGGTTCTATGTATAGGGCAAAGAGTGGAGGGACAAGGCAGCCTGTCTTGTACCTCAAATAGGGAAGCTATCAGATATATGGCCATTTGGTCTCACATAGCGCCTCTGTGTTTCATAAATTTAAATATTAGGTCAGAAAATTGTTTAGGAAACAAAGGAGGCAAGGACCCCCCCCTTAAGAAGTCCCAGGAGACCATATCAAATGCCGTTTTGGCATCTAGACTTAGTAGTAAGGTGGGGTGGAATAATTTTTTAATATGTTCTATGAGATAAATGGTATGTCTGATATTGTCTACCTGGGATAAAGCCGAACTGATCTAGGTGTATTATGTTGGGGATCAATTGAATTATTCAGTTTGCTAATATTGAAACAAATATCTTGTAGTCTGTGTTGAGAACAGATGTGGGTCTAAATGATGGGTATAGTGTGGGGTCGTTGCCTGCCTCGGGTATAACTGATATTATAGCCTCATTCCATGAAGGGGGAGAATTCCATTTGGTAGAGATACTGAGGTAAAAACTCTTTCGAGAAGGAGTGTTATGGTTGTGGAAAATGTTTTGTAGAATTCCCAAGGGAAGCCATCTGATCCTGGGCACTTCCCTGTTTTCAGTGCTCCTATAGCAGTTTTGATCTCGGGAATGGACACAGGTTTGTCTAACATGGACTGCTGTTGCTCTGAAAGCGGTAGCGGAGGTGATTTAAAAGTCTTTTCTTGTTCTGTAGGCTCTAGAACCAGGGGAATATAATTGGGTATAGTATGACAGGAAAGCCTGGGAGATGGCGAGCAAGTATTCCTCATTTCATTAGTTTGTGAGTCTCTAATCTTAGGTAAATATAGGCCTTGGCCTCTGGGCTCACAGGCGACCTGCATAAGTCAGAGGAACCTAGGCCCCCCGTCGTAGTATTTGTGTCTTAGAAAGACCAGTTTCTGTTCAACTGAGTAGTCCAGTGTAGTGTTTAACTCCGTTTTGAGTTTAGCTAACTGTTTGTTTCTAACTTTACTAACCTGCAGGCACTTCTGGTCCTCTAGGTCTTTTATCTGGTGTTCTAATTGGGTTCTCCTAGCTTCCCTGAGCTTTCTCCTGTGGGCAGAGATCCCTATCAGTTTCCCACGTAATATAGCCTTTATAGTGTCCCACAAGATTGCAGGTGTGACTTCTACTTTATCATTATCTTGTATTGCTTGCTCAATTGATTCTTCTGTCTTCTGTCTAACTCCCTCATCCCTAAGAAGGAAAGATTTAATCTCCAGAAAGTGTTTTTTCTTTTCATGCTAGTTTGAATTTTCATAATAACAGGGGAATGGTTGGAGAGCACAAAGTCTCCAGACCAGATTTTCTGGAGATGTCCTATTGCATTCTGGAGATGAGAGGATAGAGTCCAAGCATGAATAGGTGCCATGAGCTTGGGAAAAAAAGTTGTGTCGGGGTGTACTCCCATTAAGAAAGTGCCACACATCCTCGTAACCCAGCTCACTAAGCAACTTTCCCACTTCCCTACTTGTTTTAGTGGCTTTACCCCTCTGAGTTTTGGAACATGTCCCTGCTGGGATATCTAAATTTAGGTCTCCCCCAGAGATAACCTGTCCCTCCGCCCACTGTGCTAATCTGAAAAGAAAAAAAAAGACTTATAGAAGGATAGGTTTGTGGCAGGGGGAAGTAGATGCTAGGTCATCTTCTGACCATCTAGGTACCCTTAATCACAACATAGCGACCCTCCTTATCTATGAGACGATCTTGTAGATCGAAAGGAATTCCCTGTCTAACCAGTATGGCCGTACCCCTGCGTCGGCCACCCTTGTGGGAGGAGGCCAGCACATGAGAAAATCCAAGCTTCTCGAACTTTTTGTGTTCAGACTGGGACAAATGCGTCTCTTGGAGAAGCAGAATGTCTGCACCCACCCTTTTTAAATATTGTAGTAACTTACTGCGTTTTATTGGGTTAGAAATACCGCGCACACTGTAAGTGCAGATTGTATAGGTTTGTGGCACCATGTGAAATGCGAGGAGTCTCCCCCTGTGCTGGCTCCCCCCATTGCAGAAATATACCTCACTTGTTCCCCTTTCAAAGCAGAGCTATTTTTATTGAGTATAGCCCACGTTACAGAATTGCATTAGCTCAGTGAACCATTTCAACTATAAACTTGCTAACAGGGCAACAAAATTTGTCCAAACAATTTGACAAACATGAAACTTTGAAATTCTATCAAGCTTCCAAGGTCGGAGGCTAAGAAGCCAGATTAGCCTCTGCGTCTTCTCAGAAGTGAGAAGATCGAGGGGGTATACTTGCGCTTCCATTTCTGGAAGACCCCCTCTGGAGCTTAGGTGAAGAAGCGCTCCATACATTGTGTACCAAAAGGTAGCATTTATCGTCACGTGCATACCGGGAAAAACACTCATTCAGACGCCAACTATAACATTAATAATACGGTTATATCGCTAGAGGCAGAACTTAATATAGTATGCACTTAAGGTCACTACATGGAGAGATTAACCTGGAATTAATAGGAACCACAGAAGTTAAAGAAATTAGAAGGACAGGGGAAGGCAGTGGCTCACTGTCCTCATCGGAACACCCTCTTCCCCAGATTCTTAGGGGACAAACAGATGAGTGCCCTAGGGGCCTGATGTGTTTTCGTATCGCTTTGTTTACTGTATAATTAAATCTTGCCATTCAAGAGCCCTGAGGTTCGTGCACACTGTAAAGTATCCCCAACACACACACACATCTCTCAGTTAATTCTGATGGGCCAAAAAGGTTATTTGCTTCAAAGCCTTTTGCCTGGCTTCAAAGGTCTGTACTAGTCATGGCATTGCTGGAATTAATGCACAAACCAGGTATGGACAGATTTTTTCAGCTTAGAGATTTAAGTATCTTGTGTCTCTGGAGTCCACTTCTTCTCTGCTCCCCTGTAAAACCCTCCACCCAGTCTTTACAGCAACAGCTGTAATTTACTTATCTGTTTCTGAATGCAAGCGGGGATCCTCTTGTGGGAGGCAGAGTCTCCAAAAAGACGATTTTGTTGTACATTAAGTCCTAGTTAGTCTCCCTTCAGGTCTGTTGTTCTTCCAGAGCTGTCTTTTTGTTGACTAGCTGCTGCATCCGGTCCAGAGCCTCCGTGTGCTGCAGTATTTTGGTGCCCAGTCGCTTCCTCCGATTGGTGTGTTGCCATTGTTGTCTGCGCTGCTCCTCCTTTTGGTTCCTAGGGTCCGGGATCAAGATCTGTTTTTCTTGCAGTGCTGCGGTTGCTCCCTCTACGGTAGAATATATTTTAGGGCCGCTCTCCCAGAAGATTCGCAGCCTAGCCGGGTTGGGAGTGTGGAACCGATGGCATTTGCTCAGGACCCGAATGATGGGGAGATATTTCAACTGTTGTTGTTGGACCTCCTGGGGAATTGTGGTAGAAGAAAAGGCGATGTTGAAGGTAGGAGACATCCTTTTTCCCATGCACGTCCGTAAAATGTCCTCTTTGTGCTGTAAGAACTGAGCTTGAAAGGCTATAGATTGCGGATGCGCTGGGGTCTACCGGTTTAGCTTGCAAGGAATGGTAGGTCTCTCTACATGGAGCTGGTACTGAGGAGGTAATTCTAGGACATCTTTGAGAAGATTCTCAATAAAGATGACATTGGTGCCACTTCCATTCCCTCAGGGAGCCTGTATAAATGTAGGTTGTCTCTATGAAGTCTACCCTCAAGGTCCATCATTTGGCTTGTAGTTCTCCTGTCCTTAATACTAGGGTGTGTACTATATGGGAAAGCTGGGCCACATTTTCCTCTGTTTTCACCACCCTGTCCTCTATCTGTGCCATGCGTGTCTCCATAGTCGCTAGCTGTTTTTGGACTGCCCAAAATTCCTGCTTATTCTCTTTACGATATTCTCTTGTTTCCGTCAGCAGAGTTTCGAATCGGGAGCGTGATAGATGCTCATTTTCCCCTTCGGTGTTGTAGTCAGCTACATGTGAACTCGTGGGGGAGACTGATCGGTTGGGAGACTCATCGATCAATCTCTGGCCATTTTTAAGTTTAGATTTGTCTCTGTGTTGGTTTCTGCCTCGATGCCTGTTTGTATGTCTGCCTCCAGGGTTTTGAGACATTTTGGATGAATTTTCTGTTGTTTTGGAGTAGTATTTTGATAGTTGGGTTCTGAATGTCTGGATCTAGGCTCCTAGTCTCTCCGTGACATCACTGGAAGTTGCGGCTTTCCATTTTTGAAGGAATACTGTGAACCGGAGTGATAGGTTGAGGATATCAAATCAAATCATATTTTATTTATAAAGCGCTTTTCAAAAATCAGTACGCTTGTACAATATTAAAACAACAAGTAAACAAATACACTATTAAATATTATGTTGTAAAACTAAATATAAAAATATGGGTACGGGGAGACAGGATTTAACATACTAAAAGCCAGCAGAATAGGCCAGATTGTCTGTCTTGCCTGCTCAAAAGCCAGCAACCTAGTGGTTGCTCGCCTTACCACCTCCCCCCCCAGCCCCCAAGAGGGTCTTTTTTTTTTAGTTTTTGTTGACCGGGTAAGTGCAGTAGACAAATTCTGCCTATTTTCAGGCATGACGCGGGGTAGGGGGATACAGATGAATGCCAACTGACCTTGAACCAGATTAAGCTGTTGGTGGTATTTTTTTTAGTGAATGTGGGAAATTTGTTAGGACACCGGGAAAATTCCCCTCTTTTCAATAAGTGCCATGGAATCTTTAACATCCACCTGAACTACCACCAATCCAGGCAGATGGGACCTCGGTTTAACGTCTCATCCGAAGACGGCACCTCAGAAGTGCAGCACCCTCTCATGCTGCACTACAGTGTCAGTACTGGGATATTAACCTAAGTGCCAGATGTGGGAAGTGAACCCACAGCCCTCTGATGCACATGACCTCAGTAATAAATAATGAGAGATAAGAAATGCAGAGCTAATGAGAAATATAAGCCGCTTTTGTGTCCAAATATTATGTTTTTCAAAGTTGTTCTCAAGGCATTGGTGGCTCTTTAAAATGGCACTTGTAGCTTTGGGACAAACTTGGAGAATAAGATGTGGGATGGGGCTGCTTTTTCCCTGCAGTTTGCACTTCAAGACTGAATGTTTGTTTCCTTCTGAATACTGACTGCTTCCTTTCAGGGGATATGACGTTCTGGGGTTCCTAATCTGATATTTTGCATTCTGGTATTATTTCTCCTTTACATCAGACTATGGGAAAGAAATGTTTACTTCTGTTCTACTTAAGTTCATTGACTGTGTTGAACTCCACAGTACATGAAATTAATTTCTGCAGTTGTATAGAACTATTTTTTCCTTTTATCCTATTATTTCCTTTTTCTAGCAAGCGGGATCCTTTTGAAATCTGCTTAATGTTTTTTCATAGCTTTACATGACCTCACTCTGTAAATGTCCCATAATACAATATATGCAAGCGTTTTTGTGTCATTTCAGTTGTAATTGACCTAGTTGGAATTTGCCTGTAGCGGTGGCTGCAGACGCCTTGAACCACCTGTATGACCTTTGTAATTACCTATGCATGACTAAAACCTCATAGCAGGCTTTTAGAGTATATCCAAGAGTACCTGGTAGTTGTTGAGTCCTATTTGTCACGCTTCCTTGGCGGTGTTATAGCCCATTCTGTGCCAGTTTAGTGTACTTTTATAATTTTACTTAGCACGCCTTTCGGGGTAACTGAGGGTGAGCAGATCCTGGTTTGAGGCTCTACTGTATGCTTTGCAGTACACTTAGGACCTAGTCCGCGACTGTGAGTTAAATGTGTTTTGAGAATATTACAAAACTCAATAAATAAAAGTTTACAAAAAGGCAGGGTTCTGAGCAGCACAAAAAAACCTGGGTGAAAAAAACCTTGTGTAAGTCCACACGCATGTTCGATCAGTGCATTTCGGAACATAGGTTTGTTAGCATCTTTTTTCCTTTAGATGACGGCGGGCTGGCGGAGATGGAAGGAGGGTTGGGTTGTTCTAGTTGACCTTTGGTACTTTGGTATTGTTGGACAAAAGAAGGCGGATTGCCCATCACAATTTTCCTCCATATTTGTGGATCATTCAATGGGTCCCTGATCGATCAACCATTTGTCTAGTTTGTTTTTAAATGACAGAATATTTGGAGAGTCAACTATTTCCTGTGGCAATCTGTTCCAAATTCTGGGTGTGTTTATAGTAAAATAATTTATTCTTTTGTTAGTTTTTGCCCTCATAATTTCTAGTTGTCTGTTATGTATTCTAGCTACCATTTTTCTGGTAGAGAATTTAATGCCACAGATTTGCATCTGTTCTTTGTTTGCTATTAGCTTAAATAGTAGTAACAAGTCCCCCCTAAGTCTTCTTTGGGCTAGTGTATGTAGACCTGTACTTGCTAATCTGGTGGTGTAGTTAAATGTTGATAAGTGAGGTATGAGTTTTGTGGCTTTGTGCTGAGTATTTTCAATCCTGTTGATGTCTGAGATTAAGTAAGGGCTCCAGAAGGGGGAGCCATAGTCTAGGGGTGGCCTAACATGGGATCTGTAAAGTGGCAGAAGACATTGTTCTGTTCTGGTTACGAATGTTTTACTTATCCTACGGAGAATAGCATTTGCTTGATTTGCTATTTTGGTGCAGTGGGAAGTTGAAGATAGTTTGTTGTTGACCAGGATTCCTAAATCTTTTTCTACTGTTGAAGTTTTAATAGCCGTGTTGTTTAAGTGTTGTTGTATTTTAAGTAAAAGATGGGTTCCAGCGTGGGTGGGGAGGTTGTATTTGTACATGTATCAGGGAGGTGACTGTTTTGAATGGTCTGAAAGTGGGATTACAAACCTGGTGTCTGGAACCCAAAAGGGGGCGCTGCTTCAGGCCACTTGCTTTCAAGTGCAATACATATCGGATACACACTGGCCAGACTCACAATATGCCACTGATCACGGTGACAGAAGGCAGGACCATAACTCATAAATGGCAGAGCCCCACGTGAGTTATGAAAGGCCTCACTCTTGACATATAAGGGTACTCATACCAATAAAACAGAATACAACATATTCTGATCTCTCAGCAAATCAGTTGACCCAGTTATACAATGGCGGTTACACAATACCTCATTAAATTTTTCACTATCACTTATACAATATGTATTTTATTCAGATTAACATGATTCACTTAATTCCACTATGTCCTGATCAACCTCCTCTCTGGGTCCCCTTCCATATCACCCACTGGGACCACCTGTGTACAAATGTCTGTGTTCGCAGGTTAACTTTATGAGTCGATTTCTCCAGCTCCATAATATTGTGCACTATGCTGCCATTGTTCAAAGCCAGGGAGTCCACCCTAGCCATTTTCTTGTAATGGCTTATGGGCAGCTGCAAAAGAATGTTCCAGAGACAGGCATCCGCCTCCAAAAACCTCCGGTGGTGGCAGGCCCAGCACCAAGTGCGGAAAGGTCATATTTTGCATTCCGGTATTATTTATATATTGGTATATCTGAAGTGATGGAGAACATGTCTCTCGATGCTCGCTTAATTTGCGCCCAGTAAGGTTGTAGGGACGGGTAGTGCCAGAATATGTGGGTGTGGTAAGCAGAGGATTCAGAACACCATCTCCAACATACCTTAGATCTGACCCTCCCCCACCTGCTCTGTGTGACTGGGGTGTAGAGAAATCGGTTCTGACCTTCCAGGCAAACTCTTGCCACAAGTGTGAGTAGGTTGTTTTACTGGCCAGCGCGCAGAGGCCATTGTGATGTCATCAGGCATTGTTTAAGCTGCTTCCCATTGGTTAAGAGCTCATTTGTGAGCCACCTAAGGTGGAAATAAATGCTAATGACCCACCTAATATTAGAATAAATGATTTAGTCTCACTTAGAATACTTCAGTGTCTAAAATACATAATTTATCTGTCACCTACATTGTATAAATGTCACCATGCAGCTGCTTGGTGACTGGCCCTCAGGGCTATAACTGTAGTGCAGTGACCCCGCATTATGCAGTGTTCATCATGGGATGTAAGGCATAAACTAAAGGAGTCCATTATATGTATTTTCAAAAGTACGCTAATTGGGGAAAGAATATATTTAAACATCTATTAGGGTAACAGCTAAAAAGTAATGAAATGAAAAGAAATTGTAGTAAGAAGTCCTGGAGCCATGGCAAATTAATGGTGTGGTGCCCTCAGGGTTTGAAGAGCATTGAAACAGGGTTGGCGTTGCTCCAATATTGCCCCTGTTTTGTTACTAAATTAGATGGCACAGCAGTGCTTGCACAGAGAGTGCTGATACTAGGGCAATGCCAGTGCTGTACTGATCATTGTTCAGACTGTGGGGAACGCCACATCACCAGTTTGCCAACGCTCCAGAGACTTTTTACCCTTAGTTTTCCATTTTCTTACTTCTTATCCTGTTACCCTAATAGCTGCTTTATTGTCATTTTTTGCAGTTAATTTTAGCAATAAGACACAGCGGAGTTTGCATTGTTGTGGGGAACAGCATGCTGGGGGGGTAGAGCTGAGGCTCAAGGCATGGCCATCAACCACCTGAGAAGGAGTGTTATTCCACATTATACAATGGCAAGAAAGATTCCTGGCTTCGGATTGGTCAGTTGGTGATCACAGCAGGGGTGTTATCCTGGCATAACCTCCTGCTGATTGTTTGTTAGGTTTCTTGACCATCATTTGTACCATTGTCATCACATCTTCTCTTAAGAAACAAAAATAGTTTTATACACTGACAAAAACATTCTTTAAAATTATTTTTTTTATTCTGTATAAAACAACAAGCCATTGTATAAAAGGAATAATGCCCTCCAGGGTGGGTGTTATGCTGGGATAACATCCCTTCTCGAGTGTTGAACGCCCTCGGCCGGTGGCCTCTGGCCCAACCACCCGAGGTGGGATGTTATCCCAGCATAACACCTACCTTGTCAGGCATTATTCCTTTAACAACACACAGTTTGGAGTTTCTTAGTGCAATTACAAAAGGGGTCCAAAATGAATAAGAAGTAAAATAAATGTTTTGGATGAATAAAAATAATTTTCTTATTGTAACTTTAAAATGTATCCTTGCACTGCAGAAGCACGCTGGGCTGTGATAGCTTTTTTCCAGGTGCACCCTATTTGGTGGGTTACCTGGACCTGTTTTATTGACAGGAATGTTATCCGTGACACAGATGACATTCCCTTGCTCTCTTTGAAAAGTACTGTAGGAACTTTAACTTTTTACCTGGGCAGTGACAGACACACAGACTCTGGCACGCACACCACACACACACACACACACACACACAGCTGTTCAACTGTAAAAATGTTAGGACCTGTCCAGCTATGACTGTAGCTGAATTTGCACTTGCCCCTCATTCTTTATAAGGAAATCATCTCTCTTTTTGTACTTATTCTTCAAGGAAATGTACTTGTCCCGGAGAGGGAGGAATAGGCAAACAGTCATTGCGACTGAAGTGCTAGGGTGATCAGTTCTGTATTTTTACCTGTTGCATCCTTCCTTTGTGCATGTGCCGGTATCCGGATTCCTCGTTGCACCCAGCCAGTTTCACAGAACGCGGTTGGCTTTGTGTGCTTTTTCTCTCTCTGAGATGGACTGAATCCTTGCCACAGTATGCCCAGCCTTGTTGTGTGCTGGGTCCCCAGATCCCCTTTTAGAAGCATGATAAACTGCAGCTGTACTCTAGGGCCAGATGCTTGTCTTTTAGCAACATTGATTAATAATCATTTACAAAATGGATCTGCTAGAAAAGGTAATAGATTCAGGTATCTGTATTGGAGACATGGGATTTTGGTTTCGCTCAATGCACTGTGGTCAGGGTCACAGCATTCTTCCCACGGGGTTCAGACCAAAGAGTCCAGGGCAATGACATGTAATTCTCTCACCAAGGACACGGTATCATAGAGACCCCTGTTCTGTGACTAAATAAGGGGTTTCAGTTTTTAATATTAGTCAACAACCGCTTCACAGGGACAGGAAAAAGCTGTAGTCACACATTATTAAGATGTGCTTCTTTGCATATTCAGGAGGTGATGGCTTTTGTACTGAGAACAGATTGGAGTCCTTGTGAGATGTGGGAAGGACCTGTGTTGGATACCTTGCCTAAAACTTGCTAGTAGTACTTCGGATCGCCTTCTCACTCTGGTTCACTGCTTCACGACGGCCAGCGATGGGACCGATTCTGGGGGTCTGTGAGAGCTGCTGACATAAGGGGCAATGCCCGTACTGATTCTGAGGGTCAGTGAAGTGTGTTGATGTGAAAGCCAGTGGTGTTACTGGTTTGAAAGGTCTGTGAGATGCACTAACATAAGGGCCAGTGACGGTACTGATTCTGAGAGTCTGTGAGATTGTTTTATGTGTGCACCTGTGATAGTACTGATTGTGAGGGTCTGTGAGATGCGCTGATGTGAGTGTCAATGGTGGCACTGGTTCCAAGAGTCTGTGACGTGCACTGACATTAGGGACAATACCTGTTCTGGTTCTGAAAGTCTGTGACATGCGCTAACGTGAGGGACAGTGCCATTTGTGGTTCTGAAGATCTGTGACATGTGCTGACATGAGAGACAAAATCCAGTTCTGGTTCTGAAGTTTTGTGACATGCACCGACATGCGGGACAATACCAGTTCTGGTTCTGAAGGTCTGTGATATGCGCTGACATGAGGGACAATGCCATTTCTGGTTCTGAAGGCCTGTGACATGAGGAACAAAATCCATTTCTGGTTCTGAAGGTCTGTGACATGTGCTGATGTAAGGGGCAATGCCAGTTCTGGTTCTGAAGGCCTGTGACATGTGCTGATGTGAGGGACACTGCCCGTTCTGGTTCTGAAGGTCTGTGACATGCCCTGACATGAGGACAGTTCCTGCAGCTGTTCCAACGGTTTGTGAGATGCGGTGAAGGCTCACTTTGTAGTGTAGTAATGAATGCCATACAGCTGTGTGTCTATTTCTTTGTCTCCATCATTGCTTCTGTCACCGTAGCTTACCAGGAGCGGGGTTCCAAGGGGTATCTTCTTCAGTACACAGTTTGCCCCCCTCAAAAACAGTGGTTCTAGTGTTCCATAACTTTTGTTGGATTGCTGGACTAAGTGAACCTTAAAAGATGCCAGTAGTAGACCAGTGGACCGCCAGGTTATGGATGGATTCTTACCTGTGCTTTCTGTTGGTCTCCCCCTACACCCAGTTGATTTTCCTTCCCAGGTCCCTGTTTGTCTTACCATTGATTGCCTATGGGTCCTAGTCATTCTTTTCACATTTATTGAAGTCAGATGTGATGAATGTAGTCTTGAGGTTGAGTGTGATTCCTCTTAAATGGACAGACAAACAGATGGAAAAAAGGGGTGGAGTTCATCTAGCAGCATTTGCAGATAAGTCGTGCAGAACATAAAGCAATCCAGGTAATGGTAAGAAACACATTTAGAAGAGTGCATCAGGTCCGTTAGCTGTGCTTCAGCAAGGCAGACTTCAGATAACACTATGTAGAGTCTGCCCAGGAGAGCAGATCAGCAGCTCTGTTCACCACCTCAACTGCAGGTCCACTTTTCTTTGTGGAAACAGTTTAAAGTGTAAGAGCGCCAACTACAGGTTTCAAACTGTATCGAATGAAGTTGGTATGTGTCGTTCTCTCCAGCGGGAGGAGGTCAGGAAGCTGTAAGGATTTAAAACAGATGTTAATGATTACTTTTCACAGCACACTCTTATGGAACGGACTTGAATCAGCTTGTCTTTATATTTTAGGGGTCTCTAAGGGAAGCCAGGAATGACTTTCCACGCAGTGGGAGGCAGGCTGTGAAGCCACAAACTGCAAATGAGGAAAGTTAAAAGATTCTCCTCCTTACAAAAACAAACCTGTCATAATAAAGTTTTTCTTATTGCAGTAGTCTCACAATACTCACAGTCTTTACTCTTTCTTCTACTTCAACAGTATGTTTGATAGGTTGTTCAAGTTCATAACAGCTACACAGGAAAAAGACAAAGTGGAGAGGAGGACACGAAGAAGGTCTGTGGGATCCCTGGTGTTCCTTATCCTTGAGAGGAAGTTGGGCCTTTCAGGTTACAACAGAGGAGTTTGTGATAAGCGGCTAGGGAGGACATTTGCAGGGCACCTGCCTGCACCATACTTAGTGGGTAAACAGGGATGGTCTGTTCCCAGCACTGCCACCCCCTCTCTTGTCAGTGGAAGTGCAGGTCATCACAGATCAGCTCTGAGCCTGAAACTATGGCTCCCTGCAGAGTAGTTGCCGTTGAGGCTCTTATCTCCCCTCTGTGATGTTTTCCAGATCTCTGTGTTGGCCAGTTCTTTGTTATTTCCGGCTCCTTGGTACCTTGCTTTCCTAATTATTGGAGGACTGGATGTTCGCAGCTAGCAGAGGTCTCATGTCCCCTTGCTGCTCTGCCTGCACTTCCCCTTCTGGTCACCTGGGGGCAGTGGTGCTGTGGAGTCTGGCATCAGCCCTCCCCAGTGAAAGAGAGCCGCTTCTGGGATGCTCATTTGCCACTCCCTGACCGACCCTCGTGACACCCTGGGGTTGTTCCTGAAGTGGTCATTGCATCTTGAGTAGCAGTCCTGCTGCTGTGCAAACATGCCGCCTGCCTCATCCCCACCTTGTAGTCTGGTGACAAGTGATGCTGCCAACGTGGGCCTGGTGATTAGCTCTGCGTTGCTGAGGTGTTGGTTTGACTGTTGCCTGTGTTTTTAAACACATTTTTGAGGTTGGAGGCTCCTGGAAGGATTGGACGACTAGCTTTTCTGTTTCTGCTCTGTAATAGCAGACAGCTGTACAGCTGGGCTTGGTTTGAATTGGCGGCCGATGTGGTTAACCATGTTTCCCACAAGCCTTTCAGCTCATCCAGGACATGGAAATAATTTCCCACCAAATGAGGTTGAACAGATTAAATCATCTATTTGTTTTGATTTTGCAACCTTCCTCTCGTTTTTAAGAGCTGGAAACCACGATGCTGGAGAACATTTTTTCTTTGTCTTGCATGGTTGCAGGTTTGGGGCTTTGCAAACGGAACCCTCGCGATTGGAGTACGTGATCGAGAGGTGCATCGTATTGCACAGACTTGTTTGGTGCGTACAGTTCGATGTCTTTCAGCCACCTTTGTTTGTAATACGGTTTTATTGATTTCCCAACATAACTGTACATCAACACTCACTACACATTTTGCAAGTGCTAGCACTTTTTACCTTACATATAATATTTCATTTAGATACAGTCATTCAATGTTAACAGTCCCGTTCAGTTCATTCCAGTGACTATATTTATAGTGTTTGGATGTGTCTTGGAATCTGGAAGACAGATCATTAGACAGTATAGCATGGAGTGTCACTGCTATGCGGATGATACCCAGCTGTATCTCTCCTTTGTCCCCGACTGGGGCCTTCGCATGCAGCAGTTAAATCTATGTTTCTGGAGAATTTGGTTTGGTTGACATCCTGTTAGGTATTGCTTAATCCAGAAAGACAGAAGTCCTGTAGTGGGCTCTGGTAAGCAGGTACCGACACTGAAGAGTGGCTCCTCGATACTCTGCTGTGGGGGAGGGAGCTGGCTTGAGACAGTGAGGGACGTTTGCAGCCTGGTGTGAGTTCTTGATGAGCGTCTATCACTTGAATATCCAATGTCAACAGCCATTAAGAGCTGCTCTTACCATCTTAGGAATATCACCAGTCTGCATCACTTACTCAGTACTGAGGATTTGGGGATTCTGGTGCAAGCCATTGTCTTGTCCAGGTCGCATTACTTCAGTGTGGACTATATGGACATACCTTGTGGTCAGCAGCACTGCCTGCAACTTGTCCGGAATGCAGCAGCAAGGCTGCTAACTTCAGTCCAGAGGCCAAATCATAGCACCCCTGTTGCTGCGTGTTCTGATCATATCATCCCCTCGCTGTGTATTCTGATCATATCGCCCACTTGCTGCTTGTTCTGATCATATCACACCCTCTCTGAATGCCCTGATCATATACGCCCTCGCTGCTTATTCTGACCATATCACCCCCTTGCTGTGTGTTCTGACCAAATCACCCTTTGCTGTGAGCTCTGATCATATCACCCCCTCACTGCGTGCTCTGATCATATACCCCCCATTGCATGCTCTGATCATATCACCCTCTCGCTACATGTTCTGATCATATCATCCCTCGCTGTGTATTCTGACCATATTGCCCCTTGCTGCATATTCTGATCATATACGCCCACTCGCTGCTTGTTCTGTTCATATCACACCTCTCTGCATGCCCTGATCATATACCCCTGCTGTCTTGTTCTGACCATATTACCCCTCGCTGTCTGTTCTGACCAAATCACCCTGCCGTGTGTTCTGACCATATCGCCCCGCTGCATGCTGTGATCATATTGCCCCCGCCATGCAGTTCTGATCATATCGCCTCCTGTGTGCTCTGATCATATTGCCCCTGTTATGTGCTCTGATCATATTGCCCCTCGCTGGCGTGTTCTGACTATATTGCCCCCTCGCTACGTGCTCTGATTATATCACCCCCTCGCTGTGTGCTCTGACCATATCATCCCCTCGCTGTGTGCTCTGACCATATCATCCCCTCGCTGTGTGTTCTGACCTTATCACCCCCTCGCTATGTGTTCTGACCTTATCGCCCCCTCGCTGTGTGCTCTGACCATATCACCCCCTCACTGTGTGTTCTGACCATATCACCCCCTCGCTGTGTGTTCTGACCATATCACCCCCTTGCTGTGTGTTCTGACCATATCACCCCCTCGCTGTGTGTTCTGACCTTATCACCCCCTCGCTGCGTGTTCTGATCATATTGCCCCCTCGCTGCGTGCTCTGATTATATCACCCCCTCGCTGTGTGCTCTGACCATATCACCCCCTCACTGTGTGTTCTGACCATATCACCCCCTCGCTGTGTGTTCTGACCATATCACCCCCTTGATGTGTGTTCTGAGCATATCACCCCCTTGCTGTGTGTTCTGACCATATTGCCCCCTCGCTGCGTATTCGAATCACATCACCCCCTCACTGCATGCTCTGATCACATCGCCTCCCCTCGCTGTGTGTTCTGATCATATCCCCCCCATTGCCTGCTCTGATCATATCACCCTCTCGCTGTGTCTTCTGATCATATCACCTCCTTGCTGCATGTTCTGATCATAGCGCCCCATTGGTGCATGCTCTGATCATAGCATCCTTGCTGCATACTCTGATCATATCACCTCCTTACTCGCGTGGTCTGATCAGACCCCCTGCTGTGTGTTCTGATCATATCCCCTTGCTACCTGTTCTAACCATATCACCCTCGCTGCTTGTTCTGACCATATCACCCCCTCGCTGCTTGTTCTGACCATATCACCCCCTCATTACATGCTCTGATCATATCGCCCCCTTGCTGTGTGTTGTGATCACATCACCACCTCGCTGTGCTCTGACCATATCACCCCTTTGCTGCATGCTCTGATCATATCACCCCTTGCTACCTATTCTGACCATATCACCTCTCGCTGCTTGTTCTGACCATATCACCCCTCTACTGTGTGTTCTGACCATATCACCCCTCACTGCATGCTCTGGTCATATCGCCCCTCCGCTTCATGTTGTGATCACATCACCTTCTCGCTGTGTGTTCTGATCATATCACCCCCTCACTGCATGCTCTGATCACATCACTTGCTCTCTGTGTTCTGGGCTGGCTGCCCATCAGGTGGTACATTTGACTTCAAGGTTCATTGATTTGACATACTAAAGCAGTTTTGTGGTTCATGAACTTTTCAAATAAAGATGGCCTGGGCTTGTCTCTAAGAAGGTGCCAGATTGTCTCGTTTGTTTTATGAAACTTCTTTCCCAGCTTTCCCCAGCCGGTCATGGCGCTCTTCATCCTTGGCTCCTGGTGTTCTCATTACCCCAGTCTCTCTCGTTCTGCCCCTCATGTTCTCTCCCGTCACAAATCCTGCAGTACTTAACTAGTAGTCAGGTCTCCACACCTCCCCATTTCACAGGCCTGGTAAAATGTTTCTTTTACTTCAGAATGTAATTATTTACTACATCACAGAGATACACCATAACCCCAAAGTCCAAAGCCATACAGGTATCAGCTACTCTTTGTTTAAACACCATTGACTGTATGTTAGCCATCTAATTGGGATGCACTGCATGGACCATACTGTACATTAGCCATCTATATGGGGTGCAAAGCACGGACCATACTGTACATTAGCCAGCTACAGGGGATGCACTGCATGGCTCGTACTGTACATTAGCCAGCTACAGGGGATGCACTGCATGGCCCGTACTGTACATTAGCCAGCTACAGGGGATGCACTGCATGGCCCGTACTGTACATTGGCCATCTGATTGGGACACACAGCACGGACCATACTGTTCATTATCTATTTATATGGGATGCACAGCATGGACCATACCGTACATTAGCCATCTACATTGGATGTACTGCGTGGACCATGCTGTACATTAGCCATCTATATGTGGAGGAGGCTGGAGGGGGTGTGGAGGTAATTTGGGTAACCCTGCAAATGAGGGGAGGGAAGAAATTGAAGATAGGAGTGGTATACAGGCCCCCTGCTATAGAGGAGGCTCTGGAGGATAATTTGGTTGAGAACATCAAGGGTCACTGTGACCTTGGAAAGGGTAGGGTGGTGGTCATGGGTGATCTTAATATGCCGGGGGCGGATTGGGACACCATGACATCCTCTGTAAGCAGGGAACAGAGACTGTTGGATGTCTTTCAGGATGCCTTCCTGGTCCAACAGGTGGGGGAACCTACTAGAGAGGGGCGGATATTGGATGTTGTCCTAGTGGACAGTGAACAAATGAGGGGCCTGGAGGTGTGCAGTCCATTGGCGGGTGGTACCACACCACGGTTTGGTTCCTGCTGTATCTAGGAGGGGAGGAAAACTGCACTCATACAGTGCCGGTTGACTTCAGGGGTGCGGATTTCGTGGGTATGGGTAGGATTCTAAGGGAGAGGTTGGATATGATTAGGCCGGACATGGATGCTGGAAGATTGTGGGAGGTCATTAAAGAAGGGGTACAAGAGGCTACTAGGACCTGTACTAAAGTAAGGCGTAAGCATGGTGGAACCAGTAAACCATGTTGGTGGACCAGGGAAGTGCATGAGGAGGTAAGGGATAAAAAGGCTGCCTATGCATGTTTTAAACGTTTTGGGGGGGATGAGGAGCGAGGGGAGTATGAACTTTTGGCCAGAAAGATCACCAGAGTGGTAAGGGGCGCCAAGGCAGGGATGGAGAAAATTTGGCTAGGGATATCCCGGGGGCGGATTCTATAGATACATAGAGAGAAGAGAAAGAGGATACAGATCAGCAGGATTACGATTGTGGGGGATGGGCTCAGGAAGCAGGGGAACAGGCAGAGGTGCTAAATGAGTACTTTGCCTCAATGTTTACAGAGGGAGACAAGGGATCCCTACAGTCTGATGGGAGGGAAGAGGAGACAGCAAAAGTGAGAGGTCAGTCTCAGTTTGAGACCAGTGGATGGAAAGAGGCTAGGGTACAGGTTGGGCTAGACCCAAAAGGAGTAGGAAAGTTACATGAGGGAGTGGATTGGGGGGAGAAATCACAGTGGATAGGGTGAGGGAGGCCCTTAGGAAGCTAAAAACTGATAAGGCGCCGGGGCTGGATGGACTACATCCGAGGGTAATTAAAGAATTGGCGGAGGAGCTGGCAGCTCCACTGGGTGCACTCTTTAACATCTCTGTGCAGACGGGATGGGTGCCACAGAACTGGGAGGTGGCTTATGTAGTGCCTATACATAAAGGGGGGTCTAGGGAGGAAATGGGGAATTATAGGCCTGTCAGTCTGACATCTGTGGTAGGCAAAGTAATGGAGGGCTTTATTAAGGAGAGGCTTGGGAGGCAGTTGGAAAGGTTAGGACACCAGGATGAAAATCAGTATGGCTTTGTTCCGTGGAGATCATGTCAGCCCGACCTTGTAGAGTTTTATGATTGGGTGACGGCGGCCTTGGATAGACATAGGCCGGTGGATGTCAGATACCTAGATTTCAGCAAGGTGTTTGATTCAGTGCCCCATAATGGACTGATAGCAAAATTGGGGGAGATGGGGGTGGGAGGTCAGGAGCTAATTTTGGTTGGAAATTGGCTTTTGGGGCGTTTACAGAGGGTAATGATGGGTGGGATACTCTCCTCCCCCAGGAAGGTAATCAATGGGGTCCCTCAGGGTTAAGTATTGGGTCCAATCTTGTTCAGTGCCTACGTCTCGGATATTGGGAGGGGGGGGTTAGGAATAGGTTGAGTCTCTTTTCGGATGATTCAAAACTGGGAGCACTGGTGGATTGTGAAAAAGTGAGGGAGCCACTCAAGGGAGACCTTGATATTCTGGAGGGGTGATCAAAGAGATGGGGACTGAAATTTAATGCTGGGAAATGTAAGGTACTTCATTTGGGAGTCAATAATCCGGGTCTTAATTACACCTTGGGGGGTGGGTGTAACACTGCAAGCCACATTGGGTGAAAGGGATTTAGGGGTGGTTGTACACATCAAAATGAATAACTATGAAAATTGTAAAACAACTGCAGCCAAAGCAAACAGGATATTGGACTGCATAGCCAGGGGAATTACGTCCAGGAGGGAGGGAGGGAGGTGATCCTCCCTCTATATAATGCTATGGTCAGGATGCAGCTTGAGTACTGTGTACAGTTCCGGAGACCCCATCTGAAGAAGGACATAGCGCTGCTAGAGAGGGTTCAGAGGAGATCAACCAGGATGATTCAGGGCATGGAATGGAGAACTTATGAAGAGAGATTGGAAGAGCTTGGGCTTTACTGACTGGAGGAGAGGAGGGACAGGGAGGTATGATAGAGGTTTTCAAGTATGTGAAAGGAATAACCAGGTGGAACCAAGAGGCTGTTTAGGCTAAAAAAGGGGAGGAATAACCAGGGCCATGAGTGGAAATTGGAGGGGAAATTAGGGGGAGCTTAAGAGGTATTTTTTTACTGAGAGGGTGGTGGAGCCGTGGAATGCACTGCCCAGGAGGCTGTTGGAGGAGGGAACAGTGGAGGGCTTCAAAAGGGTGGGATAGTACAAGGAGAAATTGAAATCAGAGAGGACCCTCTTGGGGGATGGGGGTGGGGGTGGTAAAGCAGGCAGCCTCTAGGTTCGCTTTCGAGCAGACGATGAGACCTTTTGGCCTATTCCTGCTGGCTTTTAGTATGTTAGTATATGGGTGCACAGCATGGACCATACTGTGCATTAGCTGGCTACAGGGACGCACTGCACAGCCAATACTGTACATTAGCCAGCTACATTATATTATGTTATATTAAAAAAATGTAAACAAAATATTAGATCTGAAAAGACAAAAATGTAATTTAGATTAGCCCATATAAAGGATAGAGGAAAAAGCTTTTACGCATATGTAAACAACAAAAAACAAGTTGAGACCTTTTGGATCATTGAAAATTAATAATATTTGTATTATTTTATTTATTTATTTAAAATTGATGACTGGGAAAGGCACACTGAGCTGAGGCTTATTTCCAGGTGTGACCCGGGTACAGAGTATACAGTGAGGAAAAAGAATGACAAAAGGGTAGGGGGTACATACAGTATATACAAACCAGGGCTAGAAATAATTTTTTGCAGATGGCTGTCCAAGGGACAGGTACAGTATTCATTTTGACTGTCCCACAGAATATGTACCTGTCCTGTTGATTTTTGTTTACTAATTTTACATTTATGTTTCAAAAAAATGAGCTATTAATAATTAGCGTGCACCCTGGCTGTTGCAGTGCCATGAAAAGGGCTTCGAAATCGATGGTGCCCATTGAAAGATGCCCTAAAAGAACTACTAATTATAAACCACTGGCTGGCACATGGCACTGAAAAGGACATAAGTGTGCCATCAGCTTAATGACCTCTCCTGCTCAATAGCAGCCCTGACAAGGACCCTTACTTAACTCCCTTCTGCTCTGCCCTGTCAAGTCGATCAGCTTCCTCTGCTCCTGTGTACAGCACAAACACTAAAAGTCTCCCCCTATTCAGTAACCTCGACAAGGACATTTAGCCTCTGGAGCCCTTCCTGCCCTGACTTGGGCTTCAAGTGGTTGTCTCAGCCCTTTGAGCTCATCTCCTGATCTCCAAGTATCCAGTCTCCCCCTCTCTTTTTGTGTTGACTGTCTGCCCTGAAAAGGGCCTTCAGATACAATTTTCTAACCCTCATAATGGCTTTTAAGTAGCTTTACCTGGCTCCTCTTAGCTAGTTGACAGCCCTGGAAAGGGTTTTTTATTTTGCCCCCCCCAAACCTCTGCTGGCAGTGAACAAGAGCTACTCTTGGGCTGCTATTGCAAGTACAGCACACAGGGAAATGCATTGTAGAAAGTAAAAGGAAGATGGGCAACTACACATGCACAGTGACAGAGAACACATAACCTAGCACAGCCTGCTGCGTGATGAAACTGCCACCACACAGAAGAGGTCATCACAGGATGGTGGACTGAATAGGACCTCTCAACATGTGACACCATGATGCTGGAACGTTGATAGCCCAACCTTACAGGTCTGCAGCATCTCCTGGGTCCCAGTGCCTGCTAATGCTTTTTCATTTGGTGCCTGTCCCAGGGACAGGCAGAAAAAGGAAACCAACTGTCCCTGGGGAAAACTGGATGTCTGGGACAGGCAGACAGGTGGTTATTTCGACCCCTGATACAAACATTATACAAAGAATGTGATACATTTCCAACACACTGTAATGACAGGGAGATATCAGAACCTCAAGAGGTGGTAAAGGAATTAAATGGGTATTTTTGTTCAGTTTTTAGTAATATCCACCCAACATAGCGATGTCAATTAGAAACAATAATGAGCTACTACCTGAAATCTCTAAATCTGATATAAAATAATAGACTAAGAAAATAAAAACTAATAAATCACCTGGTCCGACAAACTACATTCAAGATTATTAAAGGAACTGTTCACCTGGTGGTGGATCCGCTCCACAAAATATTTAATATGTCACTTGTTTCCGGGTAATTCCACTGAACTGGAAAACAGCAGCAGTTACACTTACATTTAAGAAGGAGACGGGAGAAATGTCAGATTAGCAACCAATCAGTCTTACTACCATTTTGGGGAAAATATTTGAATCTCTTATAAAAGAAAAACTAGAAATGGAGATTAGCACTAAAAAATTAAGACAATAATCGACACGGCTTCAAAAATCAGAGGTCATGCCTTACCAGTAACTTAGTGTTTTATGAAAAGGTGAGTGCACTGCTGGAGGAAAAAACTCCTGGGATATTCTGTACTTGGACTTATGTAAAGCCTTCGATAAAGTTCCTCAGTCAGTCGTGATTGGAAAAAAATGCATCGTATGGTGCTAAACTCTACAACTGTACGATGGGTGGATGAATGGCAGAGTAATAGAACCCAGATGGCACGCATCAGTGGACATCAATCTGGTGTGGGATCAGTAACTAGTGGTGTGCTACAGAGTTCCGTGTTGGGACCTGTGTTATTCTCCATTTTCGTATCCAACATGACTGACCAACTCGTAATCTTGTAATCAGATTTGCAGATGACACCAAGATAGCTGCAAAAATTAGCTGTGATTTGGAGGTGCAATCCTTGGAAAAAGTTTTGCGCACCCTGGAATACTGGGCAGAGACAAAATGCATGCTTTTCAACACTGATAAATATGTTATGATGCATTTAGGAGACTCTAATGTGCAAAATAAGTACTCATTGAATGGTGGAATCTTGAACTGAGTTGATACTAAAAAAGATCTGGGAATCATCATTTCATCCGACCTAACCTTTAGTACACATTGCAGTGAGGTGGTCAGTAAAAATAATAAAATAATAGGGTGCATAAAAAGAGCATTCACATCCAGAAATAGGGTATGCATTCTGCCACTGTTTAGGGCTTATGTAAGGCCACATTTAGACTATTGTTCTCCATTATGGCGCCTGTACCTTCGTAAGGACATAACAAGACTGGAAGGTGTTCAGAGAAGGATAACAAAATTAATAGATGGTGTGCAGAACAAAAACTATGAACAGAGGTTGACTGATTTGAATTTATACCCCTTGGAACTTAGGAGAACAAGGGGAGACCTACTGCAAATGTTCCAGATATCCAGGGATGAATAGCTGATGGCCGACTTAGGTGTGCTACACAACAGAAGGGATTGCAGTTTAAGAAGGCATGATTATCAACTAACATTAACATGCCCTAAAAGAAACAGCAGACGTATTTACTTCACACAAAGAATAATACCAATATGGAACTCCCTCCCAAAATATGTAGTTGAAGTCAACTCCTTTGATAGCTTCAAAATCAGCCTTGACAGATCTACAGGGGATGCACTGCACAAACAATACTGTAAATTAGCCATCTACAGGGGATGCACTGTACAAACCATACTGTACCTTGGCCATCTACAGGGGACATACTGCGCAAACCATACTGTACCGTAGCCATCTACAGGGGATGCACTGCACAAACCATACTGTACCTTAGCCATCTACAGGGGACATACTGCACAAACCATGCTGTACCTTGGCCATCTACAGGGGACATACTGCACAAACCATACTGTACCTTAGCCATCTACAGGGGACATACTGCACAAACCATACTGTACCATGGCCATCTACAGAGGACATACTGCGCAAATCATACTGTACAGTAGCCATCTACAGGGGATGCACTGCACAAACCATACTGTACCTTAAGCCATCTACAGGACATACTGCACAAACCATGCTGTACCTTGGCCATCTACAGGGGACATCTGCACTAACCATACTGTACCTTGGCCATCTACAGGGACATACTGCACAAACCATACTGTACCTTGGCCATCTACAGGGGACATACTGCACAAACCATACTGTACCATGGCCATCTACAGAGGACATACTGCACAAACCATACTGTACCTTGGCCATCTGCAGGACATACTGCACAAACCATACTGTACCTTGGCCATCTACAGGGGACATACTGCACAAACCATACTGTACCCCAGCCATCTACAGGGGACATACTGCACAAACCATACTGTACCTTAGACATACTGCACAACCATACTGTACCTTGGCCATCTACAGGGACATGCTGCACAAACCATACTGTACTGTAGCCAGCTACAGGGGACATGCTGCACAAACCATGCTGTACCTTGGCCATCTACAGGGACATGCTGCATAAACCACACTGTACCATAGCCATCTACAGGGGACATACTGCACAAACCATACTGTACCTTGGCCATCTACAGGGGATGCACTGCACAAACCATACTGTACCATGGCCATCTATAGGGGACATACTGCACAAACCATACTGTATCTTAGTCATCTACAGGGGATGCAATGCACAAACCATACTGTACCTTAGCCATCTACAGGGGACATAGATGCATAGACAGTGTCGGCAGATAAGGACCTATGGCCCACCCAGACTGCCCATTTGAGCTTGTAAGTTCAGTTTATGTTTTCCTAGAAGTCTGTTGCCCCTTATCCCTGACCTCCAGAATTCCTTTATGTCTATCCCATGCATTCTTAAATCCCGTGATTGTTTCAGCCCCCACCACTTCCTCTGGCAGGGTGTTCCACTTGTCCGCCACCCATTCTGTGAAGAAATTCTTCCTCACGTTTCCTCTGAATTGTCCTCCCTCCAACTCCATCCCATGCCCTCTAGTCCTGGAACATCTTTTTCGCTTAAAAATAGTGTATTCCTGCACCCTGTTCCTCCCTGTAAGATACTTGTATGTCTCTATCATATCCCCTCTCTCCCTCCCTCCAGGAGTATATGTTCAGTTCCTTCAACCTGTCCTCATAGGACTTGTGATGCAATCCATGCACCATCTTTGTTGCCCCTCTGAACCTTCTCTACCCTGTCTATGTCCTTACATAGGTAAGGTCTCTAGAACTGTACACTGTACTCCAGGTGGGACCTCACTAGTGTCTTCTATAGTGGAATTATGACCTCTCTTTTCCTGCTGGTGATGCCCCTGCCTATGCACCCCAGCATCCTATTTGCTTTACTTGCTGCCTTGTCGCACTGTTTTCCTACCTTGAGGTCATCAGAGAATTATAACTCCAAGATCCCTTTCCTGCTTGGTGCATGCTGTATCCTCACCCCCCCAACTGATATATTGTGCCAGGGTTTTTGTGCCTGCCCCATATGCATTATCTTGCACTTCTTTGCATTGAATTTCAACTGCCAAATCCCTGACTATTCTTCAAGTTTCTGCAGGTCCCTTCTCATTCTGTCTACACCCTCTGGTGTGTCTACTCTGTTACAGAGCTTTGTGTCATCAGCGAACAGTGAAATTCTGCCTTCTAGGTCTTGCGCAATGTCACTGATGAAGATGTTGAATAGGACCGGTCCCAGCACTGGTCCCTGTGGTACTCCACTGGTCACTCTTCCCTCTGTGGAGTGACAGCCATTTACCACCACTGTCTGTGTCCTGCCGCCCAGCCAGTTACCTACCCACCACACTACTGTCCTGCCCACGCCCATATTCCCCAGTTTGTGTAATAGTCTTCTCTGTGGCACAGTGTCAAAGGCCTTGCTGAAGTCCAGATAGGCCATGTCCACTGCCCTCCCGACCACCTCCCTAGTCACCCAGTCAAAAATTCAACGAAAGTTGGTCTTAACATGACCTCCCCTGGTGAAACCATGGTGCCTTGGGTCCTGTAGTCCATTGACAACCAGATGTTCCACCAATCTCTCCTTCAGTAGTGCTTCCATGATCTTCCCCACTACCGAGGTGAGGCTGACTGGTCTGTAGTTCCCGCTTCTCTTTGTTCTCACTTTGTATAAGGGGACTACATCTGCTATCCTCCAGTCTTTGGGTACCTCCTGTTTCCAGTGATCGGCTAAACAGGATAGCCAGAGGTTCAGCCACCACCTCTCTTAGTTCTTTAA
Organism: Neoceratodus forsteri; assembly: GCA_016271365.2. Classification (NCBI taxonomy): domain Eukaryota; kingdom Metazoa; phylum Chordata; order Ceratodontiformes; family Ceratodontidae; genus Neoceratodus; species Neoceratodus forsteri. Next base: position 6,445,294 of record JADMNL010000036.1, read on the forward strand.
GGACCCTGGGGTGCACCCCATCTGGCCCCATTGCTTTATCAACTCTTATTACTTCCAGTTCCTTCAGGACCTTTCTCGTATAAAGGGACTTGTGTCCATTTCTGCACCATTCTCACCCTTGTACTCCCTTCAGACCCATTACCCTCCTCTTCCTCAGTAAAGACTGAGCAGAAATACCTGTTCAATATGTCAGCTTTACTGTTGTCATCCTCCACGCGGCCCCCCATCCTCCCCTTCAGTCTCACTATCCTTCCCTTTGCCTTTCTTTTTTCACTTATGTACCTGTAAAAGGTTTTTTCCCCTCTATCCACTGATTTTGCAATGTGTTCTTCTGTCTGAGCTTTGGCTTCCCTTACTGACCTCCCTGCCTCCCTTTGCTTCTCCTGGTACTTCTCCTATCCCTTCTGCCTGTGTTTTTGTGTTGCCTGAATGCAATCTTTTGGCTTTCACTTTCTTTGCTACCTCTTTGGAAAACCATAATGGTCTCCTCTTCCTTTTCCTCTTGCTAACCTGCTTAATGCATAATTCTGTTGCTCTTGTAATCCCCATTTTAAATACTGCCCACTGTTCCTCAACCCCTGATTCCTGCCCCATTCCCCTTAATGCCTCTTTCAAGTATCTCCCCATTTTCCCAAAGTCTCTCCCCCCTAAAATCCAGGATACATGTTTTTGTATGGTTTGGTTTTGCACTTTCTGTGATTTCAAACCACAATGACTGGTGGTCACTGTTCCCCAGGTGCTCCCCCACTGTTACCCCCATCACACTGTCCCTGTTTGTGCAGGCTGAAGGTCCAGTATTGCCTTCTGCCGAGTTGGTTCCATGACCAGTTGCTTGAGGAAGGCACCCCTGAAGGAGTCCAGGATAATCTGCTCCTAGTTGATGCTGCTGCTGGGATGCTCCAGTCCACATCTGAATATTGAAGTCTCCAACCAGTACTATCTCCCTTGTCTGCCATCCTTGGATGGCTAGCATCAGCTCCCTATCTGTTCTTCCTCCTGGGCTGGTGGTGTATAGACCACATCTGTGCAGATGGCTGGCCCCATTTTCCTTTCCAGCTTAACCCACAAACCATACTGTACCTTGGCCATCTACAGGGACATACTGCACAAACCATACTGTACCTCGGCCATCTACAGAGGACATACTGCACAAACCATACTGTACCCTGGCCATCTACAGGGATGCACTGCACAAACCAAACTGTACCTTGGCCATCTACAGGGATGCACTGCATAAACCATGCTGTACCTTGGCCATCTACAGGGGACATACTGCACAAACCATACTGTACATTGGCCATCTACAGGGGACATACTGCACAAACCATACTGTACCTTAGCCATCTACAGGGGATGCACTGCACAAACCATACTGTACCTTGGCCATCTACAGGGGACATACTGCACAAACCATACTGTAAATTAGCCATGTACAGAGGATGCACTGCACGAACCATACTGTACCATAGCCATGTACGGAGGACACACTGCACAAATCATACTCTACAGTAGCCATCTATAGGGACACACTGCACAACTATACTGTACAGTAGCCATCTACATGGGAGTCACTTTTCATAGTGTGACCTTTGCAGGTACACATGTCCCCAGAGCAGAGCTGGCCTTATTGTAGTATAAACTGTCAGATCCCCCCCCCCCAAAAAAAAACAAAGTTTTCCTGTCCAGTTGACCTAGTTTTTTCCTTATTTTATGTGTCTCTTCCTACACCAGAAACTGTGTGTTCTAATTTAGGGAGAGTGCAACAAGAAATGCTTACAGGAGGTGGGAGACAGCAACTGCAGGGGCGAGGATGTTTCTTGGTGTTCCCTGCTCCCATTACAGGGTGCAGTGACAGGGTTCTCACAGGACCCTGTGATTGCCAGATCTTCAGTCTCAATGCTGGGAATGCAGTTTGTGGATTCCCAAGATCCTGATTATAGCCTTGCCTGGTAGATGGTCAGTGAAGTGCCATCTTTCCCCACCTCAATACTCCGATAGCTGTCATACTGTCAGAGAACGAGTCTGTATTCTGTGCCACACTAGGAATGGTGGGGTGACTGCAGAAATGCTGTCAGGAGTCCCCTGGAAGGAAGGGCTTGGGAGCAGGAGCTGCTGCATCGTGAACAACTTATCAGAAGCGGAGCATTAATTAGTCAGCCTTGCTTATTTCTAAGAACCCTGAGCAGAGAAAAAGCTGGGCTGTGAGGTTTCCACAGTGCTGCAAATTAGATAATTATACAGAACGTCACGTGAAACGGGAGGTGGATAAACCCTAAAGACTTTGATAAATTTAATTACCAAAAGGTACTTTAAAGAACTGTAATGGAAACTGAGATGAGGGACTTCACAGAAGATAATCACCTGGTAGAGGGACACTGATGGAGCCTGGTGTTGTGGTGAGAAATCAACACCAGGTGATGGAACACTATTCAAACTTGGCCTTTTGGTGAGAATGCAGCTCCTGAGAATGGAATACTAATGGAGCCTTGTGTGTTGGTGAGAAATGATACTCTGAAAGAAGCACTTTTTTTCCTGAGTGAAATGTGCCTGCAGTTCATTCAGCCGCTAGCAGATGTTTATCCCAGTGACATCCTCAGTTGGCGCCGGTACTGGCAGAAGTCACTGTGATGCCTGTGGTTGGCTTTTGGCCCCTTGTTCTTCTTTCTATCCTCCTCCGGACACCACATCTCCTTTGTGTATCACAATGATCATGTGGAAGACGGTGTTAGGGATGCTTGGTCATAACCTCCTTGGCCAGCCACAGGGGACATTACAAGAGCAGAAGGATAACAAGTCCCTCCTGGCCAGGAAGCACTGCCATTAACAGACTCCCCAAAAAACCGTGGCCCACCAGACTGTAGGAAGCTGGAGTTCACTGCCAGCAGCACCACCTCCCAACTGGATCAGCAGCACCCCAACCATGGGCCATCAGGTGCAAGGAGCCAGGCCGCTGCCATCAACAGCAGCCCCCGACCATGGACCGCCAGACTGCAGGGTGCCTGAGCTTGCTGCCAAACCCAGGATGGTAACATGGTCCCATGACAAGCTATCACAGATTCATTCTCACAGGTGTTGTGTGATCCATTTGTGCTGGTCTGTTGGTGCAGACATTGTATGACAGGATAGTGCTGGTTCATTGAAGTAGACACTTGAGTAGCTAGCACTGGTCTGTTGGTGCAGATGTTGTGTGTGTATTACCTGCTGTGATTAAAGATGGCTTGTTGGGGACAGTCCAGTTGATTTCGTGACCGGTGCTGTGGCTTACCAGGCATGGAAGCTGGGCTTGTGACTTAAGCCCGCAATCTCAGTTGAGGCCTGTAGGAGGTTCAGTCCAACCACAGAGGTTACACAGTGTCTCCATGGTGACAACAGTAATAACAGCAGTGCCAAGGGGCAGGGACAGTGCTGAGAGAGACTCCCAAGCAAAACTGTTGTCTTCAGCTCCCACTTCACATGCCACAGTACCTTTATTTCAGTGTGCTCCAGTTAATACAGGGTTAATTCCTGTGGAATTTATTTTCTTAAATGTACCAATATCCTTTCCAATGATCTGTTTCTGTCATATAAAACTGCTCTTCTTTGGCATCTAGTATAGCGGAGTCTTCACTTACGTTTCTAGCCGGCTTACTGTACCTCAGTGCTGTACTCTGGTAAACCTTGCTTTGGCCTCCCGAGAAACATCGCAGACGTATCCTAGTGTTCAGAGTGTGAAGCTTTCATCTGGAGATCCCGATTTAAATCCCACCACCAGCACTTTCTCACTGCATGATTGTGAGCTGGTCACTCCCTGTGCGTAACCTCCTCTTAGCTCACACTTTCTCACTGCATGATTAGTGAGCTGGTCACTCCCTGTGCGTAACCTCCTCTTATCTCACACTTTCTCACTGCATGGTCAGTGAGCTGGTCACTCCCTGTGCGTAACCTCCTCTTATCTCATACTTTCTCACTGCATGATCAGTGAGCTGGTCACTCCTTGTGCGTAACCTCCTCTTATCTCTCATACTTTCTCACTGCATGGTTGTGAGCTAGTCACTCTCATGCGTAACCTCCTCTTTTCTCACACTGCATGATCAGTGAGCTGGTCACTCCTTGTTCGTAACCTCCTCTTATCTCACACTTTCTCACTGCATGATCAGTGGGCTGGTCACTCCCTGTGCGTAACCTCCTCTTATCTCATACTTTCTCACTGTAGGGTTGTGAGCTAGTCACTCCCTGTGCGTAACCTCCTCTTATCTCACACTGCATGATCAGTGAGCTGGTCACTCCTTGTCCGTAACCTCTTCTTATCTCACACTTTCTCACTGTAGGGTTGTGAGCTGGTCACTCCCTGTCGTAACCTCCTCTTATCTCTCACTTTCTCACTGCATGGTTGTGAGCTGGTCACTCCCTGTGCGTAACCTCCTCTTATCTCACACTGCATGATCAGTGAGCTGGTCACTCCCTGTATGTAACCTCCTCTTAGCTCACATTTTCTCACTGCATGGTTGTGAGCTGGTCACTCCCTGTGCGTAACCTCCTCTTATCTCATACTTTCTCACTGCATGATCAGTGAGCTGGTCACTCCTTGTGTGTAACCTCCTCTTATCTCATACTTTCTCACTGTAGGGTTGTGAGCTGGTCACTCCCTGTGCGTAACCTCCTCTTATCTCATACTTTCTCACTGTAGGGTTGTGAGCTGGTCACTCCCTGTGCGTAACCTCCTCTTATCTCACACTTTCTCACTGCATGGTTGTGAGCTGGTCACTCCCTGTGTGAACCTCCTCTTATCTCACACTTTCTCACTGCATGGTTGTGAGCTGGTCACCTCTGTCGTAACCTCCTCTTATCTCATACTTTCTCACTGTAGGGTTGTGAGCTGGTCACTCACTGTGCGTAACCTCCTCTTAGCTCACACTTTCTCACTGTAGGGTTGTGAGCTGGTCACTCCCTGTGCGTAACCTCCTCTTATCTCACACTTTCTCACTGCATGGTTGTGAGCTGGTCACTCCCTGTGTGTAACCTCCTCTTATCTCTCTCACTGCATGATCAGTGAGCTGGTCACTCCCTGTGCGTAACCTCCTCTTAGCTCACACTTTCTCACTGTAGGGTTGTGAGCTGGTCACTCCCTGTGCGTAACCTCCTCTTATCTCTCACTTTCTCACTGCATGGTTGTGAGCTGGTCACTCCCTGTGCGTAACCTCCTCTTATCTCACACTGCATGATCAGTGAGCTGGTCACTCCCTGTGTGTAACCTCCTCTTAGCTCACACTTTCTCACTGCATGATTGTGAGCTGGTCACTCCCTGTGCGTAACCTCCTCTTATCTCTCACCTTCTCACTGCATGGTTGTGAGCTAGTCACTCCCTGTGCGTAACCTCCTCTTATCTCACACTGCATGATCAGTGAGCTGGTCACTCCTTGTCCGTAACCTCCTCTTATCTCACACTTTCTCACTGCATGATCAGTGAGCTGGTCACTCCCTGTGCGTAACCTCCTCTTATCTCACACTTTCTCACTGTAGGGTTGTGAGCTGGTCACTCCCTGTGCGTAATCTCCTCTTATCTCATACTTTCTCACTGTGGGGTTGTGAGCTGGTCACTCCCTGTGCGTAACCTCCTCTTATCTCACACTTTCTCACTGTAGGGTTGTGAGCTGGTCACTCCCTGTGCGTAACCTCCTCTTATCTCATACTTTCTCAGTGTAGGGTTGTGAGCTGGTCACTCCCTGTGCGTAACCTCCTCTTATCTCAACTTTCTCACTGTAGGGTTGTGAACTGGTCACTCCCTGTGCGTAAGCTCCTCTTATCTCATACTTTCTCACTGCATGATCAGTGAGCTGGTCGCTCCCTGTGCGTAACCTCCTCTTATCTCACACTTTCTCACTGTAGGGTTGTGAGCTGGTCACTCCCTGTGCGTAACCTCCTCTTATCTCATACTTTCTCACTGCATGATCAGTGAGCTGGTCACTCCCTGTGCGTAACCTCCTCTTATCTCACACTTTCTCACTGTAGGGTTGTGAGCTGGTCACTCCCTGTGCGTAACCTCTTCTTATCTCATACTTTCTCACTGTAGGGTTGTGAGCTGGTCACTCCCTGTGCGTAACCTCCTCTTATCTCATACTTTCTCACTGCATGATCAGTGAGCTGGTCACTCCTGTCGTGAGCTTCTCGGGCTTGCGTTCTCACTACATGATCGTGAATCAGTTGCTTCATCTGTGTAACCTCCTTTCTCACATTTTTAGTACTTTACCCCTGAGCTTTCTTTAACTTGCTGCAGTCTCCTCATGAACTGTAAAAGCGCTTTGGAATACTGTATGTGACTATCAAAGACACTATGTTAAACCACATTCCTTTCCTCCCCTGCAGTGCACAGAAGTGAATATGTGCTATGGCTCAGTGTCTTACTCCCATAGCTGTGCTTTGCTCTCCGTCCTAATGTTCCTGCCTTACAGTAAGGGCTGATTGTAGAGATACAGTGAACAATGATCACGCTATGTCATCAGAAGTCCCCCCACCACCACTGGGACTGCCGCTGTTGTGTGGCACAACACAGCCTTAGAAGAATCTGAGAGCAGCAAGCCATTGAGTTGGATGGCAGGATCCCAGCACGGGGAGGGAGGAGGGGTGTAAACAAGAGATCTTACTGTCCTTCAGCTGTCAACAACATCATAATAAACTGAATGAGGAGTGCGAGCTCTGGAACAGAGAATGTGCCTCTGTTCTCACGTTACCAATGCCGAAGGGGGATCTGGGACAGTCATTGTGACGAAGAGCTTTCATTTTTAGCTGGGTGATGTCACAAAAGTTGGGGTCTGTGGGTAGTGCATGGAGGTCTGGGGTGGAGAACTATGTCATGACTTTGGGGGTCTGTGCAGTCACATTGGCGGAAGGGGAATGTGCCATATCTAGGAGGAGACTGATTACTAAGGGGGACTGTGTGATTACTTGGGGGAGGCTGTGCCATGACTGTAGTGGGGCTCCGTGTGATTACTGTGGGCCTGTGTCAGTCACTGTGTCATCACTAGGGGACCGTGATTACTAGAGGACTGTGTCACGACTATAAAAGTGGGTTGTGTAATTACTGTGGGGGTTGTTTCATGCTGGGGGGGGAGACTGTGATTACGGAGGGACTGTGTCACATCTGTAAAGGTGGGTTATGTAATTACTGTGGGGGTCTGTGCAATTTCTGTGGGGTGGGCTGTGTCGGGACTAATGGGGGAGTTGTGTAATTACTGCGGGAGAACTGTATCCTGACTGCACTGGTGGGGACCATGGATGCCTTGCTTTGACGAAGGATTTTTCAGGCTATAATTCCTGGCATTTCTCCTGAACAAACAGCTCAGGGATGGTACTGTAAGTCACTTAAAGGGCTGAACAGATTTTGAGCACACAGGCCAGTATGTGTGGAGAGTGGCGGCCACGAAGTAGTGCATGTGGTTAGTGGTCTTTCATGCGAAGTGTTCGGTCAGTATGTGTGTGCAGTCTGTGCAGTGGGTGTTGTGAAGCTGGTAAGTAGAATGCACAGTGGGAATAAACCCTAAAAAGGCAATACTGCACTAGGGCAAGGGCCTTGTGTTGATGGCGCTGTGGCTGTAATCACGTCACACCAGTTCTGCATGCTCAGCACTGGAGGCCAGTTCGCCGGTGCATTACCTTCAAGATCTGCTTGATAACATTCAAGGCCCTACACAGTCTGATTACCCCAGAGATCTGCTGGTTCCCTACTCCCCTGCACCCTCTCTGCTTCACTGATGCAGGATTGCTTGGGGTTTCCCATTCCAGTGTTAAGCAGTCTGGGAGCAGGCATTCGGAGTTGCTGCTCCACTTTTGTGGAACTCACTACCTTTGAACATCCCTCTGATCTGCCCACACAGTGGGGCCTTTAAGACCTCTCTTAAAACTTAGCCTTGTAATCGGGCCTACCCCGGCTGAAGCTAGAGTTTAAATTATGGCCTGAATACAGTACGTCATAGTATCTAGCACCTGTTTTAATCATATGTTTGATGGTTTCTGTTTACTTATTCTTGACTGTTTGTACGGTGCTCTGAGCCCTAAGGATAGGGCGCCGTACAAATAATGTTGCCTTGTCATACTTGATCACCCAAACTTCAGAAAGGATTGCAGAGTGCTCAGAGGTGTCCCTGTTCTTCCTTCCAGCTCAGTGCCAACGTGCTAATATTTCTCTGCACCAACATTATTGGAATCTGCACACACTACCCAGCAGAGGTGTCTCAGCGCCAAGCCTTCCAGGAGACCAGAGGCTACATCCAGGCCCGTCTTCACCTCCAGCGGGAGAACCAGCAGCAGGTAATCCTGGGTAGAGGAGGAACAGCTGATGGGCACTGGGGGGATGACAGGTGTTTGGATGCAGGAAGAGTCAAGTAACTGGGGGTGGTGAGAGAGTGTTGAGAATGTTTTAGTGAAAGGTGAACAGTTATTAACACTGGGCCTTCGTGCCAAGGCAGTTCATTCTTCTAACAGCTCTCTCGAGTCTGCTGTTGCTTTGTGCATGTTTAGCCCAAATGCCTGCATTGTATTTGTTTTTTTCACCCAGAATACTTAGCTGCACTGAGCAGCAACTTCTCATTCTCTTGGTTTTTTTTTTTAAGTTATACTTTGTGCTTCCTTTTTGCTGATGTGGCCCCATCCCTAGTAGGGCACAGCTCCATCTTCCTGTGTCCCCAGCACTTGTTTCTCTTCTTCTTCCCCAGCTTACCCCAAGGCTGGCTGGGCCACAGCCAGGCAGTATCGTCTGCCCTGCTGACTTCTGGGGCAGATGAAGGTTGTGGTGAACAAGGGCTGGTGGCAGAAAGTGGGGCTTGAGTTGTGCCATGAGTCAGCTTACGTACAGTAACTAGTTATTTTCTTTGTTTTGGTTCTTCGCCCTTAGGGCACCTAGCATACATGGGTTCCAAGCACTCGCTCACAAGTGCATGCTGGTGTTGGACCTGGCTAGCATTCCCCCCCCCCCGCTGCATTACCACCCGTGCACATTTGGGGGCAGTATTACAGTGGAAGCAGTTACCCTCGCTGTCACTACCCTGCAGTACCTCTGCTGCACCACCTCCCATGCACACCCAGGTGGCAGTATTGCAATGAAAGCAGCAACCCTTTCTCTCCCTGGCCTGCAGTACCTCCACTGCACACCCAGGGGCAGTATTGCTACAAAAGCAGCAACCCTTTCTCTCTGTCACTTCCCAGAGGAGAGGAGTCCTTGAGTCTCCCCCCCACCCCAATTTGGCACCCCATTTTTCACACTGGGGTTTCTGTAATTTTCTGCACAGTAAAGCATTTTGGTTTTAAATTCAAGTTTGTTTTTGAAACACAGAAGTTTTCAGCATGATGTAACCATGCATGTTACTGGAAAGGACATAAAGGGCAGGATGTGCTTATTCATGGATGACACCAAGCTCTGTGGGAGGGTGGACACGTCGGAAGGAATATAGGACCTAAAGAAAGATCTGGCAAGGCTAGAGAGGTGGTCCGAATCTGGCAACTTGGCCTCAATGCAAAAAATAAAATAAAATGCGTTCTGTACATTGAGCTAAGAATCCCACAGATGGAGTACAGCCTGGTTGGGGTCCTGGTAACTAAATCTGAAGAGGAAAAGGACTGGAGGGGGTGATGATCACCAGTGGGCGGAAGCATTCCATGTAATGCAGGAAGACAGCAGCAAAGGCAAAACAAAATTGTTTTATTTATTTCGTTTTTGTTGACTGGGTAAGCACTAGACAAATTATGCTTATTTTCAGGCACGACCCGGGGAAGGGAATGTGATTGCCAACTGACCTTGAACCAGATTAAGCTGTTGGTGGTATTTTTAGTGAATGGGGAAAATTTGGCCAGGGCACTGAGGAAATTCCCTACTCTTTTTGAGAAGTGCCATGGGATCTTTAACATCCACCTGAACTACCACCAGAACAGGCAGATGGGACCTCGGTTTAACGTCTCATCCGAAAGACGGCACCTCAGGAGTGCAGCACCCCCCTCATGCTACACTACACTGTCAGCATTAGGATTTATCCCAAGTGCCTGGTGTGGGGATAGAACCCACAGCCTTCTGATCTCTCGGCCTCAGAGGTGAGTGCGGTACCTGCTGAGCCACTGACAGTGCTATTGGGCTGCATTGCTAGAGGGATCAGCAGTAGGCGGGAGGAGGTAATACTGCCATTGTACTGGTCACTAGTGAGGCCACACCTGGAATGCAGTGTACAGTACTGGTGTCTACACATTAAAAAAGACACAAACCTGCCGACTCGGTGGCACTGAGTGTTGAGGCACTGGACGCCACACCTCGCGTCATGCTGGCGACCCGAGTTAGAATGTGAGCTCGTGCTGTCAGGGGTTGGCAGGGAGGGATAGGATTGAGTCCGTGGACTGCTCTCCTATCCTAGGGAGGGATCCAGAGAACCACCGCCTGTAGCGCCACTGGTGACAACCGGGGCACTATATCAGAGTGATGGCAGTATGGGGGCAGTAGTAGACGCTTGCACGCCAGCCTCAGACGCCATGTACGCTCCACTCTGCAAGGGAAGAAAATCAAGGCAAAAACATGGTGGAGCGACAATCTTGGTGGCTGATGGCTCACGCCCGCCTGTTTCGAGAGGATCCTGCCACAGAGTGCTGGAACGACAATGGCGGCTCTATGGGGGTGCCAGACTGGGGTCGGAAGGGGTGCGGGTGCTGGCGGCTGGAGATCACGGAGATCTGCGCTGCTAGGAGGAGGTATAAAGAAATATAAGATTTAAAAAAAAAAAAAAAACACAAACCTGCAGGAGATGGTCCAAAGGAGGGCAACAGAGATGACTAACGGTCAGCAGGGCAGGAAATATGAGGAGAGCTGGAGGCCTTGAACATGTACCTCCCAGAGGAGAAGATGGAGATACAGACAGGGGACATGATTGAGACTTCAAATAAACAGAGTAGACAAGAAGAATCTCTTCAGGCTCAGTGGAAACAAAAACATGAGGGAACATGGTCTTAAGTTAGAGGAAGGAGGTTTAGGAGGAAACCAAGAGGCATTTCTTTGCTGAGAGGGTGATGACAGGTTGGTAAGGGCTCCCAGAAGAAGCGATATCATTTGAAGTGGTGGATGGTTTCAAAAGAGGTTGGGACAGGGTAAAGGGAAAGTCAAGGTCAAGACAGGAGTAGAGCCAACCGACCCGCCGGAGCAGCGGTAGCACTACTATGCGACGCTGACTAAACTGCTTGAGAATGACCCCAGAGCCAGAGGGCCGGCCGGGGAGGTAGGATGAATGTCCTGTGGGCTGCTGTCCTCCATTTCGGGGGGGGGTCATCAGCTCCTGACCCGAGAGTGACACCCAGCAGAGGCTGGGAGTATACCAGCTGGGACTGCACTGTAGGGGAAGAGATAATGGCAGATGTCTGCGGAATGTGCATGCACGCATGCTCTCAGGCTGATGCCATTGCACATATGCATCTCCAGGGGTAACGAAAGAAGACAAGTCCCAGGATCAACGCCGCATGAAGCCTCCTCTCTCTCTCTCTCTCTCTCTCCCCCCACTGCAGCCTAAGAGTCTGCTGGACTACAGGTGGATCTCTGTATCCCCCCCCCCGGAGTCCTCCATAAGGGGTAAGCCACGGACCTCCAGTCAGGGCAGCTGAAGGGGAATACTGGGTGGTGGACTATGGGGGTCTGACATGAGGTCTATCCCCACCTGAAGTTGGGAGAATAAACAGAATTTAAAAAGAAAAAGGGGGGTAGGCAGAAAGGAGGGGCTATTGATTGGGGAGGGGGGCAGAGCCCTTAGCTGGGATTAGGGAGTCTGCACTATGCGCAGACTTGCTATATCGTAAGGCCTTGTATGTTTGCAGGATGTTTTTTTTTTCTTTTTTTTTTTTAATTCTGTTCATGCCTCCCTTGTTCTCTGGCCCCTTGGACCTTTCTCCAGCGTGGACGCTAGACTCCGGCTTTCTCCCGCTCTGCTGAGTTCCTCCAACCAGACCTCTGTCCTGGGAGTGCTCTCTGCCCCTTGCTCGATCTGACCAACCCCGGCTCTGAGTCCCCGAGGTGGGAACGCTCATCCGCGCCTAACTGCACCTGGTAGGCAGTCGGAGGGGGTGAGAGCTGGAGGCTGGTCAGAAGGGGCCCGGTGTTGAGCGTGGGTGCACGCCATGGGTCCCACCTTCGCTTGTCCGGGTGCCAGGGTTTTCTGCTTTTTCTCCCCTTGAGGTGCGGGCGTGCAGTGGAGCTCAGCGCATGGCAGGTGTGCTCCTGCACCTGCACGCAGAGTGTCCTGCTACACCTCTCCCCATCTACATGTCTCCTTGGCTGCCGTGCCCCCAGTCTCCACTGGGGGCCTCTAAACCCTAGGAGCCCACAACCCACACTCCCCAGGAAAGGAGTGCAGTCCTCCAGATACTCGAGCCTCTCCTGCTCTGACCGACTCCTGACGACTCGTGTTCGCTCCCGAACACAGGTCGCTGGCGTGGCACAAGGTAAGGCGGATGCCTCAGCGCCACCGGGCCAGCCTTGTATGTTGTGTTCTTATGTACAGCTATGGTGTTGTCTATGTCTTCTCAAGTTCTTTGTGTGCCCTGACTGCTCAGCTTTGTGTCACAGTTCTCTCACCCAGAGAACTCGAGAAGACACTCTTATAGGTGACCCAGTAACTGCACATATAAGCACACAATCTTTGCATGTTTGTAAACAGTTTCCAACGATCTCGCCAAACATTCCCCAGAGTCGTGTTTTTGCTAAGCGGCACAAATGAAGTCAGATGGTAGAAATGCATAAAATGAGCAGTGTTTGCTGTTGAAATCCGACTTTGAAAAGTAAAGCATGCTGAAGAGCATGCCCTGAATCACGGCTTTACTTTCCAAACCAGATTTCAACAGCAGAGCCTGCTCATTATACAAAGCCACTTAGTTTGTGCAGCTCACAAGGGATCACTCTTTCGTTTTCTCCATTTAGCTCACACTCGAGGAAAAAAAAAAAAAAAACTTGCTCAGGCATGAGTACACTGGTGCTCCGGTGCTATTATGCAGTTGGAAGTGTGCAGGAGCAGCAGACCGCTTGTATTGAGGTTGGGACAGCAACATTATGGTTTCCCCTAAAAATAATACAAGACTGTGACTTTTTTTGTAACTCTGGTGCCACATATGCCATGATGGAGCATACAGAAGGCAGGGAGCCCCAGGTTGCAGTTACAAAACTAGTCAGCAGTAGCTGACAGCGTCCCTTTAATACCTGTGCATGCCAAGACAGGCAGAGCGGAAGTCCATACTGTGTGATGCACACTGTACGCACAGAACCTGCACCAGTCTGGTACTGTGGAGGAGAAACTTGGGCATGCACTGGTACTGGTCAAGGGTTTAAATTTTAAATAAATGAGTTTAAAGAAATTTGGGAGGAGGGTGGGTGAAGTGGGAAGGCCATTGTATTACATATAACACCGAGTTATGTGCTGCGGAAGTAGGAGTGCGGTCAGTAGTGCTCCCTCGAGACTAAGGGGTCTCCATTCCATTTGATTATCCATCTCTTCCATCTGATGTTTATTTTAGGTGTCGTGTCTCTTGGTATTTTAAGGGACGAGGAAGCAGATGGAGTAGGAGATCCTGAACTCTCGAGGGGATGGGGATGGGAAGGAGCGGACGGATTGGGATAGTGAGGACCAGGAGATGCCCTGGGGCGAAATGGACACAGGACGAGGTTCTCCCTGTCTTTTGTCCATACCCAGGTGCTCTGATTCTATCAGGCAGGAAGTGGGATCATCCCTGGATTCCAGTCCCTTTTGAGCGGTGTTAAGTAATGCCAGGTCAATGAAAAATAAAACTGCAGTTATTGCCGATCTTGTGGCATCTGCAGACGTGGCATGTATCATTAAGACCGGGCTAAATGGAAGTGCTGGCCCAGTTTTCTAGTCTGCAGTTCCAGCCGGGTTCTTGGTGATTCACTGCCTGAGAGTGGATTGTCGGTGAGGGGGGGGTTGCTGTCTGTTTTAGACAGGAACTGGGTATCATGGAGGTCCCAGTTGAGGCTACCAGCACCTTTGAGTGTATAATGGGTGCAGGCGTTGGCTACAGGATCCTTCTAATTTACCGTCCACCAGGTGATGGGAGGGATTTCCTGAAGGAGGTTGCGGACGTCATTACTGACAAGGTATTTGAGTATCCCAGATGGTTGATCTTGGGAGATTTCAATGCCTGGGTCGTCGACAAACTCTCACTGTTTGGACAGAACCTCCTCCAATTGATGGATTCATTGGGCTTAACACGGGTTATTACCACTGCAACCCATGAGAAAGGACACTCATTGGACTTGGTTTTTCACTTGGGGATGGAGACCTCCGATGTAGAGGTGGAGCCCGCTGGATGGTCTGACCATCCATCACCTCCTGAGATTCAGTTTCGCAGCCCTCGAATAGGCCTGCCCCAAGGGAGTTGGTACAGTTCTGCCGTTTAAGAGGAGTTGCCTCAGAAGGCCTAATGGCGGTACTGGACCTCTCGGGAACTTCAGGGGATAGCACTGACCCAGGGCTTCTTGTGTCAGCCTATAAGAAGGCTGTTACTGAGGCACTGGATATCATTGCTCCTTCTTGTGTTTACCCTCTTACCTCTCATCCGGGTGCCCCATGGTTTAATGGGGGGGATCCGTGAATTAAAGAGGCGGGGGTGAAGATTGGAAAGACACTGGCGGAAAACTCTCCTGGAGGTGGACATACTTAGATTGATGGACCATTATGATGTCGGTCAATCAGCCATTTCCCGTAAGAAGGCAGAATTCCTATCCAGGGAAATTGCTACAGCAAAGATCACACCAGCCCAGCTCTTACGGACCGTGGACCTACTGTGCAATCCAGCCTGTCTTCACTCTGGTTGAGCATTGTCATAAAAACAGTGTTAGGAGTTTGTGCAGTTCTTTTCTGATAAGGTGTTCACCATCAGAAATGAGATCAGCCAGTGCCTTCCCATTGGTCTTTGCATTAATCAACCAGGTAGTACTAATACCCAGTTGACCTGGTCCACCTTTTAGCCAACCAGTAGTCGTGATATAGTGAGGATCATCCAGACTCTACGGCCAACTTACTGTAGTTTGGACTCTGGCCTTACACGCCTACTAGTGGGGTGTGTGAAGTTATTGTCCTGGTCCTTGCTGGGATAGTGGGAGTTTCATTGGAGAGAGGATCTTTCCAGATCCTTTAAAGGAGGCAGTAATTTGCCCCCTTAAAAAAAAAAACTCCCTTGACCCTGACTGCCCAGCTAACTACAGACCAATCTTGAACTTGCCCTTTGTTGGGAAAGTTACTGAGAAGGTGGTCGCACTGGAGCTGGAAGATCATTTGACCAACCACAATATCTAGGACCCTCTGCAGTCTGGCTTCAGAAAAAGGCATAGTACTGAAACAGACCTGGTGAGGGTGCTTAATGACCTCCTGACGGCGAGAGATCGGAGAGCTCGTTCGATCTTGGTTCTCCTTGATCTCTCAGCAGCATTTGACACTGTGGATCATGGGGTGCTGCTCGAACGCTTGTGGTTTTTCTGTGGACTGGGGGGCAGTCCATATTTGGTTTAAGTACTTCCTTGGTGGGTCTCAGAGAGTGGTGTCCGGAATTTATTCCTCGGCCCCTCATGGACTACCCTGTGGGGTTCCACAGGGCTCGGTGCTGTCCCCCATGTTATTCGCAGTGTATTTGCTTCCGTTAGGGGACATTATAAGGCGATACAGATTGAATTTTCATTGTTATGCTGATGATTCTCAACTGTACATGTCTTTTGTACCCGATCAGGAATTAGATTCGGTTGTGATGTTTAATAACTGCCTACTGGAGATTCAGAGCTGGATGAGTGCCAGTTGGCTCGTTGAACTCGGGGGACACTGAGGTATTGGTTATAGGATGATAGGGACATGGGCTAAAACCATCAGGATCAAGTCTTGGTGGGATCCCGCTTATTGCCTCTGGCCAGGTGTGGAACCTGGGTGTTTTTGACAAAGGCCTGACCCTGAGGGTGCAGGTTTCGGCTGTAGTCAAATCTTCCTACTACCATCTTAGGAACACAGCCCGGTAAAGTAATGGTTCCCCAAAGATCTTCCGACCTTGGTCCATGCCTTTGTCACCAGTCATCTTGATTATTGCAACGCTCTCTACCAAGGGCTACCGGGGGTAGATATCTGCCGCTTGCAACTAGTGCAGAACGTGACAGCCAGGTTGCTGACTGGAGCTACTAGGTTTTCATATTACACCTGTTCTGGGTGATTTGCACTGGTTGCCAATACAGTGGCAGATTACCTTCAAGGTCACTTTGCTGACCTATAAGACCCTACACGAGCAGAGTCCCTACTACCTGAGAGAGCTCCTGCACCCTTACTGTCCCTCCCGCTCGCTCCGTTCCTCTGGCGGATTGCTAGAGATTCCCAGGGCATCCCTTAAAACATCGGGAGGAAGATCTTTTGCCTTTATGACTCCTACCCTGTGGCATTCTCTACCTCGCCAGATGCGAGATAGCCAGACTGTAGAAGGTTTTAAAATTGTTTGAAGACATATTTGTTTAACCAGGCCTTCTCAGGAACATACTGAGTTTGAATTTATGTGGATGTTTTTAATATGTTTCATATGTTTTATGATGTGTGGTGAATTTTTAATGTTATAAGTGTAAAGGTGCCCTGAGCTTTGGAAGGGCGCCTTATATAAATAAAAACTTGCTTACAGTGTTGGAAAGCAATGAGGTTTGACACAGAATTGAAAACGAGATCTCAGACTCAAATCCCACCACAGCTACTGGCTCACTATTTGACCTTGCGCAACTCATTTGACCTCCTTGTGTTTCAGTTACACTCAGATGTAAAACAGGGTAGATGCAGAACCACACTGATGACAAGATGTTAGAGCTTAGCTAGGATGTGTCCTAGGTAAATCAAGTAAGCAGTAGAGAACAGCAGGCTCTGGCCTGGTTCTTGCCTGCATGCAGAAAGGTTCCGAAGTGGCGAGTCATGTCTAAGGCTGCTGCGACTAGCTTTTCTCCAGTGAGGTTTCTGTTCTTTTTGTAGGAACGTCTCCTCCTGTCTGTGCTTCCCAGACATGTTGCCCTGGAGATGAAGGAAGACATCAACGCCAAGAAAGAAGACATGATGTTCCATAAAATCTACATCCAGAAACACGACAATGTCAGGTAAGTCAAAAACCCAAAATGGGGTTCCAGCCCAAAAAACCCAACCTGTGGTGCCAGCCCAGAAACCCAACATATGGTACCAGCCATAATGCTGTATAACAGAAAACTGTGGGATAAGCAAAACCCACTTGGGACAGGGCAATGCTGGACCTTGATCTTACAAACCAGGACGCGTTGCAGAAGTCACAGGTATCCCCTCGAGTACAAGTGATCATCGACAGTGTGATTTAACAACCGATAGGGCAGCATAAAAACCACACTAGGACAAGGGCCCTGGACTTCTGGAGGGCAGATTTTAAAGAAATGGAACAATGCCTTAGTAAATACGTGTGGGGGGGGGGAGGAAAATGGAAAAGGATAAAGGAGGGAATAACTAAGGTAATAGCAAACTGTTTGAAGGATATAATCAAAGTTAGGAGGAGGAAAAGGCTTCTGTGGTTCTCGAAGGAGGTGGCTAAGGTGGTAAGGAAGAAAAAAAATAGTTTTTAAGAAGTACAAGATGACCCAGATGGAAGGGGACAGGGAGTTATAGCTACATAAACAAAAGGGAGGTAGGAAAGAAGGTGAGGGCAGCTAAGGCACAAACAGAGGAGAGGACAGCCAAGGAGGTCAAAAAAGGAGCTAAGACTTTCTTCAGGTACGTCAGTGAAAAAAAGAAAGCAGGGTGTAGGATAGTGAGGATCAGGAGAATGGGGAAAGACCAGGAAAAGCTAACATTTTAAATGAGTACTTCTGCTTGGTCTTCACAGTGGAGGGGAGGACCAACATATATCAGCAGGCATTAGGGGAGGGGAGTGGACACAAGTCCATTTTCAGAAGAGTGTGTCTGAAAGGGATTGGGAGCCCTAAAGGAAAATAAGGCCATGGGGCCAGGTGGGATCCACCCAAAGGTGAACTGAGCACGATGCTAGCCGCCCCTCTGACTACACTATTCAGCATCTCATTGGAGACAGGTGTGGGGGTTGGGGGTTCCAGAGGACTGAAGGAGGGCTGATGTAATCCCTTTGCACAGGAGTGGCAGCAGGGAGGAGGCTGGCAGTTACAGGCCAGTCAGTCTGACATCAGTGGTGGGAAAGTTAATGGAAACCTTTCTGAAGCAGAGACTGATGGGAGTACCTGAGGCAAAATGGGTTGCAAGACCACCAGCAGCATGGGTTCACGGTGGGGGGGGCGCTCATGTCAAACAAATCTTAGATTTCTTTAACTGGCTGAATATGGAAGTGAACCAGGGGAAGGGAGTGGGTGTGGCCTATTTAGACTTCAGTAAGGCCTTTAACACTGTGTTACATAGGAGGCTAATTAAGAAACTTAGCAACCTGGGGGTTGGAGAGAAGGGTAAACTAGGTTTCAGACTGGTTGAAGGACAGGAAGCAGAGGGTGGTGGTAAACGGTAGTCACCGGGGGATGGAGACCAACCAGTGGAATAGCAAAGGGATCGGTACTGGGTACTGTCTTCT
This sequence comes from Neoceratodus forsteri, assembly GCA_016271365.2. Taxonomy (NCBI): domain Eukaryota; kingdom Metazoa; phylum Chordata; order Ceratodontiformes; family Ceratodontidae; genus Neoceratodus; species Neoceratodus forsteri. The sequence continues at coordinate 6,463,858 of JADMNL010000036.1, forward strand.
TCAGTGTCTTCATAAGTGATATTGCTGAGGAACTGGAGGAAGGTGCATCACTTTGCAGCTAACACAAAAATCTGCAGCAGAGTAGACACCCAGGAGGGATTGGAATGCAGCTGGATCTGGGGAAATGCAAGGAGTGGTCTGCAGGGTGGTATTTGGGTTTCAGTGCCAGAAAGTGCAAAGTTATGCACCTGGGGAGGGGAAACTCGGGGCTGTGTATAAGATGGGGGGGGGGGCAAGTACTTACAGTCACCAAATAAGAGAGGGACCTTGGAGTAATTACATGTGATGACCTCAAGAGGTGGCAGGGCAGTGCAACAAAGCAATAAACAATCCTAGCTGGATGCTGGGGTGCATAGGGAGGGGGATTTCTAGCAGAAGAAGGGAGCTAGTGTTGACACTATATTGCTTGCTAGTGACACCCCATGTGGAGTACTGTGTCCAGTTCTGGGGCCTGCACCTCCGCAAGGACATTGGCAGGGTGGAAGCTATCCAGAGCAGGGTTACTAAAACGGTACGGGGTTGCACAAGAAACTGTACCAGGAGAGGCCACAGGAGCTCAACATGTACTCCCAGAAGAGAGGAGAGCAAGAGGGGGTCATGATTGAGACTCATAAGTACCTCATGGGGGTGGGGACAAGGTACAAGAAGGAAGTCTGTTCCAGTTGAGGAGGAGTGGCAGAACACGAGAACATGCAGTGAAGCTGGGGGCGTGAGAGGGATGCAAGGAAATACTTCTAAAAGAAAGGGTGGGGACATTTGCAACAGCTCGCCAGAAGAGGTGTTGGAGAGAAGATAGTGGGGAGTGTCAAGCAGGTGTGGGATAGGTGCATGAACATAATAGGCAGAGGAAAGGGAGGAGGAGAGAGGGAGGGACATCTGTGACCAAATAGGGTCCAGGGTGTAGAAATAGGCAGGGAACATAGGGCAGATTAGATGGGCCTAATGGGCCTTTTCTACCAACATTCTATTTCTTTGTTTCCATGTAACCCAAAAGCCAAACCTGTGGTACCAGCTGTGATGCCATCTAGGCAGCTCTGTTGGGTAACTCAGAAATCAAACCTCTGGTACCAGCATCGGTGGCATACCCCGCAACGTTATTGGGTAGCCTAGAAACCAAACTTCTGGTACTGGCATCGGTGGCATACCCATAACGTTATTGGGTAGCCTAGAAACCAGACTTGTGGTACCGGCACTGGTGGCGTGCTCGCGAGCATTATTGGCAGCCTAGAAACCAGACTTCTGGTACTGGCATCGTGGTATACCACGCAACATTATTGGGCAACCTAGAAACCAAACTTCTGGTACTGGCATCGGTGGCATACCACGCAACATTATTGGGTAGCCTAGAAACCAAACTTCTGGTACTGGCATCGGTGGCATACCCCGCAACATTATTGGGTAGCCTAGAAACCAAACTTCTGGTACTGGCATCGGTGGCATACCACGCAGCATTATTGGGTAGCCTAGAAACCAGACTTGTGGTACCGGCACTGGTGGCATGCTGCGCAGCATGCTCAGCTGTTAAGATCTGGATCAGATTCCATTGCCACGGCTCTAGAACCTGGAAGAAGTCAAAATCCATATTTCATATTCTGTTTGGATGTGAACTGAGTCATGCTGCATCATCTCCAGTCTGACATCTATCCGTGTACTGCATTGTATGTGGGATGGGGAAAATCAATAAAAATGATTAACTAGGAAACAGAATCCGTATTTTGTGGCTGTGGTCACAAGAGAGTGTCACCTTAAGCTCAGGGCTATAGGAGTTGGCTGTACTTGCAGATAACTGTGGTTCATCTTTACTGCCCTGGTTTGATGGCCAGTATCTCTAGCTTTGAAATACATCAGGGAATGAGGTAAGCAGTACAAGTGGAGGGATTATGAACATACGAATGTGCCAGCAGAAACAGACCAACCCGGTCTATCTAAGTCTGCTCGAGTGTGCAGCTAGCACCCCTAGTTTGCAGCTGCCCCACCCCCCTCCTATTTGTCATCCCACTGCCACCCACCACCTCCCCCACCCCTGTTCCCTGTCCCATGCCCTTTTGAAACTGTTCACAGATTTACATATCACCCATTCTGGTAGGGCATTCCATTTTGCTACCACCCTCTCTGTGAAATAGCGTCTCCTCATTTCCTTCCTAAATCTTCCTCCCTCTGTTCTTAGCGCATGCCCCCTGGTGACCCTCACCCTCCTTAACTTGTGTCTTGAGAGCTTCCCACCACTGTTGTACTCGGAAGTCGCCTCAACTTCAGCCTTCCTTCGATAAAACCTGTGGTACCAATGTTGATGATGTGCTATGCAGTGTTATGGGGGTAACCCAAGAATGTTTCCCCCCCTCCCCCCAGCTGTGGTAGTAGTATAGATACTGTTGTGCTGTGGTATGCTGTTCAGTGACCGTACAAACCAGACAGCAAGCAGAAGGGACCATTTGTTAGTGGCTAGTTCTGCTGGGAGCATACAGCCTGGGGCTAGAATGTGCAAGGCACATCTCTCAGCTGCTGACTTTTACACTCAGAATGTACCCTTCCTCCATGAAGGTTTACTGATGTTTGCTCACAATGTAGAACTGTTTCTGGACACACGAGCTTTTAAAACATTGAACTAACTTGACAGAAACATTTCCTAACATCAAACATTTGGAGCACACTATTTTTAGACCATATTATTCTTTAAACTAAGACAGTGCTACACATTCTGGCCATTTGCTCTGAATTTTGAAGGCCAGTGCTGTGCATTTTAAAGAGCACCTTTCCTGGCATATTCATAGGAGGTCAGTAAGAACACTTATGTCCCTTTGGAATTTGTCCATGCATAAATCATCATTTTGAAAGCCACGGTTTTGGAAGGGATTATTATTTTGGGCGATACTGAAGGATTACGGCCAGTTGCGCAAGTAAACAAGAAAGTATAGGTAAGACGCTTGCATCTAAAGTGACGCCACTCTGTTATGCCTCTTCCCAAGTCACCGAACAGTTCCTAGAATAGTCATATAATAGTTATAGTAATGTACTGTACAGTGTGTGTAAAGTACCACATTGGACCTGGTGTGTGAGGCGGCGCCCCTCACAGAAGATATAAACAGTCCACTAAACAACAAAAGAAAGGTGATATTCGGGAGTGCATAGCAGTCTCCAGAATTGCACACAGTACTCTAGGTGCACTCTTTCCTGCATGTGAAACCCTGGTACTGTAAGAAGTGTCTCACATGCAGGTACCTGAAACTGGCATCCTCGCCTGGGATTTTTAAGTTCTGATATTATTGATCATCTCAATCAATAATGGTATTCGTGTGTCCTCAAAGAGCACTCTTGGCTGTAAAAGTGGTCTCAGTAACATGCTTAAGGTATTAGAGTACCAGAATGCTCACCCTCGGTTCGCGGTTCTGATAAACTAAGAATGTACACATGAGACCACTCCTACCAGCGTAAGTGTGGTCTGCAGGGACATATTTACAGATACAAGACTTGCTCCCTCACAGCCCACCTACTCCTTGCATTGGAGCACGCAGTAACATCCTAACCCTGTATAGATGACATCCCAGTAGATTATGATGTCACAAATGCTGGACTATGATGTAACAGCATGCGCTGGCAGTTGGACTAGGTGGGTTAGGAGGAAAAAAGCATATATGTAAGCAATAATAACCCACAACAGACATGTGTTTCTGCAGAATATGTAAGCAGTAATAACCTACAACAGGCATGTGTTTCTGGAGAATATGTAAGCAGTAATAACCCACAGCAAGCATGTGTTTCTAGAGACTATGTAAGCAGTAATAACCTACAACATAGGCATGTGTTTCTGGAGAATATGTAAGCAGTAATAACTTACAACAGGCATGTCTGGAGAATATGTAAGCAGTAATAACCCACAGCAAGCATGTGTTTCTAGAGACTATGTAAGCAGTAATAACCTATAACATAGGCATGTGTTTCTGGAGAATATGTAAACAGTAATAACCCACGACAAGCATGCGTTTCTAGAGAATATGTAAGCAGTAATAACCCACGACAAGCATGCGTTTCTAGAACTATATAGCAGTAATAACCGACCGGCCGGCCCGGTCGGCGCAGCTGTTGATTTGCAGACACAAGCCACCCGGTTCGGGAATGGACCAGGGTCGCAGAGCGGGCAGGGGTAGCGATAGCATCCCAAGGACTGCTCTCCTTCTCTGGGAGGGTGGGAAGTGCCCGAGTATCGATGACCCCTGGTGGAGGCCAGGAGTCACACAGCCACTGGCACTAGCACGTACAGGAGGCGGGGCGGACGCCAGGCGTCATTGCACGACCCCGCCTCCCCCAGAAAAACGGAAAAATAGACAGCTGCCAGCCGCCCACGAAGCTCACGGCTCAATTAGCTCCTCAGGCCAGCCTCCGACTATCTCAAGACTGCGGCATGCAGGAGGAGTGCCGCAGCCCCGCCGTGGGGGGTAAGCCACGGGGTATCGGAGGGCCCGTGGCCGATTTGAGGAGTGGAAGTCCGTGGCCAGTGACCGGGCCGAAAGTATCGGGTGGCAGGCACCTTGGGAGGAAAACTAATAAATAGAAAAAAGTAATAACCCACGACAAGCATGCTTCTGGAGAATAAATGCATGCCCAAGTGAATTGGAAGGCACAATCCCAGATCTTCCCCATGGCTTACCCACTATGGTGGGCTGGCAGGTACCCCCACCCCGAGCAGGGCCAGATTAACCATTGTGCTGATTAAGCCATGGCGTAGGGACCTCATGGCCAGTTGGGGCCCCAGCCCTGGAGTGAGCATTTCTTGATACGGGAGGGCCCACAAAGTATGGCTTGTCCTTTATTCTGGCCCTGCCACTGAGCAGTGATCTGGTTTGTGGGAGAGGGCCCCATCACCGCTATGGAGTCTGCAAGGGGTTGGTCTCTCATGCTGCAATACCTGGCTTTTTCTCCACTTTATCCCTGCAGGACTGCAACACTGGTGTGTGTACCAGCTCAATGCACAAAGGCATGTGGAATGCATCACCATCTGCATCCTCCCCACCCTAAGCCACCTAGCACATTGCCACCTGTGGTCACCCAGGTGGATGACAGCCAGGGCCGATTTCCTCCTCCTGAAGGGAGGAGCATCTCGAGATGCACGATCCTTCATACCCCCCACTACCCCCGGGTTGGTCGCCAGTGACCCAGGTCACTTGAACCGGGTCACCAATGCTGCAAGCATTGGTATCACTGCTGCCTGACAGGCCAGCACAGGAATCTGTTTTTTTTTTTTTTTTAATGGAAAAGTTTTTTTTTGAGTAGTTAAACTGTTACTAGGTAGAATAAGTGCATTTGGTAATGTAGGTCAAGTGTCTTTAAATGCAGCCGCTAAGTGCACTGATTATTTGGAAACCTGTGCCCTGCTGTGGGTTATTATGTTCTAAAAATGGATTCTTTTTTTTTATTTGTTTGTTTTATGGAAAACGGCTCTCTTTTCATTTTGTTAGGCTATTGCTAGGTACATAATGTTAGGATAGAGAGAGAGAGTGTGTGTGTGTTACTGGGTATTCATGAATGATCAGGTAATGTGTTAAGGCCAGTGAAGTTGTTAAGATTCTGAAGGATTCTGAAACCCATTTAAAACCATTGGTACTGAGTTGGTGTTTGTGTTAAACCCCTATTTTTGACAGCTTATTACTCTGCTGCCTTGGGACCTGAGGTTTTGATTATTGGCAAGCTCGCCTCTGTCCCAACGCTAAGTGCATGACAGTTTGGAAAACAGTCACTCTAGTAGTCTGGTTTCTGGCCTCGCCATAGTATGGAAACCTCTTTGGTCAGGGTGCACCATGATCTCTTCCTAGCAAGATATAGCAGACATTATTCTATCTTGGTTCTGCCTGACCTTTCTTCGCCTTTGACACGATGGGCGTGAGGTGCTGGCGGCTCGATTTAGGCACTGTGTAGGACTCATAGGGACGGTGTTGTGGTCGTTCAAGTCCTGCTTGTCCAGCAGAGGGCAGTAAATGGCATTTGGCTCTTTCATCTTGAGCAGCACTGCGCTTTGTTGTGGCATGCCTTGCGGGGGTCGATTCTGGCTCCCGTGTTGTTTGTTTTGCATATATTGCCATTGGGGGAGGTTATTAGATGCCACAACTTGGGTTTTCATTGCTATGCCATTGATACCCAGCTGTGTCTTGTGCTCCCAATGACAGTGCGGTTGTCTCAGAACTGAGTAAGTGCCTTAAGGAAATTCAGGACTGGATGGCAGCCAGCTGGCTTACATTGAACCCACTGAAAACAGAGGAAGTGCTGCTAGTGGAGCTGGGTCAGTTTGATTCATCAGTGACAAGTGCTAGCGCCTGGCCCTACTGTCTTTTGGGTGGCATTCCACTAGAGGCTGTAGATCAGGGTGGAGGAATCTGGGGTCATCGGGACTTCGTGGCTAATATTAGAATATCGGATGTCGGCTGTTGTCCACAGTGGCTCCTTCCATCTCCATAACATCACCCAATCAAACCTTTTCTTGAGCTGACTGACCTAGCAACATTGGTGCATGCCTTGGTCTTGTCAAGACTGGATTACTGTACTGCTGTATACCCGGGGTTATCCACGAAGTTGCTGTATCGCTTGCAGGTGGTTCAGAATGCGGCAGCTCGGCTGGTGGCTGGGACCTCCCGGTTGGAGCATTTCACGCTGATTCTCCATGTTCTGCACTGGCTGTTGCAGGTGGTTCAGAATGCAGCAGCTCGGCTGGTGGCTGGGACCTCCCGGTTGGAGCATTTCACGCTGATTCTCCATGTTCTGCACTGGCTGCCAGTGCAGTGGCACATCAACTGCAAGGTGTGCTTGTTAACTTACAAGGCCCTGCACAGTCTGGGTCTGGGCTACCTAAAAGACCTCCTGATCCCATGTGCTTCTGACCACCCTTCAATCAGTGTAAGCAGGCCTCTTATGTGTTCAACCTGTTTAAAGTCTTCAGAGGACAGAGCTCAGAGTGGCTTCCTCGATTCTCTGGAATGCCCTTCCTCCGGAGATAAGAGGTGCTTCGTCCCTGACCTTGTGCAAGTCATGCTTGAAAACACCTGTTTGCATTGTGTTTTGGACCCAGTGTTGCTGTTTAATCTTACTATTGAATTGAATTAAATTTATTTAAAAACTTTTAATTTATTATTTTACTGGTATGGTTTTATTGTATTGTTTCGATATTGTGAGGCACCCACAGGCCCTGGAAATGGCGTCCATATAAATAAACTTGCCTTGTAGTCGATACTGTAACAAGCATTTGTCAATGCCAATGTTTGGTTGCTGGTATTAGCATTGAAATGCAGGAGTTAGACAGATGCAGAGTAGGAAATGGCAGTGAAGTATTGAACTTCATGCCAGCTCCCTGCTCTACCCTGCAGAGACGGACAGACATTGGGGTATGCATTTGGGTTGTCACCATAACGCTCATGCCCTTTCACCTCACCCTATCCTGCAGACACAGACAAGGTTGAGGTGTGCCTTGGGTGTTCGTTTTACAGTCACCCCACTCCATAAGGACATACGCTGAAATGGGTGCAGTATAGGAGAATGGGGTGAACTCTGGGGCCGAAGAGTCCAAGGCACACCTTGATGCCTGTCACTGGCTGCAGGGTGGGGGTGGAATGGCATGAGCATTACAGTCGCAATCCAAAGGCACACCCCTGATGCCTGTCAGTCTGTACAGGGTGGGACGTTATGGTTAGAAACCCTAACACCCTGGGCGTTTGTTGGTATTTGCACTACAAATTTTCAACATGATCTTTTTGTAACTCCCACCTCATGAAAGCATTTGGGACCTCTTCTCATGAACAGTGGCACTGTGATTTTGTGAATGTGTCCCAAACTTTGAGTTCCCACAGCAACTGCTAAGCACGCGCCACATGTACGAAAAACAGAGATGGGGCAGGATGTGAAGAATGACAGCTGTACCATTCATAGGGAGGTGTTTAAGAGATGGCAATGTTGAAAATCTGTGGTGAAAATATTAAAAATGCTCGAACTTCTGAGCATAGGTGGAAACTGCGCAACGCATGCGCCGTAACACAGTCATTTAGAGGAATTATTTCACCAAATGTCCAACATAGGCATTTTGTGACCTCTGCTCATGAATACTGTCAGTATGATTTTCTTAATCTGTCCCAAACATTGATTTCCTGCAGCAGCCACACTATTCTGTGCCAGATGTGTAAACGTATATTTCGGGCAGGATGTGAAAAATGACAACTGTACTGTTCATAAGGTGGTCTAAAAAAAATACCAATGTTGAACATCTGGAATGAAAATAATACAAATTTGCGAAGTTACGAGGGTGCGTGAAAACTGCACAATGCATGCTTTTGTAACACAGTCATTTTATTGACGTTTGTCACTAAATTTTTAACATAGGCATTTTAGGACCTCTACTCATGAACAGAATCGATGTGATTTTACATACGAACATACGAATCTGCCAACAGAACAGACCAGTCAGTCTATCTAAGTTTGCCTCAGTGTGCAGCTAGCACCCTAGATTGCAGCTGCCCCAGCCTCCTCCCCCAGTTCCTCCCCGCTTGTCCCAGCCGCTGCCCCTCTAACTCTTCCTCTTGCTTTATCCCACGCCTTCTTAAAGCTGTTGGCTGTCCTACATGTTACCACCCCCTTTGTCAACGTATTCCAACTAGACACCACCCTCTCAGTGAAGTAGTGCCTCCTCATTTCCCTCTTGAAACGTCCCTCTTCCAACCTTAGTCGTACCCCCTCGTCTCTCTTCCACTCCTCAGTTTAAACACCCGCTCAGTGCTAGGTTTATTTACCTCCTCAGGTATTTAAACGATTGTCATCTCCCCCCCATCCCTCCTCTCCTCCAGTGTGTACATGTTCAGCTCCTTCAGCCTAACTTCATATGCCTTTCCTTCCATCCCCTTTAACATTTTGTTGCCCTTCTTGCACCCCCTCCAGTAAAATCTCTCTCCTCAGGTATGGCCTCCAGTATTGCAGACAGTACTCCAGGTATGGTCTGACCAATGATCTGTAGAGCGGTAGGATCACATCCCTGTGTCTGGATGAGAACCCCCTTGCAATGCACCCCAGCATCCTGTTTGCCTTCGCTGCTGCTCTCCTGCACTGGACCAAGTTGTTCATGCTCCCAGTTACCAATACCTCTAGGTCCTTCTCCTCCTCTGTGATCCCCAACCTCACCCTCCAACCAATAGTCCCTCTTCTGGTTCTTAGCCCCGAAGTGCATCGCCTTATACGTTTTGCATTGAATCCTAGCTGCCACTCCACCGACCATGTCTCTAGTTTGGTTAGGTCCCGCTGCCGTTTTTCCCATCCGTCCTCTTTGTCCACCACCGCCCCCAATTTGGTATAATCTTCGAACAGACTAACCCTACTCTCCACTCCATGTGCTGTATTGGAGATAAAGAGCCCAAAAAGCACCAGGCCCAGCACTGACCCCTGCGGCACCCCACTTGTTACTGCTCTGGATGCCAAGAGCTCACCACCCCTCTGCCCCCCCCCCGTAACCAGTTCTCTATCCATTTAGACCGCTTTTTTCCTACCCCCACTGCCGTGAGCTTCGCCCCAGTCTCCCATGAGAGACTACATCAAAGGCCTTACTGAAGTCCAAGTACAGGACATGTACCGCATGGCACCTGTGCAACTCCCTTGTCACCCAGTCATAATACTCTATTAGGTTGGTTTGATAAGACCTTCCTGAGACGAATCCGTGTTACTGCCCATCTTGGAGGCCATTACTCTCTAGGAATACCACCAGCCTCTCCTTCAGTATCGCCTCCATAAGCTTACCCAGTATGGACGTGAGACTGACCAGCCGATAATTTCCTGGCTCCTCCCTAGGCCCACTCTTGTGTATAGGCACCACATGGGCCACCCTCCAGTCCTGGGGCACATACCCCGTTTCCAGGGAGATGTTGAACAGATTTGCCAGCGGCTCAGCCAACAGCTCTGCCATCTCCCTCAGCACCCTGGGGTGGATGCCATTGGGACCTGGTGCTTTGTCTACCCTTACTGCACTCAGCCCCTCTAGCACCCGACTCCCTGTGATCATTTTGTCCGTCACCACCTCCCCCCCCCAGCCCATGTTGGCAGTGGACCATCCCTCTCCTTAGTGAAAACAGAGCAGAAGTACTCATTTAGAATTTCCGCTTGCTTCTCCCCCTTTTCCACCCAATCCCCTCCCTGGTTTTATCCTTACGATAAGTTCCTTGCACTTCCTCTTTTCCCGACATACCTAAAAAGTTATTTTCCTTTATGCCCTGTGCTAACCTTAATTCCTGGAGGCCTTAGTTTTTCACCCTCCTGGCCACTCCCTTGACTAACTCCCTGTAAGTCTCCTTATCCTCTCCTTTCCCTGTTCTCCTGTACTGCTGGTATGCAGTCCTCATTGCCCTCCCCTTGCAGCACTTCCTTGTTCAGACATCATGGTTTCTGGATCTGCTCTTCACTCCTGGCCGGTGCAGGCTACTGTAGCCTCTGTTAGCCCAGTCTTTATGACTCCCCACTTTTGTTCTGCATCCATCCCCAGCCTTATATTCTGGAGTCTCCTTTGCAGTATTGCTCCCATCCTCCCAAAGTCCACCCTACTAAAGTCTACTACCTTAGTGCCCGTGCCTCCTGTCTCCCTGACCAGCGCGAGAACAAGCCACACTGTTTGGTGGTCACTACCCGCTAGTGGGTCCTCCACCCTTGCCTCCCCATTTGTCAGTACTAGGTCCAGAGTGCTACCAAGCCTTGTAGGCCCACATACCAATTGTGTCAGAAGGCCATTCTGGAAATGCATCAAGAGCTACCTGCTCCCTGGTACTGCTAGTGGCCGGGGTGCTCCATTCAACCCCTGATAGGTTAGAATCCCCCACTTTCATCACCCTCCCCCTTCTACACACCCTCCTTATCTGCTCTGCGAACTCCCCATCCAGTTTCCCGAATTGGGCTGGTGGTCTACACACCACTCCCAGCCTCAGCCTTCTGCCCTTGGAGTCCAGGAGCTGCACCCAATGTGCCTCTGTCCTCTCCTCTCCTCTTCTCTTCTCCATCATCCCTTATGCATTTGGTCCCTTCGCTCACTTAGAGTGCAACCCCCTCCCTTCCAACCCCCAAGTCCCTCCTGTATATCCTGTATCCTGGGATTGCCAAGTCGCAGTCATGGTACTCTGTGGCCTAAGTCTCTGTCACTGCAGCAGTGTCCACTTCCCTCTGAAAGGAGCGCCTGAAGCTCTGCAGTTTTGTTCCCCAGGCTTCTTGTATTGAGAGAGACCACCTTCCACCCATACCCCTCCCTCCTTCTCCTCACTCTTCTCCTTGGCCTGTGTCCTTCCTCCAGGTAGTCTGCATCCTTTCTCCTCCTTATTCTTACAGGGTGGTGGTGCCCTCTGTATTACACTCAGACCACTCTGTCCGCCCCCTCCCGGGGTTACTACGCTTCCGCCTTTACCTATATCGGGGGTAAGCTCATTAGGCTCCTGTCCGGATCTTTCTACCAACCTCAGTCTTTTGCCTCCCCGTAGTTTAAATCCACCTTAGTAGAGATATACCCCTATAATCCCACCTTTAATACTCCCCTCCTCGCTCAACTGTAGCCTGTCCCCCACATACAAGTCACTATTCCCCCAGACCCTACCCCAGTTAGTCACTAACCCATAATTTTTGGTGTGGCACCAATCCCTCAGCCAATCGTTGAACTCCTTGATCTTCCCCGTGATTGCACATGGTACCAGGAGTACCTACGAGAATGCCACTGATCCCCCCAACACTGCCTGCCCAACTCCTCGAAACTCCCCCTCACTACTTCCACAGTCTCCCCTGCCAAGTCATTTCTACCCACATGCAACACTAAATGAGGTTTCTTCCTCCTCCTCCTCACTGCACATTTGAGCAGTACCTGCCCTGCCGCTTCTGCAGTTAACCCAGGGATAGTTTCAACCCAGATACAGCAGTGCCTTCCCCTTCCGTCCCATCTCACCCCTTTCAGTATAGAATCCTCCAGGACGCAGGTACCCCTGGCCCTTAGCCCCTTCCTTCAATACCCCTTCACTGCCCCAGTATTCGCTCTTCCCTGCCCCTTACCCCTGCCAGCTGCACCCTCCGTGACTTCTGTATCTGCACCCCCTACTTCCGCCTCACCCCTTTTCTCTGCCTTATTCCTCCCATCCCCTTTGAACCCCTTCCCAGCCTTACTATTTCCTACTGGGCTTCACATACGAACATACGAAATTTGCCAGCAGATAAAGGCCTAGAGGTCTATCAAGTCTGCTCGAATGTGCAGCTAGCACCCCTTATTCTGCAGCTGCCCCTCCCTTCCACCCTTCCCCTTCATTAACCCTCACCCTTGTCCTGTCCCATCCTCGTTTGAAGCAGTCCACTGTTCTACTGCATACCACTTCAGGAGGTAACGCATTCCACCCAGCCACCACTCTCTGTAAAAAGTGTCTCCTCATCTCCCTCCTGAACCTTCCTCGCTCCAGTCTCATATCATGGCCCCTGGTGTCCCCCCCCCTCCCTTACTTTGAACAGCCCCTCTGTACGTGTCTTGTTTATTCCTTTCATGTATTTAAAGGTTTCAGTCATGTCACCCCTGTCTCTCCTCTCCTCCCCTCCAGTGAGTACATGTTCAACTCCTTCAACCTCCTCTCGTATGATAAGTCCCCCAGCCCCTTGATCATCTTTGTCGCTCTGCGCTGCACCCCTCCAGTAATTTAATGTCCCTCTACGGATACAGACGCCAGTACTGCACGCAGTACTCCAGGTGTGGTCTAACTAATGACCTATACAGTGGCAGAATCACCTCCTCCCTCCTCGAGGATATACCCCTTGCAATACAACCCAGCATTTTGTTGGCCTTTGCAGCTGCCTTCCTACATTGTCCCGAGTTGTTCATTGACCCTGTAATAAGCACACCCAGATCCTTCTCTCCTCCTCTGTCTGGACTAGCTGCACTCCCCCTAGCTGGTAACTCCTCCTTGGGTTCTTCATCCCAAAATGCAGCACCTTGCACTTTTGGCATTAAAGCCCAGTTGCCAGGTGTCTGACCAGGTTTCAAGCTTTGCCAGATCATCCTGCAACCCCTGCCATCCCCCTAGGTCATCCACCACTGTGCCTACCTTGGTATCATCAGCAAACAGACTGATCTTGCTCTTGATGTCCCATGATATGTCTGCAATGAATATCCCAAACAACACTGGCCCCAACACCGAGCCCTGTGGAACACCATCTCATCACTGCCTGGGTGTGAGAGCTCCCCACCCACCACCACCCTCTGTTGCCTTCCTGCAGCCAGTTTCCTACCCATCTCACCAGCTTTGCACCCGCCCCTGTGCCTACTAACTTCCTTCCCAGCCTTCCATGTGGCACTGAGTCGAATGCCTTACTGAAGTCCAGATACAGGACATCCACTGCATGGCCCCTGTCCAGTTGCCTAGTTACCCAGTCATAGAACTCGACCAGGTTGGTTTGGCAGGATCTGCCACTTATGAAGCCATGCTGTCTGCTGTCCTGTAGTCCTTGGCCTCTAGGAGGGCCACCAGCCTCTCCTTCAGGATGGTCTCCATTAGCTTACCCACATGTCGACCTTCCCTCTGCCCCTGCTGATTTCCACCCCTCTTCTATCCCCGTTGTTGTCTGTTTAGAGCCCCCATTCCCTTCGATCCAGACAGTGATGCCCCTCCCATCCTTCCCCTCCCCATAGCCTTCTCTCCTCCAGTCACCCCTTCCTTCCTTACTAGCCCCCCTTCTATCCTTTCATACTCGCTATCCCTTACCCTGCCTGTTGCCATCCCTCTCATGCCCCGCTTGTCTCCTCCCCCCAGTATGTTCCTGCTTCCTCTCTCCCATAGCAGAGGCTCAAATCTATTCTTAGTCAAACCCTCCACAGCTTTTCCCCTGTCGGTCCCCCACTTGTTCCCTCCGTGCCCCCCTGGTCCTCCTACCCATAGCCATCTGCTCTCCCTGGTACTCCTCGTCTCTTTCCTCCCATGAGGAGGCCTCCCACCTCTGGCACCCCTGCCTCCTCTTTTCTGCTAGTGTCTCTGATACTGGGGTCGGTTTCGTCCCTAGTATTCTTCCCCCATCCCCTTGCCATCCCTTATTCCCCCACCGGCCAGGATGCTCTACCATATTCATTTGTCCTGCCACTTAGACTCCTCCCAGCCTCCACAGTTCCTCCTCAAACTAGTCAGTTGTATACCCACCATACACCCCCAATCCTCCAAGCCCAGTCCAGGATCATGGCAGACCCACACCCTGTACACCCCACAACCCTTCCAAAGATGCCCGCCCTATTGGCATGCAGCACCTTATGTTATGGGCTCTTTCTCCCAGTTTGTGTACCCCACTACAACTGTTAGGCCCCTATTTACTCCAATTCCTGTCCCCCCCCCACACTAGTCCCCTACTGCCCCCTTGCCAACCGGGTTAATTCAGTCTAAAATCTCATCTGTTAGATACTGTAGAAATCCTACAGCCTTCTTGTCTGTTTTTCACCCCTCAGCTACCTTACTTTTTGTTCTCAACCCTCATATAGTTTCACTTAGCCCAGTTAGAAATCCTGTTGCACTCCCAAGTATTACTCAGCTCAGTTAGAGAAATAAACAGAACAAATAAATATGTATTATTACAGCAGTCCTAACAGTATAGCTTGGTACTTAACTCAGCTAAAGAAATAAACCGAACAACTAAATCTATATGTAACCCCTAGATGGCGCTATCCCAGGGGCTACTACCCCTGCCTGATTTGCCACTAACAGGTTGAGGGGCCTGGATCCAATGGCGGGTGCCTCCACCCAGAGGTCAGGGTTTGCAATAGTTAAACTTACTTGGTCACAGCCCTCTGGGACACTGCAACCCCCCTTTCTTCCCACTAGTGGCCCACACAATATATCAGAATTACCTTCACAGTATACACTTACCCCCAGGACTAGTTCCGCACTGGGACCTCCTAGAATAAGATACAGTGCAACAATCACAGTACAGTACTTTAACATAGACAAATACCTCAGGCAGTATAACTTTGCTGAAACAAGCAGCTCTGATTTATTTAGGGATATAACAAGGACAGGGGGAAATCAGGTTGATTAGCTTATCACTTTACTATCTACCTATGGCTCTGTGTACTAGCCTATCCCTACCAGTTACTGTCCCTGGTACCCAAGCCCTAGTGGCTAGTCCAAACCGTGGCAGCTGGTAGGGGCCCTTCACACAGTGAAAAGAAAAATTAGTTTAAACAGTCAGCAGTACAGTGATTCCATTTGGATTTAATGTGGCATTCAACAGGGAGCGACCCTGAATTAGTACTCACGACTCCAAACAAGATAGGGTCCTTCAACGCCAGCAGGGCTACTCTTGAGCTCCACGAGATCTTCACACATTTATATGGTAAAAAAGAAAGTACTATACCAGGCAGGCTGCTTCTCTATCCCGATCGCAATTACTGCACAATACCCGGAGAACACACAGCAGATTCAGTTCCTGACAGACCGAGTGCAATTCAACAATTTCTCCAGTCTTCTACAGGGTGAGCCTGGTTTCTACTCTTCAGAGATCCTTTGATTCTTTTCACAGGACTGATTCAGTCCTAACAAGCAGTTACACAAGCTGCAGACCGAACTCTGGGCCTTACACACGCTTTTTGACTGAAACTGTGCACTGAAGGAGCACAGGTTTTTTTCCTTCACTGCCAGATCTAAACTGAAACTCCAACAGACAAAACCGAGCACTTCCTTTGAGTTCCTCCCAGTTCTTGACTGGATTGGCTGTCACTCACAATAGACTGCTGCTGTTGGTCCAAAAGGCTCAAGTCTAAACTACATCTCCCAGAGTCACTGCCCATACAATCCTCTTGTGGCTGGCTCAGATTATGAGTCCAAGTTCTGATTCGTCCAAGGCACCATTTTAGAGCTAGCTTACCCCACACTGATTGGTCCAGTTCAGCAGTTCAAAACTAGAATGGGAACTAGGCAAACACAGTTCTGACTGCAAAGAAAGCAGGTTAGACAAACTGTATTTTCATTATTACTCTAAATTATTTCTGGCAAACAGTTACATCTTTCAGATAGGTTCCTTTGCACTCCTAGTGACTGCAAAATGGAGTGAATTGGCAGCAGCTCGAGTGGTACTCAATCAAAGAAACACACAGTCCCCATACAACTAATTATGTCTGCAGCAGACAGCTCTTAAAGAGACAGTACCAGAGGTTCTAAAACACTCACTGATAAATGGCTTAAACGCCAAACACCATTCAGGCTTGGAGCATTCAAGCAAGCTCCTGAAGTCTTTTGGAACCCCATTTGCAGGGGTTACATATATTATTACAGCAATCCTAAAAGTATCCAGTCATTGCTTTGTCTCCACCCCAGCGACCCCTGTAATATAGGACCACACAGGACACTGAGCAGAGGGTGGGCATCTCTAAAGTCCCGACAGAGCTCTGCTGAGCTTGCTCACTCCCCTCTCTCACTTGCTCGTTTCTGTTTCTCCCGGTGCTGCAGGCTGCCCTTTTGTACTGGGCTCCTGCCTGCGTTGGTGCCTTTTTCTGCCCACAAAGAAATCTGCAGCAGTCCCGACAGAGCTCTGTTGAGCTTGCTCACTGCCCCCCCTCTCACTCGCTCGTTCTGTTTCTCCCGGCGCTGCAGGCTGCCCTTTTGTACCGGGCTGCTACCTGTGTTGGTGCCTTTTTCTGCCCACAAAGAAATGCGCAGCAGTTCCGACAGAGCTCCGTTGAGCTCGCTCACTCCCCCTCTCTCACTCGCTCGTTCTGTTTCTCCCGGCAGTGCAGGCTGCCCTTTTGTACTGGGCTCCTGTCTTTTTCTGCCCACAGAGAAATCCCAGCAGTCTCGACAGAGTCTGCTGAGCTGGCCACTCGCCTCTCTCACTGGCTCATTCTGTGTCTCCTGGTGCTGCAGGCTGCCCTTTGTACTGGGTTCCTGCCTCATGTGGTGCCTTCTACTGCCCACAAAGAAACTGCAGCAGTCCTGACAGAGCTCCATTGGCTCACTCCTCTCACTCGCCTGCTCTTAATCTGTCCCAAATACAGATTTTCCACAGCGATTGCACTATTTGCCACTGAAGTGCGCAAACACATTTTGGCCAGGATGTGAAAAAATGACAGCTGTAGTGCTCATAAGGAGATGTGAAAAATGCTAGTGTTGAAAATAATACAAATTTCATAGTTACAAGGGTGTGTGGAAACTGCTCAACGCACACTTGTAACACAGTCATGTTATGGACTTTCGTCACCAAATTTTCAATATAGGCATTTTAGAACCTCTGCTCATGAACAGTGTTGCTGTCATATTGTTAATCTGTCCCGAACACTGATTTCCCACAGTGGCCTTGCTATTCTGCACCAGAAGTGCGAAAACACATCTCGGCGAGGATGTGTAAAATGACAGCTGTACTGTTCATAAGGAGGTGTGGGAAAATGCCTGTGTTGAAAATCTGCAGTGAAAATACTACAAATTCACGAAATTACGAGCGTGCGTGGAAACTGCGCATTGCACGCTCGTAAAACACTGATTTTTTTTGGATTTTTTTCACCAAATTTGCAACATACTTTTTGAGAGCCCACTTCATGAACAGTGGCACTGTTGTTTCATTAATTGGTCCCGAAAGGTGATTCCACGCAGTGACCGCGAAATCACCTTCCAGGACTAAATAACACCTTACTGTGACTGAATTCATGAGGAGGGGTCCCAATAACCCTATGTTGAAAATTTGGTGCCAAAATTCCAGAGATATGCACCAAAGTTGAAAAACCCTATTTATGCCATTATACAGCTTACTGGCATTTCTTCAGTTCGCAGTCGGCTTTGAAGAGTGCAGACGTGTTCCTGATCCATCAAGATCGTCGCGCCAGGCCCGGAGGTAAGTATGGGGTGGGGGTGTGTGGGAGGTAGAGTATGCAGAGGGTGGGCAATGGGTTGGGGAGGGGCACTGAACACTTTGAGGACCGATTTTTGTTTTATAGGTAAAAACCAAACGACAACGTGGTCGGTTTTCTTTTTGCAGGTGTTTAGTACACTGGAGTGGGGTTCCAGGTGCCACCTGCATTTTGTGGGGAGGACCCGGGCTCCGGCGGGGATTGGGCAGCCCGTCGGCACAGAAGCCGGGTGGGGGCGGCGATCATGCCGAGGGGATTGGGCACCCCCGCACAGGCATGAAAGCATTGGGGGCATTAGGCTGATAGGAGTGGGCTTCCTGTCGGGCAAATGAACTGTCGAGGAATGCCAACAGGGGATTGGGCACCTCACGGCTTTCTGAGCAGTTCTGAGGCGGCAGCATACAGCCGCCAGGTTCCTGGTAATGTTAACACCAGGCAGGTACCACCCTGCAATGACAGGTCGCCTCATTGCAGCAGAATGGCTGACGTTGTAATGATGAGGTGGGCCCTGATTGCAGCGGCGAAATCGTTGCAACTTGGTGGCACTTTCAGTACCAGTGTCATCAGGACACTGGCCCTGCATTGGCTGAGCACTGCCAAGCCCAACAATGCAGTGCCAGCATTGGCCACCACATTGCCGCACCTCCACAACCCGCTCTCCTAAGCTGCCACATAATGTTTCTTGTCATGCACGCAAGCAAACATAAAATGAAGTAACATCTCCCATTTTAATATGCTGTTTTGTGCTGATTTAAAACTTAAAACTGTTAGGTTTGTTAGTTATTGACCCAAAGTGGGCCCTTTCAATTTGCCGTTAAAAAGCCCAGATTTAAAAGTTGTGTTTCAAAACTGCCAAAACCTGTGCATGCCCAGACTGGAAAACGCTAAAAAAATAACCTTTTTCCCTTTGTGATTCTTTTCAAGTAAATCACAGATAACAAAAAAAAAAAAAAAGACTGCCATGTTTGTCTGCCACTAAATCACAAATGGAAAAATACATTTCAGCAATGGGTACTCAATTCTAGTGTCGAATCCTCCCTGAAAACATCCTTCCGGACACTAGATGACCAGCCCCAGTGTCAGGTGTTTTTTTTTTTTTTTGTTTTTTTTGAAAGAACTTTACATTTGCGCACACCAGGTGTCTAACCTCTGTGGCTTGCTGTGGCTGCCCCTCCCAAGTTTGAAATACATCCTTCCACAACCACTCATGTACATGCACAAATACATCCCACGTTGGCCCCTGTCCACTAATTGGGCAGCCACCCATGCCTCCTGTGCCTGTTGCTGGCATCTCTTCTAACCCTAATCATTTCCCTTCGGGGTGGCATTGGCAGGAAGCTGGCCATACTTCCCACAAACAGCACACTTCCTGGAGACGGAGGACATTCAGTAGATCTGGGCCTAAGAGTGTCCTATGATTCATCACGCAGACCTGCGGGGATTCTCCTTATTCTCCTGCTTTGTGCAGGTTACTGCATGAAGAAAATGAGGACTGTTCTCATAGTTCTCGCTTGCTGATATCCTGCTTCATGCAGGGGCTCTACATGAAGTAGTAGACCCGTGGGGTGCGACCCCAGACCTGTAACTTGAAGCAGCAGACTCATGGTATAGGGCCCGAGATCTGTAGCTTTCAGCAGTAGACCCATGGTACAGGGCCCCAGAGCAGTAGCTTGAAGCAGCAGTCCCATGGGGCACAGCCCTAGACCTGTAGCTTGCAGCAGCAGTCCCGTGGGGCACAGCCCTAGACCTGTAGCTTGAAGCAGCAGTCCCGTGGGGCACAGCCCTAGACCTGTAGCTTGAAGCAGCAGTCCCATGGGGCACAGCCTCAGACGACAGGGCAGCATCAGACAAATGGGTCATGGCCCCAGACCTATAGCTTGAAGCAGTAGTCCTGGGCACAGCCCCAGACCTGTAGCTTGAAGCAGCAGGATGCCTTTACATCAAGTTTGGGGATGAGTAGAGGTGGGCATTAGGGTGGAAAAACCCTAATATCACATTTCCCCTCCTTGTTTGTCTTTGTTTCCCTAACGTGTGCATTAACATAGTTTTTTGCCATAAGGACAGTGATTTTAAGTTTTATTTTGTTAACATTGATGCTGATGTGTGAAGGCCCTTTTCTAAAAACAAAACCTCCTCCAGTTTGCTGTGGTATGGGGAGACCCGTAACATTCAGCACCCTGCTAACACAGTAGGCTGTCGCACATGTCCATTCACTGAAGACAGTTCCAGTGACTGAGCAAGCTCCACGGATACTGCACAGTGTGCATGTGAACTGTATACCAGTAGTAGAACTGTGGTTACAGGTCAGTACTCTTTGTATATGGAGGATGTCCTCTCCCAACCCCCCTCGTTCCACTACGCTGGGTTTCTGTCCCTTCAGCCATGTTGTCTCAGTGTCTGGTAATAGCATTTGGAATTTGGCAAAAATTGTCAGAGATTTGGACCAGTTTGTTAGGTTACTGGCAGGGCCCCTGGTGTTCTGCGGCAGAATTTTCTGATTTCTGCGGCAGGGCTCCTTGACTTCTGCGGCAGCATTTTTTGATTTCTGCGGCATGATTTATTCATTTCTCTGGCAGAATGCAGTCCTGTCATTGGTTAAATATGATGTGATGTCATCGATGACGTCATATGCTGAGCATAGAGGAGGGGCTTCAGGATAAACAGGTGGGAAAAGAAAGCCTGACACTATGGAAAAACAGTATATTTATATGAAAATTCACCAAAAAAATGAATTCTGTGGCACTATATATATCTTCTGACATGATGCAAATTCTCACGGCAAATTCAAACCCAGAGAACCGCAGAATTCCAGGGGCCTTGGTTACTGGTGACTCTCCACCCAGAGTGCTCTCATGGGGTGGGGGAGATTACACTGAATAAATAAAAAAAGAACAGAAATGTAAAAATTTCACTTTACATTGAGACTTCTACAGGTTGACACTGAGGAGGAAGTGACATCATTAGTTTCCCAAAGAAATCAATCTGCAGGGGGTAGCAGCTCTTTTGCAGCTTTGCTCCTTGCTCGTGTGTGCTACGTGCTACCCAGATGGCGCAGCCTTCCTCTGCCTGCATCCGCTCTGAATGTCCTAGTGTGCTGCTAGCCTCTCACGGGCAAGTTCACAGGCCCACAGAAGCAGACATGTGCATACACACACGCCGCACGCACTGACTGACATGCACTGTAGGATTAACAAGACTAATTAACCCAAAACAATTTAAATAAACAGGAAGCAGGACATGAGAGACTGCAGAGTTTAAATAATGTCACAGCTTTCAATAAATCATTTTCCGTCCTAACAGTCTCAGCCGGTGGGATTTTTTTTTTGTAAGACTGGATATGGCTGGGGTGTGGAGCTGGTGTTAAACAGATATTTAAAGGTTAAACATGGGCTTGAGTTAACACTTAGGAAAATCCTTGCCGCAGTAGCCTTGCCTCCGGTTCCCAGTACATCAGAAAGATCAAGTGCTTTAGCCGTTACAAACCCAATGGAAAATGCTGAGGGTTTATTTTCATGTAGCGTGCTTTCAATTAGTCGTTGCTTAGAAGAGGCTTGTGACTGCAGCAGCAGTCTGCTTTTCAAAACCTTGTCTTTCCCCTGAAATCTAAAAAATATAAAAGCTCATAAATTTCTGTTTGCTGGAGATCTTTAAAATTGGATGTACACAAGGGCTGAGGCCCTCGCCAGGGAAGCCAGCAGGAGGCGTTTTTTAATTACAATTCCGTTCCATTGAGATTCCAAAGATAGCAGCCTTGTTTGTAGTGAAACAGTCCCTGTAATTATGGCTGACAAACAGGACTGGTTGGCTCTCTGATTAGATACAACTAGTGTGTTGAAAAGCATTTAAACTACGCTATCAGCCCAACCAACTGGTGCTAGGGGTAGGCCATCATGTCATACCTCTCAAGCCCTTGTTACAGAATATGGGACAGTCATTCAGAATGTGGGGCAAATCATCAGTAGTGGAGATGCAAGGTGAGAACACTGTGGATAACGAACGCCTTTATTTGTGCAAAGTTTCATTTTGATATTTTATTGCAGAACATTTTGACTTTTGTCTTTAAATTTATTTATTGAATTGTTTCACCAGGAAGGATACACTGAGCAATTCAATGCTCGTCTCACGGTATGCCCTGGGGGAAAGGGGAGAGGGATGTACAGCAGGAGAATCCATAATACATACATCATTATAGAGGGTGCATATAAACATTAAAACATACGTTAATAATACATAGTCAAAGGCATTGGGTACATAGTAGTCAAATGCATACAATTACATTTCCCTTGTAATGTGGGACTGTTGAGAGGTATGCGGGGATGTCCCTCGTAAAGTGAGACTATTGAGAGGTACACCTTGTAGCTACAACTTCAGTAACTGTGAATGTGTGCCATCTCTATGGCTCGGATGTGCCTGAAAACGGTCCATGGGACCAGTGTATCCACCCGGTTAACAAATAAAATAAATAAATCAACAAGAATGACCCCAGTTTTTGTTGCAAAATAAGTAATGGATCCCCTGAGTTGGAGAGTGGTGTGAAGGAAGTACTCTCCGAAACTCTTGGGGGGGAGGGGGGAACTATCGTACCACAGATCAATGCTTACACTTACCATCGGAGTCTCTATTTATTTATTTATTAAAAGTTTTTTAATTTTTACAAAAAAAAGAGAATATGAACCTTGCAAAACAAATTTCTTTGAGCAGTTACAGAACAAAAACATTGTGAGGGGAAAAGGGGAGGCACAGCGGATAAGTAGACAGAAACAGTAATAAACATCCTTTTTTGTACTCTGTGGCCCAGATATTCAAACTGCGCCAGTCTGTGGCGCAAGCTTGGGTGCGGCTCAACTTGGCTGCACAGCGTGGGATTGGGCGAGTTCAACGGAGCTGCGCCATGGCTCAGCAGCATTGAATATCGCACCCTGGCCAATTTCAGTGTGCATGGTGCAGTGGCACTGCACCAGCGCAAGTGGCCAGAATGGAGCATGGGGATGCGCTAGCGCAAGTTCCATTGCGCCATGCACAGCAACCGATATTCAAAAGTTAACATGCAAATGGGGCCATAATGTATGCAAGGCGCCGCATGGGGCCATTTGCATGTCATTATGGCCCCATTTGCATGCAGCGTGCGCCGATCCTCGGACGACTTGGCGCTTGGCGCCCGCCAGGCAGCAGCCATGTAGCAACACGCCCCTGCAGCCGGCAGTGTGCTCCACAGCCCAATCGTGGGCATTTGTTAAAAAGCAGAAGTAATTCCCCAATATCCCTGGTGGTCCAGTGGACCGCTATCTGCCCGATCGCGGGCATCTGTGTAAAGAAAATAAGTAAGTCCAGTATCCCTGGTGGTCCAGTGGACCGCTATCTGCCCGATCGCGGGCATCTGTGTAAAGAAAATAAGTAAGTACAATATCCCTGGTGGTCTAGGGTACCCCCTTCCCCACTGAGCCCCACCGTCCCGCGCCCCCCCCGGTCCAGCGTGGTGGCAGCACCCACCTGCCTGCTACCCGACACCGCCGGTAGGCTGTACGCCCATTGGTTCACAGCATGAGCCAGTGGGTATGCAGCTTGTAACAGATTACACATTCCAGATATGTGAATGACACATCTGAATGTAGAGTACGGGTTGCATTTATTGGCTCACGCCAGGAACCAGTGGGCATACAGCCCTACCGACGGTGTTGGGCGGCAGGCAGGTGGGGGGTGCTGGCCGACCGGGGGAGGGCTCGTGGGTGGGGAGGGGGGTACCTAGACCACCAGGGATATTACATAGATACATAGACAGTGTCGGCAGATAAGGGCCTATGGCCCACCCAGTCTGCCCATTTGAGCTTGTAAGTTCAGTTTGTTTTCCTAGAAGTCTGTTGCCCCTTACCCCTGACCGCCAGAATTCCTTCATGTCTATCCCATATGTATTAGACTTACTTATTTTTTAACACAGATGCCTGCGATCGGGCAGATAGCGGTCCACTGGACCACCAAGGATATTGAGGAATTACTTCTGTTTTTTAACAAATGCCCGCGATCGGACAGATAGCGGTCCACTGGACCACCAGGGATATTGGGGAATTACTTCTGTTTTTTAACAAATGCCCACGATCGGGCATGGGGGCGCCAGATGCAGCCGAATCTGGATACCACAGGTGGCAGCTGCCGCGGTTACGCCTCTGCAATGCAGCAGCTCACCTGTGGGTGGCCATCAGTTGTTCTTTTTTTTTGGGATCAGCTTTGTGCTGGCTCAGGTAGGGTTGTGCATGCATGGCTCTGCACATCCTGGGCTGAATATCGGGCTGCAGGGTATGCATGGGCACGCCTCTACCTGCACCTGCATACATTACTGATGCGCCCAGCCGATCGGGATTTGTGCCCCGTGACTTTTCCCTTTTGAATATCGGCCGGGCACATCAGTGGGTTCCGATGGCATAAAACTGCGCCTATGCGTAACCCTTTTGAATATCTGGGCCTGTATGTATAATTTACTGTAACTGTATTGTGTCTTCTTGTGTTAATGTATCTGACGTGGAACCTGTCAACGAGCATCCGCTCACAAGTGTCATCCAAGACTTAATAAATAAATAAATAATTAAAGAGACCAGGAATCATTAATTAAATAATTTGTAACACATATTTGAGCAGTACATTAGAGAGCAAAACTGATCAAACTGCTTTTCAAACAACATGAAGTCTTGCTATATTATGACAATTGCAGTTTGTCCCACCATTAGAACTGCTCGGAGGTGAAAGAGTTAGCTCCCATTCTAAGAATGGAACTTGGAGCACGAGCTCAGTTAGAGAAGCTCTGTCTGGGTTATTTCAAACCCAAACTGTCAAATTCCTTACTCCCTCCACTGAACAGTCGCCCGAGATTTCTCCTACTGCTCGTTCATTTCTTGGTTTAAATAGTGTTTTCGGTTCAAATCAACCGAGAATATTATTATTTTAACCGCAAAACCGATCGGTTCAAGCTCTGTCTGTGGTATCGTAAGTATTACAGTTTATTTTCTGTGTGGAACTTGTAAATGTTATCGGTTCGGTTTTGAACCGATCAGCTTGTTTTAAAACTTGAAATTTAAGGTTTTAGAGTGCGGTTCCCGGTTCTTATCGGTTCTAAAAAAAACGGATTTCATTACAGTTTTTTCCAAGACCCGTGACACGGTTAGGAACCGATAAGGGTGTCTTGCCTGGCACTGCCGTTTAAAAGGGCAAGTTTTTGGTTAGGCTGGCATTATGTCTGAGAAACCCAAAAGAAAAACTGGGCCCACTGGGTTTCAACACTGTGATGTGTGTGGGGAAGTCTTTGCCAAGGCTGACCCACACACCACATGTGTATATTGTCTGGGGTTTGACCACCTCAATTCAGACTGCCAGATTTGTAAAAATTTCCCTGCAGCCACCCTGGATAAGAGAGTTGGCAGGCTCAGGGAACGAGAGGCCAGAAAGTCCGCTGACCCGATACAGCCCGGTTCAGTGCCAACCGAACCGAGGGAGTGCCCTCTGACCAGGGCGAGACTTCCTCGGCAACGAAAGCTGGCCTCGGAGGGCCAGTTCCAGTAAAGAAAACAAGAAAATCAGCAGGTGTGGAGCCCAAAATTCCTTCTCCAACTGCTGCAGAGATAGCAAGAGCTATTCAGATTGTCCAGTCACTTTCTCCGATTCTGTCCGAACCGCCACTGTCTGGTAAAAGGTCGGTTCGGTCGTTCCACGGTTCAGGAATATGATGTTGAAGAGTTTTATGAACCAGAGGAGGGGAGGAGGATTATGAACAGTATGAATGTGACTTGAGGGTCTGGGTGTGCCATTGAACCGACATCTCCCCAGACAGACCTTTTGAATCTCCCCTTCGCTTCTGAGTCCCCTCTCACTTTATGTTTTACAAAAGTTGCTGAAACCCTCCAGCTCCCATTGGAGGAAGCTGTGGATGAGCAAGAGGAACCTGATTTTGTAGAAATGATGGATATTCCAGAGTCTAGGAGATTGTCTATTCCCTTGCATAAATCATTTAGGAAACAAACAATAAAAATTTTAAAACTCCTAATTCTGTGCCTCCTGTGGACAAAAAGATGGACAGGAGGTACACTCTGTCAGGTCCTGATACAGAATTCCTTTCACAGCAATGCAGTCACGTTGTGTGGTTCAGGCTGCAGCCTGTGATAAAGCTAATATTCCTTGGTTTCACATCCTCCTGAAAAGGATTCCAGGAAGATTGATGCCATGGCTATAAATACACATGGCAGCCCTTGGGACTCAGGCAAGCAAATTACATGGCTTATGTAGCAAGGTATCAAAAATCTAGATGGGACACTGTCATGGCTTTGGCCAAACAGGCTCTGGCCAGCTTGCTAATGAGCTGGAACAGGTGGCTGCTGATGGCATTGAGGCATCTAACGTGCAGTTTCATGCTGCTGTGGATTTTAATGATGTATCCTCTAGAGTCATGGCTACGTCTGTAGCTTTTCATAGGTTGGCCTGGCTCAGGTGTACTAGCTTGTCACAGGATACCCAGACTAAGGCTATGGATTTTCCTGTGGTTGGAAATTCTCTGTTTGGGGAGCAGACAGAGAATTATATGAAGAAAATGGATGAATATAGGACTACCTATAAGAGTGCTCAGGCTAAGGAGCAGCAAGTCACTCCTCAGAGGCAGGCCCCCAGGGGTAGACCAAACCCAGGCCTCCTCTGCTTATGTTCAGAGGGGGTTCTTCAGAGGGAGAGGCAGACGGGGTGTGGGCAGGCCTGCTCCCACCCCTCAGCCTAAAGCACCTGCCAAACAGACACCCTGATGGGGTGCCCAGGGCCGATTCTCCTTTACCTGTAGGGGCAGGTTGGCTTACTGCTCAGAACTGGGTGTCTCTAACTTCAGACAAGTGGGTCCTGGAAGTAGTGCTCAGGGTCTGGTTCTCAGCTTCAAAAGTTCCCAAAGATGAGAATCAGATCTTTCCCACCTGCAAATTCTTTAGAGACCTTTACTTTAGAAACAGAAGTCTCAACCCTCCTGGCTCTCAGAGCTGTAGAAAGGGTTTCTCCCCTACACCAGGGCAAGGGTCTGTACTCCAGATATTTCCTTACCCCAAAAAAGACAGGAGAATGGCGGCCCATTTTAGACCTGAGATATCTGAGCAAACTCCTTTTGAAACCAAAGTTCAGAATGGTAACTCTGGCAATGATTTTACCCTCTCTAAGGCCAGGGGACTGGCTAGCCTCCCTGGACCTCAAGGATGCCTATTTTTATGTCTTAATCAGAAGCTCCCACCGAAAGTACCTCAGATTCGAACTGCCCTCAGGTCACTACCAGTTCAGAGCAATGCCCTTCGGCCTCACCTCTGCCCCAGGGGTATTCACAAAATGTCTGGCAGTAGCAGTTGCTCATTTAAGAAGGCAAAGGATTGTTGTCTTTCCCTATCTGGACGACTGGCTCATTGTAGGCCAGTCCCCAGAACAGGTAAAATCTCACCTGCAAGTTACCCAGCAGCTGCTCACCTCCTGGGCTTCTTGCTCAATCTTCCAAAGTCAGTTCTGGAACCAGTTCAGGTGCTCACCTTCATAGGTGCAGAATTGGACTAAAGCAGGCCAGAGCCTTCCTACCCTTAGAGGGTAAGGAACTTGGTGGCTCTGGCCTCCTCCTTCACTCTGCAGGTCTCTCACCAGCAAGACACTTTTGCAGCCCTGGGCATGGCTGCGCCCACAGCTGTAGTGCAAGGAGCAAGATTTCAGATGAGGGACATTCAGTTTCACTTGAGAGCCTTTTGGTCTCAGAGAAGAGACCCCTTTCCAAGTTGGTCCCAGTGACCCAAACCCTGATCCAGGCCTCCAGTGGTGGCAGGATCAGAGCAATTCTAAGACTGGGGTCCCTTCATTCCTCTGTCTCACTCCTTGACCTCACTCACGGATGCTTCCCTCCTGGGGTGGGGAGCCACATGGGCACTCTCTCCACTCAGGGAGTGTGGTCCTCAGGAATCTCTGCTCCACATCAATTTGCTGGAACTCAGAGCTGTCTTTTAGCACTTCAGTGTTTCTGCGTCTGTTCAGAACAAAGTGGTACAAGTCAGAACAGACAACACCACAACAATGTGGTACATCAACAAGCAGGGGGGCACTCGGTCTTCGGCCTTGTGCACCGAGGCAATGAAGTTGTGGTCTCTGGCCTATTCCCTGAACACTTCCCTCATAGCAGTTCACCTTCCAGGAAAGGACAATGTCCTAACAGATGCTCTCAGCAGGATTTCCCAGGGCCATCACGAATGGTCTCTGGATCCTCAAGTACTGGGGATAGTTTTTGCCAGATGGGGCACCCCTCAGATAGATCTTTTTGCAGCCCCAGACAATCGCCAACTTCCACTGTTCTGTTGCAGGCCCCCAGTGTTGGGCTCAGTCCCCCTGGATGCCTTTCTCCTAGATTGGGAAGGGAAGTTTCTTTATGCCTTTCCCCCCTTCCCTCTCCTATTCAAGGTGCTAGTCAAAATCAGATCCCAGCCTTGCAGGGTGATTCTGATTGTCCCAGATTGGGCCAGGCAGCCCTGGTACCCACTCCTTCTGTCCCTAGCAGTCCATCTTCCCCTGTGTCTCCCCAGGAATCACAACCTGTTAACCTGTGCCCAGGGGAGAGTTTGGTATCCGAACTCAATCCTCAACCTCAAGGCCTGGCTCTTGAGGAGTTAGAATTTGCTGACCACACCTTTCTCAGGGTGTTCTTGAAATCCTAAAGGCTTCTAGGAAGCCTTCCACTAGGCTACTTATAATTCTAAGTGGAAAAGGTTTTCCATTTGGTGTTCTGGGAAACATATTTCCCCGGAATCTGCTGATTTGCCCATTGTTTTGGACTATATGGTCCATCTTAATTCTTTTGGCCTGAAACCAGCTACCCTGAAAGTACATTTGGCAGCTGTCTCTGCTTTTGTGTCAGCAGGAAAGCCCTCCTCTCTTTCCGCTCACCCTGTATTTTCCAAGTTTTTTAAAGGATTACTTCATACTAATCCACCTTTAGGGATCCGCCCCTGCCTGGGACCTTAATGTTTGCATTGCCCAGTTAATGCAACCCCTTGAACCTCTGTCTTCTGCAGAGCTTAAGTACTTAACTTGGAAAACTGTTTTCCAGGTGGCTATCACTTCTGCCAGGCGCATAAGTGAGTTGGTAAGCCTTGTCAGTAGAAACTGACTTTATTTCTTTCCACAGGATAAGGTAGTCTCAGGACTAACAGGAAGTTTTTGCCTAAGGTGGTTTCAGATTTCCATCTTAATCAATCTGTCTCCCTTCCAGTGTTTTTCACTGAACATTCCTCCTCTGGCGAGAGGAGATTGCACAGTTTAGATGTTAAGAGGGCCTTAAGTTACTATATAGAACGTACCAAGGGTCACAGGTTCGAATCCCCTCAACTTTTTCTCACTTATGGTGAGGTCGGAAAAGGGAGACCTGCCACTAAGAGATCAGTTGCCAGGTGGATTGTCTCTTGTATCCAATTTTGTTATCAGAAACTGGGGAAAGTTCCCTCTGGCCTGAGGGCTCATTCTACCAGAGGTACAGCCTGCCTCTAGCTGCTGCCAGAGACATCTCTATCTTAGAGATATGTCAAGCAGCTACCTGGAAAACGGTACACACTTTCACCAAGCATTACTCCCTGGATGTCCAGGCCAGGAGAGATGCTCGGTTTGGCACAGCTGTGCTTCAGAGCCTATTCCCTAAGTAGGTTCTGTCCCTCCTCCATGGAGGTACTGCTGTGTAGTCTGCAATTGTCATAATATAGCAAGACTTCATGTTGTTTGAAGAAAAAATTACTCACCTTAGTAATGTTGTTTCTTCTAATGGAGTCTTGCTATATTATGACCTCCCCAGCCTGCCCCTCTCAGAACTTCTACTTGGGTATGGGGTGGCAGCCTTGTGTGGCGCTTAGTTATGCCCATTATATGTTTTCCACCCTTCTTGGGGTTTTGGGGTGTGGTGTTTTATTTTATCTTATATTATTGCTTATATTATATTATTACTTGGTCCTCTGACTTGAGTCTTTGTGTTGGGACCAGGAATATGTGTTAATAGTCAGGTAGCCAGTTGGCTAGTGTAGGTTACAGCTTCCACAGACCTTAGTGAGTTTTGCTCGTAAAGGTCTGACAGTTTGGGTTTGAAATAACCCAGACAGAGCTTCTCTAACCGAGCTCACGCTCCAAGTTCCATCCTTAGAATGGGAGTTAACTCTTTCACCTCCGGAGCAGTTCTAATGGTGGGACAAACTGCAATTGTCATAATATAGCAAGACTCCATTAGAAAAAACAACATTACTAAGGTGAGTAATTTTTTTCTTATGTTGTAAAAAAACTGTAAGATGAACAATGTTCTTAGCTGGCATAAATAACTGAAATACTAATCCTTGTTCCACACCCATAAAGTAGCTATTCGTTAATATGTTTTCTAAGAAAGAACAGAAAGGAGACCAGATTCGATACTAGGAAAACCAGGACACTATCCATGTATCCCCTCAAAAACCCTGCAGTGTTGACCAACAACTGCTAAAAATCAGATCTCGTGTTTGTGAAGTCAGAAGGTCCATCAGGAATCATGTGTGATTTTTTTTCTTTTGGTGGGGTGGGAGGTGGCAGTTACTGAGTGGTGGCTTTTCCTTTACTGATTAGGCATTGATCACACATGAAGAGGAAGATTGCTGTGACTAAAATAGTTTGTTCCAGATTTTAGCTCTGACTTTTTAGCTGTTGAATTTATCTCAGAAATGCTGTATGGGATTCCTGGGCTGCAGGGATAGATGCCTCCTGGGGTGGGGTGGGGGCTAATTTCCAGCAGGTCTCCAGTTCAGAAGGACTTCTGTAAGAGTTTCCGCCGTGTCTGGTATAACAAGAGTTTGTTACTGGATTACACGTCTTCACCTAATCACTAGCACTGGACCTCACCTCCCCCTGCCTGGGGTGTCCTGGGTGCTGGTTCTGATCCAGTCCATGGTACTTGGACATTTTAGTACTGGGTCTGATCCAGTCTCTGGCACTGCCTAGGACACCATGCGTGCTGGTTCTCATCCAGTCTCTTCTTCTGTTTGGTACACTAAGAGGATTGATTTTGGTCCCATGTCTGGTACTGCTCAGGACACTAGGAGGGTTGGTTCTGATCCAGTCTTTGGTACATTGCCAGTGCTGTATTTTGTTCTATTCCTGAAACTGCCTGGGATATTATAAGTGCTGGCCCCGATTACTGCCGCTCTGTACAAGTCTGACACACCTGCTTATACTGTTTATTATATTAATGGGGTAAAGTATTCTGAGCGTTGTAAGAGTCAATGTCTTGGACCCTGTGGGCTCATTTTCTCTTTTCCTCTCTCATAGTATCCTCTTTGCAGACATCGAGGGCTTTACAAGCCTGGCCTCCCAGTGTACTGCGCAGGAGCTTGTCATGACCCTCAACGAACTGTTCGCTAGATTTGACAAGCTGGCTGCGGTAAGTGAGCGTGCTGGACTATCGGGGGTTGGGGGGATTCCACTTGCAGATAGTGTGAGGGGTATCCTTTCCTGTTGGAGGAGAAGTGAAGGATTATAAGAACAGGGCACTCTCAGCTTGGGGGTGGCTCTGGAAGGTGTGCCCTTCTTGTCTAGACTGAGGAATACTAGCAGTGTGGAGCAGCCCTCAACATCATCTGCCCACAGATCTGTATTATACTTCAGTCTGAAGCACAGCTCCCCTCCCACCTAGCCACCACCAAATGTCCCCACTCAATGTTTTACTTTTTTTGTGAGTTTCACCCTCCTCCCCAAAGATGGAAGTTCCGTCTCATCTGTGCCCATGGTGACACCTGCTGGTGGTCAGGTTTTCTGCAGTGGAGCTGTTTCCTGCGAGTGCTGACTCTGACCCGAAAAGTGAGTGGTGTCCTCGCAGCTGGACGCTGCTATGAACCCTCCTGTTAAACTTCACAGTTGCATCCAGATCTGGAAGCCCGCTGTTGTTAAAGTAATAGAACTTTATGAGTGACAGCACCAAGAATCGAACCACCATCTCTCACATACTGAGCTTGTCCAGTCCACAAGACTGGCCAACCACACCAGTGATTTACAAAATAGATTAAAAAAAAATTAAAATATAAAAGGTTGTTGTTGTGTCCTGGATGCTTGGGTTGACTTTGCTTTTATCTGCTGCCCTAGGAGAATCACTGTCTGCGGATTAAAATCCTTGGCGATTGCTACTACTGTGTTTCTGGTCTGCCTGAGCCACGAGCTGATCATGCCCACTGCTGCGTGGAGATGGGAGTCGACATGATTGAAGCAATTTCGTAAGTCAGGGGAACATTGGGTTGGACATATGGCACTGGGGTTCTGTAGGCTCACTGTACCCAAGTGACACCAGGGACACAGGCAGGTTTGTGGTGTGTGATCTGAGCCCATACTAATACTCAGGGACGCCAGCAGGCTCCCATGCGTGAACGTTGCACCCCCCATATTGGTCCCAGGGACACCAGTGGGTTTTGCTACGCACAGAGGGTGGCAAGAAGGTCATACCTGAACATTGCTTCCAGCCTTGCTTGACTGTTAGGGATGTCCTGGGACCAAAATGCGACACCTGGTCCACAGCTACACAGATGACTGAGGACAGATATGAAGACAAGAGTCCTTCCAGTTTGCCTGGTTTTGCCTTTCTAGGTGCCCTTCCGCTTGTTTCTAATTCCCACCTCTAGCTATCCAATTATAGTTTAACCCCTGATACTGTGCTGCCATTGGCTACTTCCTTAGGCAGCTTGTTACCTATATACACAGCCCTTTCTGTAAAGCAGAAATACTCTTATGTCTTTCTTTAAATTGCCCTCTAGTTGAAGGTTGTGATCCTCATTGTAGTTTTCTGTCCTTTATGTTAAATAAATGTGTGGTGTTTACCTTGTTACACCTGCTACATATTTGTTAGTTTCTGCCTTGTCCACCCTCTCTCTTATTCTGCAATGAGTACATGAGTGCTAAGTGAGCAGTGCACCACTCACCAGTGCTGCAGCCCAGCCCACAGTAGCTGAATATTGACAGACAGGGCATTTTCAGGTCTCCTTCCCTGACTCCCATTCTTTGAGATGGTCATCCCTCTGTGTAGGCTGGGCAGGTGAGTGTATGCTTCCACAGTTGACAAGAGAGCCATGTCTTGGCCAATCAACAGAGGCTGGTTCTTGCCAGACTGGTGATGCTTTCCATCTTAGAAATGAAATGAAATGCATGAATCTGCCTGCCTAGTATCGAGATAGTCCCTGTGGACAACCTGACACTGCCGCCCATGTCAGTCGGGTTCCCAGATGCTGCAGCCCCATGTCAGTCGGGTTCCGGATGCTGCAGCTCCATGTCAATTGGGTTCCCGACACTGCAACTCCATGTCAGTCGGATTCTCGACGCTGCAGCTCCATGTCAGTCGGGTTCCTCAACGCTGCAGTTCCATGTCAGTCGGGTTCTCACGCTGCAGCTCCATGTCAGTTGGATTCCCGACACTGCAGCTTCCATGTCAGTCGGGTTCCCGACACTTCAGCTCCATGTCAGTCGGGTTCCCCAACACTACAGCTCCATGTCAGTTGGGTTCCCGGATGCTGCAGCTCCATGTCAGTTGGGTTCCCGACACTGCAGCACCATGTCAGTCGGATTCCTGACACAGCAGTTCCATGTTAGTCGGGTTCCCTGACGCTGCAGCTCCATGACAGTCGGTTCCTGACACTGCAGCTCCATGTCAGTCGGGTTCCCTGACACTGCAGCTCCATGTTATTTGGGTTCCCTGACACTGCAGCTCCATGTCATTTGGGTTCCCTGACACTGCAGCTCCATGTCAGTCGGGTTCCCCGACACTGCAGCTCCATGTCAGTCAGGTTCCCCGACACTGCAGCTCCATGTCAGTCGGGTTCCCCGACACTGCAGCTCCATGTCAGTCGGGTTCCCCGACACTGCAGCTCCATGTCAGTCGGGTTCCTGACACTACAGGCCTCCATGTCAGTCGGGTTCCCGACACTGCAGCTACTTCCTCTGCAAGAGTGAAAAGTTGAACCCTATCCACTTCAGACCCTCAGCTACTAGTCTACCTGGTACTCTTACAGGTGTCAGGCTTGAAACCATCTTCACTCAA
This sequence comes from Neoceratodus forsteri, assembly GCA_016271365.2. Taxonomy (NCBI): domain Eukaryota; kingdom Metazoa; phylum Chordata; order Ceratodontiformes; family Ceratodontidae; genus Neoceratodus; species Neoceratodus forsteri. The sequence goes on from JADMNL010000036.1 coordinate 6,497,757, forward strand.
GCTACACCTGGCGGCAATTTCAGCCTACCTTCCGGTGGGAAAGAAGAAATCAGTTTTTTTCCCCACAACATTTTTAAACAGTTTTTCAAAGGCCTCTTGCACCTCCAACCAGGGAGCCCGTCCCTCCTTGGAGCCTGAACCTTTTTATAGATGGGCTCATGAATCCACCCTTCGAGCCTATATCCACAGCCCTCATCAAGTTTGTAACTTGGGAGATAGTCTTCCTGGTAGCCATTACATCTGTCAGGAGGATTTCAGAGCTACAGGCCCTGTGCACTGAGCCGAATTAAATCATTCCTCACAACGATAAAGTTGAGCTCAGGACAAACAGGAAATTTTTGCCAAAGGTGGTTTCAGAGTTTCACTTGAACCAATCCATTACTCTGCTCGTCTTCTTTACTGAGTCATCCACTCCTGGCTAACAAAAGCTCCACAGCTTGGATGTCAAAGAGCCATCTTTCATTGCCTAGAGCATACTAGACAGTCAGAGGCTCTTCCACTCAGTTGTTCCTCACCTCGGGGATGTAGGCAGAGGAAGACCAGCTACCAAGAGAACTATTTCTCATTGGTTGGTCTCTTGTATTAGATTCTGCTATGAGAAAGCTGGTCAACAACCTCCAGTGGGGCTCAGGCCCATTCCACCAGGGGCACTGCAGCCTCGCTTACAGCAGCAAGGGACATTCCCCTACTGGATGTCTGCAAAGCAGCTACCTGGAAATCTCATGCACACCTTTGTGAAACACTACAGTTTGATGTGCAGACCAGATCTGATGCCAAATTTAGCAAGGCGGTTCTGCAGAGCCTCTTTCCTAAGTAGGTTCTCTGCCCACCTCCTACTTGGTACTGCTCGGCAGTCTGCAGAAAGTTACTGATGCTAAAGGACTCCTGGGCTGAGAAGAAAAATTACTTACTGCAGTAATCTTCTTTCTTCCAGGGGTTCTTAGCATCAGTAACTCCTGCCCTTCCTCTCCAGTTCACCTGTTGGAGAAGGGCCTTTATGTCACCTTTTACCATATTTGGAGTTTCTTATTGATGAGTTTTTAGCCTGTGTTGCTGTTGTTTCTATTTCCACTTTTTGTGGACATTTGCAAGTTTTTTGAATCCTGTTGATTCTTTTTTGGGGCATGTGCCCTCGTTTTTCCTCGACAAAGTTCTGAAGACTTCAACAGCTCTCACTCAGCTCACAACCCCTCCTGTCTTTTGACTGGCTTGACCCTACACTCATTTAAATATCTCTTAAAGGCACACCTCTGGGACAGTTGCACCTAGCCAGCTAAGTGCAAAAACGTTACTGATGCTAAAGGAACCCTTGGAAGAAAGAAGATTACTGCAGTGAGTAATTTTTTCTTCCTGCACCTTCTCGCACTTTAGTTCAACTAGTTCAATCTGCTGCCCTTCTCATGTCTGCATAACCTCTGAAGTTACCTTTCCAGACCTCACCAGCACCCCAAAATGTCCGTGACGTGGCGCTCATGGCAAGGTCCCAGCAAGCACGTTTTCTGGCTGTTCATGAAGTGCACATCCAGTTTGGGAGTATCTGGTGAAGGGGAGTCACAGTTTTTGGCAGTGGGGCCATGTTGTGCTGTGGGCCGAGACATTTTCTCCCACTTAATGACCCCTTCCACGACCTGATTCTCTCAGAAGGCTGGCTAACGGCACCATTCCATGGATGGGGGTAATTATGCAGACATTGCTTGGTCACTCACGATGTTGGTGCAGCCACCAACTCAGCCATAGGAGGCGCTGCTGTAGTGGACTAGCCTGCTTCACCCCTACCCCAGGACTGTACATGATGACTCTGCATGTCGTCCTGGTTGCCTTGGCATCGGAGTCAAGATCGGGACTTAGTCTCAGGTCACCAGAATTGTAATACACTGGTAACCGGCGTCCCCGGGCTGGGCAAAGAAACACATGTTAACAACATGCATTTAGTCACCAGACCGAGAGGGACATGTCTTTACAGGTTGTGTGTGTTTTTTTTTTTTTTTTCCTTGTTAAGGGACTAAGAACCTGTAACACCTGGTAAACTTTTAAACTAAATGTTACTAATTTAAAAAAAAAAAAAAAATAGCTTACTATGGAAAGCCATATGCAGCACACACGCACAGCATATGGATGTACTCAGGCCTTCAACCCTGTTTAACAGACTTAGAACGAGACATTTCAAAGGTTCTCCACACCCCAGTTATGCAAACGCCTCCGATTTACTTACAGTATTTTACCTTTATCCTGTGGGACTGTGGGACAGACAAGCTTAGCACCTGCTGGGAATCGTGCTACCTGCAGCCAAGAAGTGGATCACGAGGAATTGGCTTCCCCTTCAACAAATCACTCTAGACAGTTGGAAGGATACTGTTAATGCCATCTTCAAGATGGAAAAGTTAACGTTCAGCCTGAATGAAAAAACAGACCTATTTACATCCAGATGGAATTCCTGGGTCATGTATGTCATTATTCATGATCCCGCCTTTGTGCCTTAGGAAACGTGGTTACCAGTAGAGCGATGGGGAGGATCAGGTAGAACAAATGTCTCCAGATAATAGGATGGGAGAGTATAGTATACCCCTCCCGCCTCCTATCCCCCAATACAGCAACAATACCATAGGTGCAGGAGTCATCATATCAGAGAGATCACCTCACTCCCTCTAAAGGCTGAGCCAGGTGGGGGTGGGTGTTCTGACCTGATGTTATATTGCAGTTTTTATGCTTGTGATATGAGTTGCTCTACTGAACAGTAACCTTTATGATGTCATGCTGATTGTACTGTACGCCAGAAATGTTTCAGTAGGAAGACACTTACAACAAAAAAAAATGCAACTTGAATAACAGTCTGCATCCAATTGTTTAACGTGCTTTTCTTCTGGGTTTCCACAGCCTTGTTCGAGAAGTGACAGGAGTGAATGTTAATATGAGAGTTGGAATCCACAGTGGGCGTGTCCACTGCGGTGTGCTAGGGCTGCGAAAATGGCAGTTTGATGTCTGGTCCAATGATGTCACGCTGGCCAATCACATGGAGGCTGGAGGCAAGGCCGGGTAAGTAAGCAGGCAGATACAGTAGTCACATGGAAAAGGGGTCAGTAGAGGACCGCAAAGTCCTTGTAGTGTATAGTGGAACGTCGTCGTTCATCAAAATCCATCTCCCTCAAAATTTTGTTCTGCTGCACTAGTGACATCCACAGTGCAGTAGAACGACTTTTCGTTCTGCTGCACTGCGGACGTCACACATTGTGTCCTTGAGCAGCAGTCTGACAGTTAGGGCATACTGACAGGGCACATACACGAACTAGCGATGTCTGCAGCAGTACTGTCTATCTGAATGGGATAGATTCATCTTGGTGCAGGAAACCAAAAAACAGTAAAAAAGAAAGGTGTGGTAATGTTTTTTTTTTTTTCAGGGGGGATGTTCCACAATACACTATATAGAACAGTGCTTGCGTAACATTTATTGGCAGGGCTGTTCTTTCCCCTCATTGGTACTATGACGACGGATGACTTCTCAAGTTGCGCTCTCGAGGTAATCTGTTGTCATAGTACCAACTTGGGGAAAGAATAGCCCAGTTGTTAACTGTTACTCATGCACTATCCTATATATAGTGTATGGTGGAACGTCGTTGTTGGCTTGTACCACGTGGGTTAAACCAGGATGGCATACTGCTGTCTGTATGCAACGTATTTCTATAACAGTGGCCATTGCTGGGGTCCTGTCCTCCATATTTGAGGGGTTCCTGTAACAGCAACCTTTGCTGGTCCTGCCCTCCATATATGAGGGGTTCCTGTAACAGCAACCTTTGCTGGGGTCCTGTCCTCCATATTTGAGGGGTTCCTGTAACAGCAACCTTTGCTGGGGTCCTGCCCTCCATATTTGAGGGGTTCCTGTAACAGCAACCTTTGCTGGGGTCCTGTCCTCCATATTTGAGGGGTTCCTGTAACAGCAACCTTTGCTGGGGTCCTGCTGTCCCTATTTGAGGTTTTCCTATAACAGAGGCCAATGCTGGGGTCCTGTGGTCCATGTGTGAGGGATTCCTATAACAGAGGCCAGTGCTGGGGTCCTGCTGTCCCTATTTGAGGTTTTCCTATAACAGAGGCCAATGCTGGGGTCCTGCGGTCCATGTGCGAGGGATTCCTGTAACAACGGCTGTTACCAGTGTCCTGCTGTCTCTGTTTGAGGGGTTTGTTATTGAAGACCCATTACTGTAGAGTACAGATCATCTCAGAGAGAGTGAGTGACTCTGAGTTCAGTCTAAAAACCATCTCTGGAGAGAATTGGGGAACTGAGCCCCAAGTTTAGACTAGCAAACCTCCTGCAGAGTGACCCCTGTTTCTAGCCTACAGACCGCCTCTGGGAGGGGCACTGAGTCCTGAGTACAGAACGCAGGCCATCTTGGGGTGAGTAACCCGGAGTTTAGACTGTAAACTCCTTTTTGGGGGCACTGTTCAGACACACACTGTTCCTTGGGGAAGTGACTGATTGGGGGCTAACCAGATTACATACCTTCTCTGGAGGAGTGAGCCTGGAATTCAAACTACTCATGGAAGGACGCCTAGTCCAGAGTTCATACTGTAGACCACCTTGGGGGCACTGGGTGTGACCCAGTTTAGACTACCTCTAAGGGAGACAGAGTTCAGACAGCCTGTGGGAGGATTGGTCCAGAGTTTCAGACTACAGACCTTCTCTGGGAGGTAACACATACTACAGACCACCTCGGGGGGGGGGGAAGGCGTATGTTCACACTAGACAAAATTAGTGCTGGCTTTTTCATATTCATTTCACTTCACTCTGTCATAAACTATCCCATTGTTTCTCCCAAAGTATTTTTGAATTAATTATTCTCACTTTTAACTTGGTTACTACTTAACAACTGTTAACAAAACAACATCTGTCTAAAATTTACATAATCAGAAGTGTTGCTTAGGGGTAGGAAGAAATTCTGAATGGAGCTTCTGAAGTGTAGTCAAAACAGTCAGACATTCCTTGAGCCTATTTTTCCATTATAAATTTTTATTTAATTCCAAGTAAAGTATAGCAGGATAAAAATTTCAAAGCAGAACCAACACAATCACAAATGAAAATACAGATACTGTAGTAAGAATCTTCTGATCCAAGGGAAGAATTATAAAATAATGCACTTAACATATTTTCCAAAGATATACTAGATTAATCCTAACTAAGATCAGAGTTTAACAGACAAGTAAAGACAGTCTGTTCAGGCTTGTGAAATTATTTAGCTTCTAAAAAAGGGTACCAAATCTTTTGAAAGATTTCTGATCTGTGAATGACTAGATAGCTGATCCTTTCATTGTTTGCTAAAGAGCTCATTTGGTCAGACCATTCTTTTAGAGAGGGCAGGTGCTTGGATTGCCAATCCCTTAAGAGAATTAATTTAAAGCTTCGTGACGCAAGGCAAATACGTGTGTACACTTATAAGAATCTAAAGCAAAGCAGGAGATAGTGGAGAGTATCGGACCATCCACGGACCTATGCTGTTGGCGTGGGAGCAAGTTACGCTACTGTCTTAAATCAGTCATTGAGTTATTTTTAGTAATTTGAGTTGGTGGGCTTCACCCCCAACACCCCTCCTTAAAAAAAACTAACAAAAAACAAGGGGGTATGGGGGGTGAAGCCCACCAACTCAAACTGACACAACAAACATCAACAGTACACGTGAGCATGCGCTGTATTCACAAAAGTTTTACACTGCTAGCGTACCGCTGGTCCGATACTCTCCACTATCGCCGCAAACCATGCAGGGAAAATACCCAATAGAAATAAAGCAGGAGTAAACGGTATGTTTACTAATTTTGGAACATACCCCATGAACTTCCTTTCAAATTGGTTGAATTAAGGGGCAGGCCCAAAGCAAATTACCTAGATTTCATTGAGACCCTTAAAACTTACCCATCTGCAGTGCCAGTAGGTTACTCTGGCCTTCGGAGCATCAGAGTAACTCTAATTGCCCAGTAGGTTTTCAGCGTAGGTCAGGTCTTCTAATAGAACCCTGTCTATGGTTTTGACTATGAGTTGTATATCTTGTCACCACATGTATAACCTGTCTCCATCCACTATGTAACTGATTGCATTGTGCATATGTTATCTTCTTATTGTACTGTAATTGTCTGCACTTGACCAGGTCCACCTTGAAAATGAGTTGTCTCAATGGTGTTTCGCCTGGATAAATAAAGATTGATTGACTGAGTGTGGGGTGGGGCTGTAGATACAGAACACGGGGGACGCAAAAGAGACAAAGGCCTTCTTATAAAATGTAACTGTAAAACTTTTACAACATCCACGCATGGACTAGTCTTTATTCTGTGTGACATAACATCCAGAGTTATTGAATGTGATATAACATTCCTGGTTATTACTCTTTGCTATAATACCACCCATTATTACATGTGCTGTAACATTTCCAGTTATTACTTGTGCTATAATCTCACTCATTATTTCATATGATATAACATTTCTGGTTATTATATGTGATATAACATCACCCATTATTACATGGTGTTGGATATGCAGTCAGTCATTTGGCCCTCTTCTCCCTTTCCCTTGATGTGTAGGTACCTGGGGGAAGGAAAGGGCAGACAGCAGCAGGGTTGTTGTATCCATCTGTAGATGAACCCTCCTGTCTTAAGCTGTCAGCCATTAGTAAACTCAGGACTGGGGGGCCACTTGGACTCATAGGATTAAGGCTGGGGGCCCTCAAACCTCAGGGATAAAGGCTTCAATAGGGTTCACTGCTGAGCCCTAAGGAATAGGAAAGCAGTTTGTCTGTTAAGCGTAGCCCAGTCCAGCCTTGGATAAGGGGTAGGGTGGGGTCGAGGGCAGATTAGCTGTAATGTTATGCTGACAGAATCAGTGGTCTTGTCTCAGCTCACTTCCCTGCAGATATTGGGGGAAGGGGGTCAGTGATATTAAAGTTTTTAGAAAGAAAAGGATCCCACCCTTTCACAATACAGGGCGCATGCAGTGTGTATTAAACTGATGCTTTTATTCCTTGCATGATTCACATAACGAAGGCCACGCTAATGTACCTGAATGGAGACTATGAGGTGGAGTCGGGGCATGGAGGGGAGCGGAACGCTTACCTGAAGGAGAACAACATCGAGACGTTCCTGATAGTGGGCTGTACTCAGAAGAGGGTGAGTCCTGTAGGCCTCTGAAGTCCAAAGTCATACATCACTGGCTATGTGGGGGACCATCCAGTGGCCAGTGTCGCACATCATTGGGAATGGGGGGGTCCCCTATAGGTCAGAGCTGTATATCACTGGGGTGTGGAGGGAGCAGTGATAGTACAACATTGGTCATGCAATGGGTAACTGATTTTGTGTGTTGTTGCCTGGTTTCTATAAACATGTTCTGCAGTTAGCCACCTACAATTCTCTGAATCTGTAGCCCTTTTAAATGTGACTTGTTCTTGGCAATACTTCAGTATTGTTGTTTTTAAATAAAATATCTTTTAATGATGACAGAAAGAAGAGAAGCCATGCTGGCAAAGCTGCAGCGAGCACGCATGGAATTCAAATGCTGTACTAGTGCCTCGATGGGTTGTTCCTGCACGCTCTTAGCACGGACCAAGGATTCAAAAGCTTTCCGGCAGATGGTGAGTTAGATTTTTTATTTATTTATTTTTCCCCACAGAGACGTTTTTCTGCCCTGCTGAGCTGGCCATGCCTTTAACCCCAGTTCACCCCCGACTGGCACATGCTGCCCTAGGACTTACCAGCTTGAGTCCCCATGGGTTGCCCCTCACGAAGGGGCCAGAAAGGGGAGGTCCATCGTTCTCCCACCCTGAAGCCACATTCAGAGTCATCGGGCCTGGATGGCAGCACAGGTCGGGGAGTGAGCCAGGCTTCATCTGCCGGCTCCAGTATTTACGCTTTTCACCCTCCCTAACTTTGGGAGGAACCCACAGCCAACCTCATATACTGCTGACGTGCTCCTGTGAGGTGCAAAACCCCGGCCCACTGCAGGGGTCACCAGTGGGTGGATCCAAACACCTTCCTTCCCCGAGCTGGGAGCATTGCCACGCAACAGCACCTACCCAGCCCTTGAGCCTGCTTGACTCGGCTCCTGAATCTGCTCCCAAACCTGGGTTACTGGCATAGAGTGCTACCCACTGGGCTGTCGAGCGATCTGATTTGATTTACTATGGCGTTTATTTGTGGGAGGGTGCAGTCTGTAAAAGTTAGTGATCTTACTTGTCAGAGAACAACAAACCAGTTAAAACAGCCAAAGGTATGGCTGGCCCGGTGGCATAGCGCAGCAGGAGCACTACCTCCTGCTACGCTAGTGACCCGGGTTCAGAAGTAAGCCTGAGTCACTTTGGGCTGGCCGGGGGGCGAGAGGATGAGCCTTCATTGGACTGTTGTCCTCTTTTGGGGAGGAGGTACAAGTTGCTGTGCCACTTGTTTGCTGCTTGGCAGAGCGTTCAGTGTGGGGAAAGGCTAAACAGCGGATATCTGCCAAATGTGCTTCCACATGCCACTCATAGTGTGTCACTGAATAGCCGACACGCTTCGGGCAGAAATGGTGGCAGTAAATTCCTGACCAGCTGGATGAAATTCTGATCATCTGCAGGCCACACACATCTGACTGGGCCCTCCCTCAGGACTCTAGATTTTACTCTGGAAGGCCCCACTGCAGGGATATTCCATGGGAGATGTAGCATAAGGTTATGTTCCAGAGAAGGCAGCTGAAGGGGCTGAGGACCAGGATTGATGGGGACATTTCAGCTACCAGGAGGCACAACTACAGGATGGGAAAAACAAACAACTTAAGGGCAGTTAGAAAGGAACATCACTGAAGCGTGATTGACTGCCATGTTGACACGATGCATGGCGGGAGGGCACGCTCTGAATGTTGTACAGCAATAAACATTTAGAAGTGTATAATACTCGGGTGTCGGAGGCCAGCGGGAGAGATGTGAACATCCACGACCACTGCTTCTTCCTGGGGAGAGGGGAGGTTCACAGCTCAGTGTTCGTTGGCGGGCGGGAGCACTGCAACATGTTGGGCCTTGCTGCTAGAGGATGGTAGACATCGGCTTGCGCTTTGACATCACGTGGCACGTAGCACTCCCCAAGAAAATGGGAAAAATCCACCTGCCTGACCAACTGGATGATGGTTGCCGGTCCCTCCACACATCCGAAGCCTGGACAAGAGCATTCGTGCTGATCCTTGCCATACCCGGGATACATTAGAAGCCCTCCAGAGCGATTCTTCTCCCCTGACAGCCTTCCACAGGGGTAAGGGCCTACCCGATGAAGGGGTATACAGCGATTTGGGGCGGTCGAGATGGCGTTCAGGACTCTGCAGTGGTGGTACGGGCCAGCCTGAAGGAGTGGATGGCCGGGGGTTAGAGGAGCAAAAAAAAGAAAAAATGTGTATAATATTTGATTAATTTTCGTAACATTATGAAACATTACATTACAGATTGTATAAAAACAATGGAAGGAAGGACTTGGGAGAGGATGGGGTATAGAAAAAGTGTGGATACAGCTGGTATTTAAAAACAGGAAGAATGTAAGAGAGGGAGTGGCTTACAGGGCACCAGATCAGTCTGAGTGGGACAGGAAGTTAGAGGAGCAAATCAGAAGGGGTACTGCCTTGGTACTAGGGGGTAATTTCAACTTCCTAGATGTGGGTTGGATAATGTCAGCAGGTAGGAATGCAAGAAGCTGGGCCCTTGTAAACAAATACACTGACAGTGTACACAGATACACTGACGTGTGCACAGATACATAGTGTACACAGATACATAGACAGTGCACACAGATGCATAGTGTACACAGATACACTGACAGTGTACACAGATACATAGTGTACACAGATACATAGACAGTGCGCACAGATACATAGACGGTGCGTACAGATACATAGACGGTGCGCACAGATACATAGACGGTGCGCACAGATACATAGACGGTGCGCACAGATACATAGACGGTGCGCACAGATACATAGACGGTGCGCACAGATACATAGACGGTGCGCACAGATACATAGACGGTGCACACAGATACATAGACAGTGACGGAAGGAAAAGGTCAGTCAGTCCATCCTGTCTGCCCACCTGTCTGACTACTTCTCTGAGGTGCTACCATGGCCATGTCTGAATCAGAGGGAACAATTCCATATGTTTCCATTCCGTGTATAGCTAATGGGTTGGTGCAGGGAGGAGGGATTTCATTTTCCCAGGGACCAGGGCCTGACCTGTTGGGATCAGAGGCTGTTCGTAAGGGACAGCTTGTATCCCAACAAGGAGGGCGGGAGGGTACTGGAACAAAGGTGGGCACAGAATATAGATAGTTTACACTGGGAGGGAATGGCAAGGTACACACAAGATGTCACAAACGAAGGGGGCTTGCTGTCTTCTGCCCATGGACCAATATAAATTGTATATATCCAAGGTAAGGGAGAAACAGAGGGTCAGAGATATTAGAGAATGGCATGCACCAGCAGAGGTCAAACATACCTAGGGTAAAAGGAAAAGAGGGGCAGTGATGGACATTAGAGAATAATGTGCACTAGCACAAAGAATCATGGTAACAAAATGCTGGAACTTCAGGTGATGGCCATGGAAGGAGCCTCAACCTTAGAGAAGATCATATTTACATTCTGTTTATTGCTGACTTAGCTAAGGCTCCTTGCCACCACTTAGCTATTCGAGACTAGGCTTTTGTTAACTCCGTAAAGACATCATCAAGGCCAGATATTCAAAAGTTATCGCGGCGCTAAGGGCTGTTTGCCTGAGTTAACCGGATGTTGTGCCCGATTCGTGAGTGGGGTCACATTCAGAACTCACAGTCGGGCAAAACCGTTAATACCTGAGCACTGATGTGTCGCAAGCTTATCCAAATGAGGGACCCCTGGCATATGGGCTCAGCGGCAAATTCAGAGGTGTACACTGATGGTAAATGCCACTGTAATGGGCACTAGTTAAACCTACTCTTAATGGGGTGTAAGGCCAAGGCCCTGGTGGTGGGACAGTGGTAATGCAGCCACCTACCCACCCCGAACCCCATCCTGGAGAAACAATGAACTCTCTGGTGTTGAGTGGCTCCCCCCACCCTCTGATCACCCGCCTCGCTAGGTAACATGTCCTTCCTGATGACTTGTGGCACCCCCCCACCCTCTGATCACCTGCCCCAGTAAATAACACATCCTCCCTGGTGTCTAGTGGCTTCCTACTTTCCAGTCACTGCTCCAGTGGGTGTCGTCCTCCCTAGTGGCACCCTGCCCTCCATTCCTTCGCTCTGTTACGTTGTTATGGTGCCCTGGTTTCTAGGGGCCTTCCCCATGCTCCAATCTTCTGGCCCCGTAATGCATACATAGTATCTGGTGTCTAGTGGGTACCCCATCAGCAAAAGCCTGTCCCAAAATGTTTAGGTAGTCCTGGTGTCCAGTGGGCCCTCCCTGACTGCCGGTTGCCAACTGGACTGGCGAATGATGGTGTGTCAGTGGCCCCACCACACTGCCTGAACTCAGCACACCCAGCCACCCCCCCCCCGATACCTGTGAAGGGTGGTGCCATGCGGGGTGACTGATAGGATGACCAGCACAGCCCTCCTCTAACCTCCCTGGCCAGCCATGGTATGGGATGATGGGGAGTGCATGTAATCACGCTGTGATGGCCAGCACAGCCCTCCTCAGCTGGCCACAGTATGGGATGACGGGGAATGCATGTAATCACACTGTGGTGACCAGCACCGCCCTCCTCAGCTGGCCACAATATGGGATGACAGGGAGTGCATGTAATCAGGCTGTGATGACAGCACAGCCCTCCTCTCCCCTCCCCAGCTGGCACAGTATGGGATGACAGGGAGTGAATATAATCAGGCTGTGATGACAGCACAGCCCTCCTCTCTCCTCCCCAGCTGGCCACAGTATGGGATGACAATGAGTGCATGTAATCACGCTGTGACGGCCAGCACAGCCCTCCTCTCCCCTCCTCAGCTGGCCACAGTATGGGATGACAGGGAGTGCATGTAATCACGCTGTGATGACAGCACAGCCCTCCTCTCTCCTCCTCAGCTGGCCACAGTATGGGATGACAGGGAGTGCATGTAATCACGCTGTGACAACAGCACAGTCCTCCTCTCCCCTCCTCAGCTGGCCACAGTATGGGATGACAGGGAGTGCATGTAATCATGCTGTGACAACAGCACAGCCCTCCTGTCCCCTCCCCAGCTGACCACAGTATGGGATGACAGGGAGTGCATGTAATCACGCTGTGATGGCCAGCACAGCCCTCCTCTCTCCTCCCCAGCTGGCCACAGTATGGGATGACAATGAGTGCATGTAATCACGCTGTGGCGGCCAGCACAGCCCTCCTCTCCCATCCTCAGCTGGCTACAGTATGGGATGACAGGGAGTGCATGTAATCACGCTGTAACGACAGCACAGCCCTCCTCTCTCCTCCTCAGCTGGCCACAGTATGGGATGACAGGGAGTGCATGTAATCACGCTGTGACGACAGCACAGCCCTCCTCTCCCCTCCCCAGCTGGCCACAGTATGGGATGACAGGGAGTGCATGTAATCATGCTGTGACAACAGCACAGTCCTCCTCTCCCCTCCTCAGCTGGCCACAGTATGGGATGACGGGGAGTGCATGTAATCACGCTGTGACGATAGCACAGGGAGTGCATGTAATCACGCTGTGACGACAGCACAGCCCTCCTATCCTCTCCCCAGCTGACCACAGTATGGGATGACAGGGAGTGCATGTAATCACGCTGTGATGGCCAGCACAGCCCTCCTCTCCCTCCCCAGCTGGCACAGTTTGGGATGATAGGAGTGCATGTAATCACGCTTGTGACGGCCAGCACAGCCCTCCTCTCTCCTCCTCAGCTGGCCACAGTATGGGATGACAGGGAGTGCATGTAATCACGCTGTGACGACAGCACAGCCCTCCTCTCCCCTCCTCAGCTGGCCACAGTATGGGATGACAGGGAGTGCATGTAATCACGCTGTGATGACAGCACAGCCCTCCTCTCCCCTCCTCAGCTGGCCACAGTATGGGATGACAGGGAGTGCATGTAATCACGCTGTGACGACAGCACAGCCCTCCTCTCCCCTCCCCAGCTGGCCACAGAATGGGATGACAGGGAGTGCATGTAATCACGCTGTGACGATAGCACAGGGAGTGCATGTAATCACGCTGTGACGACAGCACAGCCCTCCTGTCCTCTCCCCAGCTGACCACAGTATGGGATGACAGGGAGTGCATGTAATCATGCTGTGATGGCCAGCACAGCCCTCCTCTCCCCTCCCCAGCTGGCCACAGTTTGGGATGATAGGGAGTGCATGTAATCACGTTGTGACGGCCAGCACAGCCCTCCTCTCCTCTCCCCTAGCTGGCCACAGTATGGGATGACAGGCAGTGCATGTAATCACGCTGTGATGACAGCACAGCCCTCCTCTCCCCTCCCCAGCTGGCCACAGTATGGGATGACAGGGAGTGAATGTAATCAGGCTGTGATGACAGCACAGCCCTCCTCTCTTCTCCCCAGCTGGCCACAGTATGGGATGACAGTGAGTGCATGTAATCACGCTGTGACGGCCAGCACAGCCCTCCTCTCCCCTCCTCAGCTGGCCACAGTATGGGATGACAGGGAGTGCATGTAATCACGCTGTGATGACAGCACAGCCCTCCTCTCCCCTCCTCAGCTGGCCACAGTATGGGATGACAGGGAGTGCATGTAATCACGCTATGACGACAGCACAGCCCTCCTCTCCCCTCCCCAGCTGGCCACAGTATGGGATGACAGGGAGTGCATGTAATCACGCTGTGACGATAGCACAGGGAGTGCATGTAATCACGCTGTGACGACAGCACAGCCCTCCTGTCCCCTCCCCAGCTGACCACAGTATGGGATGACGGAGTGCATGTAATCACGCTGTGATGGACAGCACAGCCCTCCTCTCTCTTCCCCAGCTGGCCACAGTATGGGATGACAATGAGTGCATGTAATCATGCTGTGGCGGCCAGCACAGCCCTCCTCTTCCCTCCTCAGCTGGCTACAGTATGGGATGACAGGGAGTGCATGTAATCACGCTGTAACAACAGCACAGCCCTCCTCTCTCCTCCTCAGCTGGCCACAGTATGGGATGACAGGGAGTGCATGTAATCACGCTGTGACGACAGCACAGCCCTCCTCTCCCTCCCAGCTGGCCACAATATGGGATGACAGGGAGTGCATGTAATCATGCTGTGACAACAGCACAGTCCTCCTCTCCCCTCCTCAGCTGGCCACAGTATGGGATGACAGGGAGTGCATGTAATCACGCTGTGACGATAGCACAGGGAGTGCATGTAATCACGCTGTGACGACAGCACAGCCCTCCTGTCCTCTCCCCAGCTTACCACAGTATGGGATGACAGGGAGTGCATGTAATCACGCTGTGACGGCCAGCACAGCCCTCCTCTCCCCTCCCCAGCTGGCCACAGTATGGGATGACAATGAGTGCATGTAATCACGCTTTGGCGGCCAGCACAGCCCTCCTCTCCCCTCCCCAGCTGGCCACAATATGGGATGACAGGGAGTGCATGTAATCATGCTGTGACAACAGCACAGTCCTCCTCTCCCCTCCTCAGCTGGCCACAGTATGGGATGACAGGGAGTGCATGTAATCACGCTGTGACGACAGCACAGCCCTCCTGTCCTCTCCCCAGCTGACCACAGTATGGGATGACAGGGAGTGCATGTAATCACGCTGTGACGGCCAGCACAGCCCTCCTCTCCCCTCCCCAGCTAGCCACAGTTTGGGATGATAGGGAGTGCATGTAATCACGCTGTGACGGCCAGCACAGCCCTCCTCTCCCCTCCCTAGCTGGCCACAGTATGGGATGACAGGCAGTGCATGTAATCACGCTGTGATGACAGCACAGCCCTCCTCTCCCCTCCCCAGCTGGCCACAGTATGGGATGACAGGGAGTGCATGTAATCACGCTGTGACAATAGCACAGCCCTCCGCTCCCTCCCCAGCTGGCCACGTATGGGATGACAGGAGTGCATGTAATCAAGCTGTGGCGACCAGCACAGCCCTCCTGTCTCCTCCCCAGCTGGCCACAGTATGGGATGACAGGGAGTGCATGTAATCACGCTGTGACGACAGCACAGCCCTCCTCTCCCCTCCTCAGCTGGCCACAGTATGGGATGACAGGGAGTGCATGTAATCACGCTGTGATGACAGCACAACCCTCCTCTCTCCTCCTCAGCTGGCCACAGTATGGGATGACAGGGAGTGCATGTAATCACGCTGTGACGACAGCACAACCCTCCTCAGCTGGCCACAGTATGGGATGACAGGGAGTGCATGTAATCACGCTATGACGACAGCACAGCCCTCCTCTCCCCTCCTCAGCTGGCCACAGTATGGGATGACAGGGAGTGCATGTAATCACGCTGTGACGACAGCACAACCCTCCGCTCCCCTCCCCAGCTGGCCACAGTATGGGATGACAATGAGTGCATGTAATCATGCTGTGACGGCCAGCACAGCCCCCCTCTCCCGTCCTCAGCTGGCCACAGTATGGGATGACGGGGAGTGCATGTAATCACGCTGTGACGACAGCACAGCCCTCCTCTCCCCATCTCAGCTGGCCACAGTATGGGATGACAGGGAGTGCATGTAATCACGCTCTGGCGACCAGCACAGCCTCCTCTCCCTCCTCAGCTGGCCACAGTATGGGATGACAGGGAATGCATGTAATCACACCGTGACTGCCAGAACAGCCCTCCTCTCCCACCCCAGCTGGCCACAGTATGGGATGACAATGAGTGCATGTAATCATGCTGTGACGTCCAGCGCAGCCCTCCTCTCCCGTCCTCAGCTGGCCACAGGCATGGATGATGGGAGTGCATGTAATTACGCTGTGATGACCAGCACAGCCCTCCTCAGCTGGCCACAGTATGGGATGACAGGAGTGCATGTAATCACGCCAGACGACAACACAGCCCTCCTCTCCCATCTCAGCTGGCCACAGTATGGGATGACAGTGAGTGCATGTAATCATGCTCTGGTGACCAGCACAGCCCTCCTCTCCCCTCCTCAGCTGGCCACAGTATGGGATGACAGGGAGTGCATGTAATCACGATGTGGCGACCAGCACTGCCCTCCTCTCCCCTCCCCTGCTGGCCACAGTATGGGATGACAGGGAGTGCATGTAATCATGCTGTGGCGACCAGCACAGCCCTCCTCTCCCCTCCCCAGCTGGCCACAGTATGGGATGACAGAGAGTGCATGGAATCGCAGCTGTGGCTGACCAGCAGCCCTCCTCTCCCTCCCCAGCTGGCCTGGTAGCCGGGATGACAGGCAGCATGTGCAGTCTGTATGCATGCTGCCCTGTTATCCCACATGGTGACCAGCCGAGGATGTGGAGAGGAGGGCTGTGCCAAGGTCATATCAGGCTGCTCGCACAGCACCGCCCACAGATATCGGAGGTAGGTTGGCTGGGTGGTGTGCTGGGCGCCGTGGTGCTGGGGAGGCCACTGACCCACCATCATCGCCAGTCAGCTGCTGGGGGACCACTGGACACAGGGACTGCTTAAACATTTTGAGGATGGGGGGTACCATTAGACACCAGGACTATGTATGAATTATAGGCGGTGGATCGGAGAGCGGGAGGCCCCAGACACAAGGGCACTGTGACACCAGAATGGGGCTGGTGCTTGGAGGTGGGGGGTGCCACTAGTCACCAGGAACATGGAGTTACAAAGTGGGACAGGTGATTGGAGGGTGGAGGTGGCACTAGACACCAGGAACATGGAGTTACAAAGTGGGACAGGTGATCGCAGGGTGGGGGTGGCACTAGACACCAGGGAGTACGTAAGCATTGTGTGTAATTAGGCATGTGCTTGTTGCATGTTTGTGGGCATCTGTTTATGCGGTGTGTGTGTGAGTACATTTGTTGTGTGTTTCAATGCTTTTATTTGTATTACACACATCCGACTGCAGCCCTGTCCTTTACGTCTCATGTCGACTATCTGGTCACAAACATCCACTAACGTCTTGGCTTGCAATATAGAAACTGGACCAACCTTGCCCCATTGTGAAAAAACAACATGTCTCCAGTCTCCTCATCTCAGTGATTCACTGTGGTGCGGTCATCTGCTCTGCTGTTAATAACACTTCCCTTGAAAGAATTTCAGCTGCTTTCAACCATGCCTGCAATTTACACTCATTATGAAACCTGACTCCAACTGTTGCAATGTTTGCATTGCCTCTAGCTGACTTTCTTTCCACCTCAAGTTAGCCTCAAGGAAGCCCTTCTGTGCAAGAGCGCTCTTCTTGGCCAAATGCTGCTGGGTGTCCAAAACCATTTCTCTCTTTTCAGAAACAAGTACGGAACTCAATCCAGTGCTGCCGCCCTTCAGGAAAACAACACTTGGCCAGCGTTCTTTTATGTCTAAAGCGTTCAAAGCCTGAAACTCCTTCCCTCCTTACCCATGGCTGTTGCCGCTCTCCCCTTCAAGGCTCAAGTTACCACCAACCTTTTCCAGAAGCTCCACTGCGTGTATGCTTAGTCCATATCTGCCAGAATCTTGCCTCCTCCACCCGAGACCATGCCTCCTGTAGATTCCCTCTGCTGATACAAATGTCTGATGTTTTAACCCAGTGCTAAAACCTCCTGTAGTATGTTAATGCTCGTTGTGACCTGTCATTTATTATATTGACCTGACATTGTATACAACTTGCTTGAGTTGGACACCTTTGAAAAAAAGACTCTAGCTCAAAGGTCTTCCGTACAAAATAAATAAATAAGTTAGTGTGCATTTGTTTGTTTTTGTGTTTCTTTGCATTTGCATATGTTGTGTGTTTGTGTACAGTTATTTTGTTGTGTATTTGTGTGCTTTTGATGATGTGTGTTTTTGTTTGAGGGCATTTGTGGATGGCAGAGAACAGTTTGAGCTCAGAGGAGTAGCCCATGCATTCAGTCCGCTCTGCTGCTGATTGGATTAGGAAGTGATGAGCAGTTAAACCTCTGTGGGGGTTATCCACTGATTTCAACAGCTTCCTTATAATTAAAATATCAGGTTTTACTGCATCTCAGGATATGATCAGAGCTTCAAGAAGCTTTCCTTGGGGAGCAGCATGCTTCCTGATCTGGCATGTAACGCACCTGCTGTGACTGTGGGTTTCCTCTCCTGCAGCCTGCACTGTCCACACGAACCTTTGATCAGCTATTGATCTGTACAGCTTGAGAGAGGATTCTGTGTAATCGTGCCCAGATCAAGTGTGTGTATTATATAATTTTACAAATGTTGCATTGAAACTAATGAGATTGGGTGCTTTTATATTAAGATACTATTAAAGTACAGTAAGATATTAAAATGCTGAATCATTGTGGCAAGTTCTGGTATTAAAACTGTTGTACAGAAACATCGACTGTCGTTATTGCACTTTACTTGTACTGTTACACTAATGTTGTGCATGCTGTACTGCTGTACTCCCTTCCCCTAGGACACAGAAACAAACCTTGGCTCCGTGTACCTTTCCTGGTTACCAATTTTCAAATAAATAATCATAGCAAGAAAGAAGCTGTACTATAATTACTAATATCACAACGAAGCGAGCTGTGGACGTAAATACACAGGATCACAACGAGAGAGAAAGCTGTGATGTAATTACACAGGATCATGAGAGAGAACTTTGGCATAATTACACAGCAAACAGCATCACAATGAGAAAGAGCTGTGACATAATTACAAAGTATCACAACGTGAGAGCTGTGACATAATTACAAAGTATCACAATGAGAAAGAGCTGTGACATAATTACACAGTGTCACAACATGAGAGCTGACATAATTACAGTATCACAGTGAGAGAGCTGTGACATTACACGGCATCACAATGAGAGAGAGCTGTGACATAATTACAAAGTATCACAATGTGAGAGCTGTGACATAATTACAAAGTATCACAATGAGAGAGCTGTGACATAATTACACAGCATCACAATGAGAAAGAGCTGTGACATCATTACACAGTATCACAATGAGAGAGCTGTGACATAATTACACAGCATCATAGCGAAACAGAGCTGTGACATAATTACAAAGTATCACAACGTGAGAGCTGTGACATAATTACACAGTATCACAACATAGATACATAGATACATAGACAGTGTCGGCAGATAAGGGCCTATGGCCCACCCAGTCTGCCCATTTGAGCTTGTAAGTTCAGTTTGTTTTCCTAGAAGTCTGTTGCCCCTTACCCCTGACCTCCAGAATTCCTTTATGTCTATCCCATGCATTCTTAAATCCAGTGATTGTTTCAGCCCCACCACTTCCTCTGGCAGGGTGTTCCACTTGTCCACCACCGTTCTGTGAAGAAATTCTTTCTTATGTTTCCTCTGAATCGTCCTCCTCCAACTTCATCCCATGCCCTCTAGTCCTGGAACATCTTTTCGCTTAAAATAGTGTTTTCCTGCACCTGTTCCTCCCTGTAAGATACTTGTATGTCTCTATCATATCCCCTCTCTCTCCTGTCTCTCCTCCAGGGAGTATATGTTCAGTTCCTTCAACCTGTCTTCATAGGACTTGTGATGCAATCCATGCACCATCTTTGTTGCCCTCCTCTGAACCTTCTCTACCCTGTCTATGTCCTTACGTAGGTATGGTTCCAGAACCGTACACTGTACTCCAGGTGGGGCCTCACTAGTGTCTTGTATAGCGGAATTATGACCTCCTTTTCCTGCTGGTGATGCCCCTGCCTATACATCCCAGCATCCTATTTGCTTTACCTGCTGCCTTGTCACACTGTTTCCCTACCTTGAGGTCATCTGAGATGATAACCCCAAGATCTCTTTTCCTGCTTGGTGCATGCTATATCCTCACCCCCCAACTGATATATTGTGCCAGGGTTTTTGTGCCTCATATGCATTATCTTGCACTTCTTGCATTGAATTTCAACTGCCAAACCCTGACCATTCTTCAGGTTTCTGCAGGTCCTTCTCATTCTGTCTACACCCTCTGGTGTGTCTACTCTGTTATAGAGCTTTGTGTCATCAGCGAACAGTGAAATTCTGCCTTCTAGGTCCCGCGCCATGTCACTGATGAAGATGTTGAATAGGACCGTCCCAGCACTGATCCCTGTGGTATCCCACTGGTCACTCTTCCTCTGTGGAGTGACAGCCATTTACCACCACCTCTGTGTCCTGCCACCCAGCCAGTTACCTACCCACCACACTACTGTCCTGCCCACACCCATATTCCCCAGTTTGTGTAATAGTCTTCTATGTGGCACAGTGTCAAAGGCCTTGCTGAAGTCCAGATAGGCCATGTCCACTGCCCTCCTGATCCACCTCCCTAGTCACCCAGTCAAAAATCTAATGAGGTTGGTCTGACATGACCTCCCTGGTGAAACCATGCTGCCTTGGGTCCTGTAGTCCATTGACAACCAGATGTTCCACCAAT
Organism: Neoceratodus forsteri; assembly: GCA_016271365.2. Classification (NCBI taxonomy): domain Eukaryota; kingdom Metazoa; phylum Chordata; order Ceratodontiformes; family Ceratodontidae; genus Neoceratodus; species Neoceratodus forsteri. The sequence goes on from JADMNL010000036.1 coordinate 6,518,184, forward strand.
CTCTCCTTCAGTAGTGCTTCCATGATCTTCCCCACTACCGAGGTGGAGGCTGACTGGTCTGTAGTTCCTGCTTCCTCTTTGTTCCCACTTTTTGTATAAGGGACTACATCTGCTGTCCTCAGTCTTTGGGTACCTCCCTGTTTCCAGTGATCGGCTAAACAGGATAGCCAGAGTTCAGCCACCACCTCTCTTAGTTCTTAAGGACCCTAGGGTGCCCCCATCTGGCCCCATTGCTTTATCAACTCTATTGCTTCCAGTTCCTTCAGGACCCTTTCTGTAAAGGGACTTGTGTCCATTTCTGCACCATTCTCACCCTTGTACTCCCTTCAGACCCATTACCCTCCTCTTCCTCAGTAAAGACTGAGCAGAAATACCTGTTCAGTATGTCAGCTTTACTGTTGTCATCCTCCACGCGCCCCATCCTCCCCTTCAGTCTCACTATCCTCCCTTTGTCTTTTCTTTTTCACTTATGTACCTGTAAAGGTTTTGTCCCTCTACCCACTGATTTTGCAATGTGTTCTGTCTGAGCTTTGGCTTCCTTACTGACCTCCCTGCCTCCTTTGCTTCTCCTGGTACTTCTCCCTATCCCCTTCTGCCTGTGTCTTTTGTATTGCCTGAATGCAATCTTTTGGCTTTCACTTTTTGCTACCTCTTTGAAAACCATAATGGTCTCCTCTTTTTCCTCTTGCTAACCTGCTTAATACATAATTCTGTTGTTCTTGTAATCCCCATTTTAAATACTGTCCACTGTTCCTCAACCCCTGATTCCTGTCCCATTCCCCTTAATGCCTCTTTCAAGTATCTCCCCATTTTCCCAAAGTCTGCCCCCCTAAAATCCAGGATACGTGTTTTTGTGTGGTTTGGTTCTGCTCTTTCTGTGATTTCAAACCACAATGACTGGTGGTCACTGTTTCCCAGGTGCTCCCCCACTGTTACCCCCATCACACTGCCCCTGTTTGTGAGCACAAGGTCCAGTATTGCCTTCTGCCGAGTTGGTTCCATGACCAGTTGATTGAGGAAGGCACCCTGAAGAGAGTCCAGGATAAATCTGCTCCTAGTTGATGCTGCTGCTGGGATGCTCCAGTCCACGTCTGGAATATTGAAGTCTCCAACCAGTACTACCTCTCATTCTTGTCTGCCATCCTTGGATGGCTAGCATCAACTCCCTATCTGTTTCTTCCTCCTGGGCTGGTGGTCTATAGACCACACCTGTGCGGATGGCTGTCTCCATTTTCCTTTCCAGCTTAACCCACAGTATCTCTCCCCATTTTGTTCCTCCTGGATCTCTGTGGCCCTATATGTTTTTTCACATAGGTGCCACTCCTCCTCCCTTCCTGCCCTGGCTGTCTCTTCTGAATATGTTGTAGCCAGGTATGGCCATCTCCCAGTCGTGTTATCATTACACCAGGTTTCAGTGATGGCCACAATGTCCAGGTCTGACTGCACCATGGCAGCCTCCAGATCTTCCATCTTGTTGCTAAGGCTCCTGGCATTTGCACAATGGCTTTCCATGATTTGACCTCCCTAGACTGTCTCACTGTTCTACTCAGCCCCTTCCTTGGTTGTCATTTGTCCCTGGTTCTCCTTGCTGTCTGCCCACCTGCTGAATTTTGCCCTTTTCTGCTTATCCACCTCTTGGGCACTAATCTCCATCTTTTGCACACTGCTTTGCAGAGATAGCCACTCCTCTGGTTCACTGGTTCCACTGCTAGCTGTGGGGGGTGAGCAAGTGAACATGAGAGTTGTGACATAATTACACAGTATCACAACATGAGAGCTGACATAATTACAGTATCACAGTGAGAGAGCTGTGACATTACACGGCATCACAATGAGAGAGAGCTGTGACATAATTACAAAGTATCACAATGTGAGAGCTGTGACATAATTACAAAGTATCACAATGAGAGAGCTGTGACATAATTACACAACATCACAATGAGAAAGAGCTGACATCATTACACAGTATCACAATGAGAGAGCTGTGACATAATTACACAGCATGATAGCGAAACAGAGCTGTGACATAATTACAAAGTATCACAACGTGAGAGCTGTGACATAACTACACAGTATCACAACATGAGAGTTGTGACATAATTACACAGTATCACAACATGAGAGCTGACATAATTACAGTATCACAGTGAGAGAGCTGTGACATTACACAGCATCACAATGAGAGAGAGCTGTGACAGAATTACAAAGTATAACAACGTGAGAGAGCTGTGACATAATTACACAGTATCACAACATGAGAGCTGTGACATCATTACAAAGTATCACAATGAGCGAGAGCTGTGACATAATTACAAAGTATCACAACTTGAGAGAGCTGTAGACATACAACAGTATCCAACGCGTGAGAGCTGTGACATCATTACATAGTATCACGAGAGAGGTGTTATACATTACACAGCATCACAGCGAGAGAGAGCTGTGACATAATTACACAGTATCACAATGAGAGAGAGCTGTGACATAATTACACAGTATAACAGTGAGAGAGCTGTGACATAATTACACAGTATCACAGCGAGAGAGAGAACCGTTACATAATTACACAGCATCACAACGAGAGAGCTGTGACATAATTACACAGTATCACGAGAGAGAGCTGTGACATAATTACACTATTACAATGGGAGAGATCTGTGACATAATTACACAGTATCACGAGAGAGAGCTGTTACATAATTATTATTTTTATTTATTTATTTTTTTTAGTTGTTTAACCAGGAGTAGCATACTAAGCTAAAAGCTTTTTCACAGGAGCAACCTGGGAGCACAGGGAAGTTAAGTGACTTGCTCAGGGTCACACAGTATACAAGTAGAAGCTGTGGGATTTAAATTGGGAATTACACAGCATCACAGCAAGAGAGAGGTGTGACATAATTACACAGTATAACAGAGAGAGCTGTGACATAATTACACAGTATCACGAGAGAGAGAGCTGTGACATAATTACGCAGTATCACGAGAGAGAGAGCTGTGACATGATTACACAGTATCACGAGAGAGAGCTGTTACATAATTACACAGCATCACAGCGAGAGAGAACTGTGACATAGTATCTCAACGAGAGCTGTGACATAATTACACAGTATCACGAGAGAGAGCTGTGACATAATTACACAGTACCACGAGAGAGAGCTGTGACATAATTACACACTATCACTAGAAAGAGCTATGATATAATTGCACTGTATCACAACGAGAGAGTGCTGTGACATAATTACACAGTATCACGAGAGAGAGCTGTTACATAATTACACAGCATCACAGCGAGAGAGAGAGCTGTGACATAATTACACAGTATCACGAGAGAGAGCTGTTATTAATTACACAGCATCACAGCGAGAGAGAGCTGTGACATAATTATAAAGCATCACAGCGAGAGAGAGTTGTGACATAATTTCACAGTATAACAGTGAAAGAGTTGTGACATAATTAAACAGTATCACAAGAGAGAGCTGTGACATAATTGCACAGTGTCACAACAAGAGAGGCTGTGACATAATTACACAGCATTGTGATGAGAGAGTGAGCTGTGACATCATTAGAGTATCACAGCGAGAGTGTGACCTGTGACATAGAGTATCATGAGAGAGCTGTGATATATTTGCACAGTATCACCAGAGAGAGCTGTGACATAATTACACAGCATCATGAGAGAGATGTGACATAATTTCACTGTCACAACAAGAGGGAGGTGTGATATGCAGCGTTATTAAGGAGGAGAGCTGTGACTTTGCACAGAACATCACAGTGAGAACGTATGCCAGATGTCATCCCTTTGCAACAGTGATAGAGATATGATGAGAGAGAAAAACTGACATCACATAGCACCACAAAGAGAGAACCCTGACATCACATGGGATCCAACAGCAAGGTGTGCGCTTCATATGACATCACGAGAGAGGGAGCTGTGATATCACATGGGCATGGCATGACAAGGAGCGAGAGCTGTAACATTATCACATGGCATCACAACGAGTGAGAGACATATGACTTAATGAGAGAGAGTGATAACTGTGACATCAAACGGCATCACAGTGAGAGAGAGAGAGAGAAAGCTGTGATGACATCAGTCATAGCATCGCATTGAAAAGAGAGCAGTGAGATCCCATTACATAGGGCATTACAGCGCAAGAGCTGTGACATCATACAGGGTATCATAGCAAGCGAGGGCTGTGGTATCATCGCACAAGGCGTGCCAATGTAAGAGAGCTGTGACATCATCGCACAATGCATGCCAATGTAAGAGCTGTGACATCACACAATGCATGTCAATGTAAGAGAGCTGTGACATCATTACACAAGGCATGCCAATGTAAGAGAGCTGTGACATCACACAATGCATGCCAGTGTAAGAGAGCTGTGACATCATTGCACAATGCATACCAATGTAAGAGAGCTGTGACATCATCACAAAATGCATGCCAATGTAAGAGTGCTGTGACATCATCACAAAATGCATGCCAATGTAAAGAGAGCTGTGACATCACACAATGCATGCCAATGTAAAGGGAGCCGTGACATCATCACACAATGCATGCCAATGGAAGAGAGCTGTGACATCACACAATGCATGCCAATATAAAGAGCTGTGACATCATCACACAATGCATGCCAACATAAGAGAGCCGTGACATCATAAGGCATGCCAGTGTAAAGAGCTGTGACATCATTGCACAATGCATGCCAATGTAAAGAGAGCTGTGACATCACACAATGCATGCCAGTGTAAGAGAGCTGTGACATCATCACACAATGCATGCCAACGAAGAGAGCCGTGACATCATAAGGCATGCCAATGTAAGAGAGCTGTGACATCATTGCACAATGCATGCCAATGTAAGAGAGCTGCGACGTCACACAATGCATGCCAATGTAAGAGAGCTGTGACATCATCACACAATGCATGCCAACGTAAGAGAGCCGTGACATCATAAGGCATGCCAATGTAAGAGAGCTGTGACATCATTGCACAATGCATGCCAATGTAAGAGAGCTGTGACATCACACAAGGCATGCCAGTGTAAGAGAGCTGTGACATCATCACACAATGCATGCCAATATAAGAGAGCTGTGACATCATTACACAAGGCATGCCAATGTAAGAGCTGTGACATCATTATACAAGGCATGCCAGTGTAAGAGAGCTGTGACATCATTACACAATGCATGTCAATGTAAGAGAGCTGTGACATCACACAAGGCATGCCAGTGTAAAGAGCTGTGACCTCATTACACAAGGCATGCCAATGTAAGAGAGCTGTGACATCATTATACAAGGCATGCCAGTGTAAGAGAGCTGTGACATCATTACACACTGCATCAGAACGCAAAACCTGTCACATTTTCATGCAGGGCATCCCAGCAGGAGTGAGTTGTGGTATTACCACACAGCTGGAGCCCATTCTGGGATGACATCACAAATGGAGGGTGTTATCAGTGATTACATCATGTTTTTGTAGACCCAGCAGAGTTAGTCTGGGGGCTACCTGTTCTTCTCCCTGCCTCTTGAGGTAGGCTGTACCATTATTGGTAGTCTTAAAGCATTCAGAAGCTGTTGTGGAAGTAAAATGGGCTAAGAGAAACCATGACATGCCATTTGAACAGATGTGGTCACATGACTTTGCGTTATTCCAGCACAATGACACAGGTCAGGTATATTTTACATTGTGATACGCTCACACTGGGCTGGTGGTGCTCAGTAACCGGACAGAAAATGTAAAACCAACAAAAGTCGAGCACTCTCCGCCTCAAATAGGTGCGCCGAGCACCAGTACATGGCTAAGTCAAGCACGCACCGCCTCAAACACGGCACGCGCACCGTACATACTAAGTCAAGCGCACCACCTCAAGTAGGTGCACACCGAGCATCAATACATACAAGCTGCCGCGGTAATTACCTCAAATAGGTGCACACCGAGCACCAATACATGGCTAAGTCAAGCACGCACCGCCTCAAATAGGTGCACACCGAGCACCAATACATGGCTAAGTCAAGCACGCACCGCCTCAAACACGTGCACGCCGAGCACCGATACATGGCTAAGTCAAACACGCACCGCCTCAAATAGGTGCACGGCAAGCACCGATATATGGCTAAGTCAAGCATGCATTGCCTCAAATAGGTGCACACCGAGCACCGATACATGGCTAAGTCAAGCGCTCACCGCCTCAGACGTGTGCACAGCGAGCACCGATACATGGCTAAGTCAAGCGCGCACCGCCTCAGACGCGTGCACAGTGAGCACCGATACATGGCTGAGTCAAGCACGCACCGCCTCAGACGCGTGCACAGCGAGCACCAATACATGGCTAAGTCAAGCACGCACCGCCTCAAACACGTGCAGAGCGAGCACCAATACATGGCTAAGTCAAGCACGCACCACCTCAAACACGTGAACACCGAGCACCGATACATGGCGAAGTTGTCAGTTATTAAAAAGACAATCACATCACACGAATAGCCCATCTAACGCGTTTCGGACTGGCCTTTGATAAAGGACCAGCCAATCTGAAATGCGTCAGGTGGTCTATTCATGTGATGTGATTGTCTTTTTAATAACTGACAACTTAGCCATGTATTGGTGCTCAGTGTTCATGTATTTGACGGGTGAGTGCTGGACTTTGTTGTTTTTAATTTTCTATACTTTGTGCATCTGATTTCTCATTAGGAGGCAGTATAGCGTAGTGGTTAACAACACTGAGCTGCACACCTGGAGACCTGAGTTTAAATCCCATCAACTCCTACTGCATACTGTGTAACCTGAGCAAGTCACTTAACTTCTTTGTGCTTCTAGGTCGCACCTGGAAACAAGCTCTGGCTTAGTGTGTCTTTCCTGGTTAAACAATTTCCCCTTTCCCTTTCCTTTACTCAGTTTTAAAGCTAAAAACCAGGGAATTCATGTTAGGCTCACAATAAAGCAATCTAGACTGCGTGTGATGGCAGCACTTCGTGGCACTTTGCCTCATGCCTCCCTTCCTTAGATTTGTAATCCCAGAACAATGAACACCTGCACCTGCAATATTTCTTGGTTAACGCATGGTAATTTTCTGTTTTTTCTGCGCAGTGCCAAAAAGCACAAAAAAATGCATCTCAGCAAAGTAGAAGTGACGAACTTCCGGTAGAGTGAGGAACAGGCACAGAAAAACTGTTGAGAGGAGATTGGAACGCTCTCATAATCTTTAGAGAATCAGTAGTAAAAATAGTGTTTCACATAATCCATTGTGTCATTTTGTAAATATCTGACGTAAAAACAAAATAGCTAGTGAGAAAAAAAAATAAAATTAAGCTGTAACTATTAAAAATAATGGCACAGAATTTTAGAATATGGGCCCAGATATTCAAAAGGGTTGCGCATGGCGCAGCAGTGTTGCACCATGCGCAACCCACTGATGCACACCGGCGCGATATTCAAAAGGGAAAAGTGCGCGGCACAAATCCCGATGTGCCGGAGCTGCATCAGTATTGGGAGGCAGGCACAGGTAGGCTGCCCATGCATAACCTGCACAGCCCGATATTCAGCCTGGGATGCAGAGCCATGCATGCGCAACCCTACCCGCGCCAGCACAAAGTTAAGCTAAAAAAAGGAACAACTGATGGCTACCCACAGGTGAGCTGCCACATTGCAGGGCGCAACACGGCAGCTGCCACTTGTGGGTGGCCACCGAGTTCCAGCTGTACCTGGCGCGCCCGCCCGATCGCAGGCATTTGTAAAAGAAGACGCTGGCCCAATATCTCTGGTGGTCCAGTGGACTGCACTCTGCCCGATCGCGGACATCTGCTGTAATAAAAGAACCCCCGTCCAATATCCGCTTTCTGCCCGATTGCGGGCATCTGTTGTAATAAAAGAACCCCCGTCCAGTGTCCCGCTTTCTGCCCGATTGCGGGCATCTGTTGTAATAAAAGAACCCCCCGCCCAATATCCTGCTTTTTGCCCGATCGCGGGCATCTGTTGTAATAAAAGAACTCCCCCACCCGTTCAGTATCCCTGGTGGTCCAGTGGACCGCACTCTGCCCGATCGCGGACATCTGTTGTAATAAAAGAACCCCCCCTGTCCAATATCCCTGGTGGTGTAGTGGTACCCTCCCTCCCCACCCGACACTGAACCCCACCACCCAGCTCCCTCGGCCCGGTCAGCTGGCGGGTGGCTGCACCCCACCCGCCCTGCCGCCCACCCACTGACTGACAGTTGGGGCTGCACGCCCATTGGTTCACAGCGTGAGCCAATGGGCGGGCAGCCCATACCGTACTACACATTCCAGATATGTCACAAATATGACAGGAACAAGAGGTTCCTTTCAAAAGTCACGCTGCTGCATTCTGCACCAGCTGCAAACGGCAGATTTCCACCCCAGAAAGCCCTAGGGATACAGAGTTGCAATAATCCAAGCACAAGGACACAAAGGCGTGAACCAATGTAGGAAGGTCACCGGACGGAACAAGGTGCTTAATCCTGGAGATATTTCTCAGATGGTAAAAAGAGGCCTTGATGACGGCTGACGCCTGCACATGCAGTGTCAGCCCTTCACAAATTAACCCCAGGTTTCGCACCCATCCAGAGGCCAGGAGTGGTAGACCCCAAGAAAAAAACAAGGGTGAACCTACCCCGACCCCCATCCAGTGTCCTGGGTCCACAACCAGCACTTCAGTCTTTCCCAGTTCAACTTCAACCAGCTCGAATCCATCTACTCCTGGATTTCTGCGAGGCAGTCATTAAAGACTGAGAGAGCTCCATCCTGGTCGAGCGCAAAGGAAAGGCAGAGCTGGGTATCATCAGTATAGCAATGAAACCTCAGCCCATACTTCCTTACAGTGTCTCTGAGGGGCAGCATGTACACTGCAAACAACATGGGGGACAACACCGATCTCTGAGGAACCCCACATGACAGAGGGACTGGGCCTGAAGAATAAAGCCCAGACACTACCCTCTGAGTTCTTCCGGTGAGGTGAGATTTAAACTACCTGAGGACTGTACCCGACAGGCCACAGATGACCCCCAGACAACCAAGAAGAACCCCATGTTCCTCAGTGTCAAATGCTGAAGAGAGATCAAGAAGCACCAAGACAGAACGGTTCTTCCAATCTCTCGCCATCAAGAGATCATTGAGCACCCAAACCTGCACTCTCAGTACTATGCCTCTTTCGAAAACCCGGACTGGAGAGGTTCATAGATGTCCTGGATGGTTAAATGGTTCTCCAGCTGTCACGACCACTACATACTCCAACCACCTTCCCTAAAAGGGACGTTAGAGATTGGTCTGTAGTCCGCATGACAGTTCGGGTCCAAGGAAGCTTCTTCAGGAGGGTACTACTGCCTCCTTCAGGGAGCTAGGAAACTCACCTGTTTCCAGGGAGCACCAAACTATCCATGCAAGGACCAGACCAATGATATCAATACAACCCAAAATAAGGAAAGTTGGTCCTGGATCCAAACTACAGCACGTAGGATGCATACCCTGGACAATCCTCATGACATCCATGAACTCCGGGTGGTTGAAAGCACTCCAGGGAGACTGAAGGCCAGTGACCAAGTGCTGATCAGAAACAACGCCCATTGAGTGTGCCGGCTGGAGAGCTGCCCTGAAGTCAGCCACCTTAGTCATGAAAATGCTTTCCGAACTTGCAGACAGGCTGGGTTGCACAGTCTGTCCACAGTTCGGAAAAGCTGACCTGGTCGATTCTGAGCAGCAGCAATCTCCCCGGACAGGAATTCTGCGTTCTTATGGGTGACTGCAGATTGATAGGCTTGATAATGCTCCATCAGTCTAAGGTGGTCGGCATCAAGTGCAGATCTCCGCCAACAATGCTTCAACCTTGACCTAATTGTCGCGATTCTCCTCAAGGTCCCATCAAACCATGGAGACCTAGGGCGAAGGGGAGAGGATGAACACAGACAGGAACAATGACATTCAGGGTCACTGAAATGGCCGATTATAGGTCACCACGAGTCTCTGGTCGCTGTTTGCCACGGAACATTCGATGAGGTCAAGTACACGCCATTAGGCCCTCTGAGCTAACACCTTGTAAAGGGCAATACTTGACCATCTACACAGGGGTAGGCCTTCAAAGCAATTGAACCCTACGGTTCACAGTTCAGTATCTTTCATGCATAATAACTCCAAGATTCTGCCCACTAGCAAAGACCTACTAGCTACTTTCATCATGAAAACAGTTATTAGTCAGGTGTCCTTTGACCTCGTCTAACATGATTCCACAGCTACTGTAAACCACTCCTGCGATGACTTCACAATGGCAGAGAGCTGTGGCTCAGTCACATGGTTAGGCTGGCTTGGGTCCTTCTTAGTGAAGATTCTGGAGACTCAACTTGTGGTGGAGTCCATCTGGATTTCATTTCGTGGTCTGACTTTGATTCTGTGGAACACCTTCCCTTGCCCGGGGTTGTGTCCTGAGAGGGAATGGTGTCTTAGACCACAGGCTTGGATAGAGAGTTGAAGAGATTCATTTGCTGTAAATGTGTTTTTTATTAAAACAAGTCTGCACGTTATGACTGGTCTGGTTAAGAGTAGGAGGACGGGTTGTAGGTGGTCATTTGATGAGGCTAGGATACTGTTTTTTTGTGATTTATGGACACAAAATGCGATGAAAACATTGCCACTACTACAGTTGTATTACCACCAACTGATTGATTTGAAAATGTGATATTTATGTATGCCAGCTGTAACTGATCTGAAGTGCACTGTACCTCTTTTGAAAATAATAGAAAAATAAAGTTAAAAAAAGTCTTCACAATCCAGTACATCATGTAATAAAAACGTTGTTGTTTATACAAAGGTGCAGTTGGGTCTTCATTTCTCTTTTACGTTGTCAGTTCTTAATTATAAGATAATGCAGCATAGACTGTATTTCTCTCAGGTACAACACGAGGAAGGGGCTTACTGTCCAACTTAGCATTCTAAAGCAAACACTGACAACAAATTAATCAGACTTCTGTGTCCTGAGATTCCTAATTCTGGTTGGGGCCCATCTCGGGGTGGGGGGCATTATTTATTGGTTGTAGGGGAACTCTTAGGGTAGATATTTGTAGAGATGAACCGGCGGCACTGTGCTGTAACCAGATGTGCCATTACTGTCCTAGGCATGCGTCAGGGTAGTAGGTTCGGCAGTCAGAGGTTCTGAGCCTATTGTAGTCATTAAAGAAAAGAACCTAGACAGACAGGCACTCGGGTGGATGGTATAGTTAGACCGATAAATGCTACAGATAAGTGGACGTGACATGCATAGACAGGTAGTCACACAGGTGGATGGTCTAGCTAGACTAATACATGTTATAGATAGGTGGACATGACCGGTAGATAGGCAGACACTCAGGTGGATGGTGTAGTTAGACTGATAAATACTATAGACAGGTGGACAGGGCACACTGGTAGACACTGCTGATGGATGCTACCGGCAGACAGGTGGATGCTGTAGATAGAGAGGTAGTTACTAGAGAAGGACAGGTGGACACACAGCTTGGGTCCTATAATGTAGCCTGATCTGCCTCCTCTCCAGAGGGAGATGCCTCTTAGTGTTTGCTCTGGGCTGATGCATTGTGTTTTTTTGCCAAGCTTTTGGGTGGTGTTGATTTGGTCAGCCAAGCATACCTGACCACTGTGTCTTGCTTTTGTTTCCCAGGGCATAGATGAGACTTCAAGCAAAGACAAGTAAGTAAACAAAGTTTGAAACTTTGGGGAGGGAGACAGATAACCTTGTACCGCTATAAAGACAAAGAACCTCAGCACAAAAGCACTGAGGCAAAGGTTACCCCAGAAGGGCATTGCCAAAGCCAGGTTTCAAAGAAATACAAAATCTCACATACCCCAGTAATGCAGAGCATCTTGGGATGTATATGCAAATCACCATGAAACAATTTAGACTGGTTCTTCTTTAAGCAAGCATGTGTGGTGCTGATCACACGATCGGCAAAGGCTGAGAACAGAAGACACACATGGTTCATCCCACACAGGACTTGTCAGTGTGCCTCATCTGAATCTCAGCAGGGTGGGAAATGAACCAGATAAGGATATAGAACTGATCCTAGTGGTGATCATTTTGACTAAGATTTTGCAGTCTGCATTACAGGAAATAGGGTGCCAGTTTCTGCAAAGTGAGATGTTTCTATCTTTCTTAGCAGTGACATTGATACATGCTTTTATCATAGATTTAGGCATGGCTTCTGACTCAAATGAGTGTGTATACACTTTAAAGAGTCTGGGGTTAATATTAAAACAAATGGTTTATGAAATCCAGATGTGAATCCATCTGTACCTGGAGATCTTCCTGTTGGCAATGAAAGTATTGCACTGGTACTGCTTCTTTAGTGATTGGTTTTCCTGTATACTTTTTCTCTTCCTCACTAATTCCAGGCAATTTTACTGATTTCTTGTCCTGTTTTTGCAGTAGAAGTGCTCAGGAAGCCATGAACCCAGAGGATGAGGTGAATGAGTTCCTGGGACGTGCTATTGATGCCAGAAGCATTGATCAGCTCCGCCAGGACCATGTGAAGAAGATCCTACTCACCTTTCAGACTCCGGACCTGGAAAAGAAGGTACACTGAATTGAGATGGGTGAAGTGGGAGGAGCTTGCAGGTACAGAATAGGGACAAGTGGGGTGAGAGGAGTTTGCAGGAAGGTACACAGGAGAGAGACAGGTGGAGTGGGAGAAGTTTGCAGGAAGGTACACAGGAGAGAGACAGGTGGAGTGGGAGGAGTGTGCAAGATTCTGCCCTGGGAAATAAAAGGCATGCAATCTTTGTGCTTCCCATAAGGGCTCAGTGACTCAACAGAAGCTTGAGGCTTCGTACCATCTCACTTCTCTTCTGGTTCTGTAACAGAGAGCAGCAGCAGCAACACTGCAAGAGCTGACACAAGAATCAATGAAAGGAAAGGAATTAGGTTTTGTATAGCTCATTTTATACAAAGTATATCCAAAACTGCTTTACAATTTGGTTTTATATGACGCCTTTCGTACAAACTGTATCCCAAAGAGCTTTACAATTTGTTTTTGTGTAGCACCTTTCATGCAAACTACATACCGAAACATAGAAATTGTCAACCGATAAGGACCGCTTAGCCTACCCAGTCTGCCCATTTTCCCCTGCCTACTGTAATACCACAGACCTTACTTGGTCTCTGGCGTTACCCTCACATTCCAAACTAGTAAGATTCCCTTATGCCTATCCCATGTGTTCCTGAATCCCGTTACAGTATTTGCTCCGACCACCTTTGCTGAGAGGCTGTTGCAGCTATCCACCACTCTCTCTGTGAAGAAATACTTTCTCAAGTTTCCCCTGAATCTACCCCCCTACAGCTTCAAAGCATGACCCCTTGTTCTTGAGCATCTTTTATTCTGAAAAATGCTTCTGTCTTGTACCCTATTTATACCCCTGTGGTATTTGAAAGTCTATCATACATAGAAACATAGAATTTGTGTGACAGATAAGGACGCTTGGCCACCAGTCTGCCCATTTCCCTACCTACATGGATAAGCTGCAGATCCTAGTTAACCAGCAGCTACTTCTTCTTACCTCCACCCCAGAATTGCCTTATGACTGTCCCATGCATGCTTGAATTCCACCACTGATTTTGACTCACAACCTCCTCCGAAGGCCGCTCCATGCATCCACAACCCTCTCTGAGAAAAATACTCTTAAATTACCTCTGAGCCGCCCCCATCTTCAAATTGTGCCCTCTTGTTCTTGCACACCTCTTTTTTTGAAAGATGCTACCCTCTTGGACTTTGTTGATTCCCTTGAGGTACTTGAAAGTTTCTATCATGTCCCCCCTCTCCCTCCTTTCCTCAAGGCTATACATATTAAGCTCCTTAAGTCTCTCTTCATATGTCTTCCGGTGCAGACCCTACACCATTTTAGTTGCCCTCCTCTGGACAGCTTCCATCCTGTCTATGTCTTTGCAGAGATTGGGTCTCCAGAACTGCACACAGTACTCCAGATGGGGTCTCACCAGCTGTCTGTACAGAGGGATAATAACTTCCTGTTTTCTACTGGTGATGCCTCTCCCTATGCATCCCAGTATCCCCCCAGCCCTCCTTGCTGCCCTCTCACATTGCTTGCCCACCTTTAGGTCATCTGATATGACTACCCCCAGGTCCCTTTCCATTTTTGTTGTTGTTAGTATCTCAACCCCCATTGTGTACTCTTCCCCTGAGTTTTTGTTTCCCAGGTGCATTACCTTGCACTTCTTAGCATTGAATCTAAGCTGCCATACATTTGACCATTCCTCTAACCTTGCCAAGTCCCTTCTCATCCTTTCCACCCCACCCTGTGCATCAACTCTGTTGCAGATCTTAGTGTCATCTGCAAAGAGACATACTTCTCCTTCCAGTCCTTCCGCAGTGTCACTTATAAAGACATTGAAGAGGACCGGTCCTAATACTGAACCCTGCGGTACCCCACTAGTAACCCTCCTTTCTTCTGAGTGGACTCCATTTACTATTACTCTCTGTGTCCTATTCTCCAGCCATTCTTTACCCAGGCTGTCATCTTGGGACCCACTCCCAGGCTGGCTAACTTGTATATTAATCTTTTGTGTGGGACTGTGTCAAATGCCTTGCTAAAGTCTAGGTAGGCCATGTCCACAGCCCCTCCCTGATCTACTACTTTGGTCACCCAGTCAAGAAATCTATCAGATTTGTCTGGCATGACCTTCCGCTGTGAATCCATGCTGCCTAGGTCCTGTGCCCTCTGGCCTCTAGATACTCGACAATTCTTTCCTTCAGAAGTGATTCCATCATTTTCCCTATCACTGAGGTTAAACTAACAGGTCTGTAGTTTCCTGCTTCTGCCTTGCTCCCACTTTTGTGAAGGGGAATCACATCTGCCCTCCTCCAGTCCTCGGGTACTACCCCATAATCCCATGATTTGTTAAAAAGGGTAGTCAGTGGTGTCACTAGTTCTACCCTTAGCTCTTTTAGAATTCTGGGATGAATCCCATCAGGCCCCATTGCTTTGTCCGCCTTCAGTTTTAAGAGTTCTTTCAGAACCCTTTCTTCTGTAAATGGGCTGGTATCAACTTCTGTATCAAGTGTTACTACTGTTTGTTTTATGTACCTCCTCCTCTTCATTTTGTAAATATTGAGCAAAATATTTGTTTAGTATCTCTGCCTTTTCACAGTCTCCTCTGCCCACCCTCCTCCCTCCCCTTTATTAAGCCTCACTATCCCTCCTTGGTCTTCCTTCGCTCCCTGATGTACCTATAAAGGTTTTATCCCCTTCTTAACTGGGTTGGCTATCTTTTCCTCGGTTTGGGTCTTTGCTGTTCTGACTCCTTCCAGCCTCCTTTGCTTTAACTGATACAGTTCTCTGTCCTGCTCCTTCTGCGATTCCTTGTACTTCCTGAATGCTTTCATATCCCCCACTTTTCCTACAGTGTGTACATACTGAAATCCTTTAGCCTCTCCTCATAGGGTTTTTGATGCAGACCCTGCACCATTTTACTTGCCCTCCTCTGGACCACCTTTATTCTGTCTGTGTCCTTTCGGAGATGTGGTCTCCAGAATTGAACACAGTACTCTAGGTGAGGTCTCACCAACGTTTTATACAGCAGTATAACTACCTCTCCCTTTCTGCTGGTGATACCCTTTCCTGTGCACACTAGCATCCCACTAGCTCTCCCCACTGCCTTGTCACACTGTTTGGCCATCTCTAGGTTGTCAGAAATTATTATCCCCGGGTCTCTTTCCTGCTTGGAGGTAATCAGTGCCACTCCCCCATCTTGTATTGCACCTCTGGGTTTCTGGGCCCAAAGTGCACGATTTTGCACTTCTTTGGATTGAATCTCAATTACCACACTTTTGACCACCCTCAAGCTTTCTTAGATCTTTGTTCATTTTCCACCCCTCCTGGGTGTCTGCCCTATTAACAGATCTTTGTGTCATCTGAAAAGGCATACCATCCCTTCTAGCCCTCTGCCATGTTGCTAATAGAGACATTAAAGAGGACCCGGTCCCAATGCCTGATCCTTGTGGCACCCTGCTGGTCACCTCCCTTTCTCGGAGTGAACTCCATTTACCACCACTCTCTGTCTCCTATCCCCAAACCAATTTCTTACCCATTTTACCATGTTTGGACCCACTCCCAGGCTGCCCAACTTGTTTACGTGTCTCGTATGTGGAACTGTGTCAAAGGCCTTACTCAAATCTAGGTAGGCCACATCCACCACTCCACCCTGGTCTTTAATTCCCTGGTCATCCAGTCAAAGACATCTATCAGATCTGTTTGACATGATCTCCTTGTTGTGAATCCATGTTACCTCGGATCCTATAAGCCCCTGGTTTCAAGATATTCCACAACCCTTTCCTTTAGTAGTGATTCCATTAATTTCCCCACCACCAAAGTCAGGCTCACTGGCCTGTAATTTCCAGTCTCTTCCCTGCTGCCACTTTTCTGAAGTGATACTACATCTGCCCTCTTCCCTCTTCCAGTCCTCTGGAACCACTCCCATCTCCAGTGAGTGGTTGAACAGGAAAGTCAGAGGTGCAGCCAGCACCTCCCTGAGCTCCTTCAGTATCCTGGGATGTATCCCGTCTGACCCCATTGCCTCGTCCACTTTCAGATTTGCAAGTTCCTTCAGGACTCTTTCCACTGTAAATGGACTAGTGTCCACCTTCCATCCTTTGATGCTCCTGTCCCTTACCTGTGCTTTACAATTTCATTTTGTATAGCTCATTTCATACAAACTGTATAGCAAAGCGCTTTACAATTTGGTTTTGTGTAGCACATTTGTACAGACATACTAAGATTTCTAGTTGCAGGTATTTGTCTGCCAGCCGGGGATGGAAAACATTTGTTTCTCCTCCCAAATGAATAGTGTAACAGTGTAATACTTTAGGGGCAGTTGTGGTGGTTTTCTCTGAATTCTTGCCCCATCGTTTTGACCACCATGTCTTGCAGTACTCAAAGAAGGTGGACGACCGCTTCGGGGGTTATGTGGCCTGCAGCCTGCTGGTGTTCTGCTTCATTTGCTTCATTCAGATTGTGATATTCCCACAGTGAGTATCTCCACTCTCCGTGCTACTCATCCGCAGCCCCTAACAACCTGCCTCTCTTCTGTGGTCCCTCTCCTTTGCACCTCTTGGGTGGGGCTCACAGTTTTGTGTACTGAGCTATTGGTGCCAGTTTTCCCAGCCCCCACAGTGATGGGATTGTTTGACCTACCCCTCCTGTGTCTGGGGGGGGGCAGCTGCCTTTACAGCTGGTGCCTTTCCTTGGTCAGCTGGCAGAAATGACCAGATGGCAGGTAGCCCATTCATTACCTCAGTCCTCAAATGCCGAGCAGCTGAATGGCGTGGTGTGTCTGGTGCTAAGCTGGCCTCACATGGGATTCTGTGGATGGGAAACAAACTCCCGTCAGTCTCTCAGGTGGCAGCATGGTACGCTGTCCCCCAGCACAAGGCCAGACAGTTTATTTTGTTTTGGTTTTTTTGTCTGGGGAAGGAGGGTATGAAAACTATTGTGCTATTTCAACTCTGAGTTGCTATTAGGAGTGTTCAGGGTGTGATGAGGGTGTATTGAAGGAACATCTCATGACAACCTGTCCATCCATCCATTTCTTCACTTCCTTACGGGTGAATTTGATTCATACACATTTTGTCCTGAATGTTGATGTATTAAGTGGATATTCAGTGTTTAGGTGATGGGGAGGGGCAGGAATCTGACCACTGGTGTGGATGACAAAATGAAATCAAGTGTCTGTAAACTGGTTTTTGGTCTGTAACCTCCAAAACCTCGTCAGTGTCCTTAGTCCATTGTCTGTTTGGTGCTCCTTCCACTTCTTGCCAGACAGCTGACGGACTTGTCCTTTTCCACAGCACGCTGATGTTGGCTGTCTACATTAGTATATTTGTGATCCTGGCAACCCTCCTGTTCGTCTGCTCCATCTACTCCTGCGTGAAGGTAAGGGGAAGCACACACAACCTCGGGGTGCTGCAGTGAAGTGAAATGGCAGGGAGTTCCATGGAAAAGCCTAAATATTCCTTAACAGAACTGTCTATGTGCCTCTAAAAAAAAGGAAAGCTGCTTTTTGGAACCTACTACCACAGCTTCAGTTACTGATCCCCACCCTCGATGTCTTCCATTTGATCAGTCTACACTGGGATTCTTCCTTTTCCCTGGTAGCTAGGTAACCATCAGAATCCAGCTCTGTTTCAGTCTGTTTCAACAACTCATTCTCCCTTGCTCTGTTTTTAATTATTAAACTAAAGGACAAGGATTTGCAGTCTTCTGTATGTAGACTGGTGGGGGTGGGGAGGCCTCGGCTAAACCACAGAACTGAATGAGAACTCCTCATTTACTCTTCTGAAGGGAGCTGGCAACAAGAAAGACAGAAGAGAATAGTTGTATTTATTTACAGACTGCATCCTATAATTTAGTACTGTTGTGCGTGCGCGCGTGCACACGCACACACACACACACTGTCTCTCTCAAATGAGACAGCAACAGTGAAGAATTATGGGAATGCGCAGGGTTTAGTAGAAATACGATTAGTAGAACCACCAGGACACATAGGCTCCAGCTTAAGGGTGAGACATATTGAATCAACAAGAGAGGGGGGATGCTTAAACCAGAGAGTGATGTCGACTTAGAATGCCCTTCCCGAGTCGGTAGTGGTTAGTACCACTATGGAAGTTTTTAAAAGATCCTTGGATGATTTTACGGGTGCTACATGATCTAGACAATACCACTAATGTGTGGCAAGTCACTGTAGGCTATTGCTGAGTGGTTCAGTCATCTTCTATGAAATCTATGAAATGTGTATACACGTGCACGCACACACACACGCATGCATACATTTACACAGTCACACTAAGAAATATAAAAACACATTTGCTTAAATGTAGCAATTGTTGGTTGAACGGTTTCAAAGTTCTGGAAGGTTGCAAATGTGTATAAAATGTTGTTTTAAGACCTTTGATCTAACTTTCAGCTGGAGCTCTTGTAGCAGGTAATACCAGTAGGACTAATGCCGCCAGGCGATAGAACCCCACAGAAAAAACTTGTAGCTAGCAGTCTATAGCGGGGGACCGCCCCCGACGTCCGCTCTGCCCGATGTCGGACATGGTATAAAGAGGGCGGTCCCTTGGCGCCATCTCAGTTCTTCTGTCGACCCGTGTAGTTTGGCTCCGTGGATGCCTGCTTTGCAGTCGATTGCTCTGAAGAAAAGTTCATTGAAAATATTGTTTTTTCTCCCAGAAAATCTCCAATTACCATTTATGTCATCACCTTTTCTTCCGCAACAAAAATCTAAGTGCACATGCAGGAAGCAGATCCCGGCGAAGGACGTCCACGCGGCCCGCCTCATTTGCCTATGCCCCGACCATTGGCCCAACACCTGCCCACACTGCCAAAAGTTTAACCAGAAGACCAGGATGAGAAGAGCCAACACACTGAAAGCACACCTTTTGGAGCAAAAAAGTGGCGACTATGCAGCACGGTTCTGGGGCCAGCTCATCTTCTCCTGCTAGTGACTCCCCACCCAGAGGAAATCATTGGGAGGGAGCACCATCACAGGACAAGGAGAGGGCCAGGTCAGAGTTGCGCCCTAAGTCGCCTTCCAAACAGGCCTCTTCTTCCTCAACCTCCGACCAGAGGTCCAGCTCAGTCCCGGCCCATGCGACCGAGCCTTCCCACAAGGATAAGTCTGCTCCCACCTCTTCTCAGGTCAAGCAACGGGAGTCAGCCCCCTCTGGGATTTCTTCATCTTCTCTGGCCCACCGACCCCACAAATCCTCCTCAAGGTCGACCCAGAGTGGCCAGTCCAAGGATAGGCATAAGGACAGACTGAGTCCACGGAGAACGCAGGGATCTAACGGTAAGGAGCCGGAGGCCGCCCAACATCGGACGCCCTCCTCCTCCACTGGCTAAGATCCGCCCTCCACGGACAGCAGACCCAGCCATTCACCCTCCCTGGTATCCCGCACCCCGACGCCTGATAAGGGGCAGTCACCGGCGGAGGGTCTAACATCCATACCTCCCCGGGAGGTAGGATGCCCAATAAGCCCACACCTGCTCCAGACATCAGCTCTCCAGGCGAAGGAGATCACGGTCGCCTGGATACGGATGTCTGACAGAATCCGATGCCGGTCCCTGAGGACATCCAGATGTCAGGCCCCACGCACCCAACGCCCAGCTCAGTGGTCGTCCCGGTGGCTGACATAGTCACTCTTTACAGTGTGGTGGAATACAGTCAAAGAGGACCTACTTTATAGACCCCCCCCAGACCCCACCCCACCTCCTCCACCTATGGGACCTCCCTCCACTCCACCAGTTCCAGGTGGGGATGAGGGCACCCATCCGGATCCAAAGGGAAAAAGGAAAAGGAAGCAGTCTCCTGTTCCTCCTTCTAGTGGCCGTACATCTTCTGCGGACAAGGGAGATGCAGATCCTTCTTCTCTTGACTCCTCTGGGAATGAATTCTTTCCTCCTTTACCAGGCCCAAAGAACTCTCCAAGGTCCCCCCCCCCCGGAAATAAATCCCTCATTTGTAGACATCATGAGGCACATCCAAGCCATCTACGAATGGGACACGGAAGACCTGGACCCAGAACTTAGACATTTGGCAAAATTTGGGGGGGGGGGGACAGGGAACCAAAACCGTTGGTCATACCACCACTTGTTGAGCCTTTCCAGGACATTACTTGCCTGTCTTGGCGTACTCCTGCCTCTATTCTGGCAGTTCCTAAAAAGGCCGTCAGACTCTAGAAGCCTCCTAGAGCAGATCCTTTTCTGGCAAAGCAACCGAAAGCCAACTCACTGGTGCTCACTGCCGATCATGGCCATGGCACCAAACCAAAACATTTGAGTTCCCAGCCTCCCAAAAATAGATAGCTGGGGTCAGAAAGTATTCTGTTCTGCCACAGGGGCGTATGGTCTCTTAACTTCATGGCCCATATGGTCACCTATCAGCAGTCTCTGTGGCAAAGACCATGGAACTGGTTAAGTCCATGCCTGAATCTGAAGCAAGAGAAAGTGCTTGCCTGCACCCAGTCAGGCCTGGATGTGAGACAAGCATGTCTTCGCTGCTCTTATGATGCAGTGGATATGGCCTCTAGAGCTGTGGCCTCAGGGGTATGCTTACATAGGCATTCATGGCTGAGACTCTCCAGTTTCCAACTTGACCTACAGGACTCATTTTGGACTCCCCTTTTCAGGGACCGGTGCTGTTTGGGCCAGAGGTGGAATCTCCGGTCAAAGAACTTCGAGACAGGGAAGGTGGTAGCCGAGATGCACCGCATGTACAAGTCCCAGCCTTAGGAATCCCGTCGCTGCCCCTTTTGCAAAGGACAGGGACAGGGTGGCAAGACCCTTCCCCCAAGGAAAGGGTTTCAGAGGTGGGGTCACCCTAACCCCCAAGGCCCTAGGCAGCCCAAAGCTCCCAGGGCTCAGGCCCCCGCTCTCCCACTGCCTGACTTGCTGCCTCCGGAGTGCAGAGGCAGAAGGTGGGCGGAGACTTGCCCTTTACCCATTTGCCTGGTCCAGCATTACCACAGACCAGTGGGTGCTGGATACCATTCAGAAAGGGGTATTCGATAGAGTTTTCTCTGTCCCACCAGATAGTCCCCCCACCTATCAATTGTTAGCCGCCCACGCTGTACTCTTGCAGCAGAAATCCAGCAGCTCCTGGAGAAAAAGGCCATCCAGCCTGTTCCTCTGGTGCAGAGGGCAAAGGTTACTACTACCACTTCTTCCTGGTTCGAAGAAAACAGGAGACCTTCTCCTATTCTGGATTTAAGCCAACTCAGTCTCTCGGTCAAATACCAGAGATTTTGGATGGTTACTTTTGCGAGTCTGTTGCCCTTGCTCCGTCAAGGGGACTGGTTATGCTCCCTCGATATGCAAGATGCTTACATGCATATCAAAGTTCTGAAACATCACAGCAGGTTACTTCGGTTCCAGTTTCAGGACCAGCAATACCAGTTCAGAGTTCTGCCCTTCGGCCTTTCTTCCGCCCCCAGAGTCTTCACCAAATGCCTGGCTGTGGTAGCAGCGACCCTCGATGGAGAGGCCTCTTTGTTTACCCCTACCTAGGCGACTGGCTTCTCCCGGCTCCGATGGAACAGAATCTCCAAGTCTCCCTCAGAGAGACAGAAGACCTCTTCTGCTCCCTGGGGATTACGGTGAACTGGCCAAAGTCGCAGCCCTGGCCGTCTCAGAGGTTGCAGTTCATAGGGGCAATCCTGGACACCGAGCAGGGAAAAGCCTTCCTGCCCTTGGACAGGGCGACACGTCTGCGGGCTCTGGCATGCAGAGTTCAGGCAGCCTCCGCCGTACCTGCGCTGGTCATTCTACTGCTGCTGGGCCACATGGCGGCCACCATAGCCACAGTCCCACTCACCAGGTTGCACATGAGTCCTCCAATGGCACCTTAGGGTACAATGGGATCAGGCAGTGGACGACCTCGATCTTCCGATCAAGGTCTTTCGAGTGGTCCAGCACGCCCTCGATTGGTGGCTCTGCCAATCTGGAGGGAGGAGTCTCTTTGCAGAGACCAACCCCATCCCTCATCCTGACCACGGATGCGTCATTGACAAGTTGGTGGGATCACAGGACTCGAGGGTCCTGGTCTCCCACAGAGCGCTCTCTACATATCAGTGTCATGGAAATGAGAGCCGTTCTGAACGTGCTCCAGGCTTTTCTAGACCAGCTGTCCCTGGGTCCCCTTCTGGTGCAGACAGACAACACACCAGTGGTCTTCTACATCAACAAACAAGGAGGTACCCACTCCACCCCCCTTTTTAGGGAGGCCATGAGAGTGTGGGACTGGGCAGTATAACACCTCTTAGACCTCACGGCGGTTCATCTACCCGGGATCCAGAACGTTTTCGCCAACAGTCTGTTGCTCTCTGTCTCCAAGCCACGAGTGGGAACTACTTCAGAAAGTCGCAGATGACCTCTTCAGTCGCTGGGGCCTCCCAGAGTTGGACCTCTTTGCGTCCCCATACAACGTCAAATGGCAAAATTTCTGCTTGCTCATTCCAGGGCCTGGTGTTTTTTGGCGAGATGCATTGTCCTCTCTTGGACAGGGAGGTTTCTGTATGCCTTCCCGCTCATCCAGAGAGTACGGCTCAAACTTCAGTTGGAAGGAGCCAGGATGATCCTCGTTGCTCCTTTATGGCCCCCTAAATTTGGTATCCGCTGCTCCAGCAACTGTCATTGGAACCTCCAGTTCAGTTACGCCTCTCCACCCACTTACTCTCACAGAAGCAGGGGACACTCGTCCATCCTGCTCTTCACTCTCTTCACCTGCATGCCTGGCACCTGCAGTCTTAGTAGAGGAGAGATTAGGAGTGTCAAGCAGGGTAGCAGAAGTTCTGGTTGTAGCAAGGAAACCTTCCACTAGAGTTACATACACAATGAAATGGAAGCGTTTCTGCCTCTGGGCAACAGCTCGTGCCCTGGATCCCCTGGATTGTCCGGTCAGACGTGCTAGAATACCTCAGTCACCTCCTGGACTTGAGGCTAAGCTACTCTTCCATCAAGGCGCACATGTGTGCGGTTTCCGCATATCATGTCCCTCTAGGTGAGAGAATGCTGGCACAACTGAATGTCTGCAAAACATTTCTCAGAGGGGTTTTGCACATTAGGCCTCCCAGGAGAGACCCTGTTCCTCTGTGGGATTTACTTCGCCGTTCTTGAGAAGCTCACACCCCTCCTTTGAGCAAGCTGCGTCTTAGTGTAGCTGCTTCCTTTCTTGGAAAGCTCTTCTGTTAGTTGCCATTACTTCCGCTAGAAGAGTGTCTGAGCTCCAGGCCTTGATGTGCAAAGAGCCTTATATAGTTTTCCACAGGGATAGAGTGACCTTGCGTACAAACCCTAAGTTCCTACCGAAGGTGGTGTCAGAACTGACCCAGAACCAGGACATCAGCCTTCTGGTTTTTTACCCTGAATTTTCTAACCAAGGTGAAACCCTGTTGCACATCTTGGATGTTGATAGGATCCTGAGATATTATCTCCACAGGACTTAGCCTTTCAGGAAGATGGACCAGTTGTTCGTCTCCTTTGCAAAAAGGATGACAGGGGCTCCTGTCTCCTAGACGGTAACTACACTGTATTTCTTTCTATTATCAGAACCATAACAGACCCCTTTCTGGATCCATTAGGGGTCACTCCACGAGGGCTGTGGCTACCTCTTTTGCCTCTTTAAAAAATGTCTCATCAGCAGACATCTGTACTGCAGCGACATGGAGCACGGTCCACACCTTCATCAGGCATTACAGCCTAGACATTGCTTCTAGGAGGAGGGCTGGCTTTGGACTAGCCATCCTGCAAGGCTTGCTCTCTTGAGGTTATTCAGTCTCGTTGACTTCATATAGTTCTCTCCACCTCCCAAATTGACCTGGGCCTATTCTGGGGTACTGCTTGGGACTCGGTCTAAATGGAATCACCTGCTGCAAGAGCTCCACCTCGAAGTTAGATTGTACAGTTACTTAAGAACTTACTGTAACAGTAGATCTTCAAGAGGAGCTCTTGCAGCAGGTGGCTTTCCCACCCTCCATCCCCCAGGAATCGGTACCATTACATTCTTGTAAGGTTGGGGAGTTTGTCCGGTGCTCTGGTAATTTTTCAGCCGGTCTCCGGAGGGAGAACTGAGATGGTGCCAGGGACTGCCCCCTTTATACCACGTCGGGCGGAGCCGACGGCTGCAAGTTTTCCGTGGGGTCCTATTGCCTGGCGGCATTAGTCCTATTGGTATTACCTGCTGCAAGAGCTCCTCTCGAAGATCTACTGTTACGGTAAGTTCTTGCATAACTGTACTTTCTTGCTCACTGATGGTACAGAAATGGCTTAGAGCTGAAACTTAAGATATTCAGGTCAATTAGGGTTTGGCCTAAGGGTGTTACTTTGCTATTTGGTTTAGCTAAGAAATGCATAGATTTTAAATTATTGACAAAAAAAGATTATGACTTTGCGTTTGCTCAGTTTAATTTTGTGCAAATGTTTCATAAAGTGTCTTTCTTGGGAATTTGGCCGTGTGCATGACTCATAGCGGTCATGCAAATTGCAGAATTCAGTTGCCCCCAGAACACATTTTGGGTGAGGGGATTTACGATTGATCACTTATGTGATCATGGAAGGGTGCTAACTAAGACATGACCCAAATCTGGGTCATGAATGTCATAATTTGGACAAGTTATGGCTATTTCAAATAAAAATCAAAAGTCCACACGCATGCACAGAATGCAGTTTCTCAAACTTAGATTTTTTTTTTTTACAACTTGGAAAAAACTACATCAGAGAAATTGCATTCTGCGCATGTGCTTAGACTTACTTTTTTCCACAAAAATGTCTAAATAGTGGTAACTTGCTCAAATTAAGACATATTGCCCAGTCTTAGGTCATGTCTTCTTAGGTCCACCAACAACCACCTAAATGGTCAGTTAAAACTCCCCCAATGCATTTTTTGCTGGTGTGCCGACCGTTAGAGATGTCTGACGTCAGGAAAACTTCACTTAGTTTTTGCCATACTTAATAACTAATCAAGTGTTTTGCAGTTTTTAAAAAAACTGTTTTTAACAAATCCCACTCCATTTACGTGTATGCACCCCGACCCCCACTACCCCAGACTTGTGACATGATTTTCCCTACACCCCTCCTCCCATCTGCAAAAAAAAATCCTCCTGACGAAGTTCACCACCACCACAGTAAAATTTGATATACCCTCCCCCCAACCGCATGCCAAAACAACTCCCTCCTGCCTGCACCCCAGCCAACCCAACTCCAATCCTTAATAGTATTCCCCACCCAACTCCTCTCTGAACTCCCCCACCCCAAAAATCACATTCTTCCTATACCTGTAACAAAGAGAACTGCCCTCCACTGTAGAGTCGGCTGCTCGTTCAAGTGGCTAATATCAGAATGCTGAACTAATGACAGTTTTGCTCCTATAGTAAACCTGATTGGCTTTCTCGAACTAGGGAAGTTTTATTTTTACGCCTAGATGATTTTGTGGGTTTGTAAAGGTGGCAGCCATGTTTTTCCTTCCATATACATTTCATCTCCCGACCGGGGCAGGCAGGGCTCCCTTCAGCCCTGTCCCCACCAACCCCCACCATCTCTTACCTCCCCAGGCTTACCTGTCAGTTCAGGTAATACCCAAGGATTGCCTCCCATGGGACAATCAGGAAGGGGGAGGGCTGTTTGCCCCTTCCCCCCACCCGAGACACATATCCAACGTCCTGGGTGAAGTGGGTGGAGATTGGTGTGCAGAGCATCATGTACACCTGCCTCCATCTACCATGTTCCACCAGTTTTCCTGTACCCCATGCTGGGGCAGGAGTACACCATTGCTACAGCAACAATTTTACCGCGACCGACACTACAGCGACAGCAGTGCCAGGTCGCTGTAGTGTCGGCGTGGGACCCCTGCACTGCTTTCTGGGGGTCTTGAACCCCCTCCCTGAATCAACTCCGACTTGGAGTTGATTAGTTACAGGGGGTGCAGGGGGCAAAGCCCTGGAAGAAAACACAGTCCGGGAGTGAGCCTTTATAGCGACCGCAAATGCGGCTCGGCATAAAGGTAGTGCTGTAATGTCAGTCAACAACTGATTTGTCGACTGACTGTCATGGATCCATGGAGCGGCATGCTGGTGTGTACATGTGGAAGGTTGCGCACGCTGCAGAACCTGCTGCTTCACCCTGTGTTGCTGCATGTCGGACCCACACTATCACCAGGCCTCCACCATGAACATTCCCCCCCA
This sequence comes from Neoceratodus forsteri, assembly GCA_016271365.2. Taxonomy (NCBI): domain Eukaryota; kingdom Metazoa; phylum Chordata; order Ceratodontiformes; family Ceratodontidae; genus Neoceratodus; species Neoceratodus forsteri. The sequence continues at coordinate 6,544,917 of JADMNL010000036.1, forward strand.
GAAGAGGAGAACAGTTCTGCAGATGCTCAGTCCTCTCTCCCCTCCGGCCGCCCCCTCCCCCAAGCAACCTGAAATTGCTCTCAGTCCTGGGTTGCTGGCGTGGTGTGTGGTAGCACTACCAATATGCCATTACGCCAACAGCCATATTTTAATAGCAGTCAGGAATTGTTGAAAAAGGCACTGATATTGTTACTTTGCGGAGTCCACATTCCCAGCACTTTTTTTTACTCACATTATGCTGTCCCATGCACAGGCGTTGATCAATCAGGATGAAGTATTTCCTTGTCCATTTTATAAATGAAAAATACCTTTGTTATATGATGCTGCCATCAATTACTTTATCTATCTATATATATATATATATATAAAATCGCAAATGTGAATTAGTGGTCACAAAATGGCTATAAGCCAGCACAGCAGTAGCGCTTCGCTTGTGTGATAGCGACCTAGGTTGAAACCAACAGAGCCACGGGGAGTCGCGATGCCAGCTGAGGAGGAGGCTGAGCGTCCCAGTGCACCACCTCTCGCCTCCAGGGAGGGATGGGAGGTAGAGGCTCAGCGTAGCAACTGGCCCCAGCGGAGGCCTGGGTACAACAAGCACCCAGCCAGTGTAAGAGGGAGGGATCGACGGTTGGAGAGCCGGTTACGTCTTGGCGTTAGAGCGCATGTCGCGTCCACACAGAAAAATTACTCTCCAGGCACCAGGAAGACTGAGCGCTGCGCAGACATCACAGCCACAACCTACCTGTCCTGGCTGGCCCTGACGAAGACAAGATAGTTCGAGTGTACAGGTCCCACCTCATCTCTGCCTTGGGGGAACCATGGCTCCATGGGGGACCGGAGGGCTCAGGTAGGTGCCAGTGAAGCAGGGGCAGACACTATAAGCAACTCCGATGATGAGGTGCTTGGAGGGCTGGTGGGGAGGAAAAAGTATGATTAAAAAAAAATATATATTATACATTATGAAATTTTGGGATAATTTTGACAGTCTTGTGCAAATACTGTATGTTGAGCACAGCAATAGAGTGTCAGTGTTAACCTCTTTCTCTCCAGACAGTGTCTCAGGCCTTTTGCTCTTTGCATTCTAGATTTTTCCAGCCGCCTTGCAGAGTATCTCACGGAAGATTGTTCAGTCACGCACTAACAGCACACTGGCTGGGGTCTTCGCCATTGTCCTGGTCTTCATCTCTGCGTTTGTAAACATGGTAAGTGCCTCCAGGGCTCCCAACACCTGTTTTTCCCCTTCATGTCAAACAAAGGCAGGTAACAGGTAAGGCATGCCTGCAGCTCAGCAACACAACCCCTTGAGCCTGGGTTTGTACCAGAATCCTCTTCATGTTCACAGTAACTGTGTTTGGTTAATCAGTTTGTAATCTGTGTGCCAAGAATGATGATTGGTAGGGAAGCTGGTTGTGAGGAGGGGGACTGAAGCAGGAAGGAATTTGTGTATCGCCAGTGATATTATCAAACAGGATTCTACATTTAGGTGTCTTGCATTGGGTGCAGGGTATGCTTTTTGCATTTAGAACCGAGCCCTGTTCCTGTTTCTCACAGTACTGAGAAGTGCTGTGTTATCTGCTCCGAGCCTCTTGCCTATTTGTTTTACACGCTCAGGGCCTCCAGGTGACAGGGCTGTAACACGAACTACATCAGACAGCTGATTGCTTTGAAACAGTAATCATGAAAGGGCTTTGGGCAAATTTAATTACATCAATCAGTGCAGTTCCAGTTGTAACGTAAGTGCAGTTATAGGAAAATGTGAAGGAAATGGGAAACAAGTGTGTGTTGCCGTGGGAACCCAGGACTATTTATTTATATGTTTTAAGATAATTGATTATGAAATTGTGGCTCTTAGCTACTCCTGGTGGGTTGTTCTTTAATGCCCCTTATGCTTCCATTTCAGATCCCATTGCTCTGATGTTTGGGGTTACATTGTTTAAAAGAAAGGCAGTATAGTGTAGCAGTTAAGAGAACTGAACTCTGAATTTGAGGATCCCAGGTTTGAATCCCACCACAGTCACTGACTCGAAGTGTGACCTTCAGCAAGTCACTTGACCTTCCTCTGTTTCATTCCTTTCAGCTGTAACCTGGGTTGATGTCAGAATGCCAGTGAAAATGAGACATTGTGTCTGTAAATAAGAAAGTGACATTAGGCAGTAAGTAGTTCTGTGGTGTTCCGATGAAAGTCGTTTTTCCCACAGTCTGGTATTCTAATTCAGTCCTTTCTTTGTTACTTTGTTCCTGCTGTTGTTGAAGTCAAAAGCCCCCAGCTCACCCAGCCTGAGTCTGACATTGGGGAGAGAGATATTGCAGCACTAATTCTCCTCTTCCGTTCCCTGCCCTATAGGGTTAACTTTTCTCCTCCTGTTCTGTTGGGCAGACGTCCCTACCACTGTCATAGAGGCAGTATTGTACATGGGCACCATGCCCAGTCGTCATCATGGCAAAGCTTGGACCTAGGACATTGGCAGACATTTTCCCACAAATCTGTGCCAGACATGTTCTGTAAAGCCTGAAAAAAATGGCAAAGCTTTGAGTCAAAAGACTCACTGGGGTGGGGGGCCCAGTAGGGCTACTAATGGTCTTCAGGGGTGAGGACCTGCATCACTGAGATTCCTCCTATAATGGCAAAGTAAATCCTTGAGTAGGACTGTGCCGCTGCATTCCATAGAGGAGATGCACTTCACTTAGAAATGTCCAGCAGCCATTTTAAACAAATTGCTGGAACCGTGTTGGGATTTTATTTTTCTGATTGGATTTCTCTTCTAGTTTGCCTGCAGTCCAGAAGCCGTGCAGAACTGTGTGGCTAGAGCGCTGAATATAACCCCTGAAAATGTAACTCACTGCCTTATCCATAACCTCAACTTGTCTTTGGATGAAGAGTTTCTGCTCTGCGAAGGCAGCAGTCCATCTTGCAACTTTCCTGAGGTATGGAATGCTCTGTGTATGTCACTGTATGTTCCTTTATGCACATGCAGGGTGGCAAGCTGTTTGTCAATATAAATAAAATAAGTAAATAAATGTGTGTTATGTGTGAGTGTGCACGTGGGTGTGTGTGTGTGTGTGTATGTATGTGTGTGTGCATGTCACTCCTGATGTAGGGAATGCTGTGTGTGTGTGTCTACATATTTCTTCATGCATATGCAGGGTTGCAAGCTGTTTGTCAGTGTGTGTGTGTACAAGTGGATATGTGTATGTGTGTTGTGTTGTTGTACTGTGCAAGTGGCTGCTGTTCTGTGTTGTTTCACGTTCTGGCTGGGCTAGTCATTTACTGCTGGGTATTACATGCTCACCTACTGGGGCCAACACACTCCAAAACTGTGACATCACCGTGGAACATAGCTCCTCCCATTTTGTGACAGTTTACCTTCAATCTTCAGTCCTGTGTTGGTTTTATGGGTGGCAGCACAACTAGATTTCTTCTGCCTCCAGATGTATAGGGACATCCATCCATCCATCACAGAACTTGTGATCTTCCTTGTCAATCATCACCATTTGTACTACTTGAGTGTAAGCAGGATCTGTGCTGCACTTCAGGAGCTTTTTTGGAGGAGGAGTCTGCTGCCCACGAAGTGTGACCACTGCTGCGATGCTGCGTGAGGGGCAGCCACAGCACCGCAGACGACCTCCATCCCAGTTCTGTTTCTCCTGCCGTCGAGGCTGCACCTGCTACGAGCTGCTCTTCATTTTATCTGCATCATCGTTCAACATTGGAGTTTTCAACACCGCTTATTTCTCCTTCGTCCCTGTTCTTCATCCTGAGCCGTTGAAAGTCGGTATGTCTGTTCCTTGTCTTTCTACTGGCGCCAGGATCTTATATTGTGTTTCCAATTATTTTCGCATCATGTCCGGTTCAGGAGCTCAGCGCAAATTGAAAGCGGGCCAGCCTCCCCATGCACGGGTGCTCCTGTGGCTGGCATTTTTTCTGTTTCGGACTGGCATGATGTTTGTCTATGGAGCCTGGGACCTAACCATGACATGGATAGATCGATGCCTGTTTCTCCATGGACCATCATGTTCTAAATCACGCATTCAAAGTCGGCAGGACCCTGCCGACTCTTGAAGTCGACGTCACTCTCTGGCATCCCAGGCCAGATCTTTGAGACCCTTCCTCCGGTCCCTTCCGGGCCTATCACGGTCCGGTGGGAGGATGCCTCCTCATCTTCTAGCCTTGCCGAGGAGGAGGCCTCTTTCACGGTGTCAGAGGAGTGGTGTGACTCCTCCCGGGGTTGCGTCATCGACACCGCCTCTGCAGTCACCTCTTCCGAGGTGCAGGCTCCCCAGGTGTCGCGGCCCACGGTTACTGGGTCCAGCACTGGTGGACCCTCGACGCCACCTCGTGGTGCCATTTTGGATCCTGGTGCCATTCGTGGTGATGGAGATGGCACCGTGTGAGGCACCAGTTTGGGCCTTGGTGCCATTTGCAGCACCAGTGCCTTGCGTGACTCCACTGGTGGTGCCATTTTGGATTCTGGCGCCATGTGCGGCACCGGGACTCGACTGGGGCTGTGGGTGGGTTGGCGCTGGATTCCGGGGCTGTGGGTGGCACGGTGGGCTAGTCCGGGGCCGCCAGCAGTGCTGCATCCTGGGATGGTGCTGTTCGCAGTGCCGTCTCTCAAGAAACTCCGGGGTGGCCAGTATTGAGGTCCTTCTGGTCGACTCCTCTTCAGAGAGGCCGAGGTCAGATTGGATTCAGACTGGCTGCCCGGGTCTCTGCGGAATTGGAAGTGTCTCTGGGGTGTGGTGTCAGGCAGCCCAGCACCCCCATTCCTGAGTCTGCGAGGAGGAGTCTGCTTCCGAGGATCTCTGGAGGCCAGGGGTCTCTTGGGGGTGATAGCTTGGAGACTGAAGGTGGTTTTCTGCTCTGGAGGGGCTGCGACAGCTGGCAGTGTTGGTGCTGCTGCGCCCGACCGGGGGGAAGGACTGGAAACTCTTGCTTCTGTGGCCTCCTTCGGGGAGCCTATGGATCAGGGGACTACCTCGCTGGGGTCGAGGAGAAGGGCATCCTCGGAGTCTGAGGTGTTGGGGTGAGGGGCGGCAGCGTCCACTGCCACCCTACCGGGCACAAGGAGGAGCTGCAGCACTGAGCCTAGTCTTTCCTCCTCGGATTCCAGGGTGCCCTCTGGTGGCAGCACTGAGGGTTGCCCTTCTGGACACATGCAACTCAAAGCACGTCACAGGGGAGATTCCCCATCTGGGCTCTTCCAGAGTTCGCATCTTCAGATTTCCTCTCTGCAACTGGGTATGATCTCAGGGATACCTCCAGTTTGGGCTCCATTCCCTGGATTCCAGAGCCCTGGCAGAGGTCAGGCACTTCCCTGCAGGTGTCCATCTCCCGTCCCTCTGCAGCCACCCCCCCAGGCCACGTGGGTCCTACAGGGCCTTTAACCTGGGAGACATTCAGATCCACTGCGGCGGCCTTCCTGTCATATGTCAGGGCCATGGATGAGCGGGTCTTCCACCTGTCCCCCCTGTCGCAGGAGTCTTCTGACCAGTCGAGTTCCTCGTCCTCCTCGACTCTCTCTTCTGAGGGAGAGGAACCCAACATTCATCTATCTTCCGATGCTGAATTCACTGAATAGCAGCGTTTCCTTTTGAGGATGGTTTGAGATTTCCGTATCTCCTTACGTTTACATGGACAATACTGGGTGACAAACGCGTGAATTCCTCAGCGAGTTCAGTGCCTACCACCTGGTAGTGCCGTCCTGGCCTGTTCCCTTCCAGGAAGCGTCTATCCGCCCCTGGCAGTCTCCAGCTGACCCTTCTCCTGCCCTGGCAGACTGCAGGAGATGGTATTGTGCTCCCCAGGAGTCTCTATGTTCTCTCCCTCACTCTCCTTCGGGTCTGAGGTCGCTGGACACTCCCTCCGGACTTTGGTGCCTGGTGCACGACTGTCCACTGGATCCGGTTTCCTTACAATTCGACCGGTGGGGCAAAGAGTTTTCTCTTCTATTCAGACATTGATGTGTATCGCATCACATCAGGCACACCATGCTGTCTGCAGCAGGCATTTGTGGTCAACACTAGCACAAGCACTAGCATTGTTGCCTGATTCGGAGCAATCTCGACAAGCCATTGCCCTCTCCGCCATAGGTCTGGAACTGGCATGGCACCAGGCAAGGGCATCGTATGATGCCAGTGTGGTGGCTTCCAGGCTTGCGGGGACAGCGATCTGTATTAGACGCATGGCTTCGTCTCTCAAGATTGTCACCCCTGGCCCTGCGTAGGGTGATCCATTCCACCTTCCAGGGGACCTGTCTGTTTTTCAGCAGGGCTAGGAGGCTTCTTCAGGGGCTCCCTCCGTCCTCTCGTCTTCAGGGGACACCTCCTAGCTCTCTTCGGCCTTAGACTTGTCAGTCTAGAAAGGCTAGGGTCTCCGCCTTCTGTTTTCCACCAACAGGAGGCTGAGGGTCATGTTCCCTCAGAGCTGTGCTAGGCCCCCTTGAGGGGCCTTGGTACTCACCCAAGCAGTAAAGAATGGTGAAGATTGACAAGGGAAGATATGAAAATTATGTACCTATCGTAATTCTTGATCTTCTTTTGTATCTTCACCATTCATTACTGAATCCTGCCCACCTTCCCTCATGGGCCTCATTTCTTGGCGTCTTCCCGCCTGCTCGCCCTCCCTCGAGGCCAATTGGGGCTGAGTCCCATGGTACCTCAGGACCTTCTGTTCCTTCTCTGAAGCCACGGAGGGTTCGATCTGAGAGGAGGGTGAGTAGAGCTTTGCCCTTACCTTCTGAGGGAACTCTTTCTAATTCTCTTTTCTGTGGTGTCCCCTATTCTGGGACTCTCTTCAGATGTCGAGTTTGGTTTTGAAGCCATCAGCCAGCATGGGCTAGTATCTGGGGAAAGCCCTCTAGCCCCTCAGTCTCCGCTGGCCTAGCTAGTGTTCTTCGAAACATTGCCTTCTGCAAGTACAAGCCCAAGGGCTAGTTAAAGGAAAATTTACTAGCCCGATTTGAAATCTTCCAGCTTTGGCTGGTGGACTGGTACCAATTTCAACCCCTGCCTTATCAGTCCAGGGAGTCAGAAGGAGTTTCCTTCCCTGTCTCTGTCTATTTTCTGCAGATTGGTTGCACCCTTCTTTGGGTCCCTCTTTTTCTAGTACTTGATTATATGGCTGTGTACTAGTGGGGTCTTTTTCCCTATACCTAGTTGGGGCTCTTTCTCCTTCGGAACAGATAACTTTTCCCTTGGGCAACCTGTCAGCTCTCATCTTGAGTTGTGGGTAATTGGATAGCGGGGTGAGTAGGGAAATCTGCCTCTTTCGTACACAGCTGTGAAGAGGGTTCAGCTGAACCATCTAGAACAATTTTACCTGAAGAGATCCTTGCTCCCTTGCCTTCAACCCTGGGATGGTAAACTTCAAGCCAATTTCACCCAATAGTCGTGGCAGATTTTTCCCCCTCCTCCAGCGATCCTTTTCCTTCTTGTTTTTCTTCCTTCTCCTCTCTCCCTCTCCCTTTATCTGATCCTCCCTCAGAGTCGCCTGAGGAGTGAGGCCCTGCGGTCCCTTAGGGTAGGGTTCTCCTTCTTTCCTGTCCTCTCTTCGGCTTATTCCTTTTTCAGTTTGTTTCCATTCCTCTTTCTATCCCTTGGCTCTCTTGCCTTGCTCTTATGTTTTCTAACCCTTTTTTTCGCCTCTCCGGCTATACAGAATTGGGATGGAGGCGGAGTCTGTGGTGCCTAACGGCCGCGCCTTGCACGCCACATGGTGCGTCACGCTCGTGGGTGGCACCATCGGCGCTAGCTCCTCCCAAAAACCAAAAAAGCTCCCGTAGCGGGTGTGTGCATCCGGCTTACACCCAACAGTAATGAATAGTGAAGATACAAGAGAAGACCAAGAAGTACGGTAGGTACGTAATTTTCATTTCTTCCAGATTTGACTGCATCCCCAGGTGTGTCCAGGCAAAACATCATCACTCCGTCAGATGGTTGGGATGGCCCCCAAGGCAAAATGAATCCTACTAACTCTCCGGATCCAGAGGTGTCTCTGGATTGTGCAGAGGATGGGGAATGAGTAGAGGAGAACCAGCTTCCTTGATCCCATCCCTTATTGACCCTGAGCATATTGCCTTCCTGGTCGAGGAGTGCTGAAGTGTTGTGCAGCTGCCTGAGACGCCCACCTTTCCTCTACAAGGAGCGCTCCCATATGCTTCCCTGAATTGGAATGCTCCATACAAATATAGCTGAATAGGATAATGTGGGCAGGAAAAGCAGTTTCCTAAAGCACTGGAAAACCGGTGTTCGTTCCTTGATACTTTGGTAAAGAAGTGGGTAGCTCCCCAATTAAGGTTGCAGCTAGCTCTTATGTGGTCAGTCAGTTATTCCAGTAAAAAGCATGACAATGCTGTCGGACTCTAACAAAAGGTGTCTGGAAGCAGCTTGTAAACAAGAATATTCTATGTCAGGTTTTGGTTTGAGTGTCAGTTTCAACATTGGTAGCCTGGCCACTCTATGAATAGTCAACTACAGTAACGGATAAGATTCTGAATTATTCTGTGGCAGGGGCACCAGTGCAATAGTGCTGCCACAAGACCTGCAAATCACTTTTCAAACTTTTTTTCCGATAGAGGTTTTTATTCCTCTGTGACGGGCTGGGCGGCTCTATCAGCCCGGTCCCCAGTTCACACGGCCGTCCCGTGTCTCCACCTGTCCTCCTCCCGGGGCCGGGTGGCGCTGGGTGGGCTTATACCTAGTTGGGGCACTTTCCCCTTCAGAACAGATAACTTTTCCCTTGGCTTCATTGAGCCCATCCTCCATTTTTCCTCCAGATTTTCTCCCTGGGCACAGATGGATGTGCAGTGAGTGTGGTGTGGGCGCTCCCGCTCCGCGGCGGCAATCTCAGCACTCCGTACGCCAGCCCTTCCCCAAGCTACGAGACTGTGCAGGCATTGCCACCTGGATTCCCTTTAGGTGGCAGTCGAGTGGCGGGTCATGGGAACTCCTCTCCTGAGGGAAGACAGCTGTCCTATGGACACTCGAATCTTCCCTCCCCGGCCAAGCCCCTGAGTGACTCGAGTCTGTTCCTGAACTCAGGTCGCCAGCATGGCAGCAGGGAGGCATGGATGCCTCAACCCGCCATGCCACTGGGTCGGTCTAGCCACTTTTCAAACTTAAACTTTCATAACTTACAGGGTTTGGCTGTTTGCAGAGAAAGTGGAACCAAAGGAGCAGAAAGAGTTCCAGGAGGGCTCCTGGGAGACAGCATCGTGGGATTCGCCTGCACCAATCACAGGACATCAGGGTATTTAGAAAGCCATACCTCAGCTTCTGTTTGATGCACAAGGGCACCAGTGTGATAGCAGCACCACAAGAGCTGTGTATCATTTTTTCAACTTAAACTTTCGTAACTTACAGTGTTTGGCTGTTTGCAGGGAAAGCGGAACCAGAGGAGCAGGAAGAGTTCTGGGAGGGCTCCAGCGAGATGGTGTCATGTGATTGGGCCCCACCAGTCACAGGATATCAGGAAGCCAGGAGGGAAGTATAAAACCCTATCCACCCAGCATGTCCCATCCTGCTCACATCTCAGAGCGTGAGTGGAACAGCACAAGAGTTGTATAGGATTGGCGTCTTAAGCGTCAGCAGGCATTTGTAGGCAAAAGCAGGCAAGCAGGGAACTCTTCTGGTCCAGTAAGGTAAGGTATAGTACCTGTTTACTTTTTGCTGCCTGTGTAGAACGTGCTGAGGGAGGGTAAGGGGGTAATTGCAAGGAAGTACTTGTTGTGTGGGAAATGGGGACACACCCTGTCTTGGGCAGAGGCATGTCAACAGATCTTACTTCGAGAAACAGCTCTTGCAACAGGTTACACCATTAAGACTGAAGTCGGCAGGCGCCAGGACCCCGGAAATTTTCTAGCTAGCAGTATCAGCGGGGACCACCTCCGATGTTGGTCCCACCCCTGACGTCAGACGCAGTACATAAGGAGGCAGTCCCCCAGAATCCCCGTTCTTTTTCTGCTGTCGACTCGCCAGCATCAGCCTCTCAGTCTCTACCTAGCTCACGACGACTTAGAACTTCAAGAGTTTCTCCAAACTAATGTCCTCTCCAATGCCTTCACTTGAGGGACGCCTTTCCAAGTGTGCCTGCAGAAAACAGATATCTTTTAAGGATCCTCATTCCTCCTGTTTGCGGTGCTTAGGCCTGGACCACGACACCAAGGCCTGCACCTTCTGCCAAGGGTTCAACAGCCGCACCAGGATCCGCCGTTAGAAGGCACTTCAGGCCTACCCGCTGGAAGAAAGACTTAGTAGAGTGGATCAAGAACCTTCCTCCAGGGGTGATTCTTCTTCCAAGGCCCATAAACACCGGGAGAAAGCAAGGTCCAGATCCCCGAACCGGGCCTCGGACTCCCGTAGCTCAGGCTCCACCAGGTTGGACCACTCTCCAGCCCATCAAGACTTCAAGGCCCTCGGCTTCCTCCACTCCCTCTCGGACCTCTTCCAAGTCTTCCGAATGCCACAAGTCTTCCTCATCGACCTGACATCGGGACCCCGACTCCAGGTCAGTCTCCCAGCCTCCCAGAGGTCCGGATCCACTACCGAGGAAGACTAAAGACCTGATGTTCCTCAAATGGGCGTCGGACCCGACGTTGACCAAGCACCCGACTTTGGCCAAGCATACGAGGAAATCGGCCAGGCGTTGCGGGCGCGGATACCAGCCAGGCACCAGGCGTAGCCGGGCATTCGCGGACCGCGAAGGCATCGCCAAGCGACCACGCCAGCCTCGCATTCACCGGAGTCAAGACCGCCCCCCAGTCACTGGTGGACACCGGTCACAGGGATTCAATTGAGGAGGTCATAACGCTGCTCGAAGACCAGATGGGCGACACTGAGGATGCCGGGCTCCCAAGGGAACCTTCGCCCACCCCGGAGACACCCGCGGACCCGACGCCCGACCCCGGCGACAGACCACGGCGCTAGGCCAGTCGTCTGGCATGAACCTGCAAGAAGTAAAGGACCTCTTTACTTTCTGGTGGGACACCATCCGAAAAGAATGTGGTCCCTGTAAAACCTTCTCCACCTCCTCCTCCTCCTCCTCCTACTCCTTCACCTCCTATGCCCCCTTCTCCACCAAAGGGGCCAGCAGGACAACCATGAACCCCTAAAGCGGGTAGACTCCACCGCCTGGGGGTAGATCCAGGGACCGGAGAAGGCCTTCCTCTAGATCTCCATCAGGGTCCCCCAGCCCTAAGCGACCCAGACGTCGTCGGTCTATTCTGTCAGGGGAGGATTCCAGATCATATAACTCGGATTATTCCAGATCTCCTTCTCCACTCAGCATTCCATCACCTGACCCACATGACCTTCCCAGGTCTCCTCCGGATGATTCCTCTTTCTCCAAGATCATGAGGCACATCAAGGACAACATGGGGTGGGATGCTGAAAACCTCGACCCGAAGGCAGAGCCTTGCCGTTATCTTCGGCAGAAAGACCCAAAGCCTGTGGTAGTGCCACCTTGGTGGACACCTCGGAACGTCACCAAGGCTGCGTGGAGCGTCCGCACTCCACTCCTGTGGTGCTGAAGAAAGCTGACCGCCTGCACAAGGCCCGAGAAGGACCAGTACTTGGCTCCAGCAACCTCTGGCAGACTCCCTGGTCATTACGGCCTCACATGACTGGTCCCAAAGACCGCAACACATGAGCACACAGCCACCGGACCAGGAATCCAAATAATTCGATGCCCTGGGGAGATGTATGTATGCAGCTGCTACATGCTCCATCAGGTCTCTGCACTACCTAACCCCCATAGTACAATTTCAGAACGCCCTATGGGAACAGGGCAAGGACCTGGTCAATAAACTTTCTAGATGGCGATCCAAGAGAACTCTAAACCTTCTCCGCACAGGGTCTGATGTGGATACCCAAATACTACAAGCTGCATACGATTCTGTGGACTCGTCCGTCAGAGCTGCACCTTCAGGCGTCTGTCTCTGGCGACACTCTTGGCTCCTTGTCTCCGGCTTCACCCCGGATGTACAGAAGAACATTCTTGACGTCCCCTACAACAGCGAAGTACTTTTTGGAGAACCCTCGGAGAAGGTTATCACCAAACTCCAGGACGCTGGGAAGGCAGTCAGGTCTGTACAGGCCATGTACAGATCCAGGCCTGGTTCCTTTCGTAGGAGCCAGAGCCGTTTTCGCAGCTGGCAACAAAGGCAGCAGCCATGTTCCGGCCAGCAACAAAGGGGCACTTTTCAGCGGAAAGCCCAGGCTAAGTCGTCCCCAGGCAGAGCCCAGCACTACACTAAACTGGCCCAGCCTGCAGGGAGCAGTGCTGCCACAGCATGACTCCTTCCTGGCCCCCGCCCCTCCTCTGGATTAACGGGCACAAAAGGTCGGGGGTCGCATCGCTCACCACTTTTTAGGGTGGCAGTCGATTACCACCGACCGGTGGGTTCTCCAGTTGGTCAAGAAAGGTCACTCCACAGAATTTCTCGACCACCCACCAGCAAGACCTTCCCTGCTTTCCCATTACTCGGGTCAGCACACCCTGCTCATACTGCAGCAGGTGCTCGCGCTTCTGGGAAAAGAAGCAATAGAGCACGGACCACGGAACCAGAGGAGTGCAGGGTATTATTCTTACTTCTTTCTGGTTCCCAAGAAAACAGGGGACCTCCGTCCGATACTGGACCTCAGCGACCTCAACGAGTCGGTCCTGTACAAACGCTTCCACATGGTGACCCTCCCAGTTCTGATTCCCATGCTCAAGCAGGGCACCTTTCTAGCGTCCTTGGACATGCAGGATGCTTAACTGCATATTCCCATTGCCCAAGCGCACAGGAAGTTTCTGCGCTTTGAGTTTCAGGGCCACCATTATCAGTTCCGAGCCCTCCCCTTTGGACTGTCATCGGCACCTCGGGTATTCCACAGTGTATGGCAGTTGTAGCGGCGACTCTGAGGAGACAAGGCCACTACGTGTTCCCCTACCTGGACGACTGGCTTCTCATGGCGCCCTCTCGGGAGGCCTTGATGTCCCCCATTCATTATACTCGGTCTGTGTTCGAGATGTTGGGCATCATGATCAATCACGAGAAGTCACGCCTGGTTCTGTCACAGACTCTGCAGTTCATAGGCGTAGTTCTGAACACTGTCCAGGGGAAAGCTTTTCTTCCCCAGGACAGAGCGGAACACATCAGAGCCCTCATCAGGGACATTTTGGCGAAGAAGACCATTCCTGCCAGATTGGTCCTTTGCCTGCTCGGACACATGGCTGCGGCCATTGCAACAGTCCCTCTTGCACGTCTCCACATGCGGGTCACCCAGTGGATGTTACGGGTCCAATGGGATCAAAAGCAAGACCATCTGCAGCTCCCAGTCTGGATCACGAAGGCTGTAATCCGGGATTGGCAATGGTGGCTAGATCCGAAGAATCTATCAGCGTGGGTCCCCTTCATTGCGCTGTCTCCGATTGTGACACTCTCCAGACCCCTCAGGGCTCGGATGGGGTGCACACCTCGACGGTGTCCGGTCTTGGGGCCTGTGTACAGCCCAAGAGACTCATCTCCACATAAATATCCTGGAAATAAGAGCAGTTCTTTATGCCCTGCAGGCCTTCCAGTTGGAGATTCCACCGGGTACTCTTCTGTTACAAACAGACAATTCAACGATGATGTATTACCTCAACAAACAAGGAGGCACCCATTCCTACCCGCTTTGCAGGGAGGCCATGAGGGTGTGGGATTGGGTTTTGCAACACAGCAAACTTCATTGCTGTTCATGTCCCAGGAGTGGACAAGCGTCATTGCAGGCAGCCTAGCTGCTCTCAGGCCAGAGTCCTGAGTAGGAACTACTCCAGGAGGTAGTAGAGGATCTGTTTCACAGATGGGATACACCAGAGTTAGACCTTTTCACGCCCCCATCCAATGCAAAACTGCCCAATTTTTGCTTGCTAGATCCAGGGCCTGGTGTTTTCTGGCAAGACGTGTTGTCCCTCTCCTGGGCGGGCTGATTCCTCTATGCCTTTCCTCCCTTTTCGTTGATCCAGAGGGTCCTGAAACTTCGCAGAGAGCAAGCGACGCTGATACTTATCGCGCCGTTCTGGCCCAAGCAGATCTGGTTCCCTCTACTACATCAGCTATCATGGGAACCTCCGGTGCCTCTGCCAATTAGCTCTCACCTGTTGTCTCAGGAGGAGGGCTCCTTGGTCCATCCGGACCTTCATTCGCTGAGCCTTCATGCTTGGCTCCTAGAGACATAGCCATTTTGCATCACGGGGTCTCATAAGAGGTAGCTGACGTCCTGGTGGCCCACGAGGAAGCGGCCACTCATGCTACTTCTGGCGATGAAATGGGCGCCGTTTTGCCTCTATGGGCTCCAATGCGAAGGTTTACGCCTCTACACTGTCCAGAAAAGTCAGTCTTGGACTACCTCCTGTCTCTTTTCAGACAGGCTTGGCCTGCTCCTTGATCAAAGTACACCTCTGTGCCATCTCAGCCTATCATTTTCCTATAGGCCAACGCACCATATCTCAGTTGGACACGGTACGAGCCTTCCTGAGAGGTGTTCTCCACCTTAGACCTCCAATTAAGATCTGATTCCGCCATGGGATCTACCCTTTGTCCTGGAGCAACTTACGCTGCCACCCTTTGAGCCAGCCGTTGGAAGATGTTGTTTTTAGTTGCCGTTACCTTGGCCAGAAGAATTCCCAAACTTCATGCACTCATGTGCGAAGAGCCTTATTTGGTTTTTCACCAAGACAGGGTATCCATACGGACTAGTCCTAAGTTTCTGCCTAAGGTGGTCTCAGCTCTCACCCTTAATCAGGACATTGATCTACCAGTGTACTTCCCCAAGTATTCTAATCGAGGAGAGGCCCTGGTGCACACCTTAGATGTGCATAGATGTCTCCGATACTGCCTGACCAGAACCAACCACCACCAAAAATCGGACCAGCTTTTTGTCTCCTTTGCCGACAGGATGATGGGAGCTCCTGTTTCCAAGCAGTCTCTGTCCAGGTGGCTCATTCAGTGTATTACGTTCTGTTACCAGAAGCGCAACAAACCATTACCGGGCGCGGTCAAGGGTCGTTCCACAAGGGGGAGTGGCTACCTCCTTTGCGGCCCTAAAGAATGTGTCCACCTCGTCCATCTGTGCTGCAGCTACTTGGGGCTCCATGCACACTTTCATCAGGCATTATAGCCTGGATATTGCATCACGGCGAAGAGCAGGTTTTGGTCTAGCAGTCCTTCAAGGACTTCTGTCCTAGGCTTTGGTTCCATTAAGGACTTCAACCTTCCCTCCTCTCAATGGTGTGGGATTTCCATTATTGCTTGGGAATCAGTCCTAATGGTGTTACCTGCTGCAGAGCTGTTTTGATAAGATAGTACAGTTACATAAGAACTTACCGTAACAGTAGATCTTCGAGAACAGCTCTCACAGCAAAGTCCCCACCATCCCTGCTGGAGTAGATTCTCATCCCAACATCCTTCTCCTAGGATCAGGTGTTCTCAGCATCTCTGATTGCCATTTGATGGTGGATCCTCAGTCTCCTCTTCTGATGTCATCCAGCGGCCGTGAGTCTCCGAGCGGAGAACTGGGGATTCTGGGGACTGCTTCCTTATGTACCATGCTGGCTGGTCGGGGTGGGACCGGCGTCTGAGGGCAAGTCTCCAGTTGAATACTGCTAGCTATAAAATTTCCAGTGGGGTCCTGGCGCCCTGCCGCTTCAGTCCTAATGGTGTAACCTGCTGCAAGAGCTGTTCTTGAAGATCTACTGTTACGGTAAGTTCCTACATAACTGTACTTTATAGAAAAACACAGGGGAAGGTTAAGTGATAGGCAGGTAGAGAGTTACGAGGGGTGGGATACAGGAACAAGAAAAAAGAGAAGTAAAGCAAAAGGGGAAAACAAGAAACACCTGTCTGGGGTAAGGTTACAAAGTACATTCCGGTAGAAGTAGAGAGTGAATCAGTGGGAATTTGGGGAGTGGTGCTGTGTAGTGGTTGTGGAGTTGCAGTTTTCAGAGAGACCTTCTAGAAACTAAGGTGCTTCCCTATCTGCACACACCTCTGGGTTGAGGTCACCATACTCCGGGCCAAGCTGGCTAGGATTCAAAGGACCCCTTCCCCCACCCAGGGGCCACTGAGTTTAGTACCATTGCCCCAGAGTTTGCCTAGGAAAAATAGGGCTGACTGGACTGTGGTGGGCTCTGGAAGGGTGGGTGGGTCAAAGGACGGAACTGCCAGGAGGAGGCACCTGTGGAAGTGGCAAGGGAGAATGTTGGGGTCCTCTGTAAGGGAGGCCCCAAGGTGGGAGGTAGAGGACCCCATCAGAGGAGGAAGCAACTAGGGTGTTGGGGGGGAGGGGGGAGGAAGAGAGTTGGGAATAGGAAGGGAGGGAGGGACAGAATTAGGTAAGGTGCCTACCTGTCTCCTCAGCTTGGAGGGATGGACAGTGGATCAGCAACTATGGCGGCCCTTAGATCAGCTTGGTTACGGCACTGGTTGACAGATCACATCACCAAGTCGCATTTGTTTAGTGGGCCCTTCTCCAGAGGTATGTCATTTGGCCCACAGAAGATGATATGAAGGAGCTTAATGATAAAAATGGGTTCTTTGCCAAGTTCCAAGACTTGTCAAGCTTCCAGTAGAGGATACAAAGGTTGGTGTCCATTCGTGACCGTAGCCTCTGTGGAAATTGATATTCTTTTTGAGGATAGGGATACTTTCTCAGACTTCATGTCTCAGTTGAATATAATCTCATTTTCTTGTTACTGTTTTGAAACATCCAGCCACGGAGGTGGTTACTCTGCATGAGCTTATGCAGGCCTATCTTTGTCCACAGGCTGTGGACAGATGATTATAGATGTTTTATGACAGATGGGCCCAGAGCACTTCAGATGCATGGATACTGGTGATAATTTCACAGTGCTATGCCATGGTGGGCAGTGCTTTTTCCAGTCTGTATATCTATGAATCCATCCCAGGAAGCACAAAGCAGTAGATTAAATGTTAGATCACCTACTCCACGTAGGGGCAGTAACTCCCGTTCTTTCTGAGGAAAAGGGAAGGGGGGTTACTAAGTTGGGTGTGGGGAAAGTGGGATGGAGTGGAATCCATCTGATCCTGGATCTCTCAAGTTTAAACTAGTTTGAGAGACCACTCAAATTCAAAATGGAACCTCTGAGGTCAATAATTGCATATCTACAGATTCTGATTTGATGGTCGCACCAGCTCATTCTCAGGTTTGCCATCAGAGCTCAACACTTTCAGTATCAGGCCCTCCTCTTTAGGCTAGTCTCTGCCACAAGAGTATTTACAAAGGGCCTAATAATTATGGATGCTCTCTGTTGTCAAGTGGATCACCACGTTTATCCTTACCTGGATGGTCTTGTGATCCGAGCAGATTCAGAACAGTCGTCCCGTCCTTCTGTTCACAGGGCCTTACATATACTGAAGGAGCAGGATTGGATGTTGAACCGGTTCTGCGATGATGTCACAGCTTTGGTGTGTGTTGGTCCCCAGTAGCTGAGCATGTATTACACAGCAGTAAAGAACTAGCCTAGTGACAGTGCTGGCACTAACAGAAAAAGATGGAACATAAAGGTGTGTGCGTGAGATTGTGCACACCAATGGATGTGTAAGTGTGTGTATCCGTGTTTATGTTTACTGGCATGGAACCTCTGTAAATGAGCCTCTGGCTCAAAGGTATTTCCGACAAATAAATAAAAATGTCTGTGTTCCTTGTCTGGTTCGACAGTTAAGATCTCTGAAGATTCCTGGTTCTAGGGACGTGGATATGTTGTTCAATCCACACTTACTGGCAGGTTCCTTGCCGCTTTAAATCTTGCCTGAAGGTCTTCAAGCTGGCTCCTCCCACCCACCCGGGTAGTAAAACTCTCGGCTTCGCCCCGTGATGCCAGCTGTTCCTTACCACTTGGAAGCTCAGGTTCCCTCCTTAGCGCTCTGCATTTTAGGCCTGGATCCAAACTCTTTGGTTAACCCGAAACTAATTTTAAAGTTTACAAGACTTCGGTCTTTATCTTCCCTCGTGGCTGCGATGGGCAAATTGACTCAGTTTCGTCCGGTGCCCTGTGGTCAGAAGATGTCGGACCGATCCACACTCCACGTGCGTTTACTGCCTGGGGTTAACATAGAAACATAAATTTGAAGGCAGCTAAGGACCACTTGGCCCACCCAGTCTGCCCATTCCCCTACCTAATGGATAAGCTGCAGATCCTAATTAACCAGCAGCCTACTTCTTTCTACCTCCACCCCCTAGAATTGCCTTATGACTGTCCCATGCATGCTTGAATTCAACCACTGTTTTTGACTCCACAACCTCCGGAAGGTCGTTCCATGCATCCACAACCCTCTCTGTGAAAAAATACTTCCTTATATTACCTCTGAGCCACCCCTCCCCAATCTTCAAATTGTGCCCCCTTGTTCTTGCACACCTCTTTTTTTGAAAGATGCTACCCTCTTGGACTTTGTTGATTCCCTTGAGGTACTTGAAAGTTTCTATCATGTCCCCCCTCTCCCTCCTTTCCTCGAGGCTATACATATTAAGCTCCTTTAGTCTCTCTTCATATGTCTTCTGGTGCAGACCCTGCACCATTTTAGTTGCCCTCCTCTGGACAGTTTCCATCTTGAGCCCACGACTTCATGAGCCTGCGACTTGTGCAAGTCCTTTTCGGCTATGGTCTTAGAGGATTGCACTGCCAGATTACAACTTGGGTGCCCCGAGAAACGTTATCCTCTGGTCAAGTCGAAGGAGGCCCATTGAGTGGTGTCCGCGGGGGGTGGGCTCGGCAGAACACTAAAGCAGATGATTGCCCTCGAGGAGGAGGCAGTCCAGGCCGCAGCATCATCATCCTCGGTCGCAGCATTTATCTCGCTCTCCTTGGGCTCCTCCTACACAGCTTCGTTTAAGGAGCTTTGCCAGTCCCTCTCCACCAAGGGAGAAGGGCCTTTGGGACATTCCTGTTAGTCCAAAAAGAAGGACTCCAAAGGTTAGTCCCACCATCGACGTTCATGGGAGCGGGAGAGGTCCCCTTCCCCAGATAGTCGACACTCGACTTCGGTCGAGGTTGTGGCTAAGGCCGCTGGCTTCACAGTGTCCCCATCAGGTCAGCCGGCAGAGACACCCGTCGACGCTGTCGAGATTTTTCTTGACCCGTCGGATGGTATGTCGACTGGAGAAGCTGACGACCCTTCTTCACCGGTTCCCCCGGTGGAAACTGAGGACTTAACTGTGCCGGAGTCCCCAGTTAAGGTCCCTGAACCGAGGGAGGCGCGGGTTCCCCAACCCCCTCTCAGATCCACCCTCGGAATCCCCGAAGGTCTTGGTCTCGGACCTCTTCCAGGTCCAGTCGGTCCCGCCGATGTCTTCGGTCTCGGCACCATGAAAAGCGGCGGCGCTGCTCATCCTCGTCATCCTGTGTAGCGCAGTGGTTTAAGGCTCTGAGCTGCAAATGTGGTGACATCCAGCAGACCAGACCTGGGTTTGAATCCCACAGCTTGCACTTACATACTGTTTGACCCTGAGCAAGTCACTTAACTTCCCTGTGCTCCCAGGATGCACCTGTAAAAAAGCTTTCAGCTTAATGTGCTACTCCTGGTTAAAAAACTAAAAATAAAATCCTCTTTGGAGGATAGGCTCCGGTGCAAATTGCGTCGGCGCTATGAGGATCTAATGTGGCAGCTGCTCCTTTTGTCCAGGAATAAGCTGACTCTGTCGCCTTCCCCGGCCATTAAGTGGCTGTCACCGGAGTGGCTGAAACAACCCTTCTCAGAGGGTCGAGGAGGACGGCCGGCACCGGCTTGGTCGTCGAACCTGCCGCGCCACCCATTGTGGTGGAACTCCCTGCCTCCACAACCCAAATCTGGGGCCCTGACCAAGGATTCTCAGTCGGGTCAGGGCTTGCCCCTGATTTGTCGGTCACCCTCACTCCCAAGCGACCTCGGCAGGTGGAGGGTGGCTCAGGCGCTTGCAGCTGTTCACAGACTCCTCGAGTCTGGCGGCGACTCCTCCTTGTTCTCCAGGCCCCTTGACCTGGAGTCCACTGGGGGTCAGTCGGTGGACGAGAGCCCATCCTCGTTCCTTGGAATGCTTCGGCTCATCTCAGAGTCCACTGGGATGAAGCTTGAACCCGTTTCAAAATGGGCCAAGTACCCCCTCATGGACATACTGGACCAAGGGGATTCCCCCACGGAGGCCTTCCCGGTAGCCAAAGCCATTGTTGGCCTGGCCCTGGAGCTATGGCAGCGGCCAGCTTCTTGTCCAGCACCTTCGGCCAGGATGGCTCTGAAGTATGCTGTTCCCACCAGTTCACTCTCCAGTTTCTTGGAGCACACCTCCGCGGAGGGGTTAGTGACTGACAGTGTTTTCCGGCGTTCTGGGAACGTTCGGGATGTGGACAAGCCACCCGATAAGGAGTCCAAGAAACTGGACTACTCCGGGCAGAAAGTCTATGCTGCTTCCTCCCTAGGCCTTTGTCAGGCCAGCTCGGCCATCCTGATGGCACTATTTTCACATGCCCTTTTGGGCTCTCTGGATGAGGTGATTCCTCATCTCCCGGCTGACCTTCAAACTACGGTCAAGCAGGTGCGGGATCAGGGAAGGGCGGTGGCCAAACAGCAGCTCCAAACTTCCTTGGACATTGCTGACTCGTGTGCCCGGTCAGTAGCAGCCGCAGTGTTATCGCCGCAGAGCTTGGCTGTGGATCTCCACCTTTCGGCGGATACCCAGCACAAGCTGCCAAATGTTCCTTCTTGGGTGCCGACATTTCAGAGTTCCCAGGTGGAGGGTCATCTTTAAAGGATCAAGAAGTCCAGTGCCACCTTGGACTCAGTCACGTCTGCCCAGAAGGACAAAGGCCACAGGCCGCGAGCAGCTGCGTAGGCCTTTTCATCGTCCAGCCCAGCAACACCAGCATCAGGGCCAGCAGGCTCGCACTTGGCACCCCAAAGCCAAGCCTACTGCTTCCTCCAGCAGGAAGCCGGGAGGAAAAGGTCCACTCGGCTCCTCGGCCGGCCCTTCCTCCAAGCCTGCCTAGTGACTGGTTGAGGGGTGTCTCCCCCAACCTCGTCACTCCTCCCCGGTTCCCCCCGTGGGGGCACGGCTCCGCCACTTCCTTTCCGCCTGGTCTGTTATCACCACGGACCGCTGGGTGTTGGAAGTGGTAGGCGAGAGGTCTGCCTCTGGGTCGTGCAGTCCCCACCCTGCTCGGAGCCGGTAGCCCCCACGGGGCTACGGGTTCCTCAGCCTCACTGTTGGCTCATCGAGCCGACATTGCCCTGCTCCTCCAGAAGCAGGTGGCGGACCCTCCACCAGACCCAGGGTTTGTGTCCAGGTACTTCCTGGTCCCAAAACGGACAAGGGGGCTGGTGCCCATTCTAGACCTACATGACCTAGAACAAGTTCCTATGGTCTGGGACCTTCAGGATGGTCACTCTGGCTCAGATTATTCCATCAGTGGAGCAGGCATGTGGTTCTGTTCTCTGGACCTCAGGGCGTGTTTTCACATCCCAATCCGTCTGTCTCACCAGCGATTCCTCCCGCTTTAGGGGCAGAGGGATCCTTCATGAGTTAGGCATGCCTTCAGCCCTCTCAGCTCCCAGGGGTCTTCACCAAATGCATGGCAGTGGTGACAGCATTCCTACGGTGCGAAGGGTCCCGGGTGTACCCTTACCTGGACGACTGGCTGATTGCAGCCCCTTCCAAGTTGGAAGTGGAGAGGTCCAGGGATCTGGCCCTCCAGGTCTGCTCTCAGATTGGCCTCCTCATCAACGAGGCCAAATTGGAACTCGTGCCAACACAGGTGATTCACTTCATCGGAGAAGAGCTTGACTCTGTTTGAGACAGAGCACGGCTCCCGGCGGACAGGGCCGAGGTCCTTTCCTCCTTTGCCCAGTCATTTCTGGTTGGGTAATTGCACCCTACTCGAGACTTCCTCGCGCCTCCTGGAGCTCATAGCAGCCTGCACCAAGCGTGGTCCGTTGGGCCCACTGGCACATCGTCCCCTGCAATGGGGGCTGGCCCGCCAATGGTCACAGCGCTCCAGTCCTCTGGACCAGCCAGTGACAGTGACCCAGGAGATGTGGAACGGCCTCCAGTGGTGGCTCATTCCAGTTCATCTGCAGGAGGGTATCCCGTTTGTCTGCCCCAAGCCGACGGTCACTCTGACAACCGATGCCTCTCTGATGGGTTGGGGTGCCCATCTGGGGGAGCACAGAGCCCACAGCTTCTGGTCCTCTCAGGAGTCTCGATGCCACATCAACCTGCTGGAGCTTCTAGCGGTCCGACTAGCCCTCACTGCCTTCACTCCGTTTGTATGGGGTCAAGTGGTCCAGGTCCAGACAGACAACACCACAACGCGTACTACCTAAACTGCCAGGGCAGGGACTACTCCTTGCCTCTGTGCAAGGAGGCTCTCTGCACTGATCTCGTGTGAGCAGACTGGAGGCGGATCTCCTAGCCATCCATGTGGCAGGAGCCTCCAACACTCTGGCCGATGCCCTCAGCCGGATAGGTGCTGCATCTCACGAGTGGTCTCACCTGCCGGAGGTAGTACAAGATCTTTTCTCCCACTGGGGCACTCCTCAGGTGGACCTGTTTGCCTCCATGGAGAATGCGAAGCTGAGGCTGTTTCGTGCCCACCCCCCTTAGCAGGGCTCGCTGCAGGGGGATGCCTTCTCGAGGCCAGGACGGGGCCTCTTCTCGCCTTCCTCCATTTCCCTTGATCCACAAGGTGCTTCTCAAGTAGAAGAGGGACAAGGCGCAGGTGATTCTGGAGCCCCAGACTGGCCCCGCCAGTTCTGTATCCAGATCTCCTCAGCCTCAGCTCCAGGCTCGAGGCGGCTTCCAGCCCACTGGACCTGATCTCAGTCAACAAGGGAAGGTACTCCACCCGACCTTCAATCTCTGCACTTGACGGCCTGGTTCCTGAGCTGCCAGAGTTCCAGGCCTTGGGTCTTTTCTGACAAGGTCTCAATGTTGTTGAGGCATCCTGTAAGAAGTCGACCACTAGAAAATGCTATGCCTTCAAATGGAAAAGATTCTCCATTTGGTGTCAGGATAAGGGGTTGGACCCTTCCTCCTGTTCTTTGGCTAGCATTCTGGACTACCTGTGGTCCCTTTCTCAGCTAAGGGCTTCGGTCGACGACCCTTAAGGTGCACCTGGCAGCCATCTCTGTTTACTGGGTGCGGGCTGGAAAGCAGTCGGTGGTGCAGGAGAAGGTGGTCGGGTGCTTTTTCAAAGGCCTTGATCACATATCCCCTCCGGCGCGAGAACCTCCACTTCCGTGGGATCTATTGCTGGTATTGGCTAAGCTCATGGGCAAGCCATTCGAACAGATGCACAGGTGTGATATCTTTCACCTGTCGTGGAAGACCGCCTTCTTGGTGGCTATCACGTTAGCCAGAAGGAGAGCTCCAGGCACTTTCCATTGAGTCTCCTTATCTCGTCTTCCACAGGGACAAGGTTGTCCTGCGCCCCCACCCAAAATTCCTTCCGAAGGTGGTGTCGGAGTTTCACCCTAATCAGGTGTTGACGCTGCCGGTGTTCTACCCCAGTCACACCTCGGAGGCCAAATGTAGGCGTCATATTCTGGACCCTAGAAGAGCGCTCTCTTATTATAAGAAACGGACAGCTGAAGTTCGGGGAGAGGTTCGCCAGCTGTTTGTCACCTACGCTGAAGCCGCACCTGCCAGACCTGCAGCCACGCGGACGATAGGCAGGTGGGTTACCTCCTGCATAGATCTCTGCTGTAGGATGGCGGGCATGGAGCCTCCCAAATTCTACCCGCCATACCACTCCTTTGGTGGCTGCTTCCAGGGACATCCCTATCCAGGAAATCTGCAGGGCTGCTACCTGGAAGTCAGCACACACCTTCATTGCCCATTACCACTTCGACCTAGAGTCACGCCAGGATGCTGGTTTTGGGACCTCGGTTCTCCAGTCCTTATTCCCCAAGTAAGTATAGGGTGTGCGCCTTGCCTCCCTCCTCCCGGAGAACTCTCTAGAGTCTGCCATAAGTTGTGGATTGAACAACATATCCACGTCCCTAGAAATACAGGTTACTCACCTGTAACAGGAGTTCTAGGAGTGGTATAGTTGTTCATCCACACAACCCACCAACCTCCCGGCTTTGACGCAACAACCTCATTTCCAGCAGGCTAGATCTGGTGTCATGAGGCGGAGCCAGAGTTTTACCACCCGGTGGGTGGAAGGAGCTAACTTGAAGACCTTCCGGCAAGATTTAAAGCAGCAAGGAACCTGCCAATAAGTGTGGATGAACAACATATACCATTCCTAGAACTCCTGTTACAAGTCAGTAACCTGTATTTGTAGGGTGAGCAGTATAGCTCTGTAAATAGTTACAGCCTTAAAAACTGTTTTATAAAAACTGAGCCATGCTGAAGCTTCAGTGTCATAGAGAGACACTGTGTGGTGACTGTGGTGCTCTCAGTAGCTCAGGTGGTTGGGAGAGATGAGGGAGAAAGGCAGACGGACTCCAGGGTTTTAGGGATGGCATGCAACAAGACTTAGGAAAACAACTTGTTTTAGTACCCTTAGAGTAGTTTTATTTTATTTTTATTTTGTTGACCAGGTAAACAGTAGCTGAAGATCTTCATTGAG
Source organism: Neoceratodus forsteri (assembly GCA_016271365.2). Lineage (NCBI taxonomy): Eukaryota > Metazoa > Chordata > Ceratodontiformes > Ceratodontidae > Neoceratodus > Neoceratodus forsteri. The sequence continues at coordinate 6,569,503 of JADMNL010000036.1, forward strand.
GATATCTCCTCCATTAAGCCGCTCATTTGGAACTAAAAGCTGTCAGCATTATGGAAACTTTTTGCTTGCCGGGGAAGGGGGAGCTGCCCACAGTGACTTGCAGCATCAATGTGTATATGTAACATGGGCAGCCCGAACAGTCCTCAGTTCTTTGTTCTGCTACCGATCATCCTCATCAGACCTGCTGAAGGAGACAGCATCGACAAAGCCGTTGCCATTTTATTTTCTTATGTTTTCAGTATATCTGTCGTCATCACTGTATGCTGCCAAAGGACAAAGAGCCTTTTGTTCTGATATTGTGTTTGTGGTTATAAAATTTATAAAGATGACAGTCACACTGGAGAAACTGACATTGGCCCCTTTTGAGCCTGTTGCGAGTTGTGGCTTACGTTTCCTGTCATGGAAAACGTTATTTCTAGGAGTGTGGATGTGTTGTTCATCCACACTCTTTGGTATGTCCCTTTCCCATTTAAATCTTGCCGGACGTCTTCAAGCTGGCTTCTCCCACCCACCCGGGTGGTATATACCTTGGCTCCGCCCCATGATGTCAGATCTTCCTTTCCGCTGGAAGATTCAGGTTCCCTCGTGCTACTTCTGCAGTACCATAGGCCCTGGATTCTAATCGACGGTTTTCACCGCATTTGCTTTCTTTGAAACTCATAAGAGTTTTCGATTCCTACCCGAGCGCATCCGACATGGAGGACAAGTCATCCCCCGGGTTTCGCCAGTGTCCTTGTGTACAGAAAATGTCACGCACCAATCCCCACCTCTCGTGCGTTTATTGCTTGAGTGTTGTGCATGACACCGCCTCTTGCACCATATGTCTGGCCTTCCATCCCAACGTCCTGGATGACCGGAGCTTTGTAGTCCACCATTGAAATCGAACGTGGGCGGTTTCTGCGGCTGCGGGATCCACCGATCAGCTCGAACAGATGGCAGCTTTCGAAGAGGAAGCTGCTCAAGTTTTGGCCAGCCGAAGTTTTTTCATGCCGCCTAACCTGGGCTCCACTTTCACTGGGTCCTTTCGGGAGCTGTGCCAGTCTTTCCCTACCAAGGGTGAGGCGCCCTCGGGCTCGCACTCCTCCGGCCCTAGGAAAAGGGACAAGGACCCTGATTCATCTTCTACCCGAAGAAGATGTTCCTGGGACCGTGAGCGGTCCGATTCTCAGGACCGGGCGGTCTCGACCTCTGTCGAGATCGCTTCCTCGGCCGCCGGCTTCTAAGACCTTCTGTCAGGCCAAGCACCAAGGCCGAGGATACGGCAGAACCAGCCGAGATTTCTCTTGACCCGATCGAGCCGTTGTCACCGACCCCGGTCAACGATTCCTTGGAGAGGACACCCATCTTTTCTTTCCCCGACAAGGAGACCCGTCCTTCAGGTATCCCGATAGAGGTACAGGGGCCGGAACCTTGGTTTTAACCAAATCCCGGCCTCTCCTGATCGACAGAGTCGACCCCGTCAGTCGAAAAACCGAAAAGGGTCACAAACACTCCTGGAACAGGCGCCACCACTGATCCTCATCCTCCTCGGACGAGGAGAGAGTATGACGGAAGCTCTGTCGATGTTATAAGGACCTCATGTGGCAACAGCTAATTCTGACTGGTCAAAAGCCAGCTCCACCGGCTACACAGGCCGTTACTTGGCCCCAGCCTCTTAGGCCGACACCGAATCCTTCGGAACCGAGGACTCCGGTTCTCCCTCCGGTAGGACCGGCACGCATTCCTGTTAGGCCTGTTCCGGTCTCCTCACCAGTTTTGGTGGAGCCACCGCCTAAGCAGCCTCAGGAAGGGGCCCCCTCAAAGAGGATTGGACAGATATGGGCCTGCCCTGTCGTCTGTCCATCAGTGTTGTCCTTGATTGCCCTCTGTCTATTGAAGGGGACTTAAGCGGGAGACCCCTGTATCCCGACTCCTCGGACTCTGATACCACTGGTCTTCACTCACACCCTGATGAGTTGTCAGTGACAGGCCTGGAGGAAGGTCCTTTCTCTTTCCAGGGCATCCTCCGCCTTATTTCAGAGTCCACCGGTATGCCCTTGGAGCCTATCCAAAAGAAGGCGGAATATCCTCTCACGGATATCCTTAAGAGGGGGGATACCCCGACGGAGGCCTTCCCAGTGGCCATAGTCATTGTTGGCCTGGCCCTTGAGCTATGGCAGCGCCCTGCCTGTTGCCCGGCTCAGTCTGCCTGCATGGCTCGCAAGTACACTGTAACCATGGGGTCCTTGGCGGGCTTCACTGAGCATCCCTCGGCTGAGAGCCTTGTGACTGCCTCAGTATTTAGACACACGGGTAGCTCAGTGGATACTGACCGAACTCCGGACAAGGAGTCCAAAAATATGGACCATTCTGCCCGGAAGGTATTTGTGGCCTCATCCTTGGGCCTTCGTCAGGCCAGCTCGGCAGTGATCATGGCACACTTCTCTCACGCCCTCTTGGGGTCGCTAGGTGAAGTCCTCCCTCATCTCCCAGCGGACATGCAGACCACGGTTAAGCAAGTCCGTGAACAGGGCTGTGCTGTTGCAAAACAGCAGCTCCAGACGGCTTTGGACATTGGAGATTCCTGTGCCTGTTTACTAGCAGCCGCAGTGGCCACTCGCCGCAGGGCCTGGTTGAGATTATCCTCTTTTCCGGCGGATACTCAGCACAAGTTAGCTGACGTGCCCTTCCTTGGCACTGACCTCTTCGGTCCGGGAGTGGCAGGTCACCTCCAGCGCATACAGCAGTCCAATGCCACCTTGGATGCCACTTCTGCAAAGGGTTCTTTGGGCAAGAACCAGCCTTTTCGGCACTCTTCTTCTGCGGTTATACAGCCCCCTTCCAGGGAAGTCAGCAGCAACAGCAGGCTCAAGCTTGGCACCCCAGGCCCAAGCAGGGTCCCCAGCAGCCCCTCAAAGGAGGTTGAGGTGCCAGTCCAGAGCCTTCTCCTCCTCTAAGCCTGCGCAGTGACTGGTCGGGTGGCCACCCTCCCGTCATGCCAGTTCTGGGTCCTCCCATGGGGGGGCCAGCTCCGCCACTCTCTTTCCGCCTGGTCCGTATCACTGGACAGGTGGGTCCTGGAAGTGGTCGGTTGGGGACTGCCTGTAGAGTTCGAGCAGTACCCTCCTTGCCAAGCCCATGCCCCACGGGAGGAAAGGATCTCAGTTGGCATTCAGTTGACCCTTCGGGACGACATTGCTCAGCTCCTCCGCAAGGAGGCGGTAGCTCCAGTTCCGGCTCCTCCTACAGACCCAGGCTTCGTGTCCAGGTACTTCCTTGTGCCTAAGCGGACGGGGGTTGGTGCCCCATTCTAGATCTCCACCACCTGAATCAATATCTCAGGTCTTGCACCTTCCGGATGGTAACTCTGAACCAGATCATACCATCTCTGGAGTGAAACATGTGGTTCTGTTCACTGGATCTACAGGGTGCGTTCTTTCACGGCCCAATCCGTCCGTCCCACCACCAGTTCCTCTGCTTCAGGGTCGAAGGGACCCTGTACGAGTTCCGAGCCTTGCCGTTTCGGCCTGTCATTGGCCCCTCGGGTCTTCACCAAATGCACTGCAGTGGTGGCAGCCCATTTACGGCATCAAGGGGTTCGGATATACCCCTACCTTGATGATTGGCTCCTGGCGGGTTCCTCCCTGCAGGAGGTGGAGAGGTCCAGAGACCTGGCCCTCCGAACTTGTTCCCAATTAGGCCTCCTGATCAACGAGCCAAGTCGGAACTAGTGCCCTCTCAGGTGATGAGCTTTATCGGGGCAGAGCTCGACTTTAGTCAAGCCAGAGCTTGGATTCTGGCGGACAGGTCGGAGGTTATTTCCTCCTTTGTCCAATCATTTCTGGTTGGGCACTTGCACCCTGCATGGGACTTCCTGCGCCTTCTGGGTTATATGGTGGCATGCACCCCAGTGGTCCGTTGGGCCAGATTGCACATGCGCCCCCTCCAGTGGGAGCTGGCCGCTCAGTGGACTCAGCGTCAGGGTCTTTTCGACCAACTGGTCATTGTCACCCAGAAGATGTGGGACGCTCTCCAATGGTGGACCGTCCCAAGTCGTCTGCAGGAAGGGTTCCCGTTTGTCCGCCCAGAGCCGACGGTCGTTCTCATGACCGATGCCTCTCTCATGGGCTGGGGAGCCCACATGGGGGACAACAGAGCCCATGGATTCTGGACCCCCGAGGAGTCCCAATGCCAGATCAACCTGCTGGAGCACAGAGCAGTCAGACTGGCACTGCTAGATTTCGCTCCTCAGCTCCAAGGTCAAGTGGTTCAAGTCCAGACGGACAACACCACGACCATGTACTACCTCAACAAACAGGGCGGCATGCACTCCCGTCTGCTGTGCAAGGAGGTGCTCCAGATCTGGACCTTCATCAGCCGGTTGGAGGCGGATCTCCTTGCCATCCATGTGGCAGGAGTCTCAAACCAACTGGCGGATGCTCTCAGTCGCATAGGCCAGACATCCCACGAGTGGTCTCTCCATCCAGAGGTAGCTTACAATCTGTTCTCCCATTGGGGCAAACCGTTGGTGGACCTGTTTGCCTCAAGGGAGAACACCAAGCTGAGGCTGTACCATGCCCGCCTCCCTCAGCAGGGCTCGCTGCAGGGGGATGCCTTTTCGAGGCCGTGGACCCCGGGCCTCCTCTACACCTTCCCTCCATTTTCCTTGATCCACAAGGTGTTACTCAAGGTGAGGAGGGACAAGGCGAAGGTGATCCTGGTAGCCACAGATTGGCCCCACCAGTTCTGGTATCCAGATCTCCTCAGCCTCAGCTGCAGGGCCTCGGAGTGGCTTTGTACACGCCCGGACCTGATATCATTGAACCAGGGGAAGGTATTCCACCTGGACCTTCATTCCCTGCACCTCACAGCCTGGTACCTGAGCGGCTAGAGTTCCAGGCTCTGGGTCTTTCCGAGGATGTCTACACTGTGGTGGAGGCATCTCGTAAGGAATCGACCAGGAAATGTTATGCCTTCAAATGGAAAAGGTTTTCCATTTGGTGTCAGGGTAAGAGTCTGGACCCCTTATCCTGCCCTGTGGCTAACATTTTAGACTACCTTTGGTCTCTCTCCAAAGGGGGTCTTCGGTCATCGACTCTTAGGGTGCACCTGGCAGCCATCTCTGCTTACCATGCGCGGGCCAGTCAGTCAATATTGGCACAGGAGACAGTGGTCCGACGCTTTTTCAAAGGCCTTGATCACATATCCCCTCCGGTGCGTGAACCTCCACCTCCATGGGATCTTCTTCTGGTTTTGGCAAAGCTCATGAGCAAGCCATTCGAACCCATGCACAAGTGTGAGCTCTCACACTTATCGTAGAAGACTGCCTTCCTGGTGGCTATCACGTCAGCCAGAAGGACAGGGCAGCTAAGGCGCTTATTTTTCACAGGGACAAAGTTGTCCTACGCCCCCACCCGAAATTCCTTCCGAAGGTGGTGTCAGAGTTTCACCTTAACCAGGTGTTAACTCTGCCGGTATATTACCCTAATTACACCTTGGACGCCGAGTACAAACTCCATACCCTGGATCTTAGACATGCTCTCTCCTACTACAGGAGAGGACGGTGGAAATTCAGGGAGAGGTTCGCCAGTTGTTTGTCACCTACGCTGAAGCCGCTTCTGGCAGACCTGCAGCCAAACAGACCATTGCAAGATGGATTACATCATGCATAGGTATGTGCTGTGAGTTGGTGGGCAAGGAGCCTCCCAGTGGGATAAGAGCTCATGCTGCCCGCCATACTGCTGCATCGGTGGCTGCTTCCAGGGACATCCCTATCCAGGAAATCTGTCGGGCTGCTACCTGGAAGTCAGCAAACACCTTCATTACCCATTACCACATTGATCTTGAGTCACGTCGGGATGCTGGTTTTGGGGCCTCGGTTCTCCAATCTCTGTTTCCTAAGTAGGGGGTGTGCGCCTTTCTTCCCTCCTCCCAGCGAACTGCTAGGAGTCTGCCAAAGAGTGTGGATGAACATATCCACGCTTGTAGAAGAACAGGTTACTCACCTGTAACAGTAGTTCTAGGAGTGGTATATGTTGTTCATCTACACGCACCCACCCGACCTCCCCGGCTTTAGGCGCTTCACCTTGCTTCCAGCGGGCTAAGATCTGGCGTCATGGGGCGGAGCTGAGGTATATACCACCCGGGTGGGTAGGAGGAGCCAGCTTGAAGACTTCCGGCAAGTTTTAAAGGGGAAAGGGACATGCCAAAGACTGTGGATGAACAACATATACCACTCCTAGAACTACTGTTACAGGTGAGTAACCTGTTTTTTTTAGTTGCTGTGACTTATGCTCAGAGGATTTCCGGGCCTCAGGCTTTAATATGTAAGCCTCCTTATTTGATTTTTCACAAAAACAGTGTCTCTTTACATATGAAGCCTAAGTTTCTACTGAAGGTTATGTCAGAATGTACACTGAACCAAACGAAACACTATCCTGTTTATTATCCTGTGCATACCAGACTGGGTGAGGCACTGCTTTTTACTCGGGATGTGTATAGAACACTAAGATACTATGTTGCTCATGCCAAGGACTACAGAAAGGCCTCTCAGGGAAGCTGGCCGGTGGCAGAGAGGGCTGAGGTGCTGGACGCCTTACCTCGTGTCATGCCAGGGACCCGGGTTCGGGAACAGACTTGGGTTGTCGGGTAGCCGGCATGAGGTGGGGGCAGGACTGAGTAGCCGGAAGGCAGCTGTCCTCTCCTGGGGTAGCTGCCACCCCCTCAGTCCTGCTGCCACCGGGTGGAGGTCCGATGGTCAGCGGCGACACAAAGTGGGAGGGCACCGAGATGTAGGCGGCGCATGCCTCCACACAAGCATACGCTGCCTGGGGACAGATTACGGGAAAAATGGGAAAATGCTATTAAAATATATATATATATATATATATATATATATATAATATATATTCCTCAGGTTTGTGTTTTGTTTGTCCTGGGGAAAAGAGGGCACCCTGTGTCTAAACAATACCTGTCCAAATAGCTGGCAAATGATGTTTTGTCATAGGAAGTACAGTAAGGAGCTTTCTGGTGCTGTTCATGGTCACTCCACAAGGGGTATGGCCATTTTGGTTGCCTGTTTGGAAAATGTCCCTGCTGCTGACGTGTGTTACTGCCAAATGGAGCACTGTTCACACTTTCCCGAAACTTTAACAGTCTGGACATAGACTGTCATAGACATGCTGGTTTTAGGCTTACTGTACTGCAAGGCCTTCTGTCCTGATTACACATCAGATTGTACCATCCTCCCTCTGCTTTGTATTGCTTGGGAGTCTTTCCAGGGGTGTGGCCTAATGGAGGAGATATCATAGAAACGTAGAATTTGATGGCAGATAAAGACTGCTTGGCCCACCTAGTCTGCCCCTTTCCCTGCCTAACAGATAAGCTGCAGATCCTAGTTAACCAACAGCCTACTTCCTCCTACCCCCCACTAGAATTGCCTTATGTCTGTCCCATGCATTCTTGAATTCCCCCACTGTTTTTGACTCTACGACCTCCTCAGGAAGGCTTTTCCATGCATCTACAACCCTCCCTATGAAGAAATACTTCCTCACATTACCTCTGAGCTGTCCCCCCTCTATCTTCAGATTGTGCCCCCTTGTTGTTGCACATCTTTTCTGAAAGATGCTACCCTCTTGGAATTTGTTGATTCCCTTGAGGTATTTGAAATTTTCTATCATTGCCCCCCCTTTCCTCAAGGCTATACATCTTAAGCTCCTTTACTCTTTCTTCATATGTCTTCTGGTGCAGACCCGCACCATTTTGCTGCCCTCCTCTGGACAGCCTCCACCCTATGTCTTTGGTGGAGTGGGGTCTCAGAACTGTACACAGTACTCAGATGTGGTCTTACTAACTGTCTGTACAAAGGGCCAAAAACTTCCTGTTTTCTACTGGTGATGCCTCTCCCTATGCATCCCAGTATTCCCCCAGTCCTCCTTGCTGCCTTCTCACATTGCTGGCCCACCTTTAGGTCATCTGATATGACTACCCCCAGGTCCCTTTCAATTTTTGTTGTTGTCAGTATCTCACCCCCCATTGTGTACTCTTGCCCTGGGTTTTTTGTTTCCCAGGTGCATTACTTTGCGCTGAATCTAAGCTGCCATACGTTTGAACATTCCTCCAAGCATGCCAAGTCCCTTTTCATCCTTTCCACCACACCTTGCGTATCAGCCCTGTTGTAGATCTTTGTGTCATCTGCAAAGAGGCATACTTTTCCTTCCAGTCCCTCTGCAATGTCACTTATAAAGACATTAAAAAGGACTGGCCCCAGTACTGAACCCTGCGGTACCCCACTAGTAAACACCCCCTTTTTTCACTGTGGACTCAGTTTACCATTACCTTCTGTGTCCTGTTGTCCAGCCAGTGTTTTACCCAGGCTACCACCCTGGGGCCCACTCCCAGGCTGGCTAATTTGTTTATTAATCTTTTGTGTGGGACTGTGTCAGATATGCCTTGCTAAAATCTAGGTAGGCCATGTCTACAGCCCCTCCCTGGTCTACTACTTAGGTCACCCAGTCAAGGAAGTCAATTAGATTTGTCTGACATGACCGTCCCGCTGTGAATCCATGCTGCCTTGGGTCCTGTGCCCCACTGGCCTCTAGGTACTCAACAATTCTTTCCTTCAGAAGTGACTCCATCATTTTCCTTACCACTGAGGTCAAACTGACAGGTCTGTAGTTTCCTGCCTCTATCTTGCTTCTACTTTTGTGAAGGGGAATCACATCTGCCCTCTTTCAATCCTCAGGTACCACACCATCCTCCAATGATTTATTAAAAAGGGTAGTCAATGGTGTTACTAGTTCTTCCCTTAGTTCTTTTAGAATTCGGGGGTGAATCCCGTCAGGCCCCATTGCTTTATCCACCTTTAGGTTTAAGAGTTCTTTCAGAACCCTTTCTTCTGTGAAAGGACTAATATCAACCCCCCTATCCAGAGTGCTTTTATTGACTGGATTAGGTCTCTCCCCCCGCTCTTCCTTTGTGAATACTGAGCAGAAGAATTTGTTCAGTATCCCTGCTTGTTCACTATCTCTCTCTCTGTTCCACCACCTTCCTCTTTATTCAGCTTCAGTATCCCTACATTAGTCTTTCTTTGCTCCGTAATGTACCTATAAAAGTTTTATCCCCTTTCTTAACCGAGTTGGCTATCTTTTCCTCGGTTTGGGCCTTTGCTATTCTGACTGCCTTCCCACTTCCTTCTGCTTTAACTGGTACAGTTCTCTGTCCTGCTCCTTCTGTGTTTCCTTATACTTCCTGAATGCCATCTTTTTCTCCCTTACCTTCCTTGCCACTTCTTTTGAGAGCCATAGTGTTTTTTTTCTTTAGTTTTGATTTGTTTATTTGCTTCACACAAAGGCTTGTTGCCTCTCTGATGGCGGTTTTGATGTTTCCCTCATTATTGCTCCACCCCACCTTCTTGCCTCTTTGCTAGTGCTTTTCCTCGATGATGCTAGAACAGTTACGTAAGAACTTACTGTAACAGGTGATCTTCGAGAGAGTCTCCTCCCATTAGGCCATGCAGTACCCTCCCTCCTTCCCCCTGTGTCTCCTGTGGAGCACATCAGATGCTGTACCTCAGGCTGTATTCCATGCCTGCTGTTTCCAGTCTCATGCCTCTCCCTGTTTGCCTGGTACTGATTTAGTCTCCTGGTTCCTCATGGTTAGTGGCCCTCCAAGGCTAATCTCTGGCGGGAGACTTTGGAATATTGGGGCCTTCCACGCTGTACACACATTGACGCTCCACATCATTTTGGGTGGCCCTCAACTAGCAAAATGTTTCTGTGGGGTCCTGAATGGGTTACAGTTCCAAAGGTGTGGCCTAATGGAGGAGAGTCTGTTGAAGAGCTACTGTTATGGTGAGTTCTTACCTAACTGTTCTTTCTTAGTCGTGTTTGCATGTAACGGAGTGTGTGTGTGTGTGTGTGTATGCACGGGCGCATGCATGTCTGCGTTTGTCTGAGCGTGCATGTCTGCATTTGTCTGCGTGTGCATGTCTGTGTTTGTGGTTGTGCTTGTCTGAGTGTGCATGTCTGTGTTTGTGGTTGTGCTTGTCTGAGCGTGCATGTCTGTGTTTGTGGTTGTGCTTGTCTGAGTGCATGTCTGTGTTTGTGGTTGTGCTTGTCTGAGTGTGCATGTCTGCATTTGTCTGAGTGTGCATGTCTGTGTTTGTGGTTGTGCTTGTCTGAGTGTGCATGTCTGTGTTTGTGGTTGTGGTTGTCTTGGTTTGTCTGAGTGTGCAGGTCTTTGTTTGTGGTTGTGCTTGTCTTGGTTTGTCTGAGTGTGCATGTTTGCATAGAAACATGGAAATATAGAATGTGTCTGTAGAAAAGGACAGGTGGGCCCATCTGGTCTGCCTTATTGTCCCTGCCTGTTACTATACCCTGAACCCTATTTGGCCATAGATCTCCTTACTTCCTCCCTTACCTCTGCTTATTATACCCATGTGCCTACCCCACACGTATCTGAAGCTCTCCAGTGTGTTCAACCACCACCTCTTCTGGCAGACTCTTCCAGGTGTTCACACACCCTTTCTATGAATCTGTGAAGAAGTATTTCCTCACATCCTTCTTGAATCCCCCACCCCCACCCACCCAGCAAAGGTTCATAGCATACCACGTGTTCTGGTGCTCCTCCTACTATGCAAGAGATTCCTCCTGCATCCTGTTCACCCCCGTGAGGTTATAGTTACTTCGTAGGTCTTATTCATGTGCCCTCTCATTCTGTTCTCCTCCAGGGAGTACATGTTGAGATCCTGCAGCCTGTCCCCCTGTGAGGTACATATCTCAATCATGTGCCCTCTCACTCTCCTCTCCTCCAGGGAGTACATGTTGAGATCCTGCAGTCTGTCCTCCTGTGAGGTACATATCTCAGTCATGTCCCTCTCACTCTCCTCTCCTCCAGGGAGTACATGTTGAGATCCTGCAGCCTGTCCTCCTGTGAGGTACATATCTCAGTCATGTCCCCTCTCACTCTCCTCTCCTCCAGGGAGTACATGTTGAGATCCTGCAGCCTGTCCCCCTGTGAGGTACATATCTCAGTCATGTCCCTCTCACTCTCCTCTCCTCCAGAGTACATGTTGAGATCCTGCAGCCTGTCCCCCTGTGAGGTACATATCTCAGTCATGTCCCCTCTCACTCTCCTCTCCTCCAGGGAGTACCTGTTGAGATCCTGCAGCCTGTCCCCTGTGAGGTACATATCTCAGTCATGTCCCTCTCACTCTCCTCTCCTCCAGGGAGTACATGTTGAGATCCTGCAGCCTGTCCCCCTGTGAGGTACATATCTCAGTCATGTCCCCTCTCATTCTCTTCTCCTCCAGGGAGTACCTGTTGACCTCCCGCAGCCTCTCCTCATGTGGTTTCTCCTGCACCATTCTGGTAGCTCTCCTGTGGACTGCTTCTAGCTTGTCAATGTCCGTGCGGAGGTGTGGCCTCCAGAACTGGACACAGTACTCCAAGTGGGTACTCACACGTGAACGATACAGATACAATATCAGCTCCCTTTTCCTGCTGGAAGGGCCCTTCCCTATGCACCCCAGCATCTGGCGTGCCTTGCCTGCTGCCTTATTGCACATCCCTGCCACATTGAGATCATCAGATATGATCACCCCATGGTCCGTCTATTACTTGCTAACTAGAAGTACCTCTCCCCGTCCTGTGCACAGCTCCTGGGTTTCCCCACCCCAGGTGCATGACTATGCACTTTTTGGCACTGAAAACCAACTGCCACTTCCTAGACCACTCCTCTAGTTTCCCCAGATCCCTTTGCATTCTCTCCACCCCCTCCTGGTTGTCCACCTTGTTGCGGATGATTGTGTCATCCACAAACACACCTTCCCCTCAGCAGTGTCTCTTATGAAGACATTGAAGAGGACAGGACCCAGTACCGATCCCTGTGGTACTCCACTGGTCAATCTCTCATCCTCCGAGTGACTGACATTTACCACCGCCCTCTGCCTCCTGTCTTTCAACCAGTTAGATATCCAGCTCTCCACTTTCTCCCCTATACCCCGGCTGCTAAGTTTATTAGCCTTCTGTGTGGTGCAATGTCAAAGGCCTTACTGAAGTCCGGATAGGCCACATCTACTGCCCTTCCCTGATTCACCTCCCTAGTTACCCCAAAGAAATCTGTGAGATTGTGTGGCATGACCTCCCCCCGTGAAGCCATGCTGCCAGTGGTTCTGCAACCCATATGTCTCCAGGTACTCCATCAGTCTCTTCTTCAGCAGGGACTCCATTAATTTCCCCATCACTGATGTGAGACTGACTGGTCTGTAATTGCTAGCCTTCTGCCTGCTGCTGCTCTTGTGCAGAGGGACCACATTGGCCCTCTTCCAGTCTTCTGGCGCCACCCCCATCTCAGGTGAGGTGCTGAATAATATTGCCAGTGGGGCAGCTAGCACCATGTGCAGCTGCCTTAGTGCCCCTGAGTGGATCCCATCAGGCCCCATCACTTTGTTTTCCTGTGGGGCTTCCAATCCCTGGCGGACTGTCGCTTCTGTAAAGGAACTTGTGTCCATGCCCCATCCCTCTAGTGTCTGTTAATGCATATCTGTCTGTCCCCTCCTCCTTTCCACTGTGAAGACCAAGTTGAAGTATTTGTTTAAAATTTTAGCTTTTCCTTAGTCTTCCTCCACACAGTCCCCCCTTCCCCCATCTCCTGATCCTTGGTATACCACACTTTGTCTTCCTCTTTTTGCTCATGTACCTCAAGAAAGACTTATCCCCATTTTTGACCTCCTGGGTGATCCTCTCCTCAGTTTGAGCCTTTGCTGTCCTTAACCTTCCTTCCTGCTTCTCTTTGTTTATCTAGATATACCTCCCTGTCCACCTCCGTTTGGAGCTCCATGTACCTCCTGAAAGCTGTTTTTTCTCCCTTACTGCCTTAGCCACCTAACATAGAAACATAGAATTTGACGGCAGATAAGGACCGCTTGGCCCACCCAGTCTGCCCATTTCCCTACCTAATGGATAAGCTGCAGATCCTAGTTAACCAGCAGCCTACTTCTTTCTACCCCAACCCCCTAGAATTGCCTTATGACTGTCCCATGCATGCTTGAATTCAACCACTGTTTTTGACTCCACAACCTCCTCCGGAAGGCCGCTCCATGCATCCACAACCATCTCTGTGAAAAATACTTCCTTACTTACCTCTGAGTCGCCTCTATCTTCAAATTGTGCCCCCTTGTTTTTGCACACCTCTCTTTTTGAAAGATGCTACCCTCTTGGACTTTGTTGATTCCCTTGAGGTACCTGAAAGTTTCTATCGTGTCCCCCCTCTCCCTCCTTTCCTCAAGGCTATACATATTAAGCTCCTTTAGTCTCTCTCTCTCTCATATGTCTTCTGGTGCAGGCCCGCACCATTTTAGTTGCCCTCCTCTGGACAGCTTCCATCTTGTCTATGTCCTTGCGGAGATTGGGTCTCCAGAACTGCACACAGTACTCCAGATGGGGTCTCACCAGCTGTCTGTACAGAGGGTAACAACTTCCTGTTTTCTACTGGTGATGCCTCTCCTATGCATCCCAGTATCCCCCAGCCCTCTTTACTGCCTTCTCACATTGTTGGCCCACCTTTAGGTCATCTGATATGACTACCCCAGGTCCCTTTCCATTTTGTTGTTGTTAGTATCTCACCTCCATTGTGTACTCATCCCTGGGTTTTTGTTTCCCAGGTGCATTACCTTGCACTTCTTAGCATTGAATCTAAGGTGCCATACATTTGACCATTTCTCTAACCTTGCCAAGTCCCTTCTCATCCTTTCCACCCCACCTTGTGCATCAGCTCTGTTGCAGATCTTTTTGTCATCTGCAAAGAGGCATACTTTTCCTTCCAGTCCCTCTGCAATGTCGCTTATAAAGACATTGAAGAGGACCGGTCCTAATACTGAACCCTGTGGTACCCCACCAGTAACCCCCCTTTCTTCAGAGTGGACTCCATTTACTATTACCCTCTGTGTCATATTACCCTCTGTCTCATATTCTCCAGCCAATTCTTTACCCAGGCTGTCATCTTAGGACCACGCCCAGGCTGGCTAACTTGTATATTAATCTTTTGTGTGGGACTGAGTTAAATGCCTTGCTAAAGTCTAGGTAGGCCATGTCCACAGCCCCTCCCTGATCTACTACTTTGGTCAACACACACCAGGCAGCGATTGGCAGAAGCACAGCACTGCGGAAACGACATTTCAACACACAGCACCACTGACCACCCCCACCACCTGTACCGTATAAGTGTGTGTGTCAGGACCTGGGCATCCTTGCACCTTGGTGTACAGTGCAATGCAGGATCATCATGCACACGCACCTGTGGACAGCAGTTGGGGAGATTGCAGGTGGTCCGTGTCAGCATGGTGAGCAGAGCATCCAGCAGTGCACTGCCCACCATGACACACATTGCACACAGGGCAGCACAGGGTTTTAAATAACTGATTAGCAGTTTTTCTTGGGACGATACTAACTGTACAGAAAGTATTTATATAGATTTTCTAGAAGTGCAGTGTTCGTGAAACACAGTGAGGTGAGAGTTATGCATTTTCACAAAGATTTAGCACTTTTATGAGCAAAATGCTAATCAATTTTTAGAGTTAAATAAATCTCTGCAGCACCAGACAGGGCCCGCACTGGGAGACAGCTCAGTCAGGTAGCACTGTCCCACGGCCACCACAGATGCGCGGGCAGCCCCGCCATGGCCCAGCAGCACTGGCAGGCTGAGCAGGGGCCACATGGGGTGGCGCTGTTGCACCACCAGGGGTCCCACTGCGCAAACGCAACCTTGCCCGCACAGGGGTCTGCATCATGCCAAACAAATGTACACCAGGGGTGCTCGGGTTGCCCACAGCAGAACCCGGCATTGACAGGCCTGGTGTTGCACGATGCCGGGAATGGGGAGTGGAGAGCGCACTGTGTGGGGTGTGTGGTACAGGGGCACCTGACAGTGTGCCCAATGCATCCACGACAGAGACCACTGCCTGGGTCAGCCTGTCAATGGCGGCGGTCACATCCGCCGCATAAGGACCAGCTCAGCTCAGTCCCGAGCACACTCCCTGCTGTGCCGCTCCATGGACACAGACAGTGCCTCCACGGACCTTGCAACCCGCCCCTGCAGCTGTACCAATTCCTGCAGCAGGCGGGTGTGTACGTCCAATGGGTACTGTGCCCCAATGGCATCGTGACCCCCAGGGTGTGGACGGTCCTGGTGCACAGCACCCCTTGAGGGTGGGTGCTGTTCACCAGGACCAGGTATGGGCGGATCAAAGGGTGGTGGATATGTGCCACTGCTTGACACTGTACCCCCCAGACCTGGTGTGCGACTGCTGCTGCCGCCCTCCAACTGCTGAGCCCCAGGTCCACCTGTTTCCACCTCCATGCTGGCAACAGTGCCAGACACCTGCACAGCCACCGGTGCTGCCTCACGTGCTGACAGGCACAGCCTGGGACTGTGCCAGCATGCTGGTACACGGTGTGAACCAGGAAGGCCCAGGGGACGCTGGCCTGCCAGCGTGTCCGTCATGGGACACACACCATCACTGCCCATTGCAGGGCTGCTATCATCAATGGTGCAGGTACATGCCACTGCATAGGTACAGCATGCTGGCATACCTGCATGCCAGACTGCTGAGACACAGGCTGTGCACCCCCGCACCCGTATCACTAACACCAGAGTTGTTGGCCCAGCATTCATGCTGCTGCAGTGCCTGCTGGCTGGTGGCGGAGGTGGATGGTCCCTCCCCCACGTCCAGCAGGTCTGCATCACTGTCTGGACCCACCATCACCACCGTCTCCTGAAGATGAACAGGATCTGTAACAGAAAGAGAGTACATGTGAGTGCATGTGAACAACCACCCCCCCAACACCACCACCATGTCATACCGTGCAGTGATGGGCTTCCCCCTGTCTGGAATCCTCCGCCTGGTACACCCGCAATAGCACTCGGTTGCATGGCCGCGACCAGTGTCTCCTCTGTTGGGGTCAGCTGCAACACCACTGGCGGGCCCCCACCAGTGCCAGCACTTGCCGCCCTGAAGGCTGCCACCTTCTCCTTCAGCCTCCTGCGGTCAGTCCCCATCTTCTTTGCATTCCTGCACGGAGCACTGGTGGCTTCCATGCAGGTTGACAGCCCGAGCTACCCCTCCCATGCAGCTGCACGTTCATGAGGGTGCCCTCTGTCCACTCAATAGTGGCTCATCCTCCAGGTAGGCCTGAAGAGGGCCTCCGTCTCGCAGCTGTGAAGTTCGACCTCCTCCCTCCCGCCGTCCTCACCCCTCACCTTGTCTCCTGGTCAGTCATGGTGATCTGTATGGGTGGAGTGGACACCTGTCACTGTGCAGTCTACAGCATTTCCCCATGAGCATAGGTGCTGCCTGGGCGGGGCGAAGCCCCCACGCTTCTTCTCCGTATGGCAGATACTAATAGAAAAGTGCCCTTTGTCCCTTTCTAGTGCCCTTTTCATGCTCAGCCCCTCAACCTTTATCATCCTCTGGCACCCTGTCCATGAGCATTGTCCTGAGCATCACACAGCATGCAACCTCACCTCTCACCCGCAGTAACCGAATCTGGCCAGCACAACCCACTGTCGCATTTTTATAGCGCAACACATGCAAATGAGGAGTGGCTTCATCTTTAATGACTACATCACGCCACTGCGCCTTTGAATGGCTGATCGAATGATTTGCATGTCGGCTGAATATCGCGAATTTGGCGCTTGCGCAATACGGAAGGTCCGCTGAGCCAATGGCGCAGGTTTGTGCCTGCGCATACACTGCATTGCACATGCCCAGACAGCTTACGATGCGCTACCATGCAGCAGACCTGCTGAGCGATAGGCAATTCAGGCCATGGCCACCATTGTGCCAGTGGCGCTACAGCACTGGGCACTTAATGGCGCTGTGGTCCACAGTGGCACTGGTACGCAGCTTGGCAGTCGCGCAGGATGCCTATACGTCCGATGGTGCTGTGCGTAGCCTTGCATCATTGCCGTGACCTTGTGTATGCCCTTTGCCCCCTGGCGCAGTTCGCATGCCATGTGTACGTCCCTATTGCGCTGTCTGGTGACAGTGCTATGTGAAGTGATGGCACTGTTCGAACAGCGCGATTGGAGCCTGTGGTGGTCTATTGCGCAACATCTCCACGTGGGGTTCCAGTGCAGCGGAGCGCCATATTGCCTGCTGTAAACTGGCTGAGATGGCTAGGAGGAGGGCAGTGAGTTGGAGCCCACTGGAGGTAGCCAACCTGGTGGCCCTGGTGGAGCCCCACTGTGAGGCACTCTATGGTGAGGCCCCCCTCACCATGCCTAGGATGCACATGTGGCAGCAAGTGGCCACTGACCTGGTGGAGGTCACTGGACGGGGCCAGTCTGCTGAGCAGTGCTGGCACTGGTATGGTGACCTCTGCCGGAGGGAGCCGGACATGTTGGTCAGGCTGCGGGCACGTGCCAGGCAGGGCATGGTGCCTAGGCCAGGTGAGTGTACCATCTATGCACCTATATTCTCTGTAGGGGTGTGTGTGTGTGCTTGTGTGGCTGTGCATAGGTGACGGCTCGGACACGGTTGGCTGTGTCAGTGTGTGCAGCTGTGCGATGGATGGTTATGGCTGTGTGGGCAGGCACTCTCACTGGGGCAGGGGGCACTCTGCTGCTGAGTCACACTGATGTTTGTCTCAACATATGTCTCCCACAGGCCGGGATGTCAGGAGCAAGCACCACCTGAGGAGGGGCAGGCCAGGGACCCGGTGCCAGCAGGGGTGGCGCCCCTACGGCAGCAGCAGTGGGAGCAACAGCAGCAGCAAGGTCGGCAGACAGAGCTGCTTGAGCAGTGTGAGTATCATGACTTCATCGATGCTATTGCATGCTGGGGGGGAGACCAGTAGCCCTGCACAATACAACCATGCAGGAAAGGGGAGGTCATAATTCCACTATACAGGACACTAGTGAGGCCCCACCTGGACTACAGTGTACATTTCTGGAGACCATCCCTATGTAAGGATGTACAGTGGGCAGAGAAGGTTCAGAGGAGGGCACCAAAGATGGTGCATGGCTTGCATCACAAGTCCTATGGAGACAGGTTGAAGGACCTGAACATGTACTCCCTGGAGGGGAGGAGGGAGACAGGGGATATGGTAGAGACATACAAGTATCTTACAGGGTGGAACAGGGTGCAGAGAAACACTGTTTTGAATTGAAAAAGATGTTCCAGGACTACAGGCAATGGGATGCTGTTGGAGGGTAGACAATTCAGAGGACACATGGAAGGACTGTCTTCACAGAACGGGTGGTGGACAAGTGGAACACCCTGCCAGAGGAAGTGGTGGGGGCTGAAACAATCATGGGATTTCAGAATGCACGGGATGGACAAAATGGAATTCGGAGGTTAGGGGTAGGGGGCAACAGACTCCTAGGTAAACAAAGTGAACTTACAGCTCAAATGCACAGACTGGGTTGGCCATAGGCCCTTATCTGCCGACACTGTCTACGTGTCTATGTCTGTATGCACGTCACAGGTGACATGCATCACTGTGCAGTATCACAGCACGTCTGTGTATGTGTCACTGGTGGCCCATGCATGCACTGGGCACATAGCTGTGTAACTGGCATCGCACCACGTTGCCACGTCACTTGCCAGCCTGGTTTGTACTGTGATAGACGTGGGCAGTGTGTGTGGGCAGTGGTGCACATAGCTGGTGCCACCTGTTTGTGATGGCCATGTGCATGTTCACTGTGGGTGGGTGTATGCCATCACAGGTGCAGGACATTGGGCTATATGGCTTGCAGGTTGGGTGGTGTTCAGGGTTGTGGTCAGTCACAGCCATTGACTGTGTTCCCATTTTTCCTAGGCCTCAAGGTTCTCCATCGCATTGGGAGGGATGTTCGGGGGCTGAGACAGCTGCTGACGGACAACCAGGCCATCCTCCAATCCATCCACCGACATGGCGTTCGCACCACCGACATGGCGTTCGCAGGAGGCGGCACAGGATGGGGCGCCACCAGCCGGAGGATGAGCGGCCAGCTGCCCCATAGCTACTGCTACCCTTCCCACTTCTCCCATCCCTACCACCCTGCCTTCTCTCTCCAAGTTTGTCATCCCTACCCCTTGAACACCCCTACCTTGTACCCCCCCCTTGTAAATAGTTTGTTATTGTTCTGGTTGTGTTGTTTATCTGAATATACATTTATATTTTGATATGAATAATGTGTTGGTCTCTGATTTGCAGCTGGCTATGGGTGCTCAGTTGCAGGGGTGTACATGCCAACTGGGGTGGTATGGTCCTGAGTATGTGCGTGTGTGTGCATGGGGAGGTATCACCAGCATGGCATTGACTTTCTGTTAGTCTTGCTGTCTGCTGCCACCCACTGCTGGGTGCACAGGGTGGGTCTGGCTTGTATGCTTCTCTGCTGCACGGGGTTGATGTGTGCCAGGGGGGGATGCATGGTGTTTCCTGCAGTGCCAGTCACTGCACATGGGTGGTGTCTTGGGGTCACGGTGCAGGGTGTGCTGTGCGTACGGGGGCTGATGTGCACTGTGGTTGTCAACCCCCTGTGTGTGGCACTCTCTGCCTGCCAGTGGTTGTGCTGGGGTGTCATGGCTCTGCTATGCTTTGTTGGCTTGTCCCCATGGGCACGTGGATCATCCGTCCCACCCCAGTGATGCTGTTCTTGGGTGTGCAGGTGGTGTGGGTTCTGCAGTGTGTTCCTGTGCCCATGTGTGGCATGGCTGGTGGTGGGCCCCAGCCTGCCTCCCTGGATGTGCAGTTCCATTGCTCTGGGGGCTGTGCTTGCACTATGGCAGCTCTGGAATGCTCAGCTGAGCTTCCCTGGTTGCTCCATAGCGCAACATTTTGGCTCAGCTTCTCCTTCCTGGTTGCGCGATGGCGCAGTATGTGCGATATTCAGACGTTGGTTGCTTGCGCAATTTGCTCTGCTCCATGTTTGAATATCGCACCTGTTGCGCATTTGCGTAACTGGTTTGTGCTTGCTCCTGCTGTTGCGCCTAGTTTTGAGCGCAGTTTGAATATCTTGGCCCAGGTGTGAGGTCCAGCTGGCCGAGGTAATTAAGGTGTTGGTTGCTTAAACAGAGTAGTACGTGCCTATAACAAAATAAGGCCTTACGGTTTAAATAAAGTACTTTGAAGTTTAAATACAGTACATGAGAGGCATTTACAAATGTTCACTGGATTTAAACTGAAGTGCGTTGTGCCTTTAAATAATAAAATACTTTTTGTCTTGAAAGTAAAAGGCAGCAGTACTTGCCAGGTAACATTTTGTACTAGATGTCAGTTATAAAATAAATAAGAAATAACACAAGTTGAGCTGCTTATGCTACATACATACATACAAGGATTCCATAGGAAAGGAGAGGTTGAAAAAGAACTCCAGGTCTTTTCTGAAATACTTAAATGTAAAAGGGGCTCACCAGTGTTTGCAGTTCTCCACAGCAGTGCAGCAAGTTAAATTTCTATTTAGAGAGCCTGCTGCTTTGCTACACATCTGAAGCAGTTAAGGATTTAAAGGGACAGGAATATCCCTGTGAAACCACAAAGTGTAAAATGGTGGCAGCCTTCAGTATAAGAGTTGGCTACAAGTCTTAAGAATGAAAATGCACAAATGAAATAAAATAATAGAGCTAAAATATAAAAAGACCCCCAAGTCTCTGTAAAATCCCACACACAGTTTCTCTGAGCACTGCCCTGCTGCATGAGTGTACACAAGTGAAGGGGGTTGACAAACATCTATCTGGAGGAAAACTAGGTACATGCCTGTGGTTTCTTTTAAAACAGATAAAACAGACAGCCATGTCTTTAAGGCAAGGCTGGAGAGGTTTAAAAGCAATAAGGTGTGAATAATCATTGAAATAAAAGAAAGAAAAAGAAACTTACCATATATTGTATTATTAAATATCAGGCCTTTCGCCTGTAGGTCTGCCTGCTCCAAGAATGGTATGAAAATGAGGTCCGCTATAGGGTGACAGCGGCCCCTAGTGTCCTCTTTTATACTAATGATGCTGTCAATCACAGTTCAATGGAAAGTTTTCCTCTTACTGTTACATTCTTTTCTTGCAGGACTTTTTCTTGTATGATGGTTTCTTTAGTTAATTATCATGTTTAGAAGGCCCTCTGGCACTGTATAATTTAATATGAGGGCCTAAACAAAAAGTTTTATAAGTTGATGATGCTGAGGTCACATGACTTCGTTAGGCAGGTATAAACAAGCATTTGTCAATGTCGAATGTTTGCTTGCTGGTATTGGCAGTGGTAGTGTAGAAGTTACAGAGCTGTGTAATAGGAATGGCAGTGAAGTATTGAACTGAAGCCAACCCCACCACCACCCTGCAGAGAGTGACAGGCATTGGGGTGTGCGCTTGGGTCGCCAGGCATAACGGGCACACTATTTCACCACACCCTACCCTGCAGACACTGACAAGTGACACGGTGTTCCTTGGGGTCTTTGGCTCTTATGATACACTCCCATTTCATTAGGAAATATGGTGAGATGGGTGCTTATAGGAGAATGGGGTGAAGTTTAAATAAGAGTCCAAGGCATACTCCATGCCTCTCACTGACTGCAGGTGTGGAATGGTATAAGCATCACAGAAAAGAATCCCAAGTCACACCCCTGATGCCTGTCATTCTCTACAGGGTTGGGCATTATGGTTGGAAACCCTAATACCTCAGGCATTCGTTGGTATTTTCACTCCAAATTTTCAACATGTTTGTTTTGTGACCCCACCTCATGAACAGGGGGAATATCAGTTTGTTAGCCGAAAGCTGCTTATGCACAGTGACTACGGCATTTAGCACCACAGGTGCAAAAACATTCCGAACAGGATGTAAAAATGACAGCTGTACTGTTCATGGGGAGGTAAAATGGCAATGTTGCAAATCTGTAGTAAAAATATTTAAAAAATGGTGAAGTCACGAGCGTACATAGAAACTGTGCAACGCACACCCGTAATATAATTAGGTTGGGGATTTTTTACAGCAGATTGTCAACTCAGGCATTTTGGTGCCTCCGATCATGAACAGTGTCACTGTGATTTTCTTTATCTGTGCCTAACAATGATTTCCCACAGCGACCATGCATCTCTGCGCTGAAAGTGTGAAAACACACTTCAGACATGTTGTGAAAAATGACAGCTGTACTGTTCATAAGGAAGTGTGGAAAAATGCCACTGGTGAAAATCTGGACTGAAAATATTACAAAGTCATGAACTAACGAGGGTGCGTGGAAACCGCGCAATGCTCACTCGAACACAGTTATTTTATGGACTTTTGTCACCAATTTCAACATAGCCATTTTAAGACCTCTGTTCATGAACAGTGTAACTGTGTTTTCTTAATCTGTCCTAATAACATTGCTTTCGCACACCAACAGCACCATTGTGTGCTACGTGTGAAAACGCATTTTGGGCTATATATATGAAAATTGCAGCTGTACTGTTCATAAGGAAATGTAATAAAATGGCAATGCTGAAAATCTGGAGTGAAAATATTAAATTTGCAAACTTACAAGCATGCATAGAAACTGTGCAATGCACGCCGTAATACAATCAGTTTTAGGAATTTTTCACCATATTTTCAACATAGCCATTTTAAGACCTCTGCTCATGAACAGTGTCACTGTAATTTTCTTAATTTGTCCCGTACATTGATTTCAGACACCGACCGCGCCATTGTGCGCCACATGGGCGGAAACATTCGGTGAGATGTGAAAATGACAGCTGTACTACTCATAAGAAGGTGTGGCAAATGGCAATGTTGGAAATCTGGAGTGAAAATATTGAAAATTCGTGAACTTATGGAGCGCATAGAACTGTACAACGACGCCATAAAACAGTATTTTTTATTTTATACTTCCAACATGGATTGTTAGCCCTTCATGAATGATAGTCATTGTCATGGTGTTATTCGCCCTAAAGGGTGATTTCGCACAGTGACTCGCGAATCACCCTTCGGGCCCAAATAACACCATGACGTGACATCATTCATGAGAAGAGGTCCCAAAACCCCATGTTGAAAATTTGGTGCAAAAATTCCAAAAAGTGCCTGAGATATGCAACAAAGTTGAAAACCCCCTATCTAGCCCATTATACAGCTTACCGGCATTTCCTCAGTTCACAGTCGGCTTTGAAGAGTGCAGACGTGTTCCCGGTCCACCAAAGATCATTGCGCTGAGGTCCGGAGGTAAGTATGGGGTGAGGGGGGGGTGTGGGGAGGCAGGGTGCACAGTGGGTGGGTGCAGGTTGTGGGAGTGGGGCCAGGGAGACTACGTGGGACTGTTTTTCCTTTCCAGGTTTAAAAATTAAAAAAAAAAAAAAAAAAGGATGACGTGGGACATTGTCCCACAAGGACGGTTGGGGGGGGCGTTCAGCCGACAGGGGATTGGGCACCCCCCGTCGTCTAAGCATCAATTGCCACACTGGGGTGGGCTCCCAGCGTGGCACTTACTACTCAGGGGGGTGAGGGACAGTGAGCCGGGATTGGGCACCCCGTCAGCTATATCATTAGTTGCCATGCTGGGGTGGGCACCAAGCGGGCATTTTGGAAGGTTTTTGGGGGTTTTGGGGGCAGAGGGACGCGGCACAGCCCGACGG
The DNA here is from genome assembly GCA_016271365.2 of Neoceratodus forsteri. Lineage (NCBI taxonomy): Eukaryota > Metazoa > Chordata > Ceratodontiformes > Ceratodontidae > Neoceratodus > Neoceratodus forsteri. The sequence continues at coordinate 6,593,054 of JADMNL010000036.1, forward strand.
GGACTGGGCACCCTGTCGGCTATATAGTGTGCGTGTGTGTGGGGGGGGCACGCACGCCTGCGTGGGCATGGGTGTGTGTGGGGGGGAGTTGCGCATGAGCAGGCGATATCTTATCGCTGCTCACTCAAGCGTAGCTCCCCCTTTGAACTGTATGCCACTGCATTTTGGAGCTTGTCATAGACAGCTCCAGCATGCATTGGCTTACAGGGGCCGTGCCTGCCAGCACACTGACTGAATTGGAGGAGGAGGAGATGACACACCTCCAAAATCTCCGATGATGTCACTATGTTTCTTGCACATGTGTGCAAGCAAACATAAAAACCTACTTTAGCAAGCTGTATTGAGATAGGGGAGTCCGTTGGAGCTGACTGTCAGAGGTGGTGGGTCACTGAAGTGTATATGTTTGTGTAAAATAGGCGAGAGACAGCCTGGTGGCACTGCTGGCAGAGCAGTGGCCCTTCCTGAGCATACTGCATCTGTTTATTATTTTGTTGAGATTCTGAAAGTAAATGAATTGACCTTATTTTCCTGAATTCTGTGAAACCTGATGTCAACATTCTCTGAGAAAAATAAAATAAGTGCGTTGCCAGCACTAAGTTTGTGGGTCTGCTTGATTTATTATCCTGACTATCCCAACCCCGCTACAGGTACCACATAAAGTCCTTGAAATTGATCCCCCCACTGTGTAATGAATCTAGAGCAGCCATTCCCCTGCACGAAATGTTCTGCTCATGACACCCCCAATATACACCACCTCCAATGGAAGGACCCAAACAGACTATTTCATAATGGAGGCAGTGGGGAGGGTAGGGAGAAAAATCCTGACAAGCAATTACAGCTCCTTATCCTAAAGCAGTCCAGTTAATGGAGTGTGGCTGGGCACTGAGCTTTAAGCTCAGCCACCGAGTCCAAAAAGAGGTGCCCTTGAATCCAGTTGGCTCCCAGTTTGGAGCCTCCTCCTCTCAGCAACGCTGATTGCGGCGAATGCCCCCACTGCAGCTGTCGCTGATGCAGCCAACAACACAGCTCCTCCTGGTTCCTGGATTAGTAGCCTCTGTCCCTGGATTAGGGCCTCTGTGCCTCGGCCTCTCTGTAGCTGCCACCAATGTGGCAAGCAATTACAGCTCCTGATCCCAGGCCAAGCAGTCCAGTCAATGGACCACGGATAGGTGCTGAGCCCAGCGGTCGAGTTCAAAAGAAGCACACCCTTGAATCCAATTGGCTCCTGGTTTGGAGCCTCCTCCTCCTCCTTCTCAGCACCACTGATTGCAGCTGTATACCCCCACCGCAGCTTCCGCTGATGCAGCCAATAAGACAGCTCCTCCTGGCTCCCAGATTAGGATCCTCCATCCCCTCCAGGCTGCCGATGTGGCCGAGTGCCTCCTCTGTAGCTGCCACTGATGTGGTAAGCAATTACAGCTCCTGATCCTGAAGCAGTCCAATCCAGAACAAATCTTTTCTCTCAAGCACTCAAACTTGCACAGAAGGAACACACCTCTCACTTGAACAGTCCCATACTACTGGACAACACTTTCTCAAATTGCAGGTGCTCACTGGAACAGAAGAGGGATCTCTTCTTACTTGTAGCAATAAACACTGAAGATAGATTTATTTATTTATTTAATGATTTGGAAACACCTTTGAGTACAAACTTTTTACAAAGGTTCCACGTCCAATAGAGCAAGAACACTGACAAAACAATCAGTCAGATTAAATACAGTGGTGGATATGAACAGTAAATTACAAGTGCAAATAGGGTAAACACAAGCGTGTATCACAACAGTAAATCACACACGTAAACCTTAACAGCAATTGTAGATCATAACATTGCAGCCCTTGTCTAGTATAGGGTGGACAGGAGGATATGGTGGGCAGGAGAAGGGGAGGTGGGATGCTGACAGGTGGGGGAGAGAGGACCCTTAAACATTGTAGCCCCAAATGGCCTTGTCCAGTATAGGGTGAACAGGAGGACATTGGGAGGAGGAGTAGGAGGGAGCTGAAGAGGGAACATGGACAGGTGGGGGAGAGAGAGGACCCATGCAGGAAGCAGAGAGAGCCTGGGCAGGGAGCAGAATAAAAAGAGAGGGGGACCTTGAAGGTAGGGTGAAGCAAGAGGAAAGAAGTGAGGGATGAGAAGTGGGTGCTAAGGGTGGAAGGGAAAAAGGTGATTGTGGTGGGAAGAAGAAGTGGGTAAGGAGAGGTGTCAAATGGGTCAATGGCGAGTGCAGGGAGAATGAGTGGATAACAACAAGGGGAGGGGCTAACTCATTATAGGCAGTTGCAGTTGTTCAGATTAAGGAGGTGTTTATTTCAGTTTTAAAGGCCCAGAGATTGGTTGTGCTTAGTGCAGCTACAGAGGTCTCATTGAGCCAAAGTGGAGCTTGGTAGGAAAAGGAGAGTTGTCCCAGAACAGGTATGTGAAATGAGACACTGAGAGATGTCGCTGGTGTACTCCTGGTTTTGTAATTGGAGTTAGTACCTTTACCAGGTTGGAGATGCAGGGTGGGAACAGAGAGAGCATGGCCTTTCTCCCCAGAAGACAGATTTGGTATCTAATTCTGTTGCTGAGTGATAAAAGGTTGGACTGCTCGTACAGGGCAAGTGTGCATGAGGCAGTCAGCATTGAGCAGTAGTTGACAGGCTTTATTTAGAGCAGTAGCAACCCATTTGAGAGCCGTATCTGTGGCGGTGCCATAGACCACCAGACCGTAGTCTACTGTGGAAAGAATAGAGCAGGAGACCAAGATCCTGAGGGCATTGAGTGTGAGGCTTTTCCTGTGCCTATATAAGACTCCCAATTTGATGTTCATTATAGTGAGTCTCCCAAACAGACAGGATATGTTTCACTGTTTAGTAAATACTCTTTACACTTTAGCTTTCTACAAGCTACTCAGCCCCAAGCAGGTTCCATCTTACCTAAAAATCACAGCAGGCTTCCTCTAGCAAGAATCTCGTAGACATCTCTCTCACATCTGAAGTTGTGTCTCTTTACATCTCTCTCACCACTTATCTTTACAGCTCTCTCACAGCTGAAGTTATGTATCTTTACAGCTCTCTCAGAACTGAATTTGCTTATCTTTACAGCTCTCTCACAGTTGAAGTTGTGTATCTTTACATCTCTCTCAGACCTGAATTTGCTTATCTTTACAGCTCTCTCACAGCTGAAGTTGCAGGTCAGAATTCTTAGGCCGATTCCTCCAAATGTAGAAATGCAAACACAGGCTCTTGTGGACAACCATTGGTCAAACCCAGGAAGGCCATTCTTCAACCTTGCAGCCACATTTTTTAGCAAAGGGCTGAAACCCCTCTCCTCTGGAGAGGCTCCCACTGAACTGAACTCAGAACCAAAAGTGTCTTGGGTTTGAGGCACTCCAGGCAGCTGCTTAGGGGCTGAAATAACTGTCCCATTACCCTCACTTTTGTATGGCTTGACTCTGTAGCTGAGTGTATCATGAATCACACTGTTTGGTGGTCACTTGTTCCCAAATGGCTACCCACTTCTAGATCTGAGATCCTCTCTCTGTCCTCATTTGAGAGTACGAGGTCTAAGATTTCTCCCTCACAAGTAGGTTCCAAAACTAGCTGTCTGAGGCATGCTACCTGAAGGGCATCAAGAATGGCCCTACATTTGGATGTGGCTGCAGCAAAGGTGCTCCAGTTAACATCTGGCATATTAAGGTCCCCCATCAACAGTATCTCCCCTTTCTCTGCCATCCTAAGTATGCCTTCTATCATATCCTTGTCCATTCCCTCCCCCAACATGAGAGTCTGTATACAACCCCTGTGTGGATTGTGGTGCCATTTCCAGTCTCTAAGGTGACCCACAGTGCCTCCTCTCCTCCCTGTTTAGTCTTTTTTTCCATTGCTTTTATCCCTTCCCTTACATAGAGAGCTACTCCCCCCCTTCTACCCTCCCTGTTTCTCCTATAGGTTGTGTACCCTGGTATGTTAACATCCCAGTCATGGTTCTCTGTGTACCATGTTTCTGTGACTGCTATGATATCCAGGCATCCCTCTTCCATCAAGGCCACCAGTTCAGGGAGCTTGTTGCCCAGACTACGGGTGTTGGTACTCATTACCCTCCATTTCTTGATGGCCTTACCCTTTTGCCCCATCCCTGTCCTTATTGCATTTGTCACTTTTCCATTTACCCCAGTGCTTCCATTGACATCTTTATGTTGGTGTCTACCTCACTTAGTACCCTGATTTTTTTGGGGGGGCTAGGATTTCCTTTCTCCTTTCCAGTGCCTCCCCCTTGGCTAGTTTAAATGCTTGCCAATGAAGTATTGAAACCTATCACCTAGGATCCTGGTTCCCCTCCTGGACAGATGCAGACTATCATGCCAGTATAGGCCTGCATCCATCCAGGTGGACCCCCAGTTCCCAATGAAGCCAAATCCCTGAGCTCTGTGCCAGTTTTTCAACCACTGATTGAATCCCATGGTGTGGAGCACCCTAGCCTCATCCGTGCCATAGACAGGCAGCACCTCCAGAAGGTTACCATGTGTGCTATTTGTCTAACCGCGGGTCACCCCTGAAAAAGAAACTTTATGTCTCAGTGGGCTTACCCAGTCATCAAAATTCAAATAAATTAATAAATAAATACATGATCCTAAAGGGTTTTAGGGACAGTAGAAAGAGAAGCAGTAGGAGCACAGTGGAGATCCCAGGAGAGTCTTCAGAGTTCAGGTTAGACAAGAATGGCAGTGAACTAATCTATGTTCCTCTGCTGACTCTGGGTCCTATATTCATAACTTTACACTGTGTGCAAACCATTGTGCAGGTTTAGTGCTGGGTTAGCACAGGCCTGCTACATTCAAAAGGTCAAATAGCACACACAAACCGCATAAGCGCCAGGAAAACTGATAATGTATGTAAGGACCAAACTGAGGGGCATATCAGCGCAATGCTATATTCAGCAAATAGCGCGGTGCAAATTGGTTTTGTGCAACTTAGAGCAACACCTTGCGAGTGCAAATTACTGTCCAGGAAAATGTTGTTTTAATCTGGGCAAACCAGCTTTGAGCAACTTAGTGTCTTTTCGCAGCATTGTGCGACATTTGTGCAGCTTTCGTCACCCTAACCAATAAGTATGACACACAGAAATAAGCCAGACATAGAGGAAACATGCTGCTCACTGATGGCACCACTGTGATGCCATCATTTGCCACCAGTCGCAGCCATGCCAGGCAGTATGTGGAGACCCAGCCCCCGGTGGAAACCATGGCAGTGCGGCCATACAGCACTCACCTGCAGACCACCGTTCTGTGGACACCAACAGATGCCAGCACACACATGCAGCACTGGAGGCAAGGGGGGGTACAGGTAACATGTCTGCACCACATACTGGTGCTGCCACATGGCTGAGACATGCCACACAGTGCAAATGGTTCAGTGTAGGGAACACCCAATGCCTGTGTGCCTGTCTGATGGTAAGGGCTCCCCCAGCCACATACTGCACAGCTGTACAGACACCACAGCACACACACCCAGCATGTGTCACTGTGAGCATCCCATGCCAGCAGTGCAGCATCTGTGAGTCGCACAACAGCAGTACAGTACTGTCCACTGTCGTACACACCTGCAAGATGGGACTGTCACTGTACAGTGTAGCAGTCTATGCTGCCAAGCACACCATAGACAGTGCTGTGTCTCACACATTACTGGCCCCTGTCACTGTACTGTCTGCTGTGCACTGTGTAGGACCTACAGGTGGACTGTTGCATCCAGCACCATCACCAGTGTCTGTGCTGTGCAGTCCCCTGGAGCACATTATTCTATGCAGTTCTGTACATATATAGCCTGCAGCTACCACCATGCTCCTCCCAACTGACCTAAAGTTGGAGCTGTGGGCAGACCCAGCCAGGCCCTGTACTTCCAGACTGACCAACAGGTGGTGCTGTGGGACCCTGCAATAGCGCTGGGTAAACTGCATGCAAATCAGGGCATAATGAGATGCTAATCCCGATGCTTGCCCACTGACTGCCTAAGTAGGCTAATTTGCATGTCACTTTTGAATATAGCAGATTTTTGCTCCGGGCAAATGTGATAGCGCTGGGCAGATGGCTTAGTGTCGCACAAGACCTGTGCAAATGTATGTGCACCATGCAAATGTTATGGACTCATTTTTCATTTCTGCACACTGTACATTCACATGCACTGATGCTTGTGGCTCTACTGACTCCACTCCTTTTCCAGCACACACATTGGCCACATATTTCACCTCTACAGTTCTTCTGGTTACTGTGCACCAGGTTGCTGTTGTGGTTTGCATTTCCTGGTTGTTATATTCAGAGCTGTCTTATTCCCAGGCTAATTTTGCCCTGCACTTCTGGCCCAGTTTGCCCGGCTTCCTTTGCATGCTATATTCAGCAAATTTAGCTTCGGGCTATTCCTTTTGAATACAGCAAGCTATTGGGTCTGGACTAAGTTTGCACACTGGGCAGTGCTAATATAGCTCTGGGGCAAAGATTTGAATATAGGGCCCGCTGTCTTAGTTTTTTTTTTTTTAAAAGGAGTTCTATGGGGAAAGGCGATGTCCTGATGGCTGTACAGATCAGAGCTTCACCTTTCTGATCCCCTGCAAGCAACATAAGAAATAAACAGTTTAAATACCACATCACTGTAAAATCCCTGACGCCCGGTGCAGCCAGCATTTTAATAGTGGCATTCCTCAACTCCTCCCAGATCTCACTGGTAAAATACCAGAAGAAAATGACACTATACTGCCTGTACCATAATACTACCTTTATGTACAGAAATAAAACAATATCTATATCTCCATTGTCCAGTGCTGTTTTGGCCAATTTGCCTAAATCCATGGGTATGGTAAGCATGCCCATGGGATCTAAACAAATTCTATCAAGCTATTCTATTCCTAAGCAAAATTTGGTGGCAAGCAGACTGCGACACAGTTCCAAGTAGCTGTGCTCCTCACAAGGTGCTGCCTCAACAGCGGAAAAAGCAGAACTGAGGGCCAGGAGGAGTCTGCGTCAGTTACTGGCCAGTTCGCAATCACCACATAAAATATGTTGGCCTTGTGGGCAGTGTTGTCCCTGATGTCGGCTCCTCCAGCTCAAAATCTTTAAAGCTAATGCTCCCTTGAGGGTCCAGCGCATCTGGTTATGATCTACCAGTTATGAATGATGAAGATTGACTCAGGTAAGATCTACAATTACAGGTAAATAACCTATATTTCTAAGGGTGTGGAAAGAGTTCACTAAAGACAGTCTGATAGACTCCTAGCAGTTCTCCAGGAAGAAGGGACAAGGTGTGCACCCCTGTCTGGAGAACAAAGATAGGAAACCAAGGTCCCAAAAGCAGCATTCCAATGTGACTCAACTTTGATTTCATAGTAGGACATTAAGCGGTGTATTTTCATCTCTGTAGCAGCCCCATAGATTTCCTGTACTGGGATGTCTCTGAAAGCAGCAACCAAGGCAGCAGTACATCCAGTGGAATGAGCCCTTAGCCCTTTTGGAGGCTCTCTACCTACCAACCTATAGTAGAGATCAATGCAGGATTTTTATCCACCTGCCAGTCATCCGCTTTGCTGCCAGTCTGCAGATATGGCTTCAGCATATGTTACAAACAGTGAGCTAGCCTCACCATGAACTCCAGTCGTGGGCTCCTTGTAATAAGAAAGCACTCTTCGCAGGTCTAGAGCATGGACCATGTGATTGGCCCTTGAGATCGGGTTGACAAAATATACCAGAAGGTTGATCCCCTGTTTAAGGTAAAACTACAATACAACTTTCAAGAGGAACTTGGAGTTGGGGTGAAAGACAACCTTGTCCTTGTGGAAGATAAGACAAGATAAGGAGACTCCATCAAGAGTGCATGGAGTTCCTTGATCCTTGTGGCAGACATTATCAATCAATCAATCAATCATCTTTATTTTACCAGGCGAGATACTGTTGAGATAGGCTGATTTACAAGATGGACCTGGGGCGGTCAGCAAGATAATACGTATAATACAAGCACATAGAAATAACAGATGCAATCACATTTAGAAAAAGAGAGATGTATACAAGTACGGTGATCATTGGCAAGCACAAATGGAGTAACAATAGGTAAGAATACTTTTAATTGACATTGACATTCTCCTGAGCATGGCAGTGGCAATGATAGGTGATACAAGGAGTTAACAAGGCTGTGAGTAGTAGAGAAGCACATTTAGTGCATAAGAAGCAAAGGTAAATAGGGAGGGAAAGGAGGTGGGAGTGCTGTCGAGTGGAAGGAGAGCTGGGGATGGGGCCTAGGTAGACAGGATAAGGGGGATGTGGGGCTGGCAGGAGTATGCTAGGGTCAAGGGGAAGGTAAGTGAATGAAAGCTCAGGATAGACACTAGGAGGAGATGGAGGGGTAGGTATAAGATATGCGGTGAGAAGTCACCTCTGTGCAGTACTTCCAGGGTTCAAGATGGAGATGCACTTAGGTTTCGCATTCACATGATTCAGAGGGTTTGCGTTGGAGTAAAGCCTTGAATAGAGTCATGCTTGCCGGTGATATGAGTTTTATTGACTTTTGGATAATACTACAGATTACAGGGAGGGTGTGGCTGATAGCTGCGGCCCCAAGGTGAGTTATGACCACAGGTGTCCTTTTGGAAGATAAGGAGACTCCATCAAGAGTGCTTGGAGCTCCTTGATCCTTGTGGCAGACGCTATGACCACAGTGTGACATCTCACACCTATGCATAAGCTCAAATGACTAGCCCATGAGAATAGCCAGCAGCAGCAGTAGGTCCCATGGTGGTGGGGTTCACACACTAGAGGAGACAGTGGTTTAGGCCTCTGAAGAAGTGCCTGACCACCTTGTCCCTGGGTCACCGTCAGCATACCAGCCCACAGCCGATATGCCAAGATAGCTACCAGGTGCACATTGAGGGTAATCACTCAAAGAGAGAGGGACTAAAGATGCTCACAACAGGAAAGGCAAAGGATAAAGCTGGTAGTCCTGGCTATCAAATGGAGAACCTCTTCCATTTTAATACATAGCACTCATGAGTTGATTCTTTTGAGAGGACTCCACAACATGAAGTACATCTTCCAAAGACCCAAGGCCTGGAAATCTAGTCACTCAGGAACCAGTCTATGAGGTGCAGGGATCGAAGGCCCAGGTACAGGACCTTCTCCTGTTGTCTGGTCAGCAGGTCTGGACAAAATAGGTTACCGCCACTGAGGCCTGCTGTTGAGGCTGAGACATCCGGATATCAAAACAGCCTGGGATTGTCTGGAGCTTCCCTGTCTTGTTCTTCTGGGCTATTATCACCCCTTGCAGATCAAGATGGAAGGTATACATCAGGCCTGGGGTCCAGGGCCTAGCAAAGGCATCCCTCAACAGTGTCCCAGACTGTGGGGGGCAGGCGCAAAACTACCTCAGTTTTCTGTTCTCCCAGGATGCAAACAGATGCACCACAGCAATGCCCCACTGAGAGAAAACCTCCTGATGCATCAAGCACTCATGCGACATCTCTGTCACCCAACTGAGAGTGTCCACCAGATGCCTGTTCACTCCTGCAACATCCTACTTTAGATGGTTATCAGAAAACAGAAGGCTACAAATGATAGCATCTGTTAATGACAGAGGAGAATATGAACCCAGACATCATTGTAATATTGGTTTAAGTAGGACAGAATAGAAGTTTAGATAAACGTACTGCATATGTGAGGGAGCAGGATGCTAATTAATGATTTATAGTCATGATGATTTTATATATAAAGATATTTAATATATAGTCACTTGCTGTAATGTTATTTCCAAGATTCTTATGTTTTTAATGATTTATGACTGTAACACTTTTACTGCAAAATAAAAGATTTTGTGTGAAAAAAGAACATCCTCCTGCACCTAGACTGCACACAAGGGTCCAGGTGTGAACCAAAGGGAAGGGAGGAAAGGCATACAGAAGCCCAGGGTCCAGCATCCCAGTCTGAGGGGGATGGGCACAGAACAGCTTCAGTTTACTGTTCTTCCATGAGGCTAATAGGTAAACAAGAGGAATGTCCCACTGGAAGATCAGCTGTCTAACATACCCAGGTGCAGGGACCACTCTTGCAATACCTCTCAGAACCAGTAGAGATCGATAGCCTGATGGCTGTGTTATCCCACAACACTGATCCCCAGGAGATCAGCCTGCAAGCTGTGTGTCAGAAACCTAGTGCACAGCACCTGTTGATACAGAGGAAAGGAGTGCATCCCATGTTGCCTTTTCTGGTGGCACATGGTGATCATGTTGTCCGCCTGGACATTAACAACCTGACCTTGAACCAACAAAGCAAATTCTATCAGAGCCAGATACACTACATGGAGCTCCAGCAGGTTAATGTAGCATCCAGTCTCCCAGAGTGACCAGGACCCATGTGCCCTGTGGTCTTCCAGTTGAGCTTCAAACCCAAATAGAGAGACGCATCCATTGTCAGAGTGACACATGGTTCCAGGTAGACAAAGGGAACTGCTTCATCCACATTATGGGGACGCAGCCATTATTCAATGATGTCAAACATTAGCTGAGTTACCCAGACTGACTGGTCTAGATGGCTGGGGCACTGAGACCACTGGTGGCACAGCTCCTACTGGAGGATGCATTCCCCAGCATGCCCAATGGACTACACTGGTCAAAGCTGCCATGTATCCCAACAGCTGGAGAATTCCCAGGCTATCTGTCATTTCCAGCCTGAAACAATCAGGCAAAGGATGTAAGATCTGATGCCCTGTTCACAAGAAGGCTGACACTGGCCCAAAGGGCTTCCAGTTTAACTTGGATGGGCTTATCAGAAGATCAAGTCTTGAAAGATCTGAGAACCATATCCCTGGACCTCTCCTATTCACCCTAGAGATTCCTGCTAGGATCCAGTCATCCAGGTACAGGAAAGTCCTGACTCCTCTGCACAGGAGGAAGGTCTCCACCACAGCCAAGCATAAGGTGAAACCCTTGGCATGCGCATCAGGCTGAAAGATATGACTCAACTGGTACAGTACCCCTTCTGCTCAGAACATGAGGCAATGGCACTGGGGCAGATGGACTAGAGTATGAAAGAATGCATCCTGGAGATCTAGGGAGCAGAACCACTCCCCTCACTCCAAGGACAGTACGATCTGTGTCAGAGTGACCATATGGAACCTCCATTTCACACATCTGTTCTGGTCATGGAAACTGGAGCATGCTGCTAGGCGGTATAGTTCTGTGCATCGGTATCTACAGTAACATTTCCGCTGTGCAAGTGTATTTTCAATAATATACTGAGGTCAATGTGTGTAGAATTGTATGTAAGCACGTGGGCGCTACATATGCCTGTATGGGCTATGTGCACAGTTGTAGCCACACATGCTCAGGACTATCTCTTGCACATGCACAGTGACCTGATGTAACAGCACTGTCCAGCACACACCATGAGGACATCAAATTCGGACCTCACACTTAGTGCATTGGGATCCCTGGATCAGGTATCGCTAACTGTATTACTGCAATAGGCACCGTGCTTCATAGTTAACAATGGCATGCAAAACCACTAATTACACACAACGGGGAGACCCTGTCTACCCCTGCACGGTGTCACGATCCCCTATGCAAACACTAACTGCAGATATCATTTATATACTGTAATTATTTTAAGATGGACTAGATTATGGTTCTTAGGATTTATTAATTCCTCTGTAAGTGGAACGATTTCTTTTTCATCCCTCAGAGTTATTACTTTGCTACTACTCTGGCTTACCTTAGGATAAAATGTTTTTGCACGTTAAGTATTATGTAGTATGCAACTTTATATCATTGTTCATGTGTAATGTTTTCCATAAAAGCTGCATTTAAAGGGACACTGTCAGCTTTGTCCCAACATTTTTGCTAATTTCTGTTCAGTGTTCCCCAAGGCACTTACTAGACAAACAACTAGAGTAAAATGCACCTGCATGTGCCAGCAGTAATATTTTTGTAGTGGTTTACCTCTGTTTTACATTACTTTCTGTCCGAGCAGTCAGAGCGTGAAGTAAGCCGACCTCAAAGCACATCCATCCTAGGACACGCATTTGTAACAGGCGCGGTCGCGATGTGCAATTTTAGCATGCTCTATAAGCAGGCGCTTAGATGGCGTATTTCTTCAGCCTAAATTGAACTATGCCTCTCATAACAAAAATCGAGCAGTAATACAAGTAAAAACACAGTTGAAAAGTAGAGGCGAAATCCGTGCATCGCACTAGTGGCTTGGAGCTGATTGACTCAGCCTTTTACCCTCTGCTCTGTGCTTTCTACATGGCTTGAAAAGCCATAAAAGCAGTACTTTTGCTATTTTTACTGATTTAGCCTAATGTATTGCTGTCACTTGTTGGATTACTGCTTGTTTTGACTGTTTTTAGCTGCACTGCTCTTTCAAACTCTCTCACCCTTAGCCCACCTGCTGTTTACCTCTCAATAGCCACATTTGCTTAATCTTCTTCCCTCTGTGCTCTCCCATCCAACACCTTCACTCCTGTGGTGCCAGGGCGATTGCTCTGTCCGCCCACCCACCCTTTCTTTATCCCAGCTCTTCTTGCTTGCTGCTTAATTACTCCCTGTCTTCGACCCCTGCAGTCTCCCCTCGCCCCTACCTTGAACCTGCGTCACTGCTCCTGGCTTCTTGACTGCCCATTTAGTCTCTTCTCTCTCTCTTGCTCTCTTTCTCTCTCCCCCTCAGATCTCCAGCTGAACTTCAGGGCCGAATTCTGACACTGGAGTGGCCACAGCTCGAGCAGCCAGCCACCCGCTCACTTCACCCCTCTAGCCGCCCAGGAGCTCCGATCACCGGGTAAGAACTCAGCCCCAACAAGTGAGCTGTCAGAAGCTCCGATTGGCCAGCGCTGTCTGCAGCTGCCTCTGATTGGACCGGCAGCTTATGCTTCTGCCAATGATTGGCCCGGTCTTTTACCCTGTGCTCTGTGCTCTGCCCCCCAACCCCTCATACCTTTATTAAATAGACGTAAGCCCCACCCCCTAGCTGTGTCTCCTCCCTGCTTAGACACCCATTGGATCCCCCATAGGTACCTCCCACTGCCTAGCCCTTGCTCTCCAAGGCTGCCCTCCCTCTCCCTCCCAACTCCTCACTGCTCTACAGCACTACTCCCCAACTACTCATCTACCCTTCCATCTTTCACCGTCTCTGTTGTCCATCCTCTCTCCTGTGCTCTGCCCCTTCGCCCTCCGGCACCCCCAGCCTCAACTGCTGGAAAAATGTCCTATGCCCCCCTAATTCCACTGACCATCCTGGCCTCTATTCCCCTTTTCTTTCCCCCTGGAGCTTGCTACCCCATCCACCAACTTGGTCTCCAATTTGACTTCGTCCACCTCTGCAGATGTACTGTACACTACACTATCTGGTATGCCTACCCCCTTCACCCCCCACAAAACTGAATTGGCTCATTACAGATGCACACACCTGAAGGCCACAGTCCATATCACCCACCATCCCTCTTGTCCTACTTATTACATCCCACTGGGAACAGTGCCGTCAGCTCTCCCCACCTACTGGGACAAAATGTTCCTGTAAACTCACCATCAGGTATCCGCGCCTGTGCACCTTGAAGCTACTGCTCCTCCTACTTCTCATCTCTAGCAACATCCACCCTACCCCTGGCCCTATTGATCAAGGATTGAACAATCATGTTAGTCGCACTGGGACACTCTCCATAGCATCTCTCAATATTTGCAGCCTTCTCCCAAAGCTCGATGCCCTGCAAATCTTCTCGTGTCAGTACAAGCCTGATGTCATTGCTATTGTCGAAAGTTGGCTATCACCTAAAATCCCCAACTCTGCAATCACACTACCTGGCTACAGTGTCTTCCGACTAGACCGAAAAACAAAAAGACGACGGGGATGCGCCATCTACCTTAAAGAGGTGCTCACGGGTTAGCCCCTAAACACCCTCTATCAGATACTTCTGTGCAGAGGCTCTCATTTGCATCATCTTAGGAGCCCATGGAAAAGCCATCACTGTTGCTGCAGTATATATCCCACCAAAAGAACAAATCAAAGGTCTCAATGCCACCCTGGACTTCGCTCGCACACAACCCCTGGGCTCTTAGCTAATCTTACTTGGCAACTTCAACATTAACTGGCTCGCCCCTGATACAGGGAACTACAAGGATGTCCTCACCTCTGTAAACCTTATGCAACTGGTCACCACCCCAACCCCACACAACTACAAAACAGGAACCGCCTCCCTCCTGGACTGGGTCCTAAGCAGTCACCCCACCAGGATCACCAATATCTCTGTTCTCCTAATTCTCTTGGTGATCACTCCCCGTCATCTGTGAATGGTCCAATAAATTTTACAAACCACCACCATCCGTCACCACCAGCAGAACCATTTCCCAAGGAAAACAAACTACTTACATCCCTCCTCAAACAACAAGACTGGTCTCCCATCAGCAACGCAACTGATGTGAACACAGCCCTTGATTTCTTCATCTCCACTTTTAATACAGCCTGTGACTCATACACCCCCTTAAAAAGCATAAAGTTAAAGCCCTCTCCAATCCTTGGCTCACCACTGAACTAATCTCACAACTAAAAGCAAGGGACCGCCTCTGGTTCCTAGCTCAGGAGTCCGCCATGCAATCCAACATCCAGAACTACAAGCGTGCCCGTAATGCCTGTACATGATCAATCCGACTCCACAAAAGCACCTATTACAAAGAAGTGCTCATCAACACATGGGGAAATGGAAAAGCATTCTGAAATAACATTAAAGAAATATCCAGAAAACAGCCAAAAACCACCCCTACTATGTTACTCACGGATGAGTCTGTTACCCTCAATCCTGCCACCATTGCCAATACTTTCAACATGGCCTTCACAGACCTCAGTAACGTTCTTCCCCCGACTTCTTCAACGAAGATTACTCCCCATCTCAGCCTACCACCACCACACCCACTTCTGCCCACCCTCCCTTCTACTTCAAAGCTGTCAAAGTGCATGAAGCTCAGAAATACATCGCAAATGCTATTACCAAGGCCCCTAGAATTCTGCGGCCACAGAATTTTGTGCAGAACTTGCAATCAACCGCAGAACTTCTGCGGTGCCGCAGAATTCACTCCTCTTGGTGATTTTTTGTTAATATTTCTGTTTATACATAGAATCTGGTTCCCTTTTCCTCTTTTTATATCCAACCCCCCTTGTGTTCAGAATGTGATGTTATCATTGCTGTAACATCATACCTTAGCTAATGAAATGGCTGCATTCTACAACAGAAATGAACAGTCACTTATCTACCACAGCTCCCACTGCCATAGACGGTGGCACAGCACATCATGCATGGTGATATTTGCTCAACCTGCACTACAGCTTAATACAATTTTCAGTCTTACATTGTTGCACTATGGCCAACTTAAACAAAACCTTGTCAATAGCACAGACCTGTTAAGACCATACCTACCTCACTTTGTACAAACGTATTTGTGCGTTTAAAGTATAGAGACGCTATCTGAAATGAATAACTGGTAAAATGAATTTAACTGTCTACATTTTTAAGAAAAATAAAGAAATTATGCCCAGAAAAGTGAAATATAATAATGTGTAGACCTTGCTGAAAAATAGACCTGTTAAATAAATAAATAATTGCACTGTACGCAGTTTTGCCAGGGTTATTGATTACATATTGTCATTGGTTGATAGAATCACCTAAAGTTATTAGAAATGTTGTGGCAGGGACAGCTGTTGGGCCAGAGGGTAGCATGCTGTGTTTCTGTGCCAGCAACTCAGGTTCAAAGATTAGCTCTGGGAGCTGGCTGGGCAGCACAAGCATTGGTGGAACACATCACTGCTCGGAGCCTGGGAAGGCATGGTGCAGTGTTCTGTCACATGGTGGACAACATTGTGATGGGCTGGAGAGCTGTATCTCACAACTGGTTCACATACATGTCATGGCCTGATGGTGTTACGCAGTGTGTCAGGAAAAGCAGGTTGACATGAAAAATGAGTTTTGCAATAACTCCTCTATTCCATTTCCAGTGGAACCTGTATGAATGAGGATGCAAGATCATGGAAATAAAAAAAATATATATATATCCTGTATATACATATACATATACACACAGACACGCACACACGCATGCACACACGTACAGTATCTCTGTCTCTCTCACCACACACATACGCATATTTTTTTTTTTATTTAGTTGTTTAACCAGGTATAGCACACTAAGCTGAAAGCTTTTTTACAGGAGCGACCTGGGAGCACAAGGAGGTTAAGTGACTTGCTCAGGGTCACACAGTATGCAAGCGGATGTATGCAGTATACATATTTGTATGTATGTTACAGATTGCATATAAATATACAAGTGATACACAGTGGGAACCTCATTAGTGGTGTAGAAAGCACATACAAATATATAAGTGATAGACAGTGGAAACCTCATTAGTGGGATAGATAGCATGCATATAGAAATACCTTATTTATCACATAAGATCCCCTCTGCATATGTCATTTATGCTACAGGCTAGGACCTTAAGGGAGAGACATTTGTTTTGCTTTTTAGGCATAAAATTATTTTTATAAGTCTGTTATTTTTGAACTAGTGTTACTGTGCCTTCCACTATCCTGATTGCCATAACCAGTGCCATGAAAGTGAAGTCAGGATGACAAGCTGACACTGTGATGTGTGTAGTTTGTTAGTGCTGCCAGAACTTCTGCAGAAATTACAAACCACTGCCAGAAGTTCTGCGGCAAATGGTATAGTCTTCCGCAGAACTTGGTCCCACTGTGCCCAGAAAAGTAGGGGCCCTGGCTATTACTAATACAAGACACAGTGGGATACTCTTGACCTAAAGCTGCTGTCCCTCACGCTTGATGAAGTGATTAGTCCTCTCACCAAGTTCTTCAATCTCTCCCTTAGCCTCAGCCAGTTCCCAGACAAATGGAAATCTGCCATCATTAGACCGGTCCATAAGTCGGGTGACTGGACCAACCCTAGTAACTACTGGCCAATCTCCATCACTGCCGCCACTATCCAAGGCCATTGAGCGCATAGTTACGACCAGCTCACTGATTACCTGGACAAATACAACATCCTATGCTCACAACAACATGGCTTCAGGAAAGGACACAGCACTACAACAGCACTCTTAGAATTCACCAGAGCCTTCCACAGCTCACTGGATAATGAACATCTAACCTGGTCAGTCTTCGTAGACATAATGTCTTTGATACTGTTCACCACTGCCTACTTCTGGAACAACTCGTAAACGTAGGGCTCTCCCCCCTGACTCCACAGCCTGGTTCAAAAGTTATCTTAAGAACAGATCACAGAGAGTGAAAATTGCAGGTGCCATCTCCGAAGCACTACCTGTCCGTTTGGGAGTCCCCCAGATATCCATACTGGGGTCCCTTCTTTTTAGCCTGTTCTTAAATAACCTCCCTCAATCATGCCCGGAACATCTCATTCCTCTATGCTGATGATGCCGTCATCCTTGCCTCCCACAAGGATCCATAATCCTAAACCAAACTCCAGCTCGGCTTCACTCCATTGAGAACTGGTTCAGCAATCACAGTCTCATCCTTAACTACAAAACCAAATCCATGCTCTTCTGTAACTCTCACAACAAGAGCAGGCAACATCCACTAACCATTACCAACTACCTCGGAGTAACCATTGACAAGGTCCACTCATTTAAATATCTGGAGATCACTCTGGACAATAACCTGGCCTATGGAGCCCACATTGACTATGTAGCCAAGGAGGCTAACTTGCAACTAGGCCTCCTCTACAGACATAGGGCGCACCTTACCCCTGAAGCCCTAAGGATCGCTGTCCAAAGCTCCGTAGTCTCTGTTATCGATTATGGCCTTCTTATTTATGGCTCTGCCACCCCAACAGCACTCAGGCACATCTCAACTGCCCTAAACAAAGCCTGTCATCTTCTTACTGGTGCCCACCGGCTAACCCACACCTGCGACCTCTATGCCCAATCTGGATGGCTACAACTATCAAACCATTTAAAATAACAATCCTGCATCATGGCCAAAGGATAACCTTGGGTCTTGTCCTCCAGGTGTCCTAGCCCTCCTCAGTCCAAATACTAACCCCCACCACACAAGGTGATCCAATGTTCACCTCCTGCTGACCCCATTGCAGAACTTCTGGGACAATGCTCATTTGCCTACAGAGCACTAAACTGGTTAAATAATCTAAATAACAAAATTGCCTCCATCACCAAGCTTGGCCTTTCAAAACTAAGCTCCACCTCTTGTTCTCTGCCTCCAGTACCTGTGACTGCCATATCTAGCCAGCAACCCTAGCTGCCCCTCAATTTCTAATCTCCCAACCTTTGCACTTAACCCACCCTGCCCTTGACTCCTCTCCCACGTCCCCCCTTCCCTTCCCCGCCTTACCACCCCCTGCACTTCTCTAAGTTCTACGACAATGCCACTGGCAGCTTATATCCCCCCTCATCCTACCTTGTCTTGTAATGTTGTAACTAACGCCCTTTTGCCCTTGACCTGTGCTTACCGATACTGCTTGCCTCTTCCTCTACAAATTGTTGGTCAATGTCTTTTATCCAGTGTACACCTCCTGTTAATTTGCTGTATTTACTGTATTGCCTCACATTGCCATGTAATGTTGTAGCAAAACCAAGCCTTTTTTGCCCTTGACCTGTGTATACCAACATTGTTTTGCTTCCCCAAGAATTGTTTGTAAATGACTCTATCCTATGTATACCGCCCTCTGGTTGATGTATTACTGTATTATCTTGCACTGCCTCAATTTGTTGTACTGTCTTCAAACTGACATTGAACCTTTGTAAAAGAGCCTCTGGCTCAAAGGTAATTGTAATCCTAGACGTAAATAAATAAATAACTAAAATGCACGGGATTTTGGCTCTACTCTTCAACTGTGTTTTTTACTTGTATTACTGCTCTTTTTTTGTTACGAGAGACATAGTTCAATTTAGGCTGAAGAAATACACCATCTAGGTGCTTCGTTTATAGGGCATGCTAAAAATTGCACATCACGACTGCGCTCTGTTACAGATGTGTGCCCTTGGGATGACTGAGCTTGCAGAGGTCAGTTTACTCATGTTGGGACTGTTTGAACTGAAAATAATGGAAAATAAAGGTGAATGAGTATAAAATATTACTTTTGGCACATGCAGGGGCATTTTACTCTAGTAATTTGTTTAGTAAGTGCCTCGAGGAACACTGATCCAAAATTAGCAAAAACATTGTGACAAAGCTGACAGTGCCCCTTTAATTAAAATATTTGAACAAAATTCAGGCAAAAAAAAAAGAAAAGGGATATAGCATGTAATTGTTGCCACCAGATGGCAGGCTGGAGCTATTTGCTTAAGTTGCTATAGAAACACAGAAACATGCTAACATACTAGCATACTAAAAGCCAGCAGAATAGATCTGTCGGTCTTTCATGTCTGCTCGGTAGCCAGCCCTTAGCGGGTGCTTTCTCCCCCCCCATCCCCATGAGGGTCAATCTTGGCTTCAGTACCCCATGCATCTGTCCCACCCTCTCTTGATGCCCTCCACAGTGTCTTGCTTGACTAGGCTCCCAGGCAATGCATTTCATGGCTCTACCACCCTCTCTGTGAAGTAATGCCTTCTACATTCTCCCCTATAGGTTCCTCCCTCCAGTTTCCACTTATGCCCTCTGGTTTTGCCCCTTTGCTTTAGCCCAAACATTTCTTTGGCTCTACCCTTGTTAATGCCTTTCACATATTTGAAAACCTCAATCATGTCCCCATCTCCTCTCCTCCAGTGAGTATAGCCCAAGGGCTTGCAGCCTGTCCTCATAGGTTCTATCCCCATGCCCCGGATCATCCTGGTTGCCCTCCTCTGGACCCTCTCCAACAGTACTATGTCCTTCTTAAGGTGCAGCCTCTGGAACTGCACGCAATACTCAAGGTGCAGCCTAACCAAGGCATTGTACAGAGGTAGGATCACCTCATTCTTCCTGGACGTTATTCCCCGGGCTATGCAGCCCAGTAACTTGTTTGCCTTTGCTACCGTTCTTCTGCAGTTCTCACTGTTGTTCATATTTGGTGTCTACCATCACCCCGGGGCCCCTTTCACTCGAAGTGGCTTGCAGCGGAACCCCTCCCAAGGTATAAACATGCCCTGGGTTTCTGACCCCCAGATGCAACACCCTACACTTCTCTGGGTTAAACCTCAGCCTCCACCTCCTTGCCCAGCCCTTCCAGGGTGTCCAGATCCTCTGGACTGCCACCCTTTCTTCCTCCCCATCGGCCAATGCTCCCAGCTTGGAGTCATCCATGAAGAGGCTCATCCTACTCCTAACTCCTGTCCGTATATCGGAGACATAGGCTTTGAACAGGAGTGGCCCCAGTACTGACCCCTTGGGCACTCCACTGACGACCTTACTAGGGGAGAAGACAGTCCCTCTCACCACCACCCTCTGTGTCTATCTGTAAGCCAGTTTCCGGCCCATCTAAGCAACTGTCTCCTACCTCATCTCCCCAACTTTGTCAACAACTTGAAGTGGGCACTGAGTAACGCCTACTAAAATCCAGATATAAGACGCCCACTGGTCTCTGTCTGTCCAGGGTCGCTGTCACCCAGTCATAGAAATCTATGAGGTTGGTCTGGCACAATCTCACTGGGATGAAACCATACTGCTTGTCATCCATGTGTCCCAGCCTATCCAGTTGCCTCCGAGCATCCCTTTGATGAAGCCCTCCATTAGTTTGCCTACCACTGACATTAAGCTGACAGGCCTGTAATTTCCCATCTCCTCCCTAGACCCCCTTTGTGGATGGGCCACGTGAGCGACCCTCCAATCCTGGGGCACCCTTCCTGTCTGAAGAAGCGTTGAACAGCACAGCTAGTGGAGCTGCTAGTTAGTCCGGCAGTTCTTTCAGTACCCTTGGATGCAGCCCATCCGGTCCTGGTGCCTTGTCAGTTTTCAGCACCTGTATGGCCTCCCTCACGCTGCCCTCTGTGATTTCTTCCTCCTAGCCCTCTCCTCAGTAAAGCCCCATCCTCTTCTGGGCCTGGCCGCTTGGTGCCAAGGCCTCTTTCGATCCTCTCATCTCCCTATGCCCTATCCTTTCAACTGATCCTCCCCATTTTCTGGTTGAATGAAGTCCATGTCTCCTCCCTAAAAACTGAGGCAAAATACTTGTTCAGTACCTCTGCCTGCCCCCCGCCTCCCGAGCCCATCCACCCCAAGTCCTAATCCTGGGGATCTGTGCTCTCCCCTTCCTCTTTTCCCCTATGTATCTATAAAAACTCTTCCCCCCATGTATATCCTTAGCCAGGTTGTGCTGTATCCTCACCTTCAATCCCCTCACCACCCTTGTGGCCCTTCTAGCCGAAACATAGAATTTGACAGCAGATAAGGACCACTTGGTCCACCTAGTCTGCCCATTTCCTACATAATGGATCGCTGCAGATCCTAGTTAACCAACAGCCTACTTCCTCCTTCCTCCACCCCTAGAATTGTGTTATGTCTGTCCCATGCATTCTTGAAGTCCCCACTGTTTTTGACTCACAACCTCCACAAGAAGGCTGTTCCATGCATCCACAACCCTCTCTGTGAAAAATACTTCCTCACGTACCTCTGAGCCGTCCCCTTCTATCTTTAAATTGTGCCCCCTTGTTCTTGCACATCTCTTTTTCTGAAAGATGCTACCCCCTTGGACTTTGTTGAGTCCCTTGAGGTACTTGAAAGTTCCTATCACGTCCACCCTGTTCCTCCTTTCTTCGAGGGTATACATATTAAGCTCCTTAAGTCTCTCTCTTCATATGACTTCTGGTGCAGACCCTGCACCATTTTAGTTGCCCTCCTCTGGATGGCCTCCATCCTGTCTATGTCCTTGTGGAGACTGGGTCTCCAGAATGGCACGCGGTACTCCAGATGGGGTCTCACCAGCTGTCTGTACAGAGATAACAACTTCATGTTTTCTACTGATGATGCCTCTTCCTATACATCCCAGTATCCCCAGCCCTGCTTACTGCCCTCTCACATTGCTTGCCCACCTTTAGGTCATCTGATATGACTACCCCCAGGTCCCTTTCCATTTTGTTGTTGTTAGTATCTCACCCCCCATTGTGTACTCTTCCCTTGGGTTTTTGTTTCCCAGGTGCATTACTTTGTACTTCTTAGCATTGAATCTAAGCTGCCATACATTTGACCATTCCTCCAACCTTGCCAAGTTCTTTCTCATCCTTTCCTCCCCACCTTGTGTATCTATCCTGCTGCAGATCTGTGTGTCGCCTGCAAAGAGACATACTTTCCCTTCCAGTCCCTCTGCTGTCTCAAGGCTTTACTCCTGTGGCAACAAGGGCACATTGCAACATGGCAGCAATTAGCAAGGCAAAATAACGTAAAGGCATTAGAGGAAATGCAACAGGTGACTAAAGCTGGAATGGGGATTAATCACTGGTAATGCTCGCTCCAACTCAGCAGCACAACAATAATCCCTGCATGACATCGGTACCATGCTTTTGCAGAACCCAAAGACAGAGAGAGAAACAAACGGCGTATCGTTATGCTGTATTTGTTCTCTATGTGACCAATAGGTGGCACAACAAAATTGTCTAAATGAAATGTAATTGCTGCTGAATAGTAGTAAGCAAGTCGTCCACTCACTACACGTGTGAGCAAATGCTGAGTTGTTTCAATCAAGGATTATGTAAAAAAGAGAAGAAGAGACAGCGAGATATATCCACGGGGCAGAAAATTGTAAGTGTGCATCTAACAATCGCAATGTAGCGATCATGACCAACATAAAGTAGTGGAAGGCAGTAATGCATTGTGGGAGTAGTAGAAATACATCGTACATTATGCAAATATTGCTGCTTCTCACACAACACAGAAATGAATCCGATGGCAAAAGGAGCAGAATGAGTGAATACACAGTACACAAAGTACGAGAACTAAATGGGTACTTATATTCATGTGCTATGTAACTGCACAGAAAATAGCAGAAATAGCAAAACAACAGCAGTCACAATACAAATGCATATTAAAGAGGGAACATGCATGTGCACAGACCTACACTTAAAGAGCCTATCTGCTTACTAACAATCCTTACTGTAACCTGATGTAATATTGCATTAAGCAATATTGTGACTTGTTGTCCATTTCTATAGCAGATATAATGAACTATTAACATTATTCACCATCCACCTGCCATGTTACAAGCACATTAATCCCCTCCAAAGGAGGCTTCTACTGGGGAATTGATGCATGGTTGGGTAGTTGTAGGCACTTGGCCTTTGACCTCATGCTACAACCCCCCCCAACCATGCATTAATTCCCCAGTAGTAGCCTCCTTCATCGGAGATTAATGCTTACTTACATCCCTCTTATTATAGAATAAAAAAAATAAAAATAAAAAAACAAGGAATATGATTGCTGCCACCAGATGGCAGGCTGGAGCCAGTTGCTTAAGCTGCTATGTCAATGCTTCCATCTTATGGCAACAGACCTGCACTACATGGTACTGATATGCACAAACATAACTGGTACTGTATTACCAACATGCTACATAATCCCTTTCTGAATAATGCCAAATTAAATCAAATGCTGTATTCTAAAGTTCACAATATTTACTGTCAAAGACATACTAACATGTTTAGTTTAGGTGATTTACTTATAAAATGCACCTTTTCAATTGAAACTCAAGGCACTGTACACATGAGCAAGTTCATTAAAACAAATTTAAATTACAGTCACTATCCAACCATAAAAACAATTCAGGTTAACCGATAAGAGGGAAAAGCCTCCCTGAAAAAAAATGTCTTCACCTCCCTTTTGAAGGCATTTAGTAATGCAGCCTCTCTGATAGTAAGAGGAAGTGAATTCCATAGGGTTGGTGCCGGAAACAAAAATGCTCACGCACCAGCAAATTGTAGGAGCACCCTTGGAATCACCACGGGGCCCGCATCAGCTGACCAGAGGAAACAGAGTGAGAGTAAAGCTGTAGAGGGTCTTGCAGGTATCCGGGCCCCAGTCTGTACAGGGCCTTATAGATAAGCAAACTGACCTTAAAGGTGATCTGTCACTTTACAGGCAGCCAGTGCAGAGAGTGGAGCACAGGTGTAATGTGATAAGACCGGGAAAGGCCAGTCAATAACCTGGCTGATGCATTCTGCACTAGCTGCAGGCAGCAGAGCTCAACCCTCAGTAGCCCCAGGTAAAGGGCATTGTAGTAGTCAAGCCAGGATTTTTTTTTATTTATTTCAGTTTTGGAATTACAACATTGGAGCAAAACTGTCTCTTTTGCAAAGGCTCCAAGTCAGTAGAAGAACAGACAAAACAGTACAATTTACATCATATGATGAGAACATATGATAGGCAAGAGACAAGACTATTTCACAAGCAAGATAAATGTGGAGTATAACCTCAAACACAAAAACTTGTATTACAAAATAACTCTAGTCTATAGGTCTAGTTACTAGGTGCAGGTTGCTTGTAGTTGGCAGCCAAAATTGGCTTTGTCAAAGAAAGGGATGTCACAAAGGCATGTGATGGCAGATCATCTGGGGCAATCAGGTGTTTAATCCTGGAAATGTTGCAAAGATGGCAAAGAGGGCTGGCAGTACAGCCTAGATGGTAGAGAAATGAGGCATGAATGAGCTTGGTACATCCAGCAGACCAGACCTGGGTTTGATTCTCACAACCTTCACTTGCATACTGTGTAACTCTGAGCAAGTCAATTAACCGCCCAGTGCTCCTTAGGTTGCCCCCTGAAAACAGGCACTCTGTGCCTAGTAGGCCTTTACCCGTTACCAAAG
Organism: Neoceratodus forsteri; assembly: GCA_016271365.2. Taxonomy (NCBI): domain Eukaryota; kingdom Metazoa; phylum Chordata; order Ceratodontiformes; family Ceratodontidae; genus Neoceratodus; species Neoceratodus forsteri. Next base: position 6,617,798 of record JADMNL010000036.1, read on the forward strand.
ACTAAAATAATAAATTAATAAAATTATAAAACACACTCTGTAATATGGCAAACACCCAGAACTTAAGTATCAGGCCACAATTGTGCTCCATAAGATTTCTCACCCTTTCTGGGGTGAGAGTTAGAACCCTATTCTAGGAGCAGAAACTCGACCAGCTTGCACACCAACCCCGGATGGCCAGCTTCCACCACCAGTACCCCATTTTGTCTGGATTCAACCTCAGCCAGTTGACACTCATCCAGTTCTAGATCTCAGCAAGGCACTGACTGATCCTTGAGGCAGCATCCTGCTGTTCAGGCACAAAGAGAAGGAGCTGAGTATCATCTGCAAAGCAGTGAGAACTCAGCCCATACCACCTTATAATGTCCCCAGTGGTAGCAGATACACTGCAAACAACATGGGTACTAAGATGGAACATTGTGGGACCCCACATGACACGGGCAGTGGTGCAGAGGAAACAAGTTTCTAATACCACCTTCTGTGTCTTGCCCATGCAGAATGAATGGAACCACTTGAGGACTGCATCAGACAGCCCACAATGAACCCACAGGTGCTCCAACAGCACACTGTGGTCCATGGTGTCCAATGCAGTCAGGAGATCAATGAATATTAAGAAGGTACAATTTTCTCAATCCCTCACCAACAGGAGATCATTAAGCACCCAAACCAGGGCAATCTCAGCACTGTGCCTTTTCCTGATACCTGACTGGAGAGGGTCATAGATGTCATGAGTTGACAAAGGGTCCTCCAGTTGGAGAGCCACCACCTTCTCAATAACCTTTCCCACAAAGGAAAGGTTAGAGATAGGTCTGTAGTTAGCTAGGCAGTCTGGATCCAGAGATGGTTTCTTTAAGAGGTGTCTCAGCACTGCCTCCTTCAGAGGTTCAGGAAAAAATCCCTTTACAAAGAACACTGGACTGTCCCAGCTAGGACCAGGCCAATGGACTCAACATACCCCACAAGAAGGCATGTTGGGCCCGGGTCCAAACTACAGTAGGTGGGCCTCAACTCCCAGATAGTCTTCACAACATCCTCGTCCAACAACTGCAGCAGTCTTCTGGGGGACATTCTGGAGACTGCATTGCTCCCCTATTTGCAGGCACCTCTCTGGTCTGAGGGAAGAGGTTGCTCGTCTCCATGTTGACCTGGCAAGGATTTGGGGAAACTGCTCCCCCACCCAGGGACCACCCAGGCCACTGCCACTACGTCAGAGGTTGCCAAGAAAGAGGAGTGGTTGGACCACAGTGGGCTCAGGGAGGGTGAGGGTGGTGTAACAGAGGCACATCCCTCCAGTTGTGCCTCTCCACAATTTGTTCACCACTCTGGCAGAGCATGGTTCCTGTATGGAGCCACCTGCAGTGGAGACCAAGGAGTATGCTAGGAACCTCCACAATGCAGACCCAAAGAAGGGTGGCACAGGACCCCACAGTGGAAGGAAAGAACTCCTGGTGGGGGATGTAATTGTTTGGGGAACAGAACTGGTTGAGGGAGGGGAAAGGAAGATAAGGTGTCTGCCCAGCACCATAGCTTGGAGAGACAGGAAATGAATCCTCAGGATCATGGGAGCAGCTGCAAGGGGGAGTGAACTGGATGTCATTATCCATCTAGGGAACAAATGACCTGGCTGAGAATGGGATCAGAGCAGTGCAACAGGAGTTTGTGGAGTTGGGGAGGGGTCTTACACAAGTAGCACACACGGTAACTTTCTTCGAAGGGCTACCTGTCTGTGGCATGAATGAGACTAGGATACTCCGTACCATGGGATTCAATGACTGTTTGAAAAACTGGTGCAGAGCTCATGGATTTGGCTTTACTGGGGACTGGGGCTCCACCTGGAGGGATACAGGCCTATACTGGTGCATTGGATTGTATCTGTCCAGGAGGGGAACCAGGATCCTAGGTGATAGGTTTTAAAATGCTTCATTGGCAAGCATTTGAACTGAGACAAGGAAGCACTGAAAAGGAGAGGAAATCCTAGCCCCCCAAAATGGGAGTTAGTGAGGTAAACACCAAGATAGAGCAGTTGATAGGGAGAAGGCAGGGGTAAATGGAGAAAAGACAAAGGCAGTAAGGACAGGAATGGGGCAAAAGAAATAAGGCCATAAAAAATGGAGGGTAATGAGTACCAATGCCTGTAGTCTAGGCAAAAGTTCCCTGAACTGGTAGCTGTGATGGAAGAGGATGCCTTGATATCATGGCAGTCACAGAAACATGGTACACAGAGAACCATGACTGGGATGTCAACATACCAGGGTACACAATCTACAGGAGGGACAGGGAGGGTAGAAGGGGAGGAGGAGGAGGAGGAGTAGCCCTTTATGTAAGGGGAAGGGATCAAAGCAACAGAACTAAGGGTAAACAGGAGGAGGGCGAGGCACTGTTGGTCACCTAAAGACTGGAAATGGCACCATGCTCCACCGAGGTTGCATACAGACCTCCATCTTAGGGGAGAAATGGACAAGGAAATGATAGAGGCATCCTTAGGATGGCAGAAAAGAGGAGATATTGCTGATGGGAGACCTGAATATGCCAGATGTTAATTGAGCACCTTGCTGCAGCCACATCCAAGAGCAAGGCCATTCTCGAGGTCTACAGGGGGCATGCCTCAGACAGCTAGTTTTGGAACCCACTCAGGAGGGAGCAGTCTTAGATCTGGTACTCTCAAATGGGACAGAGAGAGGATCTCAGATCTAGAAGTGGGTAGCCATCTGAGACATGTGACCACCAAACAGTGTAGTTCACGATAAACTTAGCTGTAAGAGTCAAGCCATACAAAAGTGAAGGTACTGGACTTCAGGAGGGCTGACTTTGTAAAAATGGGAGAGTGCCTCCGAAAAGCACTATCAAACAGGCAAGAAGGTGGGGTGGAGCAACAATGGGGAAACATCAAAACCACCATCACAGCCTTTGGGTGAAGCAAATAAACAAATTAAAACAAAAGAAAAAACACTATGGTTCTCAAAAGAAGTGGCGGGGAAGGTTAGGGTGAAAAAGATAGCATTCAGGAAGTATAAGGAAACACAGAAGGAGCATAACAGAGAACTGTACCAGTTAAAGCAGAAGGAAGTAGGGAAGGCAGTCAGAAGAACAAAGGCCCAAACCAAGGAAAAGATAGCCAACTCTGTTAAGAAGAGGGTTTATAGGTACATTAGGGAGCAAAGAAAGACCAAGGCAGTGATACTGAGGCTCAACAAAGGAGGGTGGTTGGGCAGAGAGCAACAGTGAAAAGCAGGGATACTAAATGAATACTTCTGCTCAGTATTCACAAAGGAATAGCTGGGGGAGATGTCTAATCAAGTCAATAGAAGCACTCTGGATAGAGGGATTGATATTAGTCCTTTCATATAAAAAAAGGGTTCTGAAAGAACTTCTTAAACTGAAGGTGGATAAAGCAATATGGCCTGATGGGATTCACCCCAGAATTCTAAAAGAATTAAGGGAAGAACTAGTAACACCACTGACTACCCTTTTTAATAAATCATGGGAGGATGGTGTGGTACCTGAGGACTGGAGGAGGGTAGATGTGATTCCCCTTCACAAAAGTGGGAGCAAGACAGAGGCAGGAAACTACAGACCTGTCAGTTTGACCTCCATGGTAGGTAAAATTATGGAATCACTTCTGAAGGAAAGAATTGTTGAGTAACTAGAGGCCAGTGGGGCACAGGATGCAAGGCAGCATAGATTCACAGCAGAAAGGTCATGTCAGACAAATCTAATCGATTTCTTTGACTGGGTGACCAAAGTAATAGACCAGGGAAGGGCTGTGGACATGGCCTACCTAGACTTTGGCAAGGCATTTGACAGAGTCCCGCACAAAAGATTAATAAACAAATTAGCCAGCCTGGGAGTGGGTCTCAGGGGTGGTAGCCTGGGTAAAACACTGGTTGGACAACAGGACACAGGGTGTAATAGTAAATAGAGTCCACAGTGAAGAAAGGGGGTTACTAGTGGGTACTGCAGGGTTCAGTACTGAAACCGGTCCTTTTAATGTCCTTATAAGTGACATTGCAGAGGACTGGAAGAAATGTATGTCTCTTTGCAGATGACACAAAAGATCTGCAACAGGGTTGATATGCAAGGTGGGTGGAAAGGATGAAAAGGGACTTGCTGCAAGGTTGGAGGAATGGTCAAATGTATGGCAGCTTAGATTCAATGCAAATAAGTACAAAGTAATGTACCTGGGAAACAAAACCCAGGGAAGAGTACACAATGGGGTGAGATATTGACAACAACAAAATGGAAGGGGACCTAGTGGTAGTCATATCAGATGACCTAAAGGTGGGCAAGCAATGTGAGGAGGCAGGAAGAAGCGCTGGGGGATATTGGGATTTATAGGGAGAGGCATCACCAGTAGAAAACAGGAAGTTGTTGTCCCTCTGTACAGACAATTGGTAAGACCACATCTGGAGTACTGTGTGCAGTTCTGGAGACCCTATCTCTGCAAGGACATAGACAGGGTGGAGGCTGTCCAGAGGAGGGCAACCAAAATGGTGCAGGGCCTACACCAGAAGACATATGAAAAAAAGACTAAAGGAACTTAAGATGTATAGCCTCAAGGAAAGGAAGGAGAGAGGGACATGATAGAAACTTTCAAATACCTCAAGAGAATCAACAAAGTCCAAGAGGGTAGCATCTTTCAGAAAAAAATGTGCAAGAACAAGGGGCACAATTTGAAGACAGAGGGACAACTCAAAGGTAATGTGAGGAAGTATTTTCACAGAGAGGTTGTAGATGCATAGAACAGCCTTCCTAGGAGTTTGTAGAGTCAAGAACAGTGGAGGAATTAAGAATGCATGGGACAGACATAAGGCATTTCTAGTGGGGGTAGGGGAAGTAGGCTGTTGGTTAACTAGGATCTGCAGCTTATCCATTAGGTAGGAAATGGGCAGACTAGGTGGGCCAAGCGGTCCTTATCTGCCATCAGATTGATGTTCCTATGTTTCTATGATTAAACAAACAGATTGCCCAGGACCTCCGGCTTGCCACTGCAAGCCCCATAGAAGCGTTGACTGAATCCCAGATTTGATTGTGGCAATCTTAATAGCAAAGAACAGGCATGCCAGCCTGGTGGCGCGACCGCTGAGGCTCTGGATGTCTTACCACACTATGCCAGCGACCGTCCGGGGGTCAGTAGGGAGGAGAAGGTTCAGTGTCCAAAAGACTGCACTCCTTCTTCAAGGACGTGGGTCAAAAGTGATCGGCATTTTCCTGAGCCCTAGTGGCAGCTGGTGGGGGCAGTGCACAGATGTTACAGAAAGGAGTAAAGATGGGGCTGATGCTTGGAGGGGCACATGCGAGCGAGCGCTCTCTCCATGGGCGTCATTGCACACCTCACCTCAAGAAAGAAAAACAGAACAGGTCCGAGCTGTGCAGCATGACACTGTCCCCACAGACGCAGCCCCTGGAGAACATATATAAAGGCACCTGTAGCCCAGATATATCCCTACATTAAGGCCTGTGCCACCTACATTACCACCCCTGTACCCTCCACATTTATCCCTATATTAAGGTACCTGTCCCACCAAGATATATCCCTACATTAAGGCCTATGTACCACATACATTACCGCCCCTGTACCCCCACATTTATCCCTATATTAAGGTACCTGTCCCACCAAGATATATCCCTACATTAAGGTCTACGTACCACATACATTACCGCCCCTGTACCCCCACATTTATCCCTATATTAAGGAACTTGTCCCACCAAGATATATCCCTACATTAAGGCCTATGTACCACATACATTACCGCCCCTGTACCCTCCACATTTATCCCTATATTAAGGTATCTGTCCCACCAAGATATATCCCTACATTAAGGCCTATGTACTACCTACATCACCGCTCTGTACCGCCAAATTTATCCCTATATTAAGGCCCCTGTATCCCCCAGATATATCCTACATTAAGGCTCTATGTACCACATCATTACCGCCCCTCAAAATTCTCAGTTTTATCCCTATTTAAGGTACTTGTCCCACCAAGATACATCCCTACATTAAGGCCTATCTGCCACCCACACTACTACCTCTGTATGCCCCATATATCCCAATATTAAGGCCCGTGCCCCCCACATATATCCCTCATTAAGGCTATGTACCACCAACATTACCTGCCCTCGCACTCACATTTATCCTATCTTAAGGCCCTGTACCCCCACATATATCCCTACATTAAGGCCCTGTACCACCTACATTACTGCCCCTGTACCCCCACATTTATCCCATTAATAAGACCCCAGTATCCCCCATACATATCGTTACATTAAGGCCTATATACTTTCAACAATACTGCCCCATACCACCCACATTTATCACACTATTAAGGCCCCCTGTACCCCTCATTATCCCAATATTAAGACCCCTGTACCCCTATGTAACCCTATGTACTACCTACATTACTGCCACTGTAACCTCCAGATTTATCTCTATATTAAGGCCCCTGTATCCCCCACATATATCTCTGCATTAAAGCCTTCATACTGCTTTCATTACCACCCCTGTACCCCCACATTTATCTGTCTATTAAGGCCCCTGTACCCCCCAGATATATCTTTCATTTAGCCCTATGTATCACCTCCATTACTGCCCCTGTACCCCCTCATATATTCTACATTAAGGTCCCTGTGCCCCTCATACATTCCTACATTAAAGCCTCTGTACCCCCATATATTCCTACATTAAGGCCCCTGTCCCCCACATATATTCCTGCATTAAAGCCCTGTACCCCACATATATTCCTACATTAGGCCCCAGTACCCCCCACATATATCCCTATATTAAGGCCCTTATCCCCACATAGATCCCTTCATTAAGGCTCTATGTACCCCTACATTACCGCCCCACTAGCCGCGTATGTCCCTTGCATTAAGGCCCCCACCCCTGCACATATATTCCTACATTAAGGCTTCATGTACCCCCACCTATATCCCTATATTAAGGCCTATGTACCCCTACATTGCCCCTATACCCCACACAATATTGTCCCACATTAAGGCCTGCGTACTCCCACGTTTATCCCTATATTAAGGCCCCTATACCACCAACATATATCCCTACATTAAGGCTCCTCTACCCCCAACATATATCCCTACATTAAGGCCTACATTACGACCCATGTTTCCCCTACATGTACCAACTACATTAGAGCCCATATACCCATTACATTAAGGCCCCTGTAACCCCCACATATATCCCTACATTAAGGCCTATGTACCCCCCACCTATAGCCCTATATTAAGGCCTATGTACCCCTACATTACTGCCCCTGTACCCCCACTATATATCCCTTACATTAAGGCCTATGTACTCCCATGTATATCCTCATATTAAGGCTCCCTATACCCCACATATATCCCTACATTAAGGCCCCTCTACCCCTGACATATATCCCTACATTAAGGCCTATGTACCCCGACCTGTATCCTTACATTAAGGCCTATGTACCCCCTACATGACCGCCCCTTTTCCACCCACATATATCCCTACATTAAAGCCTATGTACTCCCTTTGTATATCCCTTTCATTAAGGCCCTGTACCCCAAAATATATCCTACATTAAGGCCATGTACCACCTACATACTGCCCATGTACCCCACATTACCATCCATATACCTCCACATATACCACCTTTATTAAGGCACATGTACACCCCACCCAGCCCATGTACCTCACAATTAGTGCATGTAAATTTCTACATTACGTCTATGTACCCTTCATTTCACCAACGATTCACATGGTATCCACGATATTAAGACCCATGTGTCCCTCCATTAAGGCCCGTGTACTTCCTATATTAAAACCCATGTACCCCCTGCATTACTGCCCATATACCCTACTTTCAGTAGACAATGATGTAGCAGGGGAGAAACCTTGATAAATCATTGACACCCTGGGTACCCGGACAGTGATGTTGCCTGGGAGGAATCCTGAATTAAGATTTCCATCCTGGGTATATAGACAGTGACACAGTAGCGGAGCAACCCTGATTAATCATTTCCACCCTGAGTACCCAGACAGTAATATAGCAGGGGATGAACCATATCACATTGCTACCCTGGGTGCTCAGACAGTAATGTAGCAAGGAGAAACCCTGACTATCATTGCCACTCTGGCTGCCCAGACAGCGATGTTACAGGGAAGGAACCTACCACAATGCCACCCTCAGGACCCAGACAATGATGTAGCAGGGAGAAACCCTGAGCAAGCATTGCCATCCTGGGCACCCAATGGATAATGTAGTGGGGGGAACACTAATTAATCATTGCTACCCTGGGTACCCAGACAGTGATGTCGCTGGAAAGGAACCCTGATTATCAGTGCCACCCTGGGTTCCCATACAGTGATGTAGTGGGGAGGAATCCCCACTACAACACTGGGGGGGTAGCCATCTGTTTTAGATCTGAACTTGGCTTCACCCTACACCCAGTGAGAACGCCTCATTCATTTGAATGTGTGGCCATCCATGGCAGTCCGGGCACAGGTTGCCTGATTCTTTTGATTTATCGCCCTTCTGGGACAGTGGGAGACTTTCTCCAGGAGGTGGCCGATTTCATGGTCAGTGAGACGTTGGAGGCCCCTAGATGTTTGGTGCTGGGGGACTTCAACGTCTGGGCCAACGACGAATCATCTCGGCTTGGTTCCAACTTCCCTCCGGACGATGTCTTCCTAGGCTTTGCACAGGCTGTGTCCCCTGTAACTCATCTGGGTGGCCACATGTTGGATTTGGTGTTCTCACTGGGGCTGGAAATCACTTGTCTCAGAACTGATCGGGTCGTTTGGTCCTATCGTTGTACGGTGAAGTTCTCATTTGGGCCCCCCCCAGTAGCCCTCCCCCTGCTGAGATGGTCAGCTATCGTCCTTTGCAGGGGTTGACTCCTGAGGGTTTTTTGGCGATAGCTGATCTATCTAGTGTGGATGGTGCATGCGTTGGGGGTGTGGGTGTGGCAGTGGATGCCTATAATAAGGCACTAGCTAGTGCACTCAACTCCCTCGCACCAGTCTGTGTATGACCCAGGTCTTCTCATTTAAGATCCCCTTGGTATGATGGTGAGCTCAAGGGGTTGAAGACCTTGGGTCAGAGCTTAGAGTGCTGCTGGTGGAAGTCCGGCCTGGAGGTGGACAAACTGGCCCTACGTGTGCACTACCATGCACACCAGGGAGCAATCAACCATAAGAAGGCAGAGTTCCTGTCTCGGGAGATTGCTGCCTGGCAGAACCGACCAACTATGCTCTTTCGGATGGTGGACAAGCTTCTCCATCCTTCCTGTCTACAGCCGAAGGTAGCCTTTTCTAATGTATTGTGTGAAGAGTTTGCTCGGTTCTTCTCGGACAGGATGTCTGCCATCAGGCAGGGTGTTCTACCAGTGGGTCAAAGTTTGGTTGACAGTGGTCACCATGAGCATCTGGAGAGCTCTCCGCCTGGTTGGGGCAAGTTTAGACCGGTGGAGGTGGTTGAGGTCATTGAGATTAGCCCAGCTCGGCACACCTTTGTGAACTGGACCCGGTGCCAACTCGTTTCTTAATGAGATGTGTCGACTGTTGGCCCAGTATTTGCCTTGATTGTCCAGTGTTCCTTGCTAGAGGGGGTCTTTCCTGATGTCTTGAAGGAGGCATTGGTGAGACCCCTTCTGAAAAAAAACATCTTTGGACCCGGAGATCAAGGCAGATTACCATCCCATCTCCAATCTTCCATTTTTGGGTAAGATTATGGAGAAAGTGGTAGCGCTTCACCTTGAGGAGTATCTCGTGGCCCATGATCTATATGATCTGCTCCAGTCTGGGTTTTGTGCAAGGCATAGCACAGAAACTGCTCTGGTTCAGGTGTGTCATGACCTCCTTAGGGCTAGAGATCGAGGAGAGGGGACAATTCCTGTTCTTCTCTATCTCTCTTCAGCATTTGATATGGTTGACCATCCGGTATTACTTGACCATCTAAGAGAATTCTGTGGACTCACCAGCAAGGTCATCTGCTGGTTTGAGTCCTTCTTATCCAACAGGAGACAGAGGGTGGTGATGAGGAACTTTTCCTCTTCCTCTGTCCACCTTCTGTGTGGGGTTCCCCAGGGTTCGGTCTTGTCGCCGATGTTGTTTGCTGTATACATGCTGCCCTGGGAGACTCATTAGGAAGCACAGTCTGGTTTATTCATTACTATGCGATGACACCCAGCTGTACTCTTCCTTTGCCCTGGAACATCTCGCGCGGTGGAAGTGCTTAATAGTTGCCTTGCCAAAATCAATGACTGGATGACCTCCAGCTGGTTGTGACTGAACCCGATAAGATGGAAGTACTGGTCGTGGAGTCAGAACAGAGGCACAAAAGGTTGGCCTCTGGTGCGGAGACAGGGCTTTCTTGGCTCTGCACCACTGAAGGCCTCCTCTTGGGTGCAGGATCTTGGCATTATTCTGGATAGTGGATTGACATTTGAGTTTCAGGTGTCTTCCACTATCCGTACCAGTTTTTATCATTTGAGGAATATCGCCAGGATTAAGCCCCTAGTTCCACTGTTGGACTTCCCCACCTTGGTACATGCCTTTGTGACGTCCAGGTTAGACTACTGTAATGCACTCTATCTCGGGGTCTCGGGGGGTACCTTGTGCCAAATGCAGCTAGTGCAGAATGCGGCGGCAAGGCTGTTGACTGGACAGTCTAAGTACTGTCATACTACCCTGGTCTTGCGTCAACTGCACTGGCTGCCTGTTAGGTGGAGGGTCCTCTTTAAAGTGGGTTTACTCACTTTTAAGGCCCTACATGGCCTGGGCCCTGGCTATCTGAAGGACCTTCTCATTCCTGCTGTATTGACCTGCCCCCTCTGCTCCTCCTCTAGGGGCCTCCTCGTGAATCCCAGGACGAGGTTAAAAACATCTGGCGACAGAGCATTTAGCGTCACTGGTCCTCTCCTGTGGAATTCATTGACACCAGCTGTTAGGGAGGCCCCTTCTGTGGAGGTTTTTAAAGCCCGCCTCAAGGCCTTCTTGTATAATCAGGCCTTCCCAGAGTCCGCATTATAGTCCTTGCTGTTTTAGAAATATAGAAATTTTGATAGGCTAGCATTGCATCCTAGACACTAGCATTCCACTTTCTAAATTAATTCCACTTTCTAAATTAATGTTTATATTTATTGGTTTTGCTTCATTTTTAAATGTTTAGTATTTATTTTGTTTGAATTTTCAGTGCCCAGAGCCTCTGGGATGGGTGTATTTTAAATAAAATTTGTCTTGCCCTGCCTACCACATTTGCCATCCTGGGTATGCAGACAATGATGTAGTAGGGAAGAAGCCTATTACATTACCACACTGGGTACCAGCCAGTAATGTAGTGGGAAGGATCCCCAAATACTCATTTCCACCCTGTTCCCTACACAGTGATGTGGGAAGGAACCATATACCACATTGCTACCCTGGGCACCTAGTGGGTAATATAGTGGGGAACACTAATTAATCACTGCTACCCTGGGTACCCAGATCGTGATGTAGCTGGAAAGGAACCCTGATTATCATTGCCACCTGGGTTCCACACAGTGATGTAGTGGGGAGGAACCCTACCACATTGCCGTCCTGGGTACACAGACAATGATGTAGTATGGGAAGAACCCTACTACATTGGCACACTGGGTACCCAGCCAGTGATGTACTGGGAAGGATCCCCAAATATTATTGCCACCCTGGGTTCCCACACAGTGATGTAGCAGGAGAGGAACCCCGACTATTCATTTCCACCCTGGTACCCAGACAATGATGTAGTAGGGGAGAAACATGGACTAATCATTGCCTCCCTCAATACCCAGACAGTGATGTATCGGGGTGGAAACCTTATTAATCATTGCCAATTTGAGTATCCAATGACATAGAAGGGGAGAAACCTTGACTAATTTTTATAAGCACACAGTGTGTGGTGTAACAGATGGCTTGAAAGTACCGACTATACCAATGGGGCGGGTGTGCTGGCGTGCCAACATTCCAGCATGCTTGTTGTGAATTCTGCATAAGGACTATTTCCTCTTGCAGGCAATACTGTTAATAAATGCTTGTTGTTTTCTCTTCCTGATGTCCCTGGGGTTATGAGCGTCTCATGGTGGGACATTATGATGCAGGGTGGAAATTGCACTGTAATGTTCTATCATCACAGGAGTTATCTGGAAGTGGAGTGCGTCCAGTCGTTTGGTACGACTCATCCCAGAGGGACATGGCACACTTTTGAGTAAGCCCACTTAAATTCTCTGGGCGGATGCACTGTACTTTTAGATGTAGAACACAAGCTCCAACTCCCATGCAGTTAGGAGTAAAGACCCAGACCTTCTCAACCACTCTAAACCTCAAAAACAAAAGGGTGTCACTGCCTGACAACTCAGGGTCCCACTGACACATGTCAGTCATGCCATCCCAACCGCTTGGAACAAAATACAAGCCTCCCTTAAGCTCTCAGAATTAGTCTCTCTAAACATTTTTAAAACCTTGTTCAGCAAAGCACTTGTGAAAAGTTGCCATTACCACAATAGCTGGTGCACCGCAGCCATGGACCAGTTGTATAATAAGCATTTGTCCTCAGTTAGCCTTTCTCATCTCCTTCCCCTATTATCTGTCAGAATACTAATATATTTAGTCATAGCTCTGTATTACTTGTCTGTGCAAATGTCTAACTGCCTCCATACTGAAACTGTATTGTATGTCACTGTATTTTTCTCTTTTTTCTCCTGTGTTGTATTTCAGTGTTATGCACTGTTGTTTAACTTTGTATTACATTGTCCAAACAGGACCTCCCTGTAAATGAGCATGCTTAATGGAGGTTTCCTGTCAACAAACCTGAACTTGAACTTGGACAAGAGTGAGAGACTGCTCACAGAGACACTGTCACTGCCTGCCAGCTCAGGGGCCCAGTGCCACATATGACATGGTGTCACTACTTGACATCTCAGGGACCCAGTGACACATATGACATGGTGTCACTACCTGCCAGCTCAGGGACCCAGTGACACATATGACACAGTGTCACTACCTGCTATCTCAGGGACCCAGTGCCACATATGACATGGTGTCACCAACTGCCATCTCAGGGACCCAGTGACACATATGACACGGTGTCACTACCTGCCAGCTCAGGGACCCAGTGACACATATGACACAGTGTCACTACCTGCCAGCTCAGGGACCCAGTGACACATATGACACGGTGTCACTACCTGCTATCTCAGGGACCCAGTGCCACATATGACATGGTGTCACCAACTGCCATCTCAGGGACCCAGTGATGCACGTGTGAGGGACTGCTCACGAAGACATACCCAAGCTCCCTCTGGAGATAAACACTACTTCCCAGGTCACACATTTAAGAATATTAGTGGCTGCAAAATCAGGCATATAATCCAATTTATTTTATTATTTCTTGTGTTTCAAATCCAATTGAGATATTGTATATATGGTAGCTGTAGCTAATTGTAACTAAATTGGCATCTATTTCTTTTTAAAAACCCTGTATATATGTGAATAATAAAATAACTCTGTAGACTCAGTAACCCTTTGTTATAAAAAAAAAGAAAGTATTTTCTGCTATAGCACAATAAAGATAGTAACTGCTTGGAGAAGACTTAAGACTCTCCTTAACCCAACAGTCAGTTGACAGAGCTAAGTAGCTTAAATCCATATGAAGGAATCAGCTGTCACTTTAGGTGAGGATTTTTTTCTGTTGCGTTTCAGAAGCTGACAGCGTCCTCACTGGAAGCCTCATAATCTGTATCAGTGGGTTACCAGCATGGGTATTCAGAGCAGGAAGGAGAGTAATGGCAAGTAATATTTGTTTTTGATCAGTCATATCTGAATGATATTAACTGCAGTGCATTACATTTTGTTTCCCACTTACTGTTTTTAGTTTCTATTTTTTTAAAAACTCTTAGGAGATTGAAAATCACCATAAGCACATTATACACCTCATCATAAACTTGTGCTGACTCTGTTTCATTGCATATTCACTGTAAACTTGCTATTACTGTCTGTAAAAAGTTTCAGGCTCATTCTTCTTACCTCTTCAGCTTTGTCACTGACTACCCTCAGGTGCTTTGCTCCTTACAAATATTTCTCTTTACCCTGTTCCTGTATACCTTGTCTCTATTGATTGTTCAGTCTTTCAATTCTCTGCTCTCGTCATACAAGACTGTGCATTAACAAGGGCTGGGTATGTGCTACAGTAGGGCACACCTAGTCCAAGACAGCTCTGTTCCCATGTTGTAGTAATTTATATTTTTCATCTTAACACACTTAGGGCCAGATATTCAAAACTTTGCCCTGGGGCTAAATTAGCACTGCCTGGCAGACAAACTTATCCTGGAGCAAAAAGCAAGCTATATTCAAAAGGAATAGCCCAGGGCAAACAGCTTCTGAATATAGCATGGGAATGAGGCCAGGCAAACTAGGTTGGGAGTGCAGGGCAAACTTAGCCCTGGAATAAGATAGCTCTGACTATAGCAACCAGGAAGTGCAAACCACAACAGCAACACTGTGCACAGCGACGTGAAGGAAGGTAGGTAGAAGTGAACTATGTGGCCAGTGTGTGTGCCAGCAAATGCGTGGACCCAGGACAGCTGCGGGCAGCAGTGTATGTGAAAGTACATTGTGCAAAACTGTATAAGATTCCCTGAACCATTTGAGCGGTGCTAACACATTTGCATGGGTTTAGCACAGAGCTAAGCCATTTGCCTGGTGCAAACATGTTTGCCTAGGGCTAAACTTTGCCATATTCAAAAGTTACATGCAAATGAGCCTACTTAGGTAGTCTCTGGGCAAACATCCAGATTAGCATCTCATGGTGCCCTGATTTGTATGCATTTTGCCCAGCTTTGTCTATGTGTCATATTTATTTATTTGGTCGGCATAAAAGCCACGTAAATGCAAGCATAAAGCTGATTGCCCAGGTTAAGACCAGGACCCCTGGTGTCCTGAGGCAGAATTTTCTGATTTCTGCAGCAGGGCTCCTTGACTTCTGCAGCAGCATTTTCTGATTTCTGTGACATAATGTATTCATTTCTCTGGCAGAATGCAGTCCTGTCATTGGCTAAATATGATGTGATGTCATTGATGACATCATATGCTGAGCATAGAGGAGGGGCTTCAGGATAAATGAGGTGGGAAAGAAAGCCTGACACTATGGAAAAACAGTATATTTATATGAAAATTCACCAAAAACAATGAATTCTGTGGCACTATATATATTCTGCGGCATGATGCAAATTCTGCAGCAAATTCCCAAGGCCATAGAATTCCAGGGGCTATGGTTTCCTAGGCAGTAATTTGCACTGTGCTAACTGTAGGTGCAAAGTCACGCAAAACCACTTTGCGCAGCACTAGTCACTGAATATAGCATTGTACCTGTATTCATGTACACACATCCTCAGTTTGCCCCTTGCATACGTTATGATTTTGCCCAGTGCTAATGCAGTTTGCATGCACTATTTGGCCTTTTGAATATAGCAGACCCACGCTAAATCTGTGCAAACAATT
This sequence comes from Neoceratodus forsteri, assembly GCA_016271365.2. Lineage (NCBI taxonomy): Eukaryota > Metazoa > Chordata > Ceratodontiformes > Ceratodontidae > Neoceratodus > Neoceratodus forsteri. The sequence goes on from JADMNL010000036.1 coordinate 6,633,287, forward strand.
TGCGCCCAGCGCAAAGTTTTGAATATATGGCCCTTAATTTATTATGCATTTACAGTCCTACAGTTCTTATTATGTTTTATGTATTTTATTAAAATTATTTCTCTATTATGTCAGACTTTCACAGCAAGGTCAATTACAAAACTGTTAAAACGGAATATGGGAGTTTTAGTGTATGTGTCTATTTAATTATTATTATTTTGTTTTTGTTGACAGAATAAGTGCACTAGACATATCATGCCTATTTTCTGGTATGACCAGGAGGGATACAGATGAATGAAAACTGACTTTGAACTAGAATAAGCTGTTGGTGGTATTTTTAGTGAATGGAGGAAATTTGGCCAGGTACCATGGAAATTCCCTACTCTTTTGAGAACTGCCATGGGATATTTAACATCTACCTGAATTACCACCAGAACATGCAGCGCATGCAGATGAGACCTCAGTTTAACAACTCATCTGAAAGACAGCACATCAAGAGTGCAGCACCCACCCCGTGCTGCACTGCAGCGTCAGTATTGGATATTAATCCAAGTGCCTGGTGTGGGGATAAAACCCACAGCCTTCAGAAGCTCCTGGCCTCAGAGGTGAGTGTGTACCTGCTGAGCCACTGACACTGCTTTATTTATTGTATTTGTTTTAAAATTGGTAACTGGGAAAGCACACTGAGTGAAGGCTCATTTTCAGGTGCAACCCAAAGGAAGACAGGGAGAACAGTACTAAAATCTTACAAGTCATAGACATATGGTTACAATGGTAGTGTACAAAGTACAATAATAGAGTACAAAATGATCAGGTGATCAAAATCATGACAAACTGGATATGTCATAAAATAAGCTTACAGATCAGCTATCCATTTTTCCAATAACAAAAATTACTTATTTATTTAAAATGTGATAATCAGAAAAGGCCCAACGAGACAAGGCTCATTTCCAAGAGTGACATGGGGGGGAAGGGAGAGGGTAGGAATACAGTGCAGTGAAGGACAAAACAAATTACGCAGTGCAACATACCAAAATCAATAATTACACAGGCAATAAAAAAACATTGTGAAGTGGCAGACATCACATTGATTTGAAGCTAGTTTAGGTGCCAGTCAAGAATGATAAACAGATAAAGTGTGACTTACAAAATTAAATGGTATCACAAGTAGTGAAGAACAGAAAAGAGTGAATCAGACAGAGAGCTATGTGTAGGAACAGGTAATAGCAGCAACATATTAGGAAGCTGAGAAGAGAGAGAGTACGATAGTGCCACCAAGTGTTGGCCCCAGCTAAATAAGAAGTGCAGAGACGGTGCCGGAGGACAGCAGAACCAAGAAGGAGAGTAAAACTTAAAGATGTATCTGTCCTCAGCCTGGACCTCCCTCTTCTCCTCTGCACCCCTTCTATCTCTCATTCTACTCAACACCACCCTACTAAAAAAAAACACTCTTGTTGCCTGTTTGATTGCATATCAGCACTTGTCAAGCCTTAGCGCTTGCTGTGCTTCATTATTCATGATACCATTACCTGCTGTTTGTTGTACCTCTAACATGTAATTTTGTTATTAACATCACACTCTTGTTGTAAAACCTTTTTGTTTGCACTCACTTATTCGTTTACCTTCTGTAGTCACTCTTGTTGTTAAACCTTTATTATTGTTTGTACTCACTCGTTTTTTAACCTTCTGTAATCACTGCTCAGCACCCAATTACCTTTTGTATCTCTACCTATACTGGATGCTTGTGAAAAGGGGCAATTCCTGCTCACATGCCTTTCCAGAATAACAAATAAAATGAAATTAAATTTAATGAAAAGGATGTGGGTAGTGGAGTAAAGGAGGCTACAAGGGGTAAAAGGGGGAACAATTATGAGACAGGAGACAGAAGTAGGTGAGGACAAGATCAGGTGGGGACAGGAGTAGATCGTAGCAGGCATCTAAATGCAGGGAGGGAGGAGAGAGGAAGGATAGCTGGAGAAAGAGGAGTTGGTTCTAGAGATGGAGATGGTGAGGAGAGGGCAGCTTGCCCCAAATAGAGTGGGGTGTGGAGTGAGGGTGCGGAGTGAGGGTGTGGTATAGCGAAAGGTTCTGTGGCCGCTAGTATTAGAGAGTAAGCTGGTGGGGTGCAGTATGGCAAAGGTTCTGTGGCATCTAATGTGTAGAAGTAAGGTAAGGTAGAGGTGCAGTATGACAAAGGTTCTGTGGCCTCTGGTGTGCATAAGTAAGGTGAGTGGGGAGTGCGGAATGGCAAAGGTTCTGTGGAACAGCTGGTTTGCAGAGAGTAAGGTGATGAGTGGGGGTGCAGTATGGCAAAGGTTCTGTGACCTCTGGTGTGTAGAGAGTAAGGTGAGTGGGGGTGCGGTATGGCAAAGGTTCTGTGGCCTCTGGTGTGTAGAGAGTAAGGTGATGAGTGGAGTGCAGTATGGCAAAGGTTCTGTGACCGCTGGTTTGCAGAGAGTAAGGTGATGAGTGGGGGTGCAGTATGGCAAAGGTTCTGTGGCTGCTGGTGTGTAGAGAAAAGGTGATGGTGGGGGTGCAGTATGTGCAAGGTTCTGTGGCTGCTGGTGTGTAGAGAGTAAGGTGATGAGTGGGGTGCAGTATGGCAAAGGTTCTGTGGCTGCTGGTGTGTAGAGAGTAAGGTGATGAGTGGGGGTGCAGTATGGCAAAGGTTCTGTGGCTGCTGGTGTGTAGAGAGTAAGGTGATGAGTGGGGGTGCGGTATGGCAAAGGTTCTGTGACCTCTGGTGTGTAGAGAGTAAGGTGAGTGGGGGTGCAGTATGACAAGGTTCTGTAACCAGCTCTGGTGTGCATAGAGTAAGGTGGTGGGGTGTGGTATGAAAGGTTCTGTGGCCTCTGGTTTGCAGAGAGTAAGGTGATGAGTGGGGAGTGCGGAGTGAGGGTGTAGTATGCAAGGTTCTGTAGCTGCTGGTTTGCAGAAGTAAGGTGATGAGTGGGGTGCAGTGTAATAAGGTTCTGTGGCCTCTGGTGTGCATAGAGTAAGGTGAGTGAGGGTGTGGTATGGCAAAGGTTCTGTGGCTGCTGGTTTGCAGAGGTAAGGTGATGAGTGGGGGTGTGGTATGCAAGGTTCTGTGGCTGCTGGTGTATAGAGTAAGGTGAGCAGTGGGGAGAGTGAGGAAGGTAGGATGGGAGGGCACCAAACCAGTATTTAGCAGTAAAGGAGGTGCAATGGGACAGGTGACATGGAGGTAGAAAAAGGATGGAAAGAATGAGTAAAGTCACGAGACAACAATAGACAGCACAGGGGTGGGAAGTTGATGACAGAATGCATCACAGAGGTGCCCGTCTGGCTAGAAGAAAGGTGGGTGTGCTACCATGTAGACCATGTCAGTATAGTCAAACACCAGGAGGTAATTTTAGTGAACAATTCCCAATGGACCAGGAGAGGAGGCAGTCCTTGTTGTGATACAAGATGCCTAGCAGCATGAGTTTGTTATGGATAACATTGACATGGACAGAGAAATCAAGCTTGCTATAAGCTAGACACAAAGCCCAGATATTCAAAGGGTTGCGCCATGCACAACAGGGTTGCTCAAGCGCCAAGTCAAAACTAGCCATTTCGCGATATTCAGAAGGAGGCAGTTGTGCCCCAGCTTATGCTGAGCAATAGCAATGAAAATGAAGGCATGCATAACTTGAAGCTGGTGGATCATGCATAAAGAACCGCAATGCGATATTCAAAAGACTTGTGCAATGCGCCAATAGCGGCACAGCGAGCTTCTTGCACTAGCGAAATGAGCCAAAAATAAAGGCTCAAGGAAGCGGCGCCAAAAACGCTACCAGGCTGCCAAGTGGGGGAGAGAGAGACAGACAGACGGAGACAGACAGACAGACTTAAAAAGGGCAGGCAAGGAAAGTGTGTCCCATTAGTTTGTAGAGGCCAGCGGGGGTGCCCGGTGCAGTGGAAGTAGCAGTGAGGACAGCGGGGTAACACAGCAACAGCAGCGAGGGGCAGAAGCCAGGGAGATGGACAGTGCCAGCTTCCACATGGAAAACGTAATGAGGGGTGAGAATCCATGCTGCAGGGGATGTGGCCGTGGAGGGCCCGTCGGCGGTATGCCCCGACAGAAGCGATACCGATGCCGCATCAGCTTTGAGCTGTACACAGATGTAAGATCGTGGGCGGTACCGCTAAACGAGGGCAATACTGAGATGGCTCTGTAGAGCTGTGCAGTGATGTGATGCAGGCACCCTCATGGCGGAGTCACGCTCTGTCGGTGGAGACCAGGGTGACAGCCTGCATGTGCCTGCTCACCCGCGGGCACCTTCCAGAGGCCAACAGGGGACACCACAGGCATCACCGCAGTACGGCCACGTCAGCCATCCTCACCCAATTCCTCAGCGCACTGCCACATGCTGCAAGTGCATCCATTTCCCCCAGCACCCGCGGCGGCAGGCGCACAACAAACATACAGGAGTTCAACAGGGTATACGTATGCCTGGCGTGCTAGGGGCCATAGACTGCACCCATGTGGCCATCTGCAAGCCACCTGGCCCTGATAGACCATGCATATCGAACTAGAAAGGGCTTCTCCAGTGTCAACTGCCAGGTGGTGTGTGATGCCACTGGGCGCATAATCAATGTCTGTGCCACACACCTGAGGAGCACACATGATACCTTCATATGGTATCAGTCTGCACTGTGCCATCAATTTGAGTGGGACATCCCACAGGACATCTAGTGGGTGAGTACACATGTATGGAATGCAAACTCTGGGCAAGGGTGGGAATGACACAGGTGCCATGGTAGTGGCACACAGGGAGATGGCCAATATGGACCTGAACATGACACTACTCTCCACTATCTCCACACAGGTGACTGCGGATACCCACTCCGTCCCTGGCTGCTCACACCATACCGGCGCCCCACGACCCCAGCGCAGCTATGCTATAATGAGGCACATGCCGCAACACATAACATCATAGAGTGGGTGTTTGGGATGCTCAAGGCACGCTTCCGATGCCTAGACACCTCCGGCGGTGCCCTACAGTACAGCCCCAAAGGCCTGTGGGATATTCCTGGCCTGTTGCATCCTGCAAATGGCAGAGACCATGGGATAGCCATTACAGGTTGAACAGGGACAGCGATGGGGCGCCAGTGGCGCCGGTGATGATGGTGATGAGCAGCCCCCTAGGAAGGAGGGACCCCGACTGATCCAGCAGGCCCAACTGCACGGGACACCATCACAGAGGGCACTACGCACAACACAGGTAAGTCAAGGGGGACATGTGCAACCAACACTGTCCATGCGCCAAACCACAGGCACACAGGGAACACACCAGGGTGCATGCCGGTCAGGGAGTGGAGCGGTCCAGGCATACAAACACACCATCAGGGAGGGTGAGCACTCATATGGACACACACACACACCAGGCACAGGCGTGCATGGGCAGATGCACAGCACTGCAGAACCGACATTGCTAACACACAGCACCACCGACCACCCCACCACCTGTACTGTCAAAATGCGTGTGTCAGAACCTGGGCACCCTTGCACCTTGGTGGCTACAGTGCAATGCAGGCATCATCATGCACACGCACCTGTGAACAGCAGTTGGGATGGTGTGCAGGTGGTCACATGTGTAGGTGTGGTGAGCAGAGCACCCAGCAGTGCACTGCCCACCGCGGCACACACGTGCACACAGGGCAGCACCAGACAGGGCCTGCACTGGGGAGACAGCTCAGTCATGGGCTGTCCCACGGCCACCATGGATGCGTGGCGGCCCGCCATGACCCAACAGCACCAGGCAGGCTGAGCAGGGGCCACATGGGGTGGCACTGTTGCACCACCAGGGTTCCACTGCACGATCATGACCTTGCCCACACAGGGGTCTGCAGCACGCCGAACAAACCTGCACCAGGGTGCTTTCCGGGATCACCCACCAGCAGAACCCGAGCGTCAACGCAGGCCTGATGGCCATTCGATGCGGGAACAGGGAGTGGAAGTGCACTGTGTGGGGTGTGCATTACGGGGCACCTGACTGTGTGCCCAATCGTCCGCGACAGAGACCACTGCCTGGGTCAGCCTGTCAATGGCGGTGGTCACATCCGATCCGCAGATGGACCAGCTCGGCTCGGTCCCGAGCACACTCCCTGCTGTGCTGCTCCACGGACACAGACTGTGCCTCCGCGGACCTTGCAACCCGCCCTGCAGCTGTGCGGCTCCTGCAGCAGGCGGGTGTGCCGTCAATGGGTACTGTGCCCCAGTGGCATCGTGACCCCAGCGTAGGCGGTCCTGATACGTCACCCCTTGAGGGTGGCGCTGTTAGCCAGGACCAGGTATGGGCGGATCAAGGTGGTGGACATGTGCCACTGCTTGACACTGTACCCCAGACCTGGTGTGCGACTGCTGCTGCTGCCTCCAACTGCTGTGCTCCAGGTCTACCTGTTCCACGCTGTGCTGGCAACAGTGCCAGACACCTGCACAGCACCGGTGCGCCCCACCGGTGCCGACAGAGCACAGCCCGGGACTGTGCCAGCATGCTGGTACACAGGTTTGAACCAGAAAGGCCCAGGGGCACGTGCTGGCCTGCCGTGTGTCTGTCATGGGACACACACCTATCACTGCCCATTGCAGGCCTTCTATCATCAATGGTGCAGGTACATGCCACAGCCATAGGCACAGCATGCTGGTATACCTGCATGCCAGACTGCTGAGACACAGGCTGTGCACCCCCCGCAGCCGTATCACTGACACCAGAGTTGTTGGCCCGGCGTGCATGCTGCTGCAGTGCCTGCTGGCTGGTGATGGAGGTGGATGGACCCTCCCCCACGTCCAGCAGGTCCGCATCACTGTCTGGACCCACCACCACCGTCTCCTGAAGGCGAACAGGATCTGTAACAGAAAGAGTACATGTGAGGGTGCATGTGAACAACGCCCCCAAAGACCACCACCATGTCATACCATGCAGTGATGGGCTTCCACCTGTCTGGAATCCTCCGCCTGGTATGCCCGCAATGGCGCTCAGCTGCATGGCTGCGACCAGTGTCTCCTCATGTGGGGTCAGCTGACCACCACTGGCGGGCCCGCCAGTGCCAGCATCGCCGCCCTGAAGGCTGCCACCTTCTCCTTCAACCTCCTGCGGTCAGTCCCCATCTTTTCTTGCATTCCTGCAGCGCTGGTGGCTTCCGTGCAGGTTAACGGCCCGAGCTACCCCCTCCCATGCAGCCGCACGGGACTGAGGGGTGCCCCTCCGTCCACTCAATAGTGGCTCATCTTCCAGGTAGGCCTGGAAGAGGGCCTCCGTCTCTGCCGCAGTGAAGTTGGGCCTCCTCCTACGCCCACCGTCCTCACCCTCACCTTGGTTCTGCTCAGTCATTGTGATCTGTATGGGCGGAAGTGGACACCTGTCACTGTGCAGTCTACAGCATTTCCCCATGAGCATTGTCCTGAACATCACACAGCATGTAACTCACCTCACACCTGCAGTAACCGAATCTGGCCAGCACAGCCCACTGTCGCACATTTATAGCGCAACACATGCAAATTAGGAGTGGAGCAAGTTTAATGACATGCAAATCGCGCCACTGCGCCCTTGAATGGCTGATCAGATGATTTTCAGATGTCGGCTGAATATCACGAATCTGCGCCTTGCGCAATACGGAAGAGTCGGCTGAGCCAATGACGCAGATCTGTGCCTGTGTGGTACACTGCATCGCGCATGCCCAGATTGCTTACGCATGCGTCTGTGGTGCTGCTGACGTGCTGAGCATGATAGGCAATTCAGGCCATGGCCACCATTGTGCCAGTGGCACTACAGCACTGGCCACTATATGGCGCTGTGGCATTACTGTGCAATAGTCCACTGTGGCACTGGTACGCAGCTGGTCGGTCACGCAGGATACCTATACGTCAGATGGTGCTGTGTGTAGCCTTGCGTCATTGCTCATGACCTTGTGTATGCCCTTTGCCCCTAACGCTGTTAGCCTGCCGTTATGCGTCCCTATTGGCTGTCTCGTGACAGCACTATATGTGAAGTGTGGGCGCTGTTAGAACAGCGATTGAAGCCTATGGTGGTCTATGCGCAACATCTCCATCGGGGGTTATGGTGCAGCAGGGCACCATATTTCCTGCTGTAAACTGGCTAACATGGCTGGGAGGAGGCTGTGAGTTGGAGCCCACTGGAGGTGGCCAACCTGGTGGCCCTAGTAGAGCCCAGTATGAGGCACTCTATGGTGAGGACCCCCTCACCATAGCAAGAACTGAAGGTGTGGCAGCAAGTGGCCACTGACCTGGTGGGGTCACTGGGCCAGCGCCCGGTCTGCTGAGCAGTGCTGGCACCAGTACAGTGACCTCCGCCCGGAGGAAGCCAGACATGTTGGCAAGGCTGCGGGCACGTGCCAAGCGGGGCGTGGTGCCGAGGCCAGGTGATGTGTACCATCTATGCACCTGTATTCTCTGTAGGGGTGTGTGTGTGCTTTGGTGGCTGTGCATAGGTGACGGTTCGGACATGGTTGGCTGTGTCAGTGTGTGCAGCTGTGCGATGGATGGGTATGACTGTGTGGGCAGGCACTCTCACTGGGGCAGGGGGCACTCTGCTTTTGAGTCACACTGAAGTTTGTCTCAACATATGTCTCCCACAGGCCGGGATGTGAGGATGCAGGGCCGGGGTGAGGAGGGCCATGCCAGGGCCCCGGTGGAAGCAGGGGTCGCCCCCCCCGGATGCAGCAGCAGCAGCCGCAGCAGCCGCAGCAACAGCAGCAGCATCAACGGCAGCAAGAGCAACAGCAGCAGACACAGCTGCTTGAGCAATGTGAGTATCATGACTTCATGGATGCTATTGCATGCTGGGGGGGGAGTCCACTAGCCCTGCACAATACAACCATGCAGGACAGGGGAGGTCATAATTCTACTATACAAGACACTAGTGAGGCCCCACCTGGAGTACAGTGTACATTTCTGGAGACCATACCTACGTAAGGACGTAGAGTGGGCAGGGAAGGTTCAGAGGAGGGCAACAAAGATGGTGCATGGCTTGCATCATGGGTCCTATGACGACAGGTTGAAGGAACTGAACATGTACTCCCTGGAGGAGAGGGGGGAGAGAGGGGATATGATAGAGACATACAGGTATCTTACAGGGGGGATCAGGGTGCAGGACACACTATTTTGAAGTGAAAAAGATGTTCCAGGACTAGAGGGCATGGGATGAAGTTGGAGGGGCGACGATTCAGAGGACACATGGAAAAGGATTTCTTCACAGAGAGTGTGGTGGACAAGTGGAACACCCTGCCAGAGGAAGTGGTGGGGGCTGAAACAATCACGGGATTTCAGAATGCACGGGACAGACATGAAGGAATTCTGGAGGTCAGGGGTAAGGGGCAACAGACTTCTAGGAAAACAAAGTGAACTTACAAGCTCAAATGGATGGACTAGGTTGGCCATAGGCCCTTATCTGCGACACTGTCTATGTATCTATGTATGTATGCATGACACAGGTGACATGCATCACTGTCCAGTATCACAGCACATCTGTGTATGCGTCACTGGTGGTCAGGCATGCACTGGGCACATAGCTGTGTAACTGGCACGCGTTGCCACATCACTGGACAGCCTTGTTTGTGCTGTGATGGACATGGGCAGTGTGTGTCAGTGGTGCTATAGCTGGTGCCGCCTGTTTGTGATGGCCATGTGCATGTTCACTGTGGGTGGGTGCATGCCATCACAGGTGTGGGACATTGGGCTATATGGCTTGCAGGTTGGGTGGTGTTCAGGGTTGTGGTCAGTCACAGCCATTGACTGTGTTCCCATTTTCCTAGGCCTCGAGGTTCTCAGGAGGATGGCACGTGATCTTGCGCCTCACCAAGTAGGACTTGAGAACCAGGAGATCCTGCAAGCCATCCAGCGCCATGGAGCTCGGCGAAGGTGGCACAGGACGGTGCGCCAGCAGGGGGAAGACCAGCAGCCGGCTGGGCCATAGCCCACATTACCCTTCCCACTTCTCCCATCCCTACCACCCTGCCTTCCCTCTCCAAGTTTTTAATCCCTGCCCCTTGAACACCCCTACCTGTTACCCGTCCCCCCCTTGTAAATAGTTTCTCTTGGTTTTGGTATTTAATCTTTTAAATATACATTTCTATTTTGATATGAATACTGTGTTGGTCTCTGATTTGCAGCTGGCTATGGGTGCTCAGTTGCAGGGGTGTACATGCCATCTGGGGTGGTATGGTCCTGGGTGTGTGTGTGCGTGTGTGTGCATGGGGAGGTATCTCCAGCATGGCAGTGACTTTCTATTGGTCTTGCCGTCTGCTGCCACCCACTGCTGGGTGCACAGGGTGTGTCTGGCTTGTAGGCTTCTGTGCTGCACTGGGTTGACGTGTGCTGGGGGGATGCATGGTTTCCTGCAGTGCCAGTCACTGCACATAGGTGGTGTCTTGGGGTCACAGTGCAGGGTGTGCTGTATGCGTGCGGGGCTGCTGTGCACTGTGGTTGTCAACCCCTGTGTGTGGCACTCTCAGCATGCCAGTGGTTGTGCTGGGGTGTCATAGCTCCGCTATGCTGTGTTGGCTTGTCCCCATGGGCCAGTAGATCATCCGTCACACCCCCAGTGATGCTGTGCTTGGGGTGTGCAGGTGTGTGTGGGTTCTGCAGTGTGTTCCTGTACCCATGTGTGGCATGGCTGGCGGTGGGCCCCAGCCTGCCTCCCTGGATGTGCAGTTCCATTGCTCTGGGGGGCTCTGCTTGCTATGACACCTCTGGGATGCTCAGCTGAGCTGCCCTGGTTGCTCATAAACGCAACATTTAAACTCAGCTTCTCCTTCCTGGTTGCGCTATGGCACAGTATGTGTGATATTCAGACGTTGGTTGCTTGCGCAATTTGTTCTGCACCATGTTTGAATATCGCACCTGTTGCGCATTTGCGCAACTGGTTTGTGCTTGCTCCTGCTGTTGCACTCATTTTGAGCGCAGTTTGAATATCTGGGCCAAGGTACTTCAAATCAGGAGCAATTCTGAACTCATTATTTTCTCATAAGCGTGGGAGTATAGTCTTAAGTGAAGTGGTTAAAATTGTAACTGTCATATTTAAAACTGTTTCTATGTCTGTAACTAAACCAGTTAGATTTCTTTCTTTTTCGGTTGACTTGATTGCGGGTAAAATGTATCCGGTGTAACCAGGGATCAATGGAGGGTCCATATCTATATACCACATTTCCTGCAAGCATATGATATTATCAGCAGTTAAGAAGTTCTTACATTCAAGATTGCTAATTTTTGAACCATTCCTTCTATATTCCGAAATAAGATTCTTAACACTTTCCCACTATTCATATTTTGATAGTTGCTGATTGTCATTCAGTATTTACTGTTAATAGTGGATTAAATCTGTTTACTTTAGGTATTTAATCTGTTCTCTTCTTACCATTAAATTTTTTAGCATTGTGTTCGCATCTGTGACATATATTCCTATGTTGCCCAGGAATGAGGCTATATTTTGTATTGCAGCTGCCAGGCATGGATTTGTAAATGTAACATCGATTTGTGGATATGGTATTAATGCCTCATGCACCTCGATCCATTCTATAGCATTTAGCCCCAAAGGTTTATTCAACACCCTAGAAAAAAGCCCACCATCTCCCTCTTTATTAAGTCACAATTATATTTCTTTTGAGCTTTCCAACCAAACTTGTTACAGTTCTATTTTCCCAGTTAACTTGTTATAATGTATGGTAGAACGCTGTTAACCTTAGGAAATTATCATTTCCTAAGGTTGTTAACCTATCGATGTGACGTAGAATATGTTGTTAACCTATCAATGCTACGTCACATCGATAGAAAGGTAACTAACAGCGATTGATCTCTTGCATGTCGTGCTTTTTCCATGGGGAACCGGCGCGCAGACAGCAGTGGTTAGGGAAGGACTGAGCGGCGTGCGCGGTGACTAGTAATCAAAAAGTAAGCAGCCTTTTTACATGGGACCATACACTATAAAAAATAATGTATGGTCCCTCTATCGGCAACCGGTCATTTTAACGTCTCGAGGTTGCCATGGCGACATAAACCTCTCAAGCTTCGCTCTCGAGATTTACACGGTCGCCCTGGCAATCTCTCGACTGTTAACTGACCGGTTAACAATAGAGGACCATACATTATCCTCTATGTAGTGTTCCATATCCTGTAATTAAGTTTAGAACTCTGTTCCTTCTTTCTATTTGTTTATCTTGGTTCTGGGTCAGCCCCTCATTGATTTTCAGTACAGATTTATTTTTGGGGGTAAAATACTTACACTGTTTGCCTTTAATTCAAGCACTTTTTGGCGGATAATTTCTGCTGAATCTTTGGTAGCACAGTATAAGAGGAGGCAATCTGGTTTATTTGTGTTGGGTGGGTGAGTGACATACATAGCTTTCTTATTAAAAGGCATATATAATAGTTTACTCAGCCAGTCCTGAATTTTGACAGTATTTTCCTGATATAATGGATGCACTCCGTATATTTCTCTCAGGTATTCAATATAGTTTTGCTGATCTTCCCAAGAACTGTTGGCCCAGATATTCAAACTGCGCTCAAAACTGGCGCAACAGCAGGAGCAAGCACAAACCAGTTGTGCAAATGCGCAACAGGTGCGATATTCAAACATGGAGCATGGCAAATTGCGCAAGCAACCAACGTCTGAATATCGCACATACTGTGCCATTGCGAAACCAGGAAGGAGAAGCTGAGCCAAAATGTTGCGCTATGGCGCAACCAGGGAAACTCAGCTGAGCAGTCCAGAGCTGCCATAGCGCAAGCACAGCCCCCCCAGAGCAATGGAACTGCACATCCAGGGAGGCAGGCTGGGGCCCACCGCCAGCCATGCCACACATGGGCACAGGAACACACTGCAGAACCCACACCACACCTGCACACCCCAAGAACAGCATCACTGGGGGTGGGACAGATGATCCACCTGCCCATGGGGACAAGCCAACAAAGCATAGCAGAGCCATGACACCCCAGCACAACCACTGGCAGGCTGAGAGTGCCACACACAGGGGGTTGACAACCACAGTGCACATCAGCCCCCCATATGCACAGCACACCCTGCACTGTGACCCCAAGACACCACCCATGTGCAGTGCCTGGCACTGCAGGAAACCATGCAGTCCCCCCAGTACTCATCAGCCCCATGCAACACAGAAGCCTACAAGCCAGACACACCCTGTGCACCCATCAGTGGGTGGCAGCAGACGGCAAGACCAACCAAAAGTCAATGCTCTGCTGGTGATACCTCCCCATGCACACACACGCACACACACATGCATGCACACACACCCAGGACCAGACTACCCCAGATGGCATGTACACACCTGCAACTGAGCACCCATAGCCAGCTGCAAATCAGAGACCAACACAGTATTCATATATCAAAATAGAAATGTATATTGAACATTAAATAACAACAACAATAGAAACTATTTACAAGGGGGGGATGGGTACAAGGAAGGGGTGTTCAAGGGGGAAGGATTAAAAACTTGGAGAGGGAAGGCAGGGTGGTAGGGATGGGAGAAGTGGGAAGGGAAGAAAATCAGTGTTCCTCCGTACGCCCGTCCTCCGCCTGCTGTCTGCCAGATCCATTCTGCCTCCTCCGCAGGCCATGGCGGTGTATGGACCTCAGGATGGCCTGGTCATCACTGACCATCTGTCTGATGGCCCGGACATCCCTGGACATGCGCTGGAGTACCTCGAGACCTAGGAATATGGGAACACAGTCAATGGCTGTGACTGACCACAACCCTGAACACCACCCAACCTGCAAGCCATATAGCCCAATGTCCCGCACCTGTGATGGCATGCACCCACCCACAGTGAACATGCACATGGCCATCACAAACAGGTGGCACCAGCTATGCGCCCCACCGCCCACACACACTGCCCACGTCAATCACAGTACAAACTAGGCTGGCAAGTGATGTGGCAATGTGGTGCGATGCCAGTTACACAGCTATGTGCCCAGTGCATGCCTGGACCATCAGTGACGCATACACAGACGTGCTGTGATACTGCACTTGGATGCATGTCACCTGTGTCGTGCCTGCATACATGGATACATAGACAGTGTCGGTAGATAAGGGCCTATGGGCCACCCAGTCTGGCCATTTGACCTTGTAAGTTCACTCTGTTTTCCTATAAGTCTGTTGCACCTTACCCTGACCTCCAGAATTCCTGTATGGCTATCCATGCATTCTTAAATCCAGTGACCAAGTCAGCCCCCACCACTTCCTCTGGCAGGGTGTTCCACTTGTCCACCACCCGGTCTGTGAAATTCATTCTCATGTTTCCTCTGAATCGTCCCCTCCAACTTCATCCCATGCCCTCTAGTCCTGGCACATCTTTTACGCTGAAAATAGTGTTGTCCTGCACTCTGTTCCCCCCTGTAAGATACTTGTATGTCCCCATCATATCCCCCTCTCCCTCCCTCCTCCAGGGAGTACATGTTCAGTTCCTTCAACCTGTCTTCATAGGACTTGTGATGCAATCCATGCACCATCCGTGTTGTCCTCCTCTGAACCCTCTCTACCCAGTCCATGTCCATACGTAGGTATGGTCTCCTGAACTGTACACTGTACTCCAGTGTGGGGCCTCACTAGTGTCGTGTATAGTGGAATTATGACCTCCCCTTTGGTTGTGTTGTGCATGGCTGGTGGTCTTGCCCCCCCCAGAATGCAATAGCATCCATGAAGTAATGATACTCACACTCCTCCAGCAGCTGGGTCTGCCGCTGCTGCTGATGCTACTGCTGCTGCGGTTGAGGCTTACACCCCCTGGCACGGAGCCTGGCACGGCCCACCTCACCCCGCCCGGCGTCCTCAAATTCCGGCCTGTGGGAGACATATGTTGAGACAAACATCAGTGTGACTCAAAAGCAGAGTCCCCTGCCCCAGTGAGAGTGCCTGCCCACACAGCCATAACCATCCATCGCACAGCTGCACACACTGACACAGCCAACCGTGTCCGAGCCGGCACCTATGCACAGCCACCCAAGCACACACACACCCCTACAGAGAATATAGGTGCATAGATGGTACACTCACCTGGCCTAGGCACCACGCCCCGCCTGACACGCGAATGCAGCCACATCAAGAGTTCCGGCTCCCTCCGGCGGAGGTCACCGTAGCGGTGCCGGCACTACTCAGCAGACCGGCCCCAGCCACACTTGCTGCCACACGTGGGTCCTAGGCATGGTGAGGGGGGCCTCACCATACAGTGCCTCACAGTGGGGCTCCACCAGGGCCACCAGGTTGGCCACTTCAAGCTGGCTCCAGGACACCGCCCTCCTCCTAGCCATGGCACCAACTTTACCGCAGGCAATATGGTGCCCTGCTGCGCCGTGACCCCACGTGGAGTCGTTGCACAATAGACCACCACAGGCTCCAATCGCGCTGTTCAAACAGCGCCATCACTTTACATGGTGCTGTCACCAGACAGCGCAATAGGGACATACACATGGCATGCGAACAGCGCCAGAGGGCAGAGGGAAGAGGGCATACACAAGGTCACGGCAATGACGCAAGGCTACGCACAGCACCAGGACATATAGGCATCCTGCGCGACTGCCAAGCTGAGCACCAGTGCCACAGTGGACTATCGCGCAGTAGTGCCACAGCGCCATATAGTGCCCAGTGCTGTAGCACCACTGGCACAATGGTGGCCATGGCCTGAATCGCCTATCGCGCTCAGCATGTCTGCAGTGTGAGAGACACATGCGTAAGCTGTCTGGGCATGCGCAATGCAGTGTAGCATGCAGCCACAAACCTGCGCCATTGGCTCAGCCGGACCTTCCGCATTGCGCAAAGCACAAATACGCGATATTCAGCCGACATATGCAAATCATTCGATCAGCCATTCATAGGCGCAGTGGCGCAATTAGCATGTCATTACAGTAGCGCCACACCTCATTTGCATGTGTTGCGCTATAAAAATGCGACAGTGGGTTGTGCTGGCCAGATTTGGTTGTTGCAGGTGAGAGGTGAGTTACATGCTGTGTGATGCTCAGGACAATGCTCATGGGCAGGGTGCGGAGGATGATAAAGGCTGAGGGGCTGAGCATGAAAGGCACTTAGAAGGGACAAAGGCACCCTTTCTATCAGTATCTGCCATGTGGAGAGAAGCAGGGGGCTTCGCCGGGCTGGCAACTATGCTCATGGGGAAATGCTGTCGACTGCACAGTGACAGGTGTCCACTTCCACCATACAGATCACCATGACTGACCAGAGCCAAGCTGAGGGTGTGGACGGTGGGTGTAGGAAGAGGCCGAACTTCACCGCGGCAGAGACAGAGGCCCTCTTCCAGGCCTACCTGGAGGATGAGCCACTATTGAGTGGACGGAGGGGCACCCCTCAGGAGCATGCAGCTGCATGGGAGAGGGTAGCTCGGGCCATCAACCTGCATGGAAGCCACCAGCGCTCCGTGCAGGAATGCAGGAAGAAGATGGGGACTGACCGCAGGAGGCTGAAGGAGAAGGTGGCAGCCTTCAGGGTGGCACGTGCTGGCACTGGTGGGGGCCCACCAGTGGTGTTGCAGCTGACCCCTACAGAGGAGACACTGGTCGTGGCCATGCAGCCGAGTGCCATTGTGGGCGTACCAGGCGGAGGATTCCAGACAGGTGGAAGCCCATCACTGCCGTGTGACATGGTGGTGTTGTTGGGGGCTGTTGTTCACATGCACTCACATGTACTCTCTTTCTGTTACAGATCCTGTTCGTCTGCAGGAGGCGGTGGTGGTGGTGGGTCCAGACAGTGAGGCAGACCTGCTGGACATGGAGGAGGACCATCCACCTCCGCCCCAGCCTGCAGACACTGCAGCAGCATGCAGGCTGGGCCAACAACTCCGGTGGCAGTGATATGGTGCAGGGGTGCACAGCCTGTGTCACAGCAGTCTGGCATGCAGGTATGCCAGCATGCTGTGCCTATAGCATGTACGCACCTGCACCATTGATAACAGGCCTGCAATGGGCAGTGATAGGTGTGTGTCCCATGGCGGACACATGGCAGGCCAGCACATGCCCTGGGCCTTCCTGGTTCACACCTGTGTACCAGCATGCTGGCACAGTCCCAGGCTGTGCCTGTCAGCCCGATGGGGCAGCACCGGTGGCTGTGCAGGTGTCTGGCACTGTTGTCAGCATGGAGGTGGAACAGGTGGACCTGGGGGCTCAGCAGTTGGAGGGGCACGGCAGCAGGTGCACACCAGGTCTGGGGGTACAGTGTCAAGCAGTGGCACATGTCCACCCATCTGATCTGCCATCCTGGTCCTGGTGAACAGCGCCCACCCTCACGGGGTGCTGTCACCAAGACCCGTCCACACCTGGGGGTCCGATGCCATTGGGGCACAGTACCCGTGGACCACACACCCGCCTGCTGCAGGAGTCGGTACAGCTGCAGGGGTGGGTTGCAAGGTCCGTGGGCACTGTCTGTGTCTGTGGGCGGCATAGCAGGGAGTGTGCTCGGGACGAGCGAGCTGGTCCCTTATGCGGACGGATGTGACCGCTGCCATTGACAGGCTGGCCCAGGCGGCGGTGGTCTCTGTCAGCAGGCGCATTGGCCCACACTGTCAGGTGCCCTGTACCACACACCACACAGTCGCTCTCCACTCCCCATTCCCGGCGTCATCGACACCAGGCCTGTCGACGCCGGGTTCTGCTGTGGGCATCCCGAGCACCCCTGGTGCAAGTTTGTTTGGCAGGATGCAGACCACTGTGCGGGCAAGGTCACGTTTGTGCAGTGGGACCCCTGGTGGTGCACCAGCACCACCCGATGTGGCTCCTGCTCAGCCTGCCAGTGCTGCTGGGCCATGGTGGGGCTGCCCACGCATCCGTGGTGGCCGTGGGACAGTGCTACCTGACTGAACTATCTCCCAGTGCAGGCCCTGTCTGGTGCTGCCCTGTGTGTAATGTGTGTCATGGTGGGCAGTGCACTGCTGGGTGCTCTGCTCACCAAGCTGACACATGGACCACGCACACTCTCCCAACTGCTGTCCACAGGTGCGTGTGCATGATGATGCCTGCATTGCACTGTACACCAAGGTGCAAGGGTGCTCAGGTCCTGACACACGTACGTGGACAGTCCAGGTGGTGGGGGTGGTTGGTGGTGCTGTGTGTTGGCAATGTCATTTCCGCAGTGCTGTGCTGCTGCCCATGTATGCTGCCTGGTGTGTGTGTGTCTGTCCATATGAGTGCTCGCCCCTCTCTGATGGTGTGTTGGTATGCCTGGAACCTTCAACTCCCCTGACCTTCATGCACAGTGTGTTCCCCTGTGTGCCTGTGGTTTGCGCATGGACAGTGTTGCCTGCAGATGTCCCCTTGCCTTACCTGTGTTGGGCGTAGTGCTGTTCTGCAATGGTGTCCCGGTGCAGCTGGGCCTGCCGGGTCAGTCGGGGCTCCCTCCGTCCTAGGGGGGAATGCTCATCACCCACATCACCGGCGCCACTGGCGTCCCCATCGCTGTCCCCCTCTTGGACCTGTACAGCTATCCCATGGTCTTTGGCCATGTTGTGCAGGATGCAACAGGCCAGGAATATCCCACAGGCCTTTTGGGGGCTGTACTGTAGGGCTCCGCTGGAGGTGTCCAGGCATCGGAAGCATGCCTTGAGCATCCCAAACACCCGCTCTATGATGTTACGTGTTATGGCATGTGCCTCTATTGAAACATAGCTGCGCTGGGGTCGTGGGGCCCGTACGGTGTGAGCAGCCAGGGATGGAGTGGGTATCTGCAGTCACCTGTGTGGAGATAGTGGAGATCAGTGTCATGTCAGGTCCATATTGCCCATATCCTTGTGCCACTACCATGGCACCTGTGTCATTCCCACCCTTGCCCAGAGTTTGCATTCCATACATGTGTACTCACCCACTAGATGACCTGTGGGGATGTTCCCACTCTCAAATCGATGGCACAGTGCAGACTGGTGCCACATGAAGGCATCATGTGCTCCACCAGGGTGTGTGGCACAGACATTGATAATGCGCCCAGTGGCATCACACACCACCTGGCAGTTGACACTGGAAAAGCCCTTTCGGTTCCAATAAGCCTGGCCGTCAGGGGCCAGGTGGCATCTGAATGGCCACATGGGTGCAGTCTATGGCCCCTAGCCGCCAGGCATGCGTGCACCCTGTGGAACTCCTGCATGTTTGCTGTCACGCTCTGCGCGGGTGCTGGGAAATGGATGTACTCCGCGGCATGTGGCAGCAGTGCGCTGAGGAATTGGGTGAGGATGCGTGGCGTGGCCGACTGTGTAATGCCTGTGGTGTCCTCTGTCGGCCCCTGGAAGGTGCCCGTGGCGAGCAGGCACATGCAGGCTGTCACCTTGGTCTCCACAGACAGAGCATGACTCCGTCGTGAGGGTGCCTGCATCACATCACTGCACAGCTCGCAGAGCCATCTCAGTAGTGCCCTGTTCAGGCGGTACCGGGCCACAATCTCGATGTCTGTGTACAGCTCGAAGCTGATGCGGGCACGATACTGCCTGTCGGGGGCATACCGCCGACGGGCCCCTCCGCGGCCATGTCCCCCTGCAGCATGGTGTCTCACCCCCCTCATTACAGCTTCCATGTGGAAGCTGACACTGTCCATCTCCCTGGCTTCTGCCCCCCGGCTGCTGTTCCTGTGTTACCCCCGCTGCCCCCACTGCTGCTTCCACTGCACCGGGCACCCCCCACTGGCCTCTCTGTCCTCCTGGACCCACTGTCCCTCTCTGCCCTTCCAGCTCCTGTCTCTCTCTCTCTCTCTCTCTCTCTCTGTCTCTCCCCCAGTTTGCAGCCTGCTAGGGTTCTTGCGCCGCTTCCTTGAGCCTTTTTATTTTGGCTCAAATCCGGTACTGCGCAACTTCCGGCTGAGCCACTCTTGCGCATTCGCCGTGTTCAGATATTGCATTGCGACTTTATGCATGGACCCGCCCCTTCGGTTGCGCGATGCCTTCATTTCCATTGCGCTGTTGCTCAGCATGTTTTCGGTGACGTGAACTGGCCCCTTCTGAATATGCAGAATGGCGATTTTTGAGTTGCGCACACGCAACCCTGTTGCGCATGGCGCAACCCTTTTGAATATCTGGGCCGTTAAGTTTTCATTATTATCATACTTATTTTGTATGTTGCTCAATAAATCTTTCCTCGGTCTCTTTTCTTTCCAGACATCCTTTATTAAAGTTCCTCTATCCTCCATAGATGGGAAGGAAACTAAAACCTGACCATTTTCTTCATTACTAACTCTAATCAAGGCAGTACTTTCTGTGCTCAGAACAAAGGATACCCAAAAGCAAAAACTACAGTGCATTAGTAGACATATGTCCAACCACGTTTTGGCAATAATTACTATAGTTATCATATAGTGAACTCACATGACATTTTTATTTATTTAAGATTTTGAAAGTACACCTTTGAGCCATAGCTCCTTTACAAAGGTTCCACATCCTAGACATAATGACAAGTAGGAGAACAAGAATGCAACAACCATGGTTACAGAACACACTAAAATATACCATGTAAGCTGCCGAGAGTTTTGTCACAATAAAGTAGCAGGATCCAGTATAGCACAGTGGTTTAAGGCTCTGAGCTGCAAATCTGGAGACCTGGGTTTGAATCCCATTGCCACAGCCCCCACTTGCATATTGTGTGATCCTGAGCAAGCCACTTAACTTCCCTGTGTACCCAGGTCACACCTGTAAACAAGCTTTCAGCTTAGTGTGCCACTCCTGGTTAAATAATTGGAGAATATACAGTATATATATCTCAGAAGTACACTGGAGTAGTACCGTGGAGCGCAGGTGTCATACAAAGTGAACCTGGGAGATAGGAACTGGGCTGAGGTAGAAAATGTTGCAGGGAGCAGGGATGGGTATATAGAGAATGGGAGTAAAAAAACCACCCAAAGGCCTTGTCAAGAAGAAAGAGATTTCCCAGTGGGCAAGATAAGGCTGTTATAGGTAAGAGAGGTGTGAGGATTGGAGTGAGGAGAAAGGCTATGAGATGGGAGGAGGTGTGTCAGAGAGTGGAGAAGGAGGAGGAGGAAATGTTGAGGATGGTGGCGGGAGGTGGAGGGAGCATGGGGCAGACAAAGGAGGGCAGGTTGTGAGAGGGCATCAACATTGACTGGGGAGAGGCAAGAGAGTGCAATGGGGGAGGAGAGGGAAGGAGGGACAGCAGGAGAGGGGCAGCAGTAGGAGCTAAATTATCTGAAGGAGCTATAGAAATAGATTTTGAAAATGCCAACTTTTTACAGATCAGAATATACCCTGTTGTTCTATAGCACTTAATTGTACTATAAAATAGTTACAATTGTATCTAAGGCTATAAAGTCGATAGAAGACCACAAGATTAATAAGTCTCTACCTGAAAACACATAATAAATCAAATAAAATAACCCCAAAATAGATTTTTAATCTTATTGATAAAAGCTTATGTATAGTTTAAACTATAAATTATGAAATGGTTTTTAGTTATACACCACCACCAGGACCACTATAGTGAAAAATATTTCTCTGTAGCTTTAAATATGCAGTACAAACCTATTTCAATATATTTTAAAAGCTATTTATCATTCTCAATCACATTAGATTCACTGACTGCATTCAGTAGCAGAAAATAAGCTCAGTTACATATTCTTGTATATTCGTTGCAGGTAATGCGATGATTGAACTAGCATCTTTTCTCACTCTAGCTCCTTGAATAGGTAGTGAGCCAAATTTCACTCTCAGAGGCCAGCAGTCTAAAAATAAAAAATTTATAAAATGTAATTTGCCTCCTAGGTGATTTATTTCTACTAGATTTATGAGATCGAAATGTTTTAGAGTAAACTAGTACTGGGTAAGCAAACAAGACAGTGGCATAAACTAATGATAAAGTTATGTTTATTGCTTACCACCTGAAGCACATTCTGTAGTATGAAAGCGTTTCAGTCTCTTCCTTTTTCTCCATTTTCAAAAGTGTTGGCCACAATACAAAATTCACTATTACCACAATATGGCGTTCACTATAACTAGAAAGAAAAAGATTCAGAGTGTGAGCAAGTGCTACTTCTGCCCTCTTCTGCCTGAATGCCTGCTTGAATGCCTAGGTGCTTGATATTGTAATGTCACGGGATCATGTGCATTAAGGTTTATATCTGCTTGTAATAAAAGTGCAAGTGACTCTGGATGGTTTCTAATCAATTCAATTCATGTACATAATTGAAAAAGCAGTTGTTAAGAGTCAGTCACTAGAGGTTCACTGATTGAGGCCGATTAAATCGGGATCGATTAAAGCCAATGAAAGCTACACAGGTACTTATTTGGTTTTTGATCAATTAGCTGATCTGGCTTTTAGTTATATATTAATTAAGAATTTTGAATGTCGTGCCATCAACTTGTGCAACTGAGAATTCAGAGACAGTTTTATTCTGTGTGAACAATTGACTCAATTACTCCTGATCAAGAACTCTGACTACCGCTGAAGTAGTTTACAGGGTCAAGAGGTAAAAAGAATTTAGATACAGATATAAGTAAAAAAAAATCTAAGTGCAAACACAGCAAACATTATAAGCACAAATACAGGAAAAATTAAAGATAAAAATAATATCCTTCTCAAGGTACTTTTATAGGGTGAATAACCCCAAATGTTCTAATCTGTATTTTGGTATTTGTGTTTCAGAGCCCGTTTGGACACCCTCAATGTAAGAAGTAGGAAATATACAGAAGTATAACATATACAGAGGTGTATTTAACTACAGAAAGTTGTTTCAGATATCAAAATAGGTTTTGAAGCTGTACAAGTATAACAGTAATCTTTGGTTGTAAACAATATAGTTTCAGAACAAATTCCACCTAGGGTTTTCTTACTCAGGCAAGGAGTAAATTATAAATCTCACTGAGGGAACACTAAAGTCCTGAGGTGATTTAACTCCGATATGTCTGGGAGAGGAACAGAGCTTGTTTTCCATCTTCTGTGCTTTTGTGCATTTGCCCTCCACATGGTTTACCACGGTGCACCCTCTGAGGGGGCTCCTGCACCAACGGACTCCCTCTCTTAATGGCAATACTCGTGGAACACTCCAAGCCAGAAAGCAGGTATCAAGTCACTCAAGACGGTCTGAAAAGACTGTGTTACTACTGTCAATATGACAAAGCTTTTTGCAAACTTAAGCAATGTATTTGCAGCTTTATCAGAAATGAGGCAATGGTGGCACACATTTTAAAATTCACAAGAATGCCTTAATACAGTCCTGCTTCCACAGCTCCTGCTCAGCAATTCAGCATGTACATCATACCTTCTCCCAGAATCCTGTTGGTGTGGGGCCCATGCCCAAAGACTGAACTGAACATGCTCAGAACCCAACATTTCAAAATTTGATAACCTTGGAATGGATTAATTAAGCAATAATGCCTGACAGGGTGCCGTGCTGGGATAACGTCATGCCTCAGGTGGTTGGGCACGAGGCCGCAGGCTGAGTGCGTCCAACAACTGAGCCGTGATGTTATCCCAAACGACACACACCCTGGCGGGTATTATTGCTATTATACAATGGCTTGTTGTTATATATAAAATAAAAAAGTAATTTTAAAGAATGTTTTTTAGTGTGGAAAAATATTTTTGTTTCTTAAGAGGAGATGCAAAAAGAGAGGTTATCTAGCTCAACATATACATCTACAGGTTCACAGTGAGGCTGAGACTAGAGCCGTGATGTTGTACTGGGATAACAGCATGGGTCCAGTTCCAGACTGACCAATCAGAGGCAAGCATTCTTTCTTGCCATTGTATAAAATTTTTTCACCAAACCAATGCTAGATTGTTCCTTGGGACAACCTCTTTCTACCCAGAAACCATCAGACCAAAATTCCAAACAGTGCGGTTGCAGCATGATGAGGAAAAAACAGGGAAAGATGGCAACAAATGGCAGAAAATGTTTTTTGATGATTTGCTGCACAAAATCTGCAAATACAATTGAAATAAAACTTGGCAAATTAAGAGACCTACCATCTGACACTGTGTATTCCAAAGTTCGTGCAAATCTGTTGAACAGTTGCAACGTTATTAATGTTCACAATTTGGGGTTTAACATTAAAAGGACACTGCCAACACCCTTGAGCCTCAAAGTGTCCCTTGTTTAAAAAACACGTTTTATGATTGCTACCATTCTGCAAAGGTTGTTGATACAGCTGGTAATTTGATTCTGATTCTTATTTTCTTTTAAAAAGTGAAAAACAGATTGCCCACCATACTGGTGTTACCACACAAACATAGGTTTGTTTACATTCCTTAATCAACTCCCACTGCATCTTTCCTGGACTTGGGAATACCCACAACACAGTCTAGCCCGTTATGATGCAGTGGGAGTTTAGGACGCTACTGCCTCATGAGTGACTGCACTGTTTGGGTGTATTTGTAATGCTCAGGAAGTATGCAGTAAAAACAGATCCAAGAGTGTTAACAAAACAAGGTTGTTTGTAAATATACATTAGCATGCATTTCAGTTCTACTAAACAAGGAGAGAGACAAAACAAACAGCAACATCAATGACTTTTAGGGAAGGTAAGCCACCATAAGAGGTAGGTTTTAAACTAGGAATTATATGATGAAAAACAGGTCAACAGTGTCTCTTTAAAGTGCCTGCTCAACCCTAAATATAGGGGCATTACTGTACCCCTATAATGTGTATACTGTATATATATATATATATATATATATATATATATATAGGCACATACTGCAACTACCCCAGGTCTATCCATGTTAGCTGTTATTGTTTGTGTGGTGCTAATGGCCTCCTTCGAATATTGAGACCAAAAAACACTAAAGAATGTACATCTGGACTTACAGTTTTTATATTCCTATTATACATAACTTGGCCATTATGGGCTACTTGGTAGCCACATTTTTAAAGAATCCAAGTTGCTGTCCAACCACACAACCTTGTAAATCTGACTCAGAATGTATTTTGGGATGACCCCCAAAAGATAATTTTATATCAGACTTACAGGATGCCTGTTAAGTGGTTGTTAAGGGTTTCACAATTTGGGTACCCTAAAAATATGTTTTTAATTATTTTTATTTAAACTTTATTTACTGGGTTATGACCGAAGGGTGTAAATGCCCAATTTCAAGGGTGACCTAGAAACATATAGAAAAACACAAAGCAAGTTCAAAAAATATAATACAATTTATACAAAGCAGTTACATTCATTATTACATGCTGAACATTAACAGGCAGAATTGAATAAGTAAACGTTTCCCAAGATAGCTGAAAATGATAATGCTATGAGCAAAATAAATTAACTTGGAAAAGCCTTATGTCCCAAAATGTATGTATTGTCCCTCTGCATGAACTTAAGCCATGAGTTTTTTCCATTTGTTTGTTTGTTTTTCTTTTGATTGTAATATGACTATATTTCATTATTTTGGGACCAACATTTCAGCGTGGCTAAGCTGCCATCCCTCCTTTCTAGTGTATAACTAGCACCCTTTAAACTGGACTTTCAAACTGTAACACACTTGTGGCTCTGCCCCATCACACATGTAGCTAAATGGCATATTCTGAGTATATACCATAATTATACCACACCAGTGAGAATACATTTCCTTAATTAATATTAGGTGTGCAATGAGCTGACTCACAATATGCTATTTATCTTCACATGTGAGGGGAGCAGAACAATAACTCGCATGTGGCAGAGACGTAACTGAGTTATCTAACTCCTGTGACAATTCATAGTATCAAGATATACATTTTTTAATTGTAAAGCTTTTATGAAGGTGTGGTCTTTTATGAAGATTTAAAGTGGACAGGGAATGTATGCTAATTGGCAGTGGATATTAATGTTCCTATTTACAGAATTGGAATTCATACCTATGAATGATTCATATTTAAGTGTACCCGAATAAGATGTGAAAAGTGTGGTTTCTGTTATTTTCTTTCTATGGACAATATTCTATACAGTTCTTTTAATGGAACCAGTAATTTGGACTTTTCACTATGTCATGGTGTGTGTATAGAATGCTAAACATGAGCTGTTGACTTAGAAGAGCAGTGCTTACCATCCTGTACACAGACCATGACAAAAATAAAACTCCAGTCCACTGATTTCATGAAGAGAACTGCAACAGAATGTCACCCATTAAAGCAAAACAATGCAAAATACAGTTGTGCATATAGTTTCGTCCGTGTACAGTTAAATATGGATCATTAAGCGAAATGGATGTTATTGATGAAACATGAACATTATAAGCAGGTGCCAATTATCCTGTCCTTTTTAAAGGTGATAGAAAATCAGTGCAAACTGGCAGCTGTTAGTAATGTTCCTAGTTACAGAGATGAAATCTACACTTCTAATGATCTGTATGTGACTGTATCTCAATAAATACTGATTGGAAAACCTGTGTTTTCAACTGTTTCTTTTTATGGACACATTCTTTACAGTTCCCTTCATGGAATCAGTAATTTGGAGTGTTTACTATGTCACAATGTGTGTACGGAATGCTAAGAATGAGCTGTTGTCCTATCAGAACTATGCTTAGAGTTCTGTACACAAACCGTGACACAGTTACAACTCTGAATCACTGGTTCCATAAAGAGAATGGCTAGAGAATGGTGACCATAAAAATAAAACAATGCAAAATAACGTTTTCCACATCACTTTTAATTCAGGTACAGTTATAAATGGACCACTTAGGGGTATGAATATAATTTCTGTAAATGGTAACGTGATACATGACTGCCAATTAAAAATGATGTCTCTTTAACTGTTTCACTTTGATTTCACTGCTCCAGTCAGAGTGCATTAGAAGCCACTGTGATGTCATCATGAATTGCCCAAGCTGCTGTCCTGTTGGGTTAGAGCTGCTTTCTAAACCATCTAATGTGAGGATAAATTATATATCCTCATTTAGAATGTTTCAGTGGCTAAAATAAATTATTTGTCTGCAAGGATTAATTCTCACAGGCATTCATAACTGATGTTTAGCATTAAGGCATGACCAGGGGTTAGGTTAGTGTCCATTAATCTAACACTGGAAAAGTCTATGTTGACCTTCCCCCAAGGAGTTGGACAGAGGGAGACAGAGTAGGCAGGTAAAATCTAGGCAGACTTGGTTGGCCAAACGGTCCTTTTCTGATGACAATTTCTGTTTCTATGTTTCTATCAGAAATTAGGTGTTGCCAACTGTCTTATTTCCCTAGGGTGAAATTGGCAAAGGTAACCCAACTCTTGAAATGCTTTAATGCTATTTTTAAAAATGTTTTTTAACAGACTGTTTTCATTGTTAACATGCTAATGTTTGTTACTGTACATGAGGGTTTCCAGCCATAGATATCTCGCAGAATGCTGCCAGTCAATCAGAATGCTCTGTTACCAAAAAATATTTTATAATTATTTTTTATGACATTTTTATTATCAAGATAAAGATGTTAATAATAGATATGTCACCAACAAGATAATATAATGGGAGAGCATCTGAAACAATGCTTGAATGACATCACAGTGGAGACATGTTTCTAATCAGAAATGCAAAGTAAAATAAACAGTCACACCTTCCAAAAAAGAGCTAATCTGAACAATTTACATTTTAAAAATGCATAAGCTTCTGATGTCTCTAAACAACTGGCATTAGCTTCTGAGGAAGGACTTGGTTGGTCCGAAAGCCTATGCACTGTTTTCTTTTTGTAACATCTATGTCAGTCCAAGAAAAGGTATCAAACCATTTGCTTCCGAATCTGGTGTGAACCAAGCAGACAAAGCCACATGTGAGTTATGATGATCCATCCCCTTCCTTTCATGAAGACAAATGGCAACTTCTGAGTCAGGCCATTGAGTATTTAGAGAGACAGGCAGACAGACAGCTGGAGAGGCAGGCAGACAGAGAGCGAGAGAGAGAGAGAGAGAGACAGAGAGACAGATAGATAGATAGACAGACAGAAAGACAGACAGACAGAGATATGTATTCAATGTACCAAAGACTTAAAAAGGGAACCTAACTATAATGGCATTCTGTTTTGTGAGAATTGTTAATTTAGATGTTGTTCCTGAAAGTTTGAGTCCAATTAATACACCTTTCCTTAGGGGTAAACATGTCAATGATTATATGATGCCCAGTGCTTGTCACTGTGCCATTTGCACTTATGTCTGAGGTCATGTAAAAATACCAAGAGATTAGCTGGGATTTGGGTGATAGTTAGAATTCAGATTACTGCAGAGAGCTAAATTAGGATCAGGCATAGTAAGAGGTCAGCCTAAAGCTGAGAGTTTGTTTAAACTTGCAATATATTCTTGTTTCATTATTGAACAGCACATTTGGGAACACAATGAGTCCGCACATTTAAGTTTTGCAAGTTGGCACATTTCTGTGAGTTACAAGATGGATGAAGCGGATTGTGTGAATGATGATGGAAATACCTTGGATTCAGGATATCCATATCCATTTGACACTGATGACACTGAAGAGACGTCTGATGATTTTGAGAGCTCGGATACCATCAGTGTTTTTTCTGAAGATTCTGTTTACCCGGAGTATGATCCATCTAGCAACAGAGAGTCAGCTGGACTTCTGACACTGTATCAGGCCTGTGCCCAGAACAACACTCAAGTGTTAAAAGGAAAAATAGAAGGAGTTGTGACAGAAGAAGAGGTCACAGAAGTAGACATCAATGGAAGGGTATTTAAGAATATTAATTTTGTTCTTATTCACATACTATACACCTTAAGGTTTACTCAGTTAGCCAAAGTATGCATTTACCTTGAAGTCATAGAATATTATAACAGTGTTATAAGAAACATTTACAGCTTTTCAGTTCCCAGCTTTTTAAAACATTCTGAACCATCTGCCATTAAAAAATATATCTCCACTATACCAGAATGCTAAAAGACAAGTTTAAGAATTAAAATCTTCCAGATGATAAAGAATATTAACTGATACTGGTATTTAAATGAATCTGAAACAGTCATTTAAAGTTGACAGTATATACTAGCTTTTTAAAACTTCAATTAAAAGATAAAACAAGAAACTATTGAATATAACATCTGTGATTATATTTTTGCTTCTTCAATCTAGGATGGTCTAATGGTTGCCTGTTACAAAGGTTTTATAGATGTTGTAGTCTTACTAAGTAACTGCCCCTACCTGGATATCAACCACCAAGACAATGATGGCAACGGCCCTCTCATGATAGCTGCTCAAGCAGGTAAAGGGCTACTTTTGATATACTAACAAAAATATGGAGATGTGCACAAAACACTAGTGGAGTTACGTATATTAATAGTTTGTAGTTTTTAGAACTCTTTACCAAAACAGATTATTTAATAAACAATTTTTGCCTGTTAAGTTCTTGACAAATTAGGTGCCCCATAAAATAGATCAGTTTCATCGGAAAATTGCCAGAGCTTAATCACATGACTCAGCATGCCAGTGTTTAATAACAAGTCCGGATCTACTTTTTGTATTTTCTAAAACTGCATTTGCTTACTCATCTGCAAAGTTTCTTCAAATGAGAATAATCTTGTGCAACACTTGTAAAGTATATGTACTAGTGAGAAACAGGCTTCATTCACTACTATTTGCAGGTTTATTAACTCTATATCTAATTGCTCCTCTTTACCTAATGAATTCAACCCACAAGCCCTAGATGCCACACCTAATAAAGTGGTTCACACAATTACCCAAATACTCATTGCTCCCCCCCACATATAGCCAGAGGGCCAGATATTCAAACTGAGCTATTTTGTGGAGCAAGCCCTCGCGCTGCACAAAATAGTTGCGCAGGAGTGTAACCAGAGCAATATTCAAAGGAGTTGCGCCCTTGAGCAACTCCTTTGAATATCACCCCCCGGCCACAGCCACTGTGCATGGTGCAGTGGAACTTGCGCCACTGCAAGTGGTCAGAGTGGTGCAGTCAACTTGCAGTGGCGCAAGTACCATTGCACCATGCACAAATTTCCGATATTCAAAAGGTGACATGCAAATGGGGCCATAATTCATGCAAGGTGCAGGGAAGGCCATTTGCATCTGATTATGGCCCCATTTGCATGCCATTAGCATGCAGGTTGCTGATCCCGAGGACTTGCACCTGGCACCCTGCCAGGCAGCAGCCATCGAGGGCCGACATCCTACAGCCAATCACGGGCAAAAGAGTGTAAAACCCACCACCACCCCCACTGGCCTGATCGCTGGCATGGCTTAAACCCCCCACCAGCCCGATCGTGGGCAGTAATGTGTCTCCCCAACATATCCCTGGTGGTCCAGTGGACAACCCGATCACGGGATGGAGTTGTAAACCCCCGAACACATCCTGGTGACCTAGTGTCCCCCACCCCACCCACCACGAGCCCCACCACCCGCTCCCCCGCGGCGGGCGGCAGCATCCACCCACCTGCCACCCGCCACCCACTGACTGATTGCCGGTAGAGGCTACCGCCCGTGGTGCAGGCAGAGCCAATGGGCGTGCAGCTCCGTCAAGACAGTCCAGATTTGTGATCAATACATTCACTCACAAACTGGACTGTCTTACGCGACTATGAGCTGCTGCATAATGGCTCTGCGCACAATGCAGCGGGCCAGTCAGTCGGTGGGTGGCCGGGCTGGCAGGCGGAGGATGCTCCCGCCGCGACCGCACCGCGGAGCGGGCGAGCACTGCGTGGTGAGGTGGGTGGGGGACACTAGGTCACCAGGGATGTGTTCGGGGTGTGTGTGTTTGACAACTCAATCCCACAATCGGGATTTTCGGTCCACTGGACCACCAGGGATATATTCGGGAGGTGGGGGGGTGCTTGACAACTCAATCCCGCAATCGGGATTTTCGGTCCACTGGACCACCAGGGATATGTTCGGGAGGTGGGGGGTGTGTTTGACAACTCCAGCCCGGGATCAGGCTTATCGGTCCACTGGACCACCAGGGATGTGTTCGGGGGAGGAGACACATTATTGCCCTGATCGTTCTGGTGAGGGTTTAAGCTATGCCCGCCATCGGGCCAGTGGGGTGGTGGGGGATTTTACACTCTTTTGCCCATGATCAGCGCTGACGGGGGCACAGGGGTGGTTTGAGGCCAGCCACAGGTGGCAGCTGCTGTTGCGCCCGCAATGCAGCAGCTCACCTGTGGGTGGCCCTCGACTTGATCCTTTTCTTTTGGCTCAAAGTTGTGCAGGCGCAGGTTGGGGTTGTGCCTGCACAACCCTGCACAGCCCAGCTGAATATCGGGCGGCAGTTTATGCATGGCCTCCTCCAGTTCAGCATGCATTCATTTGCATTGCGCTGTTGCTCAGCATGTTTTCAGTGGCGCAACTGCCCCCTGCTGAATATCGCAGAATGGAGCAATTTCGGACTTGCGCAGGTGCAACCCTATTGCACATAGCGCAACCCTTTTGAATATCTGGCCCATTATCCCCAAATACCCATTGCAAGTTTCCACATATAGCCATTGTCCCCAAATACCCATCACATGTTTCCACATATAGCCATTGTCCTCAAATACCCATTGTATGTTCTCACACGTAGCCATTGTCCTCAAATACTGATTGCTTGCCCCCACATATAGCCATTGTTCCCAAATACCCATCACATGTTTCCACATATAGCCAATGTTCCCAGATACCCATCACATGTTTCCATATATAGCCATTGTCCTCAAATACCTATTGTATGTTCTCACACATAGCCATTGTCCTCAAATATTCATTGCCCCCACATATAGCCCCCATCACATGTTTCCACATATAGCCATTGTCCCCAAATACCCATCACATGTTTCCACATATAGCCATTGTTCCCAGATACCCATCACATGTTTCCACATATAGCCACTGTCCCCAAATACCCATCACATGTTTTCACATATAGCCATTGTCCTCAAATACCCATTGTATGTTCTCACATGTAGCCATTGTCCTCAAATACTGATTGCTTGCCCCACATATTGCCATTGTTCCCAAATACCCATCACATGTTTCCACATATAGCCATTGTCCCCAAATACCCATTGCATGTTTCCACATATAGCCATTGTCCTCAAATACCCATCACTTGTTGCCCACATATAGCCATTGTCCCCAAATACCATCACATGTTTCACATATAGCCATTGTTCCAGATACCATCACATGTTTCCACATATAGCCATTGTTCTCAGATACCCATCACATGTTTCCACATATAGCCATTGTTCCCAGATACCCATCGCATGTTTCCACATATAGCCAATGTTCCCAGATACCCATCACATGTTTCCATATATAGCCATTGTCCTCAAATACCTATTGTATGTTCTCACACATAGCCATTGTCCTCAAATATTCATTGCCCCCCACATATAGCCACTGTCCCCAAATACCCATCGCATGTTTCCACATATAGCCATTGTCCCCAAATACCCATCACATGTTTCCACATATAGCCATTGTCCCCAAATACCCATCACATGTTTCCACATATAGCCATTGTTCCCAGATACCCATCACATGTTTCCACATATAGCCACTGTCCCCAAATACCCATCACATGTTTCCACATATAGCCATTGTCCTCAAATACCTATTGTATGTTCTCACACATAGCCATTGTCCTCAAATACTCATTGCTCCACCACATATAACCACTGTCCCCAAATACCCATAGCATGTTTCCACATATAGCCATTGTCCCCAGATACCCATCACATGTTTCCACATATAACCATTGTTCCCAGATACCCATCACATGTTTCCACATATAGCCACTGTCCCCAAATACCCATCACATGTTTTCACATATAGCCATTGTCCTCAAATACTGATTGCTTGCCCCCACATATTGCCATTGTTCCCAAATACCCATCACATGTTTCCACATATAGCCATTGTCCTCAAATACCCATTGTATGTTCTCACACATAGCCATTGTCCTCAAATACTGATTGCTTGCCCCCACATATAGCCATTGTCCCCAAATACCCATCACATGTTTCCACATATAGCCATTGTTCCCAGATACCCATCACATGTTTCCACATATAGCCATTGTTCTCAGATACCCATCACATGTTTCCACATATAGCCATTGTTCCCAGATACCCATCGCATGTTTCCACATATAGCCAATGTTCCCAGATACCCATCACATGTTTCCATATATAGCCATTGTCCTCAAATACCTATTGTATGTTCTCACACATAGCCATTGTCCTCAAATATTCATTGCCCCCCACATATAGCCACTGTCCCCAAATACCCATTGCATGTTTCCACATATAGCCATTGTCCCCAAATACCCATCACGTTTCCACATATAGCCATTGTCCCCAAATACCCATCACATGTTTCCACATATAGCCATTGTTCCCAGATACCCATCACATGTTTCCACATATAGCCACTGTCCCCAAATACCCATCACATGTTTCCACATATAGCCATTGTCCTCAAATACCTATTGTATGTTCTCACACATAGCCATTGTCCTCAAATACTCATTGCCCCACCACATATAACCACTGTCCCCAAATACCCATCACATGTTTCCACATATAGCCATTGTCCCCAAATACCCATCACATGTTTCCACATATAGCCATTGTTCCCAGATACCCATCACATGTTTCCACATATAGCCATTGTTCCCAGACACCCATCGCATGTTTCCACATATAGCCATTGTTCCCAGATACCCATCGCATGTTTCCACATATAGCCATTGTCCTCAAATACCCATTGTATGTTCTCACACATAGCCATTGTCCTCGAATACTGATTGCTTGCCCCCACAATATAGCCATTGTCCCCAAATACCCATTGCAAGTTCCCTCATATAGCCATTGTCCCCAAATACACTGTGCTTGCCCCCCATACAGAAATTGCCCTGAGATACTGCCTGTCCATTCATATGCAAGGAGGCAGGAAATTATAGGCCAGCCAGCCTCATCTCAGTAGTGGGTAAGATTATGGAGGCACTGCTTAAGAAAAGGATTGTGGAATGCTTGGAATCCAACAGGGCCCAGGATTTGTGGCAGCAAGGGTTCATAACAGGAAGATTATGTCAAACAAATCTGGTAGATTTTTTTTTTGACTGGGCAATGAAACAGGTGGATCAGGGAGAGCTCTAAATGTTGCCTACCTCAATTTCAGCAAAGCCTTGGACACCATCCCACATAAAAGACTGGAGAACAAGTTGGGTGGCCTGGGCCACAAGATGATAAACTGGGTTAGAAACCGGTTAGGGGACAGAAAGCAGAGGGTGGTGGTAAATGGGATCCAATCCAAGGAGAGGGGGTGATCAGTGGGTTACCTCAAGGACCAGTCCTGGGGACATTCCTTTTTAATGTCTTCATTAGTGACACTGTGGAAGGGCTGAAGGGAAAGGTCTACATGTTTGCAGATGACACAAATATCTGCAACAGGGTGGACACCCCAGAGGGGTTGGAGAAAATGAGGAGGGACCTAGGAAAGTTGGAAAATGGTCTGAGGTGTGGCAACTGAGGTTCAGTGTGAATAACTGCAAAATCATGCACCTGGGATGTAGAAACCTTGGAGACAGCTACAGGACTGGAGGGGAGATTTGCTGATGGTCACCAGGGAAAAAAGGAATCTGGGGGTTATCTCCCGGGTTGTGCCTGAAAATAGGCATTTCTATGCCTAGTGCACTTCCCTGTTACCAAAAACTAAATAAAATAAATAAATTACCTAAAGGTGGCCAAGCAGCGTACAAAGGCTGCAGGGAGAGCTAGCGGCATGTTGGGGTGCATAGGAAGGGGTATCACTAGCAGAAGGAGGTTTATACACTAAAAGTGGGTTTGTGGTGTTTTGTCTTCAGAGGTGATACCACTATACAAAACACTGGCGAGGCCTCATCTGAAATACTGTGTGCAGTTCTGGAAGCCACATCTTCATAAGAACATAGACAGAGTGGAAGTGGTTCAGAGAAGGGTGACAAAAATGGTACAGGGCTTGCACCAGAAGACATATGAGGAGAAACCAAAAGACCTCAATATGTATAGATATATATAGATATATATATATATATATACACACACAGTATACACTGGAAGAGAGAACGGAATGGGGAGACGTGATTGAAACCTTCAAGTATCTTCAGTGTACAAACAAGGTGCAAGTGGGCAACATCTTTCTGTATAGGACAAGTACTAGAGGGCATGATAAGAGACTGGAAGGGGTCAGGATAAGGGGAAATGTGAGGATTTGCTTCTTCAGGGAAAGGGTGGTGGATGCATGGAACAGTCTGCCCCAAGAGATGGTGGGGGCAACCACAGTGGGGGATTTAAACATGCATGGGATACATAGAAGCGAACTCTAGAGGTGGAAAGGAGAGGCTAAAGTCAAGGATCAAGTAGGGTCAGTGACCGCTAATAAAGGTAGGGTATACGAGCAAACTGGAGGGGCCTAGCGGTCCTTATCTGCTGTCAATTACTATGTTACTGTGTATTGCTTTTGTCCCCAAATACACACTGCCTATCCATTTAAACAAGAGAAAATCTGGCCACTATGTCCTGGTACTCACTAGCACAGGACTATTTCTATGTCTCCATTGCTTTCCAAATAAGTTTCCTGTGAGATGCCCACTCCAACATTTCATTCCTGGCCAGAAGACATATATTCTGCCCAAAAGCTCCCTCCTCCAGGGCATCCCAAGGGTTGTGTCATATCAGGAATCACTTTCTCCAAGACAGGGCATGTTTGAGACAGACTCTCAGCACTACATCTCCCACTTGATGTGTGACTCAGGCCACGAATCTGGGTCATTAGCAGAGCAAGTAATTTGTCAGGTCATCACATATGAACAGGTTTGTTATTGAACTTTGGCATGATTACTGCTTGACAGTATTTTACTCATAAGAAGAGATGTAATGGATTCATTATCTCATGAAATCAGCATTTTAATTTCAGCAGGACATTTGATTCCGTACCACACAAGTGCCTGCTGAGGAAACTGGAGGACATAGGGTCCACAAAAAGTATAGTCAGATGGGTGGGCAACTGGCTCATAGACAGGAGTCAAAGAGTGATGATAAACAAGGTGAGGTCAACTGTGGGCGCTGTTATTAGTGGGGTTCCACAGGGATCTGTGTTGGGCCCAGTTCTCTTTAACATATTTATCAGTGATATTGGCAATGGTATCCTGGGTGAGCTAGCCCTATTCACAGATGACACCAAGCTCAGAGGGCAGGTGGACACTTTTGAAAGGGTCAGGGACCTATAAGAAGACCTCCAAAAATTAGAAAGGTGGCCAAATCTGTGGCAGCTGAAATTCAACAGAAAAAAGTGCAAAGTGATGCATCTTGGTAAAGGGAACCCAAGGACAGAATATTGGCTCAATGGGGTTAAATTGAGCACCCCGCAGGAAGAGATGGACCTGGGGGTAATTATTACAGACACCATGAAGCAGACGAGCCAATGTAATAAAGTGTACATCAGGGCGAACAAAATGTTGGGGTCTATAGGCAAGGAGGTTGATAGCAGGAAGAGAGAAGTGATCATCCACCTCTACAGATCCCTGGTTAGACCACACTGTAATGGTGTGGGACAGCAGATGGACATCACAAGTAGAAATATGTTTGACATACTTTGTTCAATGCAAAGTTTATTACTTTATAAACAGTTTCAAAGCAAAAAGCAAATAAAGACTTTCAGTCAAAACAACAAACATAAATAGGCTTTCCAGGCAGTGGCAAACTCTACCCCAGTTTCCACTCATTTTGTAGCATGGGACTCCCCTCAGTCCTCCACCTACAGTAGCCAGAAAGAACTGACCCTATCTGCCTGTATGCTCTGGAGTCAGTCCTTTTATACCCGCCTATTAGGTCATGTGATTTGAGCATCATCACGTTTTTAAAACTCTTTCTATCCACTCTCTTTTTAATTTATATAACACTAGAGAGCTTGCTAAACAATAATCAATTTCATCCCCAAGTATTCTCTTGCAAAAGGAACTTATTAGGTAAAAATAAGATCTAAAATCCTGTATGGTAGGCATTTCCTCACTTGATTGGCAGGTGTAATACTATAAAGATGGGCTGAATTTTCCAAAGTGAATGAATGCCGCAAGCCCTCAGTGCGCCAAACATACGGAGCACAGGGCTTGCGACATTCGTCGGGTGACATTCCATAATTTCCATCCCCTGTGCCCGGCATAGGTCCTTAGACCACAAAAGTGTGGTCTTGCTTGCGCCATCCCTCCAGGACAAAGTTACGGTACTTGTGCCAGAGCACTGGCACAAGCAACTGCACATCATGGAAACTGTCACAACTGCACCCAAGAATGGAAATTTGGGTGCAGTTGTGGCAAAGAGAGATGACGCACCACAAAAGTTAAAGTCCTGTGGCACAGGGCTGCACACAAGCCCTCCGTTTCCTTTGGAAAATGTGGCCCATGGTCTCTAGGGGCCACTGCTGCCCTATAGGGCTCAGTTCTACAGGAAGCTTCCCGTTGAAACTGTAGAGTTTACACTTGTTGGTGACCCAGGTTCTATGGGAAATGTGTGTACAGAAGACCTAGCTGGTAAGAATAGTATTTATTTCTTAAGGGAGTATGGGGTCATTGTTCACAAAACACCACAAACCCACTTTTAGTGTATAAAAGTACCTGCTGTAACCTCTCACAACCATAGAGAGCGAGAGCTTTGCCATTTTTGGCAATTATTCATTTACCATTTTTTATTCTTTAACTGTGAGTACAATTACCTGAAAACCTTCAGCGTATGTCTCTCTGTTTCTATGGTAAGCACAGTGAGAAAGTAAAAAAAGGAGGGTATTTAAAACAGGAGCTGGCAGCTGAAATGGCAAGCCACTGCCTAAACATTTAATTCTGGACTTTTTTATAGTTTCTAGCTGTCGGCCAGGCAATGAATGAATGAATACATCATCTAGTTTCTGCTGACTGAACCAGGAGGGTGAAGAATATGTTTTAAACAACCTCCTGGTACTACTGACCCGATTCCTCAGAGTCAGTGCCAGGAAACACAGTCCAGTCTTGAAAGGCATCAGCCACATGGCTGAAAAAGGGACGAGACTTTGTCACTGGGTGGGGGAGGAGACTCTCACTTGTGGTAAGACCGCATTTCTTTTAATCTTCTCCTCTCTCTCCTCTTGCTTTGGGGCACAGTCAAAAAATACATACTGCACTGACACACATCAGATTCAGCAGTTTGGCTACTATTTGCGAAGCTGAACTAGGAATGCCACAGCTAGTGAGTCTTTGGATTCTTGGTGCTTTGGCAAGTGCCACACTGTGCTCCATCTCATTCAATGGAGCACCCGAATTCATTTCAGCCACAGCATTCGGCTGCAAACAGCGGAGCAGAAGTCAGAGCACTATCCACTTGCATGCTGCCATCAAGATGTTTTACAAATCATACTTCTTGCAGGGTGGCTTATTTCAAGCACCACATTTTAACCATGGAGCAGCACCAGGGGAGCACAGGGTACAGAAACACAAAAGGGGTGTGCCGCTTCCATAATTAAACTAAACAATGAATAATTTCATCTCTCTAAGGAGCAATGGGGGAGTAAGTAAAACAATAGGGAAAAGGGACAGTCTGCTCCAAAACAATGCATGGCCATCATTTATTTTACATCTTTTGGGTATAATTTATAACTCAATGCCAGGCACCCATACACAAGGGGGCATCTACTGTTTTGCATTTGGACATCATTATCCTTAACATCCCTTCATTATGGGCCTTTAGAAGAAATGGAAAATAATGTGGGAGATAGATAAGAGGAGGGGGCACCCAAAGGTGGCCAACCTTCCAGACTTGGAAAACTTAGGGATAGAAAAGCAAATAGAACTGTTGCAAAACAAGTTTGTAGAAGAAGGAAAAGTGGTCCAGTTACAGGGACGGGACTTTCCCTGTCACACACACCTAGAGCATTGTGTTCAGTTTTGGACGCTGAACTTGAAGAAGGATAGAGACATGTTGGAATTGGTGCAGAGAAGGGGGGCAAGGATGATCCAGGGTCTACAGGGACTCACCAGTAAGGAACAGATAGAAGCATTGAATATCTACTTACTGGAAACCAGGAGGGAGAGGGGTGACATGATAGTAAAATCCAAGTTCCTAAAAGGCATAAAGAAAGTGCCAGACACTGAGGAGCTGTTCCATAGGGTCACCAACACAACAACTAGAGGGCATGAATGGAAGCTGAGGGGTGGGGAGTTTCAGAAGGGACCTAAAGAAATACTACTTCACGGAAAGAGTAGTGGAGTCATGGAATAGTCTGTCAGTGGAGGTGGTGGGGGAGAGACTGTGACAAGTTTCAAGTATAGGTGGGACAGAGCTAGAGTACAACTTCCAGACATTAAAGCAAGTATATTATAATTTAGGGTGAGGATAGCCCCCAGGTCAATTGGTAGGTCCTGGGCATCTTACGGGTAGACTTGATGGACCCTGGGTCTCCTTCTGCTCTGCTTTTCTATGTTTCTATTTAGAAAATATGTTTATTGCATCTTACTGTTTTGTCATTTCTTCAGTCTTGCATTCATGTATGGGGGTGTGCTTCCCAGAAAAGTGACAACATTTAGAAACATATTTAAGTATCTAGTGATATGACAATCAATCATAAGTGCAATTGCATAGCTTCCACAGTTGCACAACTCCTGGAATCTCATTACTCTTGCAATCCCACTGCCCCTGAAACTTTACTGCCAATGCAATAACACCATTCCTGGAATCACACAGCTCCCCATCCCATAGTCACACGTTCCTGCAATCACACTGCCTCAAAAATCTCACTGATGACATATCCCATATTCACACTGCTCCCGTAATCTCAATGGTCCTGCAAACATACCATTCCTGCAAAAACACAGCTTCTGCAAGCCATACTCACACTAAAACCATATTCACACTGCTCCCATAATCTCATTGCACCTGTGTCAAACTGGTTCTCTCCCAGGACTCAGCCCACAACTGTTAGCAGTTTTCTCAATCCATCAGATACCTGTAAGGGTACCTGGATATTCTCCCACCACTCAGTATGACCCACACTCAGGATATCGCTAGGTCCAAATTCCATCAGATCCACTGTCCAGACAGTATAGTGCTCTTTAATAAAGGGCAAATGACCTACCCCTTTTGTCCCAGCTGAGAACACCTCACTTTAAACATGGTAATTTAAGCTTTTATCTTTGAAGATAGATCACATCTTTTGTCAAATTTCCCCAGTTATCTGTACCAGAAATGACTCAGTCATAGAATGCCTAAACTATATAAAAACAGTATTTAATAGTCCAATATATGTACATACGTACATGCATATGTGTACATATATACACAGGGTAATACACACTAAAACAATGGGGAAACATTATATTGACAGAGATAAAAAGAAAGATTTTTGAAACTGATGAAAAAACACACACAGAATAACCTAACGGACTTTTACCTAAACACCAAGCAGAGTAGGTGCTTATCCCCAACTGGGAACTCAGTGAGTTAAGACAGACTCAACCCCTTCATGTTGTTCTGTCAGAGTGTTAATTCTAATTGCCTTCTCAGGACAAAACACAAACCCCAAATGCTATTGGGTAGCCAGCCCACTATGTCGTATTGTTGAATATGTCACTCTGACATCATAGATTCAACCATCTCTTTATTCCCTGAGGGGCCACCCCTCTGGAAAACCAGTCCAACGCAGATCTGTCATTTCCCAGTTCGACCATGTGAGTTGTAATGTCCATCTTTTGTTCTAACCCCCAGTCTTCCTTGCAGGGGATATCTGGTCCTCTCATTACCCACAACAGTTTCTTTGATATGAAAGGAGCTCATCGTCCTTTGAAAATTCCCTAAACAGCCACCTATTACTGAAAAGGGGTCCTGCTGTGATACAGAACAAAAGACATTTAGACGACAGGAATTCTTGCTATCCACACTCAACCTGTCTGTGAACCCAGAACTATAGTTCCAAAGTTACACCTTCCTCTGTAACTACTGCCATGAGGGGTCCCACTGGCAGTGGTGCAGCTAGGCTATTCACCCAGGACATTAGAGTTAGGGTGTTAAGTGTAAAGATGGGGCAATGGCCTGACTACATGCAGGACATTAGGGTTAGGGTGTTGAGTGTGGAGGGGGAACGATGGCCTAACTACACACAGGACATTACGGTTAAGGTGTTATGTGTGGAGGGGGGGCAATGGCCTGACTCGCCCAGGACATTAGGGTTAATGTGTTACATATCGAGGAAGAATGATGACCTGACTACATGCAGGATGTTAGGGTTAGAGTGTTAAGTATGGAGGGGAACAACGGCCTGACTACTCCCAGGACATTAGGGTTAGGGTGTTAAGTGTGGAGGGGGATGATGGCCTGACTATGTCCAGGACATTAGGATTATGATGTTAAACATGGAGGGGGGATGAAGATTAGGGTTAGGGTGTTAAGTGTGTAGGGGACAATGCCCTGACTACACCAGTGGATACACT
Organism: Neoceratodus forsteri; assembly: GCA_016271365.2. Taxonomy (NCBI): domain Eukaryota; kingdom Metazoa; phylum Chordata; order Ceratodontiformes; family Ceratodontidae; genus Neoceratodus; species Neoceratodus forsteri. Next base: position 6,674,612 of record JADMNL010000036.1, read on the forward strand.
TGCATGCACCTGCATTGGAATCATCAAGAACAAACATCCACATGGGCGTGTCATGGGAGAAAATGCAGGAAACTCCAGCAGGTTGTGGCTGGGTGTGACAGGGTCCAACAGGTGAAACAAGGTGCAGAAGGGTGAAGCTGGGTGAGCAGGGTAAAGCAGGGTGAGCAGGGTGATGCAAGATGCAGCAAGGGGAAGTAGGGTGTAGCAGGATAAAGTGGGGTAATGCAGGGTGCAGCAAGGTAAAGCAGGGTGCAACAGGGTGAAGCAGGGTAAGCAGAGTGAAGCAGGGTAACATAGGGTGCAGCAGGGTGAAGCAGGCTGTAGCAGGGTAAAGCGGGGTGATGCAGGGTGCAGCAAGGTGTAGCAAGGTATCACAGGGTTAAGCAAGGTAAGCAGGGTGCAGCAAGGTGAAACAGGGTGCAACAGGGTGAAGCAAGGTGCAGCAGGGTGAAGCAGGGTAAGCAGGGTGCAGCAAGGTGAAACAGAGTGAATCAGGGTGATGCAGGGTGCAACAGGGTGAAGCAAGGTGCAGCAGGGTGAAGCAAGGTGCAGCAGGGTGAAGCAGGGTGTAGCAGGGTGAGCACTGTGCAGTAGGGTTAAGGACCTGAAGGCACCATTGGACTCCACACACCCCACTGCCAGAAGACTTGCAATCTTGATCCTGTTAGTTGCCCCATACCACCTGCCCCACCATATAGAGGAGTGGCAGACAATAGGGTGATGAGGTCGGGAGGTCCAAAGACGAGGTAGCCCTCTGGAGAAAGGAAGTGCCAACTACAGATTCAAAAAATAAATTAAAATGGGGTGTATAATGCCAAAGGAAATAGCTCCATGTACATTTGACAGTGTTAACAAATGGAAAAAGCTTCAATAAAAATGTATTATTAAAAAAATAAATACAGAGTTAGAGAAAGTTCAGATCTGTATGAACAAATATGATCACAGTTTGAAGAATTTGACAGAACACACCTCATCCAAATTGGGATGTCAGACAATGGGTGACTGGGATATCAAAACATAAAAATTAACACTATCATGGATAGATGAGGATATGTGAGATAGAATTTTAGTAGGGAACAAACACCTCCCAAGTTAAGACATGACACCAAATGTTCTACAATGTCTTTGTATGTTTTTTCAGTTCTTTTTACAGCTGCAGTTGGACAGAGCCTGCAGTCGTCTTGTGGTAGCTCTAAAAATTAGCTATTGGATTGACACAGGGGGCTGCTTTCATTTTGGAGTTTCAGAACGATCCTCCCACAACTCCAAAATAGTGTGCTCACTCCTCGGCCCCTCGCGGATGCACTATTTTGCTCAGCGGTACATAGAATAGTCCGCCATGCCCAAGATGGTCACTGGAGCCCAGTGCGCATGTGTGATGACTCGTGCATACATACTGAACTCCAGCGACCATCTTGGCCATGCCGGACAGTGCCATGTTTCACCAAGACTTCAGTCAACTCGGCTGCAGCTATATCAGCTCTGGCCAGAATTTGTTAATATTACGTATCATGTTGTATTACTGGAATTCAATGTTTTTAACACTTGCAAACACAAATATGCTGTATCATCTGTACTGGCAAAATTCAATTAATCATATTTACATGGAAACAGAATTTGATGACAGGTAAGGACAATTTGGCCCATCCAGTCTGCTCATTTCTCCCTACCTACACTATTACTGCAGACTGTACCAGACCTACAGCTCTTTCTTTCTGCTAAGAAACCCTTGTGTGTATCCCATGCATTCTTGAACCCCACCACTGTTTTCACTCACACCTCCTCAGCTGAAAGGCAGTTTCAGGAATCCACCACTCTTTCTGTGAAGAAATACTTCCTCACACCTCTCCTGAACCTACCCCTCAGCTTCATAGCATGTCCCCTTGTTCTTGAGCACCTTTTCTTTTGAAAAATACTTCCCTCCTGTGCCTAATTTGCTCCATGAGATATTTATAGATCTCCTCCTCTGTTCCGGGTGTACAAACCCATGAGATATTTATAGATCTCCTCCTCTGTTCCGGGTGTACAAACCCATGAGATATTTATAGATCTCCTCCTCTGTTCCAGGGTGTACAAACCCATGAGATATTTATAGATCTCCTCCTCTGTTCCGGGTGTACAAACCCATGAGATATTTATAGATCTCCTCCTCTGTTCCGGGTGTACAAACCCATGAGATATTTTTAGACCTCCTCCTCTGTTCCGGGTGTACAAACCCATGAGATATTTTTAGACCTCCTCCTCTGTTCCGGGTGTACAAACCCATGAGATATTTATAGATCTTCTCCTCTGTTCCAGGGTGTACAAACTGAGGCCCTGTAGTCTCCCCTCCTAGGGCTCTTGATGCAAACCCTGTATCATTCTAGTTGCCCTCTTGTGCACTGCCTCCACTCTGTCTATGTTTTTCTGGAGATGTGGAGCTCAGTTCTCAAAATCCCTGGCAAGGTGCAAAGGGCTTGCACCATAAAGAATGGCGTAAAGTGCCGCTTATGCCAAATGTTGTACCGGGAGTGATTCATAAACCCAGCCTGCACCAACTGCAGGCTGTGTGCACGAAAGGGGGCCTGCACCACCCATGCACCACAAAATGGGCTGCGGCATGGTGCAAAGTGGCATGTGGCAGACACAAGCTGCCACATCCCCTAAAGTGATATTCTCAAAACTCTCCCAGAGGTAAAAATTGTAAGTAACGTTAGACCAGCCAGGGCTGGTCTAAGGGTACTTAGAAATCTGCTCTCTGGGAGAGTTGAGCCAATTATGGCAATGTACAGCTGTCCCCCACCCTCAGCTCTGATACCCCTGTTATTAAAATAAATCCCTGGTGATCTAGTGAACCCCTCCAAGCCTCAATCCCATGTAATGCAATTTTACATATTTCCTGGTGATCAAGCGGACCCACCAAGCCCTGATTCCGTTATGTAAAATTAATACAACCCTGGTGGTCTAGTGTACCTCCACCCCCAGTACAGTACAGTACACAGTACATGCTCATTTAGAGCTCAGTTGGTGGCTGTCCATGGTGGTGGGGAGCAGTGGGCTGTACCAGTTGCCGGCTCATTTTCAGGATGGGGGACCATAATGGTGGGACACTGCATGCTTGGGTGGGGAGGTGGTACACTAGATCACCAGGTTGTGTTAAGTTTACATAACAGGGGATCAGGGCTTGGGGGGTCCACTAGATCACCAGGGAATGTCTAAAATGACATAACAGGGGATCACAGCTGGGGGGGTCTACTAGCCACCAGGGACTGGTGCTAGCCACCCAGCAGCTTGCGGCATGCTATGCAGATGTGCCACCTGTTAGGCACATAACCGTGGTTGCCACAAACTGCTGTACTTTGCCACCGGGACACTATTTGATAGAGAATCAGACACTGGGTCCCTAGCACACTGGGCTTTGATGCAAACTGCCTTTTTCTGTAGCTTGCATCAATCTAAGGGTTCTTTGAGACTCAAGCCCCTGGTCTCCAGAACTAGACACAGTACTCTAGGTAGGAGTTTTGCTATCAGTCTATACAGGTGCAACACTACCTGCCTCTTTCTGCTGTTGATACCCATCCCTATGCACCTCAGCATCCAACTAGCCCTCCCAACTGCCTTGTCACACTGCCTGGTCACCTTTAGGTCATCTGATATAATTATGGTCTCTTTCCTGGTTGGTTGTCATCAATACCACTCCACTCATTTTGTACTCTGCCCTTGGGTTTCTGTGCTCAAAGTGAATTATTTTGCACTTTTTCATATTGAAACTCGGCTTCCATACCCCTGACCACTCCTCTAGTTATCTAAGGTCTTTGCGCCCCCCACCCAGACTGTCCACTCTATTGCAGATTTTGTGTCATCTGCAGATAGGCAGACCTTCCCTTCCACCTCCACTGTAGTGTCACTTGTAAAGACATTAAAGAGGAGCAGTCCCAGCACTGATCCCTGAGGCATCCTGCTGGTCACCCTCCCTTCCTCAGAGCGAACTCCATCTACCACCACCCTCTGTTGCCTATCCCCCTAACCAATTTCTTATCCATTATACAATGGCAGTAAAGAATCTTTGACTGTGATTGGTCAGTCTGGGGCTGGACCCGTGGTGTCATCCCAGCATAACATCCCGGGTCTAGTCTCAGCCTCATTGTGAACCTCCTGCCTGATTGTTTGCATTTGCATTATTTGCATTTTCTCGTAAGAAACAAAAATATTTTTCCAGACTAACAAAAACATTCTTTAAAATTATTTTTTTTATTCTGTATATAACAACAAACCATTGTATAACAGGAGTAATGCACTCCAGGATGTGTGTCGTGCTGGGATAACACCACGCTTGGGGCACTGGACGTACTTGGCCGGCGGCCTCGTGCCCAACCCCCCCAGGCATGGTGTTATCCCAGCATGCCACACATCCTATTGTGCTTTATTCCTGTAGTGTACTACCTTTGGAACCACTCCTAAGCTACCCCGCTTGCTTTCTAGTCTCCTATGTGGAACAGTGTCGAAAGCCTTACTGAAACCTAGTTAGGCCACATCCATCGCTCCACCCTGATCTAAATCCTTTGTCACTCAGTCAAAGAAATCTACCAGATTCATTTGACATGACCTCTCCCTCCCTCCCCCATCAAACCATGCTGCCTCAGGTCTTGTAACCCACTAGATTCAAGATATTCCACAACTCTTTCCTTCAGCAGTGATTCCATTAATTTTCCCACCACTGATGTCAGGCAGATAAAAACAATAAATAAAAATTTAAAAATAAATTAAATACAATATGGGAAGCTGTCTAAACTCATTCTTTTACACACCCACAGTTTGTGATGATCAAATAAACCACCCAAGCTTTGCTTCTATGGTCTATGAGGTCATACTCATAGCAACCCTCCGGTATATAAATAGATGCATTACATAGATCCTCATTCTGTACATGATTGCGTATAGTCAGTATTACACCTACAACAGCAAGTTTAATGAGGCATAACACACCAACTGGAAGAGCATAATGCTTCCACTAAACAAGTAAAGAAAGAATCCATACTAATGGGTGCATTATTTACTAACTAGTCTCTTTATTCTAGGGCATGTCACTATAGTAACCTATCTTTTGAACTATTACCCTGGGCTGGACATTGAAAATAGAGACTATCGAGGTTTTACTGCTTTAATGAAGGCAGCAATGCAAGGAAGAACAGAGTGTGTCACTGCTCTTTTGATGGCTGGTAGGTTTCCATTCTTCTTCTTAAACCCAAACAGCAAAACTAGTCAGGATTTATTTAAAATGAAAGGGATCAAGACATTATGAGCATGTGCAGTAGTCACAAATTTGTAGCTCAGAGGCTGAGTTTGAACAAATGTGTGTTCAAAAGTTATATGAGATGTCTTCGCATACAGTAGACAAATATCAGAGACAGACTGAAGTAATAAAACCATCAACAGCTCAGATACTGTAGGCAAATATCAGAGAAAACCTGGGGTAATAATGCTACAAACAGCTCAGATACAGTGGGCAAGTACTGGAGACAATCTGGGGTAAGAAACCACAAGCAGTCAAAATACAGGAGGCCAGTATTGGGACAGCTGGGACAATAAGATCATAAATAGGTCAGAAATCAGTTGGCAGATACCAGAGATAGCATGGAGTAATAAAACTGCAAACTGCTGCATTAGCAATCCCAAAATTATCCTTTTCATCGTACTGTGTATGAACTCACTGCCATTATCCTGAACGGAAAATCATGTGCTGCCTTCAGAATAGCATGCAAATTGGTCACCTGGGGCCCAATATTCAGAAGTTTTGCATGGGTGCTAACCAGTGTTTGCCCGCACAAACTGAGCTTTACGCTGGAGCCCAGTGTTGAAAGGGCTCTTTTGCACTGGCAAACAGGAGCAGTACCCACACAAACCAAAAGGGGGTATGCAATAGTGGGGCGGGGACAGGATTATTGGGGCAAGCCAATATTCAGTTGATTTGCACACCACAAGAGGGTTTGCATGCTCCTTTTGCGTCACTCAAATACCGCCAAAGAAAACTTCCTTTTACGCCATGCAACCCTAGTGGTTGCTGGAGGTAATGCAGCCAACCAGTGAGTTGGCTACTGGGGAGTGTACCCCCCCGTGGTCCATTGTACCCCTCCTGACCACCATCCCTGAAGTTAAAATAAAATTCCCTGGTGTCAGTGATTCCCCCTCCTTTCAATCCCCAGCCCCATATTAAAAATAAAACTCCCTGGTGCTTGTGGTCCATCCTTCCTCTGATCCCCAGCCCTCTATTAAAAATAAAATTCCCTACCTTCCAGTGTTCCCCTGTGGCACAGGGCATACCCCCACTCACCTTAGCACTATCTGCGGTGCCACAGAAGCATATGACAACTGGCACAGCCCTCCTCACACCTCCTTGGCCGGACCCCATATGTACAGGCAGGGAGTGCACCTCTTATTTATAGGACAGGGTGCAAGGAGGTGTGCGGAGGGCAATGCTGGTTATCGTATTCGTCCATGGCACCACGGATAATGTAATGATGAGAGGTGAGGTATGCTTGGTGCCGCAGGGGAGACTACTGGATAGCAGGGAGTTTTTTTGTACTGCTGGGCTGGCGATCGACAGGAGGGGAGGATCACTGGCATCGGGGAATTTTATTTTTAATACGGGGCTGGGGATTGGGAGGGGGTACTGGCACCGGGAATTTTATTTTTATACAGGGCTGGGGATTGGGGGCACTGGCATTAGGGAATTTTATTTTTATACAGAGCTGGGGATCGGGGCACTGGCATTAGGGAATTTTATTTTTATACAGAGCTGGGGATCGGGGCACTGGCATTAGGAATTTATTTTATACAGGGCTGGGGATTGGGGGCACTGGCATTAGGGAATTTTATTTTTATACAGGGCTGGGGATTGGGGCACTGGCATCAGGAATTTTATTTTTTATACAGGGCTGGGGTTGAGGGCACTGGCATTAGGGAATTTTATTTTTATACAGAGCTGGGGATCGGGGCACTGGCATTAGGGAATTTTATTTTTATAAGGGCTGGGGATTGGGGGCACTGGCATTAGGAATTTTATTTTTTATACAGAGCTGGGGATCGGGGGGCACTGGCATCAGGGAATTTTATTTTTTATACAGAGCTGGGGATTGGGGGCACTGGCATCAGGGAATTTTATTTTTATAGTGGCTGGGGATTGAGGGGCACTGGCATTAGGGAATTTTATTTTTATACAGGGCTGGGATTGGGGGCACTGGCATCAGGGAATTTTATTTTTATACAGGGCTGGGGATTGGGGGCACTGGCATTAGGGAATTTTATTTTTATACAGAGCTGGGGATCGGGGCACTGGCATCAGGGAATTTTATTTTTATACTCTCTGGGGATTGAGGGGCACTGGCATTAGGGAATTTGATTTTGTATGGGGCTGGGGATTGGGAGGGGTACTGGCACCAGGGAATTTTATTTTTATACAGAGCTGGGGATGGGGCACTGGCATTAGGGAATTTTATTTTTTATACAGAGCTGGGGATCGGGGGGCACTGGCATTAGGGAATTTTATTTTTTATACAGAGCTGGGGATCGGGGCACTGGCATTAGGGAATTTTATTTTTATACAGAGCTGGGGACTGGGGCACTGCATCAGGGAATTTTATTTTTATACAGGGCTGGGGATTGAGGGGCACTGCATTAGGGAATTTTATTTTTATACGGCTGGGATTGGGGGCACTGGCATCAGGGAATTTGATTTTTATACAGGGCTGGGGATGGGGGCACTGGCATTAGGGAATTTGATTTTGTATACGGGCTGGGGATTGGGGGTACTGGCACCAGGGAATTTTATTTTTATACAGGGCTGGGGATTGGGGGCACTGGCATAGGGAATTTTATTTTTATACAGAGCTGGGGATCGGGGGCACTGGCATTAGGGAATTTGATTTTGTATACGGGCTGGGGATTGGGAGGGGGTACTGGCACCAGGGAATTTTATTTTTATACAGGGCTGGGGATTGGGGGCACTGGCATTAGGGAATTTATTTTTATACAGGGCTGGGGATTGAGGGGACTGGCATTAGGGAATTTTATTTTTATACAGGGCTGGGGATTGGGGGCACTGGCATTAGGAATTTTATTTTTATACAGGGCTGGGGATTGGGGGCACTGGCATTAGGGAATTTGATTTTGTATACGGGCTGGGATTGGGAGGGGTACTGGCACCAGGGAATTTTATTTTTATACAGGGCTGGGATGAGGAATTGGCATCAGGGAATTTTATTTTTTATACAGGGCTGGGGTTGGGGCACTGGCATTAGGGAATTTGATTTTGTATACGGGCTGGGATTGGGAGGGGTACTGGCACCAGGGAATTTTATTTTTATACAGGGCTGGGGATTGGGGGCACTGGCATTAGGGAATTGTATTTTTATACAGAGCTGGGGATCGGGGGCACTGGCATTGGGAATTTTATTTTTTATACAGGGCTGGGGTTGGCACTGGCATTAGGGAATTTGATTTTTATACGGGCTGGGGATTGGGAGGGGGTACTGGCACCAGGGAATTTTATTTTTATACAGGGCTGGGGATTGGGGGCACTGGCATTAGGGAATTTTATTTTTATACTGGAGCTGGGGATCGGGGGCACTGGCATTAGGAATTTTATTTTTATACAGGGCTGGGATTGGGGCACTGGCATTAGGGAATTTTATTTTTATAATGGAGCTGGGGACTGGGGCACTGGCATTAGGGAATTTTATTTTTATACAGGGCTGGGGATTGGGGCACTGGCATTAGGAATTTTATTTTTTACAGGGCTGGGGATTGGGGGCACTGGCATTAGGGAATTTTTTTTTTATACAGGGCTGGGGATTGGGAGGCACTGGCATTAGGAATTTTATTTTTTATACGGAGCTGGGGATTGGGGCACTGGCATTAGGAATTTTATTTTTATACTGAGCTGGGGATTGGGGCACTGGCATTAGGGAATTTTATTTTTATACGAGCTGGGGATTGGGGGGTACTGGCATTAGGAATTTTATTTTTATACGGAGCTGGGGATTGGGGCACTGGCACCAGGGATGTTTATTTGACACATGGTGCTGGTGATTGGGGGGGCACTGGCATCAGGGAATTTTATTTTTTATACGGAGCTGGTGATTGGGGGGGGCACTACCAATAGAGGTGTTTACTTTTATTATGGGGCTGAGGATCCGAGGAAGGGGGACCACTATCACCAGGGATAGCTACGGCTATCATGGATGGCAGTGGAGCGGTAACATATTATCTGCCTCCACATGCAAATGGCCCATAATGGACTTGCAAATGGATCCTTGGTGCCTTGCAGGCCCAATGAGATGATTTGCATGTGTACCTTTGCAAATTGCTGTTAGTGCTCTGGCACTATCAACACCTGAGGCCAGTTTTAGGACCCATGTCGGGGTGGTGCTGGCTTAGCGCTAGGCCGACATGGCTTTATATTCAGTCTGGTAGCATCCAACTGAATATAGCATTCTCAGACCCCTGGGCCATTGCAAAGTGCAGCAAAAACATTTGTGCTGCGCTTTTCACCCAACTGAATATCAGGGCCCTGCATGAGATACTGCACCAGGCATGTAGCAGGCTGGGATGAACATGTAGGCCCCCATATTCAAAGTGGATGCATAGGTACAACCCAGTATGCACCGCTCATACCTGGAAATGCACCAGCTGTTGGAAGCGTGCCCATATTCAAGGGGCACAGATGCACGGTGCACCCTCTGACAGCACTGATGTGCACAATATTGTCCTGTTCCTATGCAAATGAGGGGTTCCCTATGCATATGCAGTGTAATACTGAAACGTTTCAGAAGTGCAAATTGGCCCCCTGCAGTGACACAGAATTATGCTTCTGAAACCCAGCCTTAACTAGTGTGCAGACCCAACTGCCCACTGTAAAGGGCAGGAAGTTCTGGTGCTTCAGCTGTTCTTCCCTGGACCCGATCACTGTGTTAATATTAAAAAGTCCTCCTGATCTCTGTATCCTTGGTAGTCTAATGTTTCACTCCCCAGCCCCAATCCATATATAAAAATAATAATACAGTCCTTGTATCCCTGGTAATCTAGTGGGTTTCCCCTCTTCCTCAGCCCCAATCCATAGAAGAATGAAAAAGTCCCCAGTCCCTGGTAGTTAAGTGGCCCGCTATACTACCCAGGCCCCATTAGTTTTTGACATAGCTCAGTTACCTAAGTGATTCAAAAGAATGTAAAATCATTAAGATAAGCTAAAGTCAAGCTTAATCTAGCATAATGTCAGAAAGTATCGTTTCATGTTTTAGCAGTATACTGAGTTTAGTATTATTGGCCCAGTCAGAAGCATCAGTGTTACTAGAGTATGAAAAGGAGATAGCACAGATACTGACTGAACCCCTGATGAGCCGCTTTAACTGCTCCTTGAGCAGGGTAGGACAAATCAGGTAGCCAGGTGGACAATGGCCACTAACAAGGCTGGTTTGGCAATCAGACTTAGAAAGTTACTGTCCAGCTAGCTACCTGCCCATGAAGTGGGTTTTTGAGCCCTTAAAAATGATGGCCACTAAAAAATATTGATTTGGATGCCAAATTTTGAAAGCTAGTGGTCAAGCTGATCACCAGCTCACAAAATGATGTGCCCATCCATGCCTTGGAGACTGGAAAGGTGCGGATGGTCTGGAGAGCAGCAGATGTGGTACCATTGCACAAAAGTGGTAATACAGATGAGTCAGGGAGTTATAGACTGGTTAGTTTGGTGCTAATAGTTGACAAACCACTGGAAACCATTATCAAGTAAAGACCTATGGAGCACTTTGTGGAAAATGTTTTGCAAGATGGTAGGCAACACAGCTTTGTGGCAGGAAAGTCTTGTCAAACAAATCTGATAGAATTTTTTGACTTGGTAATGATGGGCATTTAGCATACTGTACTTTGATTTTAGCAAGGATTTTGACTACGTTCTCCATAGGAGATTAGTTAATAAACTGGGGGATCTGGGTGGCAAACATGGTGGTTGTAAAATTGGCAAGGGGGGACATGGGGTGGTGATTAAGGGGGAATTCTCAAGAATGAAAGTAGTCACCAGTAGGGTAGCCTCTAGCAGAAACATCAGAGGGAAAATCTGATTATTTGTAGGTCATACAAAGCTCTGTAGTAGGGTTGATTTTAATAGAAACATAGAAACATAGAATTTGACAGCAGATAAGGACCGCTTGGCCCACCTAGTCTGCCCATTTTCCTACCTAACAGATAAGCTGCAGATCCTAGTTAACCAACAGCTTAATTCCTCCTACCCCCCACTAGGACTGCCCTATGCCTGTCCCATGCATTCTTGAAGTCCCCCACTGTTCTTGACCCCACGACCTCTTCAGGGAGGCTGTTCCATGCATCCACAACCCTCTCAGTGAAAAAATACTTCCTCACATTACCTCTGAGCCATCCCCCTTCTATCTTCAAATTGTGCCCCCTTGTTCTTGCACATCTCTTTTTCTGGAAGATGCTACCCTCTTGGACTTTGTTAATTCCCTTGAGGTACTTGAAAGTTTCTATCATGTCCCCTCTCTCCCTTCTTTCCTCAAGGGTATACATATTAAGCTCCTTTAGTCTTTCTTCATATGCCTTCTGGTGCAGACCCTGCACCATTTTAGTTGCCCTCCTCTGGACAGCCTCCACTCTGTCTATGTCTTTGCGGAGATGGGGTCTCCAGAACTGCACACAGTACTCCAGATGGGTCTCACCAACTGTCTGTACAGAGGATAACAACTTCCTGTTTTCTACTATTGATGCCTCTTCCTATACATCCCAGTATCCCCAGCCTTCCTTACTGCCTTCTCACATTGCTTGCCCACCTTTAGGTCATCTGATATAATTACCCCCAGGTCCCTTTCTATTTTTACTGTTGTCAGTATCTCACCCCCCATTGTGTACGCTTCCCCAGGGTTTTTGTTCCCCATGTGCATTACCTTGCACTTCTTTGCATTGAATCTGAGCTGCCATACATTTGACCATTCCTCCAACCTTGCCAAGTCCCTTCTCATCCTTTCCACTCCATCTTGTGTATCAACCCTGTTGCAGATCTTTGTGTCATCTGCAAAGAGACATACTTTTTCCTTCCAGTTCCTCTGCAATGTCACTTATAAAGACATTAAAAAGGACCGGTCCCAGTACTGAACCCTGCGGTACCCCGCTAGTAACCCTCCTTTCGTCACTGTGTACTCCATTTACTACTACCCTTTGAGTCCTGTTGTCTAGCCAATTTTTTATCCAGGCTACCACCTTGGGACCCACTCCAAGGCTGGCTATCTTGTGTATTAATCTTTTGTGTGGGACTGTATCAAATGCCTTGCTAAAATCTAGGTAGGCCATGTCCACAGCCCCTCCCTGGTCTACTACTTTGGTAACCAGTCAAAGAAATCTATTAGATTTGTCTGACACGACCTTCCCATCGTGAATCCATGCTGCCTTGGGTCCTGTGCCCCACTGGCCTCTAGGTACTCAACAATTCTTTCCTTCAGAAGTGATTCCATCATTTTCCCTACCACTGAGGTCAAACTAACTGGTCTGTAGTTTCCTGCCTCTGTCTTGCTCCTACTTTTGTGAAGAGGAATCACATCTGCCCTCCTCCAGTCCTCGGGTACCACTCCATCCTCCCATGATTTGTTAAACAGAGTAGTCAGCGGTGTCACTAGTTCTACCCTTAGTTCTTTTAGAATTCTTGAGTGAAATTCATCAGGCCCCATTGCTTTGTCCACCTTCAATTTTATTAGTTCTTTCAGAACCCTTCTTCTGTAAATGGACTGTTATCGAGCCCCGCCTTCAGAGTGTTTCTCTTGTTTGGTTTAGTAACTCCCTCCTCTTCCTTTGTGAATACTGAGCAGAAATATTCGTTCAGTATCCCTGCTTTTCACTGTCACCTCTACCACATTCCCTCCCTTTATTAAGCTTCAGTATCCCTCCTTGGTCTTTCTTCGCTCCCTAATGTACCTATAAAGGTCTTATCCCCTTCTTAACAGAATTGGCTATCCTTTCCTCGGTTTGGGCCTTTCTATTCTGACTGCCTTACCAGCCTCTTTCTGCTTTAACTGATAAAGTTCTCTGTCCTGCTCCTTCTGTGTTTCCTTATATTTCCTGAATGCTGTCCTTTTCTCCTTAACCTTCCCTGCCACCTCTTTTGAGAACCATAACATTTTTTTTCCTTTGTTGTGTTTTATTATTTTGCTTTACACTAAGGCTTGTTGTCTCTGTGATGGCTGTTTTGATCACTCCCCATTGTTCCTCCACCCCTCCTTCTTGTCTGTTTGCTAGTGCTTTTCTGAGGCACTCTCTCATTTTCCCAAAGTCAGCCCTCCTAAAGTCCAGTACTCTTGCTTTTGTATGGCTTGATTGTATGGCTGTGTGTAATGAAGGTATTAATGATTTAAGGGGACCCTGGAAAGGTTCAAGAGGTGGCAAAAACCTGGCATCTGTGCTTCAATGCCAAAACGTGCAACAGCATGCATATGGGAAACAAAAACCCAGGGGAAAAATACATGTTAGGAGAATGACACTCACCGTGACATAAGGGGAACGGGATCTCAGGGCGGTGATCAACAGCCTCAGGCAACAGCACAGTGCACTAACCAATAGGTAAGGCAAACAGGACGCTGGCGTCTACTGACAGGGTGTTCAGCAGAAGAAACAAGGACATCATATTGCCCCTGTACAGGACTCTGGTGGGACTGCACCAGAGTATTGCATACAGTTATGGAACCAGCAACTCAAAAAGGACATTGACAAGCTAAAGAGAGCATAGAGGGAGGTGACCAAAATGATTTAGAGACAAGGGGATGGATATATGAACAAAGAATGGAGTACCTCAGCATATACTCACTACAGTTCAGAAAGAAAATGATTAAATACACCTAGGGTATTAAAGTGCATGCTAGAGAGCTATTAACAACCAGCAGTGTTACAAATACAGAATAATAAGAAACTTGGTTGGGAGATAGGCACAGAAGGGACACGAGGGAGTACTACTTCACAGAAAGTGTGGCTGAGGGGAAGAACATGCTCAGTGTGAAAATGATAGAGAGCTTTAAGAGGGTGTGAGCTAGGCACAAAGGAATTATCAATGGATATGGGAAGGTAAGAGGTCAATCACGATGCCCTGGGGGCATGTATGACCTCCCAGGACAGACTGGATAGACCAGAAGACCTTTTATGTTTCTCTCTGGGCATTATTCTCAATGATAGACTGACCCTGAAATCTCAGGTGTCGTCCATTGTCAAGACCTCATTTTATCATCTGAGGAATATTGCCTGGATTAAGCACCTGGTTCTGCCCAGTGACCTGCCTACACTCATCCACGCCTTTATGATTCCCCACCTGGATTATTGTAACTCCCTGTACCTAGAGCTGCCAGGGGTAGAAATCCAATGGCTGCAGATGGTGCAGAATGCGACAGCCAGGTTACTGACTGTGCTCTCTCAATCTAGCCATATTACACCTGTGCTGTGCAAGCTGCAATGGCTCCCAGTTCAGTGGAGTATTACCTTCAAGGTCTATTTACTGACCTACAAAGCCCTACACTGTCTGAGACTGCACTACCTGCAAGAGCTTCTGTGCCCCTACTACCCCTCCTGACCTCTTCGCTCCACTGAAGAGAGATTGCTAGAGATTCCCAGGGTTCGGTTGAAGTCATCTGGTGTGCGTGCTTTTGCTTATGTAGCCCCAACTCTGTGGAATTCTGTACCTCACCGGGTTCGAGAGTGCCTGGCAGTGGAGAGATTCAAGGCCACTCTGAAAACTCATCTATTTAATCTTGCATTTCTGTGACGTTATAGCAAGTTAATTGTGTCATCAGAATTTTAATTATTTATTGTTTTTAATACTGTCTGTATTTTCTTCTTGTAAAGCACTTTGATTTTAAGAATTGCACTATATAAATAAAGTATATTATACAATAGCAAGAAAAAATCCTGGACTCTGATTGGTCAGTCTTGGGCTGGACCCATGCTGTTATCCCAGTACAACATCACAGCTCCAGTCTCAGCCTCACTGTGAACCTGGACTCTGATTGGTCAGTCTTGGGCTGGACCCATGCTGTTATCCCAGTACAACATCACAGCTCCAGTCTCAGCCTCACTGTGAACCTGGACTCTGATTGGTCAGTCTTGGGCTGAACCCGTGCTGTTATCCCAGTACAACATCACGGCTCCAGTCTCAGCCTCACTGTGAACCTGGAGATGATGATATGGCCATGGAGTTTGCTCCTTTTTTTGCATCTCCTCTTAAGAAACAAAAATATTTTTCCACACTAAAAAACAATCTTTAAAATTATTTTTTTATTTTGTATATAACAATGAGCCATTGTGTAATTGCAATAATGCCCTCCAGGGTATGTGTCATTTGGGATAACGTCACACCTCTGTTGTTGGATGCACTTGGCCTGCGGCCTTGTGCTCAACCACCTGAGGCATGCTGTTATCCCAGCACGACACACACCCTGTTGGGCATTATTGCTTAATTATTATTATTATGTAAAAGCAATAGTGTTCTAATAGAGTATGAAAAGAGTATCTGTAGCAGCAGTGTTACTAGAGTATGAAAAGAATGCATGCAGCATTAGTATTACTGTAATATGAAGAGTATCTACAACATCAGTCAACACTGAGTATGTATGCAAAACAAATTATATAAAATTATCTTCACATACAAATGATTTGTTATTTACTCTAGGAGCTCAGCTTAATGTGGTCGATTCATCTAAAGGGAAAACAGCCAAAGAGTGGGCATTGATTACCGGTCGCTTTGAAACTTTTGTACATATCAATCGACTTATTCAGCATCCATGTGCAGAGCAATTCTGTGACAAATATCTTCCAGAGTGGCCAGCACTAAAAGAACTAGTTGCCAAGGCAACAGCAGTGAAAACACGAGGTGAAAGACTCTCAGAAAAACTGCGTTCAACTTTTAGCATAAATTTCCCACATGATCCGGAAGACAATGGTGTCATGGACCACATGGTTAGAATAACTACTAGTCTGGCCAGTCCATTTATAACTACAGCATGTCAAACGCTTTGTCCCAGTAGCCCTCCAGCATTAGGAAAGCGAAGGTTGGCTGTTTCAGAAATTGTACAACAGCTTGCATTTCAAGAGGAAACTGACCACAAAACTGAAACAAAGAAAAATGTAAATGTAAGCACTTCAGAATCACCATCCAAGAGCTCAACAGTTTCTGAGTGCAGAACTAGCATCTTATCTGTAAACTCGTTAATAACACCAGCAATGTCCACTTCTGAGGTGATGAGTTTCATGCCAGCAAGAATACTACGCCGCAACAGCATCTTTCCTGATGGATGTATACCTCAAATCAAGCTGACCAAAGCTTCTCCACCAACATGCCAGAAGGATAAAAAGAAAAAGTCAAAAAATAAGAATTGTTTGGAGCCTCCAAAATGGAGGTATAAAGAACTAAAAGAAGAAAAGAAAAAGGCAGAAGCATTAGAGGAAGAAAGAAAAGAAAAAGAAGCACAGAAACAGAAATAGGACAATTAATTTAATCTGCTTTAAAGGAGAAGACTCTTGTTTACTTATGAGATAGATATTTTTGATATATCTTTAATACATTACATTAATTACTGCAAGTATGTCAATAAGAGATCAGCCATTGTTTCTGTTGTAACACACATCTAGATTCTGAAGCTCTGACATATGCTTGTAAAGTTTCAAGCAAGTTCCCATTTACAAGCAAATGAGACACATAATACAACCCCTCCCATTTTTCTGTGACACTGGAGAAGCAACTCAGAGGAAAGCACATGGTTTTCAATGCTTTCTAGCCATATTTTAAGTTTTCAATGGGTTACAACAGTTCTATCATGCCACCCACACTGTGTGTAGTACCAGTAGCCTTTATTTGTGCATAACAAACAATACAACTAAAATGATTTCATTCACAAGAAAAAAAAATATTTCTTCGTGCTGTTCATCTCTTGCTTTAAGACAGTTGTAACATTCTGGGAGAGGAGTAGACTGAATGCTTCCTTTACACAGATGATACACATCCTCCTTTCAGCAGCTGGAAAAATTGACAGCTAGATCACTTAGTTTAAAAAGTATATTATTGTAAATTTCAAATGCTCCTTAAACCATAATTGCTGACTGGAAATACCAAGAGAGGGAATAAATATGACATGGAAGGAGTGAGACAAACAAATACACAACACTGCAAATACAAGATTTCTTAAATCTGAAATCCTTTGTTCTATGTTACACATGAGTTCTGCCATGACATAAGTTGTTCCATTTAATTTTATTAAGGATAATCAGTTCAGCATGGTTAATTTACAACAGTTTCCTATGCAACAAGTAGTAACAGTAGTAGTAAAATATTTTTATTCATCTAAGAGCGTATGAATAAGGGATTAACTCGACTCAGTAAAACTCGTTTCAACGAGGTCCCCAACAATATACAAAAAATAAAACACAAAATAAATTTGCAGTTACATGTGTAAGTACAGAAGGGACTTTCTATATAAACACACAGGCCCAGATATTCAAAAGGGTTGCACCATGTGCAATAGGGTTGCTCCAGCACAAGTCAGAAAATGTGCCATTCTGCGATATTCAGTGGGAGGCAGATGCACCCCCAAATCATGCTGACCAAGAGCACAATGATAATGAATGTATGCGCAACTGAAGGGGGAAGAACCATGCATAAATGGCGCAGTGCGATATTCAACAACATGCGCCTATGCGCATAGGGAGCAAGCGGAAGTTGCACAACATGAAAATGAACCAAAACAAAAAAAGAACAAGGAGAGGCACAAGAACGCTACAGGGAAGGCACATGAGGCTGAACTCTAGCCACACAAACAGGGCAGGAGGGACACACAGGGCAGGACAGGGAAAGGGCACCCTGAACACACAGGCACAGGGAAGATGTGGGGAGCCACAGCCACTGCAGAAGGAGGAAGTGCCACACAGCACAGAGGCCATCGCAGGAAGGTGTTCCCAGTGCAGGGGAAGTAGCAGCCAGGACAGCGGGGGGAAACAGAAACAGCTGCCGGGGAGCGAACATAAGCCAGGGACATGGCCAGTGCCACTATCCAGATGGAGGCAGTAATCAGGGGGGTGAGAAGGCAGGCAGCAGAGGGGCGCAGCCATGGAAGGGCCCGTTGGCGTTATGCCCCCTACAGGCAGTACCAAGCCTGTACCAGCTTCGAGCTGTGCAGCGATACTGAGATCGTGGGCTGGTACCACCTGAATTGGGCAATTCTAAGGTGGCTCTGTGAGCTGTGCAGTGATGTGATGCAGGCAACCACACGACAGAGCCATGCTCTGTCAGTGTAGACTAAAGTGACAGCTTGCATGTGCTTGCTCACTATGGTTTCCTTCCAGAGACCAACAGGGGACACCAGAGGCATAACCCAGTCGGCCGCGTCACACCACCTCACCCAATTCCTCAGCGCACTGCTGCCACATGCTGTGGAGTACATCCATTTCCCCAGCACACTGGCAGAGCACACAGCAAACATACAGGAGTTCCACAGGGTAGCACGTATGCCTGGCGTGCTAGGGGCAATAGACTGCACCCATGTGGACATCCACACCACCTGGCCCCAAGGGGGCCACATATATCAATCAGAAGGGCTATGCTAGCATCAACTGCCAGGTGGTGTGCGATGCCAGGGGGTGCATAATCAATGTCTGTGCCACGCACCCTGGGAAAGCACATGATCCCTTCATCTGCCACCAGTCAGCACTGTGCCACAGATGTGAGAGTGGGGACAGCCTCACTGGCCACTTAGTGGGTGGGTGAGTATGCAAACCACACGGACAAACATAGAGCTTGGGAGGGGCATGGTCAGAGGTGACATGGGTAGTGGCCTACATGGCCCAAGGCAGGGTGATGCTGATCACCAAACTAACCTTCACCCTCTACACACAGGTGACACTGGATATTCACTCCATCCCTGGCTGCTCACACCATACCGGTGACCCACAACCCCATCGCAGCAACGCTACAATAAGGCACATGCCACCACACTCAATGTCATCAAGTGGGTGTTCAGGATGCTGAAGGCACATTTCCATTGCTTGGACACCTCCGGCGGTGCCCTACAGTACAGCTCCTCAAAGGCCTGTGGGCTATTCCTAGCCTGTTGCATCCTACACAACATGGCCAACAACTGTGGGATAGCCGTACAGGTCGAAGAGGAGGACAGTGATGGGGACAATGAGGATGCCAGTGATGGGCAGCCCCCCCGGGTGATGGGACCCCCGACTGCTGCGGCTGGCACAGCTGCACTGGGACACCATCACAGAGGAGCACTTCAGCCAACCCAGGTAAGTCATGGGGCCAAGTGCAACCACCAGTGGCAAAGGCACAAACCACAAACACACATGTACACACACCAGGGGTGCATGCCATCAAAGGAAGTGGTCGAGCATGGAACCGCACACACCGCCAGGGATGGGCGAGGTCTAACATGGCACATGGTCATACACACACACACGCACACTGCACAAGACATGCACAAAGGGTAGGAGGCATGCCGACCCAGACCACCACCCCTAGCCAAACACATATCCACAGACCACCACACCCACTGCCTGTCATTGTGTGTGTGTCAGATGCTGGGCACCATTGCACTGTGGCGTACAGCACAACACAGGCATCATCATGCACATGCAACAGTGGACAGCAGCCAGGAGGGTGTGCAGATGGAATGTGTGTGTGCATGCAGGGCTGCGTACCCCAACCATGCATTGCCCACTGAACAACACAATGCACACAGGGCAGCATCAGACAGTAGCCATGCTGGGAGACAGGTCAGTCACGTGCCACAGTGCCACGGCTGCCACGGATGCATCAGCGGCCCCGGCGAGACCCACCAGCAGTGACAGGCTGACCACTGACCTCACGGGGTGGTACCAACGGTCCCCCAGGGGTTCAACTGCGTGAACGCGACCGTGCTCGTGCAGGGGTCTGCCGGGAATGGGGGGGTGGACATTACACTGCGTGGTGTCTGCGATGCATGGGCAAATAACTGTGTGCCCATTGTGGCCATGACAGCTGTGAATGCTTGTGTCTGCCTGTCAATGGCAGTGGTCACATCCTCCCGCAACTGGTTCATCCCTGCCAGGAGCAGACCAGTGTCTCTGCTGTGCCGCTCCTCTGCCTGGCACAGAGCCACACTCAGTGCATCCACTGCCGTCACCAGCCGCATCTGCTGATTGACTGATGCTTGCAGTATGTGGGTGTGCTCATCTAAGAGGTCATCTGCCTGATCGGCATGCTGTCCCTCAGGGTGTTCATGGCCCTGATGCTCATCACCCCTTGAGGTCAGCACTGCACACCAGAGCCAGGCCTGTGCATGTCCACAGGCAGTGCACTGATGCTGCCCCCTGACACTGTACCCCCAGGCCATTGGCCGACTGCGCAGCGCTGCCGTCCGCCGCTACCCAGGCTCAATGGTGCCGCCACAGTGGCGCAACAGTCCCACTGTCCTGGACACACACCAGTGCTGCCCCACTGGTGCAGACAGGCACAGGCTGGGATTGTGTTGACACGCAGGCCTCCACGGTGGCACCACCCACAGCCATGGCCATGATGTCACCTGCTGTGTGGCCATCCTGTGGCACACACGTGTCACTGCCCATGACGTTAGCTCCATCATCATCGGTGATGGATCAGGCACCAGCCCGAGTCTCAGCATGCTGGCATCCATGGACACTAGCACGCTGGGACACGGGCAGGGTCTCCTCCGCACCTGCTCCACCAACATCAGTCCAGACATCCAGGTGGGCCACTGTCACCCTGACTCCGTATTCCTGTGGAAGTGGGCGGGCCCTCCTCCATCTCCATGTTACTGGCCTCAGTGGAGAAGCCCACCACCGTGACCCATGCAGAAGCTCAGGAGCTGTAAGGGAAAAAAAGTAGCATTACTGCATGTGACCTACCCTGTCCCCCCCAATAGACAGACCATGACCTACCATGCAGAGATGGGCTACCACCCGTCTGGAATCCACCACCCGGAACACCCTCAATGGTGCAACGCTGCATGCTGCCAGCAACCCGCTCTTCCTGTGTGGTCAGGTGTAGCACCTCCGGCTGTCCCCCACCAGTCGCAGACCATGCTGCCCTGATGGCAGCCACCTTCTCTTTAATCTTCTGCCTGTCCATGCCCATCTTCTTTTTGCACTCCTGCACGGAGTGCTGGTGGCTGCCATGCAGGTTTACAGCACGCGCCACCTCCTCCCATGCAGCAGCATGGGCCTGTGGTGTTCCCTGGCATCTGCTGAGAAGTGACTCCTGATCGAGTAGGCCTCAAACAGGACATCTGTCTTGGCCTTTGTAAAATTTGGCCTCCTCTTCCTCCCATGACTCTGTTCCTCTTTCTCCACCACACACTCGGTTATGATTCATCCTGTGAGAATGACAGGTGTTACTTGTGACTGTGCAGTCCCACGCATGTCCCAAACACCACAGTCCACACTCCCAAACAGCATGCAACTCACCGTAATAGACTGCAATAACCGACTATGCCCAGTGCAGCCCAATGTCGCATTTTTATAGCGCAACCCATGCAAATGAGGTGAGGCGCATCTTTAAGTGGATGCAAATGCAGTGACTGCACCATTGAATGGCTGATTAGATGATTTGCATATGTCGGCTGAATATCGCGCTGTTGCGCTTTGCTCAATTATGTTGAACGTGCTGAGCCAAGGGCGCAGTTCAGTGACATGCACAGTACACACCTAACTGCGCATGCCTGGGTTGATGACACAGGCGCTTGCCGTGCTGCTGAGTGCTGTGTGCAGGAGGCAATGCAGGGCATGGCCACCATTGTGCCAGTGGCGCTACAGCGCTGTTCACCTATATGGCGCTGTGGCACTAGGGCATCGTAGGTGCACTGGGGCAACAGCACTGTAGGCCGCTACAGGAGGTGGCACACAGGCACCCAGTCACTCTGCACCCATTGGGTTCCAATCACGCTGTGGCTGTCCCTGCGCCAGAGATCCTTGACTCTGTGCCCGACCTTTGCCCCCAGGCACCATGCGTCAGGCATGAGTGCACCACTATCGCGCTGTTCGGTAACAGTGCGATAGGGAATGGCAGCACTGTACCGCGCAGCATCTGCACATGGCAGGACCATGCTGCAGAGTGCCATTTTGCTTGAACCAGGCAGCAGAGATGGCGCAGAGGCATGCTGTGGTTTGGAGCCAGATAGAGCTCACCAACCTGGTGGTGATAGTTGAGCCCCATGCTGGGGCATTGTTTGGGGAGGCACCCCTGGACAGGGTCAGGAGTGTGGTATGGCAGGAGGAGGCCACCGGTATGGGGCGGATGGCAGAGCAGTACCGCCACCATTATGGGGACCTGAGGGGTAGGAACCCAGATCTGCTTGCCCGCCTGTGGGCACGTGCCCAGAGGGGCACGGTGCCATGGCCAGGTAGGTGCAACATCCATACACTTTTATCATCTATATGGGTAGCACGGTTGCATGTGTCCAGCACATGGGGGGCCATCCGGTGTTGGCGGTGGTGGTATCGGGTGTGGGGTGGGTGGGTATGGCTGTGGGATTGCACAGACATGGGGGTGGGGGGACTTTGCTACCAGATTGTACTGATGTTCCTCTCTCCATGTTTGCACCTTAGGGCCAGAAGAACAGTGGTGCAACAGGGAGGGGAGGCGCCACATGGTGGAGCAGAGGGACAGGATGGGTGATGGTGGTCCGCAGCACGTGGACCAGCCTGCTGATGGTGAGTGCCTTACATCCATGATTACTATTGCATGCTGTATAACTGGGTGGGCAGTGGGGCATGGCCACCACCCATTGACACCACTGCCATGCACGCAACTTGTTACAGTCAGCACTGTCCAGTGGCACTGCATGTCTGGGAGTGCGTCAATGGTGGTCCATGTGTGCACTGGGCACATGGCTGTGGCACTGCCTTCAAACCGCATAGACATGTTACTGTATGGCCATGGTGGTGCTGGGCAGGACATGGGCATGGGTGTGCAGTGGTCCACATGGCTGTGGCTGCCTGGGTGGGTAGGTCTTGTGGACATGGTCACTGTGGGTGCTCGCACACCATCACGGGGTGTGTCACATGGCTGTATGCCATGCACAATGGGTGAGCTGCAGGGGGATGGACAGTCACACCTATTGACTCTGCTCCCTTGTCCTAGGTGGCCGGTGACTCCTGCAGATCCAGCATAACATTCAAGAGCTGTTGTGGGTGGTGAGGGAGACGTTGGAGCTCCTGCGCTGCATACACCGCCACGGGGTCAGGAGGAGGAGGAGGAGGAGGAGGAGGAGCTCGCATCGGCACCAGGAAGAGGAGGACTGGGGTGGCCATTGAAGTCCCCATGCCCTGACTACCACCTTCCCCCCTTTGACCCACCCTCACACCCCTTCTTCCCTCTCCCATATGTTCACCCCTGCCTCTTACCCACCCCCACCTGTTATGTGGCCCTCCCCCCCTTGTATATAATTGTAAATAGTTTTACTTGACATTTTTTCAATATATACATTTTGTTATAACAACTGTGGTGGTCTCTGATTTGCAGCGGGCTACAGGTGCTCAGCTGCAGTGGTGTGCATGGCGTCAGGGGTGGTGCACGCATGGGCGCGTGTGTGTGTGTGCAGAGGTGAACCACCTATGGTGTGGGCAGGAGGATCAGTCACTGTCTGTGGTTTGTGTGGGCAGGGGATCAGTCACTGTCTGTGGTTGGTGTGGGCAGGGGATCAGTCACTGTCTGTGGTTGGTGTGGGCAGGGGTCAGTCACTGTCTGTGGTTGGTGTGGGCAGGGGATCAGTCACTGTCTGTGGTTGGTGTGGGCAGGGATCAGTCACTGTCTGTGGTTGGTGTGGGCAGGGGTCAGTCACTGTCTGTGGTTGGTGTGGGCAGGGGTCAGTCACTGTCTGTGGTTGGTGTGGGCAGGGATCAGTCACTGTCTGTGGTTGGTGTGGGCAGGGGATAAGTCACTGTCTGTGGTTGGTGTGGGCAGGGGATCAGTCACTGTCTGTGGTTGGTGTGGGCAGGGGATCAGTCACTGTCTGTGGTTGGTGTGGGCAGGGGATCAGTCACTGTCTGTTGTTGGTGTGGGCAGGGGTCAGTCACTGTCTGTGGTTGGTGTGGGCAGGGGATCAGTCACTGTCTGTGGTTGGTGTGGGCAGGGGATCAGGCACTGTCTGTGGTTGGTGTGGGCAGGGATCAGTCACTGTCTGTGGTTGGTGTGGGCAGGGGATCAGTCACTGTCTGTGGTTGGTGGGCAGGGGATCAGTCACTGTCTGTGGTTGGTGTGGGCAGGGGATCAGGCACTGTCTGTGGTTGGTGTGGGCAGGGGATCAGTCACTGTCTGCGGTTGGTGTGGGCAGGGGGATCAGTCACTGTCTGTGGTTGGTGTGGGCAGGGGGATCAGTCACTGTCTGTGGTTGGTGTGGGCAGGGGGATCAGTCACTGTCTGTGGTTGGTGTGGGCAGGGGGATCAGCCACTGTCTGGGGTTGGCGTGGGCAGGGGATCAGTCACTGTCTGTGGTTGGCATGGGCAGGGATCAGTCACTTGTCTGTGGTTGGTGTGGGCAGGGGATCAGTCACTGTCTGTGGTTAGGCGTGGGCAGGGGTCAGTCACTGTCTGTGGCTGGTGTGGGCAGGGGATCAGTCACTGTCTGTGGTTGGTGTGGGCAGGGGATCAGTCACTGTCTGTTGTTGGTGTGGGCAGGGGTCAGTCACTGCCTGTGGTTGTGTGGGCAGGGGATCAGTCACTGTCTGTGGTTGGTGTGGGCAGGGGATCAGTCACTGTCTGTGGTTGGTGTGGGCAGGGATCAGTCACTGTCTGTGGTTGGTGTGGGCAGGGATCAGTCACTGTCTGTGGTTGGTGTGGGCAGGGGGTCAGTCACTGTCTGTGGTTGGTGTGGGCAGGGGGATCAGTCACTGTCTGTTGTTGGTGTGGGCAGGGGGTCAGTCACTGTCTGTGGTTGGTGTGGGCAGGGGGATCAGTCACTGTCTGTGGTTGGTGTGGGCAGGGGGATCAGTCACTGTCTGTGGTTGGTGTGGGCAGGGGGATCAGTCACTGTCTGTGGTTGGTGTGTTGTACTCTGTGCACTGGATGCCTGTGTACAGTGGTCCATGGGGCCTGCACTGTGTGCATGGCACCCCTGTCAGACCATCCATGGCCTGTGCAGCTGACACCCTTGCATGTCTGTGATATGCACGGTCTGCTGGCGTGTCAGTGGTGGCTGTCCATGCTGGATAACAACTGTACCCAGCACAATGCCAGGTTGACTGCCATCACCAGTATGGTGCACGTCTGCCTCCAGTGGCACTGTGGCCTCTGCTGTTGTTGTCCCCCATCCATGCTGTCACTTGTGTCTGTTGCAGGGGATGTGCTCCAGTGTTTGTCACTTGTGCTCCAGAAGCATGCTGGTGGCATACAACTTCATGGTGCCTGCGCAGGGTGGCTGGCACACCTGTGCAATGTAGGGGTGCTGGCCATGTGTACACATCAGCCGTGGCCACATGCCACCCGCTACTGTGTCCCTGTGTTGGTGTGCCCTTGGGTATGGGTGGGTGTTTGTCCATGCACTGCGTTGCATCCTGTGTGGTGCATGCCTCCATGCTACACTGTGCTTGTCTGTGCTGGCTGTTGTGGCCAGTGCTGGGATGGGATGTGTCCTTGGGAGGGTGTGCAGGGTGCTGTACTGCTGGAGGTGGGGTCCGGGGCGTGTCCTGTCTCATGTGGGGTACCTCGTGTGCTGACGCATGGTCGGTCTCTCAGTTGTACCTCGGGGGGGGACATGCAGGGCGGCACTGTGTATGCATCTGTTGAATTGCTGTCTGCTGCCGCCCACTGCAGGGTGCCCATGTTGGGGCTGCCTTGCATGGCTCGATGGTGCACAGGGTTGCATTGTCACAGTGGGGGTGGTGGCATGCATGGGGTGTCCTGCACTGTTGGCTGCTACTCCTGGGCAGGGTGTACGGGGATCATGGTGCAGGGTGTGCTCTACATTGGTTGGATGGTGTGGTACGGGGTGGTCGGCCATCCTTGTGTGCCAGTCACAGCTTGCCAGGGGGTGTGCTGGGGCACCATGGCCCGGCTGTGAGTTGGTTGCTGGTATCCATGGGCCAGTGGTTATTCCAGCTCTCCCCTGCTTATGCAGTGCATGGGGTGTGGGGGACAATGTCTGTTCTGCTGTGTGTTCCTCTGCCTATCTGTGGCATGGGTGCTGGGCCCCTGCATCCCTGGTTGTGCTGTTGCATTGCTGCCCTGCTGCCCTGCTGCTGGGGGTGTCCCTGGTTGTGCTATGGCGCATCTGGACTGCTCAGCTGAACATCCCTTGTTGTGCTATGGCGCATCAGATATGCTCAGCTTCACCTCCTTAGTTGCGCTATGGCGCAGGTGGTGTGATATTCAGTCGTTGGCCGTAGGCACATCTTGGCTCGCGAGTTTTTGAATATCGATTTTGGCGCATGGGTGCAATGGACTTGGCGCTGTTCCTGCTGTTGCGCACTTTTTGGGTGCAGTTTGAATATCTGGGCCCCAATGTAATTACAGCAGCACGGTTAAGAGTAAATCAAAACAAAGACTAGAGCATGCATAGGACGACACACACCAAAGTGGGCAGGTCTCATCATCAGACAAGGAAGACAAGAACCAGTTCTGTAACTGCTTACATTAATTACAGACACATTTACCAGCAGAAGAAGAGCAAGCATCCATCCAGTCTGCTCTGATCCGACCGCGGCAGGGACAGACAAGGAAACGCTCCCTCCTGGAGCCGAATTCACAGAACACTGCAAGCCACTGAAGCCTTAAGAGGTAAAGGTTGCCTCACTCACCTGCTGGACTCCTGTTGTGGGGTGCTAGCCCAACGACGCTTTGCGTCATCTGCTCCACCCACCCCAGTCACCCACCCAGCCATGGACGGCCCTCAATTTATTGTCCCACCCCATGACATCATTTCCTGCTTCCGAAATTCTATCTACCCACTTTTCCATTTGCAGGTTATACCTGCCAGCCACTAGAGGGACCTAGTGCTCCCTCTACATATTTCCTGCCCAGATAGCCCTTTTTTTCTCCATCTCTGGTCCACCTCTACCTATCTGCCTTAACTCTCCTCCTCTTCTTCCCCCAGGCCCCTGCTACCCTGCGCTCACCTTCTGCACATCCTACCCTGTAGTTTCCACCTACTTGGACCCCCTATTCCCCCTTCTAGCCCTCATCTATTGACCACTAGGAGTCGCTACTGAGCACCCTATTTTCAGGCCCAACCACTGCCTGTTTCCAGCACCTGGACCATGGATTTCGACTCCTACCCAGGTCCATTCTGCTAATACCCCGGGAGAGTCTTGAACCTGGTACCTTGTACACCAGAGGCAGTGTCGCTACCACTGAACCAAAGTGGCACTAACGCTTACTGGCAGGCAACTATCTACTTCTTTCTACCTTGCCTTCTGATCTCCTTAGCATAAAGCATGCTCTCCTCCTATTTACATGCCTCACTCTCATCCTCTGTCCGATGCCACTGTCCCACCCATTTATCACAGTGCTACAGCAGACTTGTCTAACCGATGCCACCACTTGTGCCCTGGTACTACCCTCCCCCTATGTATCTGAGTTAGCACTCACACACCCTGCCCTCACTATGTGCTCCTGCTCACCCTGCCCACCCCCCAACCTCCTCTGAGCTCCCCCCTCTGACTCCTATGGTAAGCTTATCGTTCTAGCCTTCCCAGCCTGTGCTACACTGCCTACCCCCTGTGCCCTGAAGCTCCCCTCCTCTTCCACTCATGTCCGTCATAAACATACTTTTCACCATCCCCTCTCTAGGGCTGTAGTTATTCTACTACTCCTGTCAGGTAACATACATCCCAACCCTGGCCCGGTTCACAACAGCTCAGCTGCAGGTTCTCCCGGACTTCACATTGCCTCAATGAATATCTGTAGCCTCCTGAAAAAATTTTACTCATTCCAATGCTGGGTCACATTCCACAAACCTGATATTATCACCCTGGTGGAAACCTGGTTATCAAAGTCCACCCCAGACTCCTTTGTCTCCCTCCCAGGTTACTCCCTTTACCAGGAGGACCGGGTTGGAAGACGGGGTTGAGGTTGTGCTATCTACACCAGAGACTCTCTCTCACTGGACTAGCCCTCCCAGCTCCTGCCCTCAACTTCAGAGCACAGGCTCTAACCCTGAAACTGACTCTGGACCCCTCAAGAGGCCCACTCTATCTAACTACAGCCTACTTACCCCCAAAAAATCAAACACTGGCACTGGTCTCACTTACGGAGTATCTTATTTTGCTACACCACTCCTCTGACCAAATCCTAGTGGGCGATCTAAACATTAACTGGCTTAGCCCCTCTTCCTCTGCTACCCATGACTCCTTTGCTGCAATTGATCTGACTCAACTCGTTGCCCATCCTACTAGAATAAATCCGAAGAGGGGCACTAGCACTCTACTCGATGTTGTCCTCATCAATTGCCTGCAACAAATCTGCGATATCCAAGTCCTTCCTGACTCACTTAGGAATCACTCCCCTATACTTTTTCGCTGGACTACCTCAGTATCCAAACCCATAGTACAGTCCACCCTGCAGCGGCGCCTAAGACAAGGTGGTCTGAAAAACCTTAAGGAACTTCTGGCCCAAATTAATTGGTCTCCTATACAGTATGCCCCTGACATTGATACAGCGCTAACCTTCTTCACCAAACCTTCAATAAAGCCTGCGACATCTTCGCACCTCTGACAGCCCTCCACTCCAAAGTGCAGAATGCTCCCCTGGGTTACCTCTACCTATGTTTCAACTACTTAAGCACAGGGATACTTATGGCACCTGGCTACTGAAACTGGCCGCCCAGCGACAGACAGGCATATGCTGCTGCAAGAAACAAGTGCACCTGGGCCATCTGAAAGGCTAAGGCTGATCACTATCAGTCTTGCTCACCTCCTCCTGGGGAATGCTAGAACCTCCTGGGACAATATCAAACAGTTAAATGGAAGCACCCCCCACCCTCCCAGATCAATATCAATGGCACTATCATCACTGACTCAGCTCTTATAGCTAACTGCCTTAATACTTCTTTCACGGATCTTAGCCCAGTCCTCCCTAGTGATTTTTTTGACCCTCCCCCCATCTGCCCCAGTCCTCACATGCCCTTACTTCCATCTACGCTGGGTCTCTGCTCAAGAACTCAGACCTCACCTAATCAAAGCCCTAAAGAGCAATAGTACTGGCAGTGGCTCTCTGGATCCCTGTATCCTTCGCCGGGTATTGGATCTGGTCCTCACCCCTATCACTAGCCTCCTTAATAAATCCTCTATTTGGGGCAATTTCCTTCAGCCTGGAAAATTACCACAGTCACACCCACTCACAAAGGTGGAGACAGGTCCCTAGCCGGAAATTACTGGCCTATCTCCATTCTCTCACCGCTCTCCAAAGCCTTAGAAAAAGTGGTGGCCACTCAAATTTCGGATTACCTAACCAAATACAACATCCTCTGCCCTGAACAGCATGGTTTCCATGCAGGTCATAGCACCAGTACTGCCCTCCTAGAGTTCTCAAATTTTCTTCACTCTTCACTAGACTCGGGCTCTCTGGCTGGGGCAGTGTTTGTAGACTTATCAAAAGCCTTCAACACTGTCTCCCATCCCCTCCTACTGGATGCCCTCAGCCACTCTGGATTTGCCACTGGGCCTGTCTCCTGGAGTGCCAGCTATCTGTGTGCCAGCTCCCAACGTGTTAAAATTAACAGGACTCTCTCCAACACCTGTCCCATCTGCTTTGGTGTTCCCCAGGGCTCCACCCTTACTCTTTTCACTATACCTCAACACCCTGCCAGGTTCCTGTACTGGAAAAATTTTGCTGTATGCTGATGATGCCATCATCTTTGTTTCTGATCGAAACCCTATTGCCCTCCAGGACTCCTTACAAAGATCATATAACGATGCTGAAGCCTGGTTCAAGGAGCATAGACTTGTAATAAATCTCAAAAAAGCAAAAACCATGATCTTCGCCCACCCACAAAACAAAACCAGCAATTTCAAACTCCGTGTCCTCTCTAGCACCAAGTTTCCACTCGAGCAAGTCTACTCGTATAAGTACCTGGGGATCTACTTTGACCCTGCTCTCTCTTTCCATGATCACATCTCTGCCCTAGCCTCAGTTTCCAATATTCGGCTGGGCATTCTATACCGGTACAAAAATTGTCTCCCCCCTGAGGCCCTCCGACTCGTGGTCACATCTTCTATACTGTCCCTTGTGGATTATGGACTACCAGTCTATGGTGCTGCAGATCAGACCACCCTCAACAAAATTCGCATTACACTAAACAAGGCTTGTAGGCTAATTACAGGGGTTCCTAGGTTAACGCACACTTGCCAGCTATATGCAAAGGCCATGCTGCTTGACCTAGATGAACGTCTCAGATATCAAACCTGTATCATAACAAAAAAAACTCTCCTTGGTCTATCCCCACCAGGTTTGTCAGCCTCCATCCACCATGCAAAATCCCTAGTACAAACTTGAACCTCCGGTAAAACCACCCTGTCAATTCCCAGGGCTAAGACCTCCCATGGTCAAAGGGCCTTTTGCTACAGAGCCCCATCCTGGTTCAACATGCTTCCCCCCTCTATCTCCGATGCTCTCACAATCTTCAGCTTCAAAACTTCCCTTCGAAATCACCTACTTAATACATGAAGCTGTGACTGTTACTAAGTTGGTCTTGCTCAAATACTATGACAAAGCTCCCTGAGTTGCTGCACCCAACCTACTACCAACCACCACCCATTGCATCTTCAATCATTGCCCCCACTTTTCTGAACCCCCCCATGCATGTAAACTCACACCATTGTTTTGCCCATCAAGTACTAAACATCTGTACCTACCTGTCTGTACTGAACCTGAAACCTTAAAATTTCTATAGAAGACAGCTTGATTTTAATAATTTGTTGTAAGCCACATTGTTGTAACAAACTGGTTGTACTGTATTTGTCCTTTTTGTGATGAGGTACCTTTAAATATGAGCACATGGCTCAAAGGTTTGTAAACTGATGTACAAATAAACAAAAATAAACAAACAAAATACCTACTTCTGCTCCAGCCTATTGCTGGGCAGGCTCTAGATCCTTGAGTAGGTAGTAGGAGTTTCTGGAATAGCCTACAGAAAGTAAGTGCAAGAGAGTTCCAAAATTGTGGAAGAGTAGAAGTAAATCACCCCATGCAGTTCTAACCCTTGGCATACTAGATTCCAGGCAAGTAACTCCACTTAGACTCAGGAGCTTATATCTATGTGTCAAGTATTTGATGAAATAATCAGTGATATTTCCCATCTCGAACACGTCAACATAAATGTGAGTTTTTTATTGGATTTATTATAAGATATTTGTGCAATTCTCTCCCCCTCTATTTTCCCCTATTCATTGTGGTAATGATGAAATTATCAAGGATGTGTAAGTTTCTGGGCTGTAATCAAGGCCAAGATTTTTCTGTGGCACTCTGGGACCAAATTCTGAGGTGGTGGTTTGTGATTCGGGCCGAAATTCTGTGGCACCAATGAACTGCCACACTGCAACATCAGCTTGTCATTCTAATACTGTGTCCATGGCAACGACTATGCAACTGGGATGGGGAGCATGCAAAACCAGTATTTCACAAATTAAACCCACAAACTTTTATAAATAATATATTTTTATTAAAGCAAAAAAAAAACTATCACACAGAGTCCTATCCTATTGAAAAAATAAAATAAAAAAAAAAAGCAGCGGGACCTTGTGTAATAAATGATGTATTTATACTCATGCTGTTTACACCACTCATGAGGTTACTCAAGATCAAACATCACTTATATAGATTAATACTTTATCATACTGGTCCCTACTGCGTACTTCCTTTCTTTTTCATATCACAGAATCCTATCCTTATTCGTGCAGGTCCCTTTGGGACCTGCATGAACAGAGGCAGACATGCAGAGCCATCTGGGCCTTGTACCAAGGCAAGAGTTTGTCCACCTACAGAAGTGTAGGGCCCTGCTGATCCTGCACTTCTGTGCAATGACAGAAGTCAAAAAGTGGCAGCGTCACAAAAGTGCATAGAAACATGTCAATGTACCTTCATAATTTTGTTGTTTTTTAATATTTTTACACCCAAAGTTTCAGCATGGCCTTCTTATGACCCCACCTCATGAACAATGGCGGAGAACTATTTCAAATCCCATCCAAAAGGTGATTTTACACAGTGACAACTAAATCGACTTTTGGGCCACATTTGCATAATTCCACCACCATGAGATGAGGTCCCAAAGAGGGCATCTTGAAAATCTGGTGTAAAATCTTCAAAAATGACAAAGTTTTAAATAAAAGTAAGAACTCAGTTGAAATACATTAAACCGGACTTGCTTTATTTTCTCATATTGCAGTCCCCAGTTCAAGCAGCAAAAGATGTCCCTTTGATTGGAGAGTGAATCTACATCATGGGACATGTTCAGATGAGTAAGGGTGTGTGGGGTGGTGGGATGGTGGGTGCTGAGTAGAAAGTCGGGGGGGTGGAGTGCTGGTGAAGGGTTAGATCACTGATGGACCATTTCCTTTCTTTCACATTAATTCCCCCCAAAAAAGATCAATGTGGGATGATTTTCTTGACTGTAGAGAGATGCCAACACTGGGGATTGGGCACCCCAGTGTCAGGTTGATCTTTGGCACACCAGGGGTGGCCACCTTGGTGACAGCAGGTATATGAAAAAAAGGGGATCAGGTGACCTGGAGGGGAGAGAGGCAAGGGAAGCAGTACTACAAGTGGGCACCCCAGTCCACTTACAGTACTTAGAAAAATTAAACATGGGGAGGGAGGAGACAGAAATGGTACCAGAGGGTGGCCACCCAGGCTGCTTAACAAAAATTAAAAAAATAAATAGACAGACAAACTGACAGACAGACATAACGATAGAGAGAGACAGACAGACCAAGAGACAGATCAATCGAGAGATTGCAGTCACTGATTCCAGCAGCTGGTGCTCATTGCCCCTACTACATAATGAAAGTGGCGTTATAGTTCCCTTGAAAATAAGTGTCCCAGTCACTAAATTTTAAAATATCTTCTCTGAGCAGAAATGCACCCAGTAGGGCATTCTCAGTCATTTCGAAGATCCCCGTTCTGATCACAGCAGTCAGTCCCGGATGGCTTTTCATTAATTTAAAACAAGTGCAGCTGTGGTTAAAATACCCGCTTGGAGCAGGTCTCAGCCCAGGAGGACATACTTAATGTTAAAATATCCACTTGTAGTGGGGCTCAACCCTGGAGGGCATTCTGAATTAAAATATTCATGGACAGAGTTTGTTTCATTTGATCCACTTGGAGTGGTTGCCAGCCAGGATGGGACTTCATTTGTTATATTTCCTGCCTATGGTAGGTGGGTCTGATCCCTGGAGTGGCTTTAGTTCAATCAAAGCTCAGCCTGGGTTGGGCTTTCATTTATTTAAAAGTGTGGCTCTGCCTAGGCTTGGTGTGAGCATGAGCCATCAAGGTGACTTCCACAGTGAGTGGTGACTTCTGCGATAAGTTCCATGGGTGGCCAAAAATCCAAGGTTGGAACTCAATTCTGCAATTACTTCTGCAGAGTGCCATGGCCGAGGAACTGCAGAAAACTCAGGGCCATGATTTTAATTGAGGACCCATTAACATTATTTTTGTTTTGTCCTCATCTAAAAGTAACTTAGATATGATAATGTGTAACTGGAGTTGGTTGAAGCCATTTTGAAGAGACAGCTTAATGGTCTTAAAATCAGACTCTAATACATCTAATGCTGTGTCATTAGCATATGATTCACAATGAAGATCCCTAACATTCTGGCACACTTTGTTTATGTACTGTATACTGAAGTAATAGGGCTGGACCAAGAACATAACCCCATGGGATTCCCAAAGGGCACCAAACCCCTGTCCACGTAATGCCACTTTATGACTTTGGGCTGCTAAATAATTTATAAACCAGAAATGAGTCTGAGGATCAAATTTCAGAATGGTCAGCCTTTCTCACATTAGGTCATGGTCAACAGATTTGAAGGCATTGGATAGATCTATAAATACAGCCCTTGTCAAGTAACTTATAACAGCGGTCATGCTGACATCATCCAAGACCTTTGATACCGCAGACATAGTGGAATGTTACATATAAAAACCTGATTGATATCTGTCTATTGTAGTGTTTGTTGTAAGATAAGCAGAGAACTTATTGTAACCTAGGTGCTCTACGATTTTTGAGACAGCTGAGAGGAGAGGTATCAGAGGATAATTGTTAAAATCATCCTATGGACCCTTTTATGTATTGATATAATCTTTATATCCTTCCAGCCAGCTGGAATCATTGCGTGGTTTATAGATCAATTGAATAGATTAACAAGGGGGGGGACAGACCTGAAAGGCACAATACTTTAATAATCTTGATTTGAATCCATTGAGACTAGGCTACAGTTCATTTTTAAACATATAAGTAACATGAAGTACACTTTAGCATTGGGCTTAAGGCCCACTGCCACCCTTTTAAGAGCTCTGAACAGATGTTGGGGTGTTGTTAGTTTTAGGAGGGGCTTGGTGGGAATCTCTGGAATTCTTAGTGGTCAAACAGTCTCTGTGGATCTGCAGTCCAAGTTAGACCCTTTTTGTATGCTGATGTCTCTGTAGTCTAAGAATAAACTCAATTTCTTCCACATTTATTTATGCATCTGTCTGTTATTCCTACAGTCCAGGGCACGGGGTCATAACCACACATACAATACAAGCACAGCAACAAAGGCCGTAAACAAAATGGCATGCATTATAATAAGGTCAGGAAATACACCGACCTACAGTAAGAGTGCACGCTGTTGAAATAAATGGGCTACTCTTTTTTTCTGGGGGGCTTTTCCCCCAGCACCCACCGGAATTAAAAAAACAAACACGATGTGTTAATGCTGTCTTGACATGAGTTGTTAATGTTGCACTGACATGTGTTGCTACACTGTCCTGACATGATGTGCTAATGCTGTCTTGACATGAGTTGCTAATGCTGTCCTGACATGTGTTGCTATGCTGTCCTGACATGAAGTGTTAATGCTGTCTTGAAATGAGTTGCTACACTGTCCTGACATGGGCCCAGATATTCAAAGTGTAGCACAGGGTGCAAACCTGTTGCACCACAATAGTGCTGAGTTTGCACCCGGCTGCAATATTCAAAAGGCCATGTAAAGCCAGCACTTTGCGATACTGCCGATGCTACCAGATAATATATGCAGAGATGGTAATGAGTGGAGGGGCCATGCACCCTGGCACACCGGCATATTCAAAAGGACAGTGCTGCGCTGCAGTGTATTGCACGACCTGTAGCGTGGTGCCCAATACCACCACCAGAAAGCAGGTGGTAATACTGGGCTAAAAGAGGAGGCAGTACTCCCAGTCCCCAAAGCATGCCCAAAGCCCACAACACACAGGCCGGCAGCCTCTCCCTGGCAAGCAGGTGCCCCCCTCCAAGCAGACCCCGACACCCGATGCACACCCTGCCATCATGTCCCTGGTAGTCTAGTGCCCCTCCCAGTGTGATTCTGACACCTGTCCCGAGCACCACAGTCACGTCCCCGGTAGTCTAGTGCTCCCCCCCCCGGCAGTGCTCATTGGTAGCTATTTTCAGCGGTAGCAAAGTCTAGAAAGCTTTTAGGTGATCAAACTGGATGAAAACCACAGAGTACAGGTGGTCTGTTTGGCTGGTCACACTATTTTCATCCAGTATCAGGTAAAGCGCCTGCCTAGACCATGGACTTAAAAATATGCATTTTGTACTGATTGGGACTTGTTGATAGCCGAATATGCAGTTTTGCATTTGCCCGTTCTGTGGGTACATGAATGCTTTCTCACTATGATGTCTACATTAACATTTCTCAAAGCCTGTGTGTTTCTTAATACAGGATATTGTCTGTGTGAACACACTGTTTGGGGCTATAAGATTCCCTCATGTAATATACGTTCATTCTGACCTTGATATGGACTTTGTCCCCATTCCTTTCTCTGGTTGAACTAAGCTCTGAGGTATTCGTACACACCCCCTGTGTCAGTAGCACCCCTTCAGCCAGATATGGTCTGGTCTTTCTTTTTTCTATTGAACATCAGTACACCTGAGGAGGGAGGGTATCTGTGAGTGTGATGAGACATCACTAACTATATGCCTGGGGCCCACTATCTGTAGACATGATATTGTTTAGGATATGACAGTGCTACACATCCAGTCCCTTTGCTATACTATTTGAAGGCCAGTGTTATGATCCTTACTGCTGAGAGGTATGGTGATCTGAACAGGTGCTGGGATTGTGATTCGGGGGAGGGGGACATCCTCTAGGGCATGTATGGCCATGGGCAGTATTTCTGTGTGTAGTTGTCTCTCCGTCTATCTATCTATATAGGCCCGGCTTGCACAGATGCATGGGTGTGCTGTATGCACTGAATGTGCCTGAAAACACCCATTTCCTGCAGCATCCAGCCTGTACATCCATTCCGACCAACAAGGGATGCTGTGGGCATGCCTTGGCCTGCAATGTCCAGCCTGTACATCCATTCCGACCAACAAGGGATGCTGTGGGCATGCCTTGGCCTGCAATGTCCAGCCTGTACATCCATTCCGACCAACAAGGGATGCTGTGGGCATGCCTTGGCCTGCAATGTCCAGCCTGTACATCCATTCTGACCAACAAGGGATGATGTGGGCATGCCTTGGCCTGCAATGTCCAGCCTGTACATCCATTCTGACCAACAAGGGATGCTGTGGGCATGCCTTGGCCTGCAATGTCCAGCCTGTACATCCATTCTGACCAACAAGGGATGCTGTGAGCATGCCTTGGCCTGCAATGTCCAGCCTGTACATCCATTCCGACCAACAAGGGATGCTGTGGGCATGCCTTGGCCTGCAATGTCCAGCCTGTACTTTCATTCCAACCAACAGGTGGAGCTGTGTGCTCCATGCAGTAGCACCAGGCAAATGGCATGGTAATGTATGCCAAGCAGCACATATCGAGATGCAAATGTGCCTGTTTGCCCACTGATTACCTAAGTAGGCTCATTTGCATGGGAGCTTTGAATATAGCTCATGTTTGTTCCGGGCTAACCAGTTTGCACCCGGGCTATTGTGTTAGCACTGTGCACTCGGGTTAGCCCCAGGCAAACCACACTTCAACATAGCACGGTTCTGCAGTGTGTGGCTTGCATTGTTGTTTGCAGTAGATGTGAGACATCTCTGTGCAATCACGCACAATTGTCTCCACCTGCAACACTGGCTTGCTCCAGAGTTTACTGAGCTGCAGTTGCTGTTTGCATGTCACTTTTGAATATGGCAAAGTTTAGCTCCTTATCCTGTGCTGGCATATATGATATTTTCTATCAAAGTGAAAAACCTGCTGTTGCTATATTTCTGTTTTATAAAAAGAATTATGTGACTGATTAATCAAATATTTGCTACATGTTTTACACCAAAAATACTCAGCAATATCCACATGCATTTTACCTTATCAGTTCTTGGAGAGGTGCTATGAAACTATTTTCCTCCTTACATTTTAGACATTTTATTTGCTCCCCTCACTCTGCTGATGCCCCCCCAACCCCATCACCCGCCATCTCTGGGACTTACCTTTGGCCTGGCTTAGATCCCTACAGCTTCCCCCTGTTAGGGAGCCAGAGGGCGTACCCCAGTTCCCCTTCCAGAAGCCCTGCTGACTGAGCCTGCCATGAGCCCAGTAAGTGGTGTGGGGTCTACAGAGGGCAAACTGCATCATCCTGCTACAGCCAGTGGGACTTTCATGCCCCCCACCAGGTGCTCCATGGAGCATGCAGCGTGGTGCCGCCTGCGGACATCTTCTGCAGGAAGCATCCTTCCCACTCCTTGGCAGCTCCGCTTGCACCACCACCACTTATGGTAAGTGGCAGTATTGTGGTGGAGTTTGCTACCACCCTCCCTAAAGGAAAGCACCCTCTAGAACACTCAGTCCTCCTCCCTTGGCCAGCCCCCGATGACTCGGGTTCACCATCGAACTCAGATCATTGGCATTACAGCAGTAGTACAACCACTGCACCGACACATTGGCATCATGAGCAGTAGTGCAACCACTGTGCCGAAACACTGGCATCACGAACAGCAGTGCAACCACTGTGCTGAAACACTGGCATCACGAGTAGCAGTGCAACCACTGCACCAACACACTGGCATCACGAACAGCAGTGCAACCACTGTGCCAACACACTGGCATCACGAACAGCATTTCAACCACTGTACCGAAACACTGGCATCACGAGTAGCAGTGCAACCACTGTGCCGAAACACTGGCATCACGAGTAGCAGTGCAACCACTGCGCCAACACACTGGCATCACGAACAGCAGTGCAACCACTGTGCCAACACACTGGCATCACGAACAGCAGTGCAACCACTGTACCGAAACACTGGCATCATGAGTAGCAGTGCAACCACTGGGCCAACACACTGGCATCACGAGTAGCAGTGCAACCACCATGCTGACACACTGACATCATGAGCAATAGTGCAACCACTGCACCAACACACTGGCATCACGAGTAGCAGTGCAACCACTGCGCCGACACACTGACATCATGAGCAATAGTGCAACCACTGCACCAACAGGCCATCACATGATTTATTTATTTATTTGAATGCACGGCTTTCTTTATAATATAACTCCCCTACAAATGGGGGTTCCCAAGGAGTCTTCCTTGAGCTTGCCTGGGTGCTCTAGTAAATGGAGTCCACAGTGAAGAAAGGAGGGTTACTAGTGGGGTACCGCAGGATTCAGTACTGGGGTCAGTCCTTTTTAATGTCTTTATAAGTGACATTGCAGAGGAACTGGAAAGGAAAGTATGTCTCTTTTGCAGATGACACGAAGATCTGCAACAGGATTGATACACAAGGTGGGGCGGAAAGGATGAAAAGGGACTTGGCAAGGTTGGAGGAATGGTCAAATATATGGCAGCTTAGATTCAATGCAAAGAAGTGCAAAGAAATGCACCTGGGAAACAAAAACCAAGGGGAAGAGTACACAATGGTGGGTGAGATACTGACAACAACAAAAATGGAAAGAGACCTATCTCAGAGGCCCATTTCCAAGAGCGACTGGGTCAGGCTGTCTGAACCTGACATCTGAACATTGTGCCAAAAGTTTGATAGAAATGAACAGATGTCTACGGACACAGCAGACTGCTTAGTAGATTGCTTGGGCCCCTCTGACACCTGCATACCGGCTGTGTATCGCTACTTCTCTGCTCTAGATATTAGTGCACTACCTCAGTTTGACAATGACAGCACTCAGTGGGCTCAATCTCGAGATCCTATGATTCAGCCAGCACTTGATGCTCTTCGTGCAGGAAAAGATGTGTCCAAGTTGCGTCCCTCTGATCTGCGAACTACTTTATTGTTTAAAGAAGGCCCCAGGTTGAAGCTGCTTAATCAGTTCTTATATAGAGAGAATATAGATTGGGGTGGCCAAATAGACAAGCAACAACTAGTCCTGCCCGCAGCCTTTAAAAATTTTGCACTGAGGTCCCTCCACAATCATATGGGCCACCTCGGTATCGACCGGGCCCTTGACCTAGTACGATCTCGATTCTACTGGCCCAAAATGGGGACGATGTTGAGCACCATGTAAGGACTTGTAGTCACTGCCTGCAGAGAAAAGCCCTGCCTCAGAGGGCTGCCCCCCTTGTCAACATTACTACCAGCACCCCAATGGAACTAGTCTGCATAGACTTCATGAGTTTAGAGCCTGATCAGTGAAACATTGGTAATGTGTTAGTGGTTACGAACAATTTCACACGGTATGCACAAGCTTTTCCCACCAAAGATCAAAAAGCATCTACCGTGGCCAAGGTGCTAGTGGAAAATTTCTTCGTCCACTATGGTGTCCCCCAAAGAATTCACTCTGATCAGGGCCGGGACTTTGAGAGTTGGCTAATCAAAGAAATGCTGTCACTATGGGGGGTGCAAAAGTCAAGAACCACCCCTTATCACCCACAGGGTTATCCTCAACCTGAGTGCTTTAACCGCACTCTACTAGACATGCTAGGTACCCTCCACCCAAAAGATAAGCATAAATGGAGCCAGCAGATTAGCACCTTGGTACACGCATACAATTGCACAAAGAATGATGCTACCGGGTTCTCTCCCTACCGCCTCATGTTCAGGAGAGAGGCCCGGCTGCCTGTTGATGTCTGTTTTGGGGTTTCTCCTGATGGGGTCTGAGCTGAACATTACCTGCAATATGTACAAAAACTTAAAGCTCAATTGAACCATGCCTATCAACTGGCCCAGACAATGGCCGCCGAAAGAAATCTAGCCAACAAAGAGAGACATGATAGAAAAGTAAAGGTTCAAGAGCTTAGGCCTGGAGACCATGTGTTGTTGCGAAATTTAGGATTGTATGGTAAACACAAAATTGCTGATCGATGGCACCATCTTCCCCATATCATAGCTGGAAAGCCGGATGATTTCCAGTGTACAAAGTGCGCCCAGAAAATAACTCCAAAGCTGTCAAGACCATGCACTGTAACCACTTGCTACCTATTGGTCAAGTTGTAATTGAGACTGAACCCACTGAGATTGATTTCCCTGGACCAGTGACTCATGCTGATGCAAGAAACAGAGTCACCTTGCCCCCGTGTTTGCCGATTTAAGACTTTCCGTGCAGCAGGCCCAGAATGATAGTGACTGCAAGTCTAACTCGGATGACAGTGAGTGTGATAATTAAGCAATAAGGCAGGACCAAGGGTTATGTTAATGGTCTGTTAATCACCTTCTAGGGGTGTGCTGTGGCACAAGGTGTAGCCGAGTGCCACATGCCCCTAGAGCGTGATTAACTGACCATTAACATAATCCCTGGGAGTGCCTTATTGCTATTATAATAAAAAATGTTTTTTAAACAGTGTTAAACCTTGTTCAGCATATGGCTAAGCTCTACATGTATGTTAATAAAAGATTAACATAAGGCTGTTAGAATGTTTGCAGCCAATCAGAAAGCTCCATTTCTCAGACCCTTTTTATAATACCTATTACCCCTCATATGAACTGAGTCAGTTGTTTCGTGGAAATCCTATGTTGAATTGTGGGGATGAAGCTGGGTCTTCTGGACTGCCTAACGCCCCGGCATCATCCTTGGAGCCAATGCTCCCTGAAGGTGAAGTGCAAAGTATCACGTCTGAGGATGCTGAGTCTTTGTGTATCGTGAAACTGTATGATTTGCCTGAAGGAGAGGCTGATGGTATGAGTCTTTCTGGTGACATGCCAGAACTTGAGGAACACTATGAGAGTGCTGAAAACCCTCCTTCAGTGCCAGAGTGTCTTCAAAATGAGCCAAGTGTTGTAGAAACAGAGACCATAGAGCAAGGGGCTGACAGTGCTCCCAGCTTGGACATTCCCCTTCATGCAGAGGCACCCCTCACAAGTGATGAAAGCTCCAAGAACATTGCTGAAAGTACAGAGACTGTGGTTGTTCACCCCAGAAATACTGGCCGAGCTGTCAAGCCAGTGGTGCGCTTCAGTTACGATTCCCCCAGGAGGCCAGTGGATTTACCTCTCAATGTAGTCCACAAAGGTGTTTATGTCTCTCACAGCTCACTGCCCAAATTGAGCTTGACGACCCATTCCAGGTCACTTGTCCTGTCCTCTCACCATGGTGCCCCTGCCCCATCCAGCCCCAAGTTAGCTGATAGGGAAGGGCCCTCTCTTGCATTGTTTAGAGTACAAGAAGTTATTACATGATTCTGTATAGTAATGTTCAATTTACCTGAGTGAAATATGCATAATGTATTGTCAGAATGGAAATGATATAGTGGAGTACATTGAAATGTATAGTAAAGTGACAAGTTATGCCAATTGATGAATCAGGTAGTACTTGTATAGCATGCTAATGGTATAAATATCTTGTATATGTTGTATTTTCAATGTTATGATGGTACAGACTTGACGCGGATGCCAAGTTTTCCCAGGCAGGGAAGGGTGTAACCCCTATACAAATGAGGGTTCCCAAGGAGTCTTCCTTGACCTTGCCTGTGTGCTCACTGCCAGGCTGGTGTCCTGTATTTTAGCACTTTAGATGCGATTACCAGAGCTTGTGGTGCCTCTGTGTACTGTCTCTTTAAGAACTGCTTAATTGCAGTATAAGTAATCTGAGATGGAGTTCTGTAGAAAGATGTAACTATTTGCTGAAAACCGTTTAGAATGATAATGTAGTTTGTCTAACCTGCTTTCTTTGTAGCAAGGACTGTTTTGTTTGTCTCCACTATCTTGGTCCTGGACTGAAAACTGGACCAATCAGTTCTGGTGGGACCTAAAATGTAGCCGGACTACAGGAGCTGTCTGAATTCAAAATCTATAGGCACTGTGGTTTGAGTTTTTGCCCCTCTTTTGCAACTGAAGGGGGAGCTCTTGCTTTGACTGACAGCCAAATCAGCCAACCAAATATTTTGAATCTTGGGGAAGTCCCGGGCTGCTTGCAGTTTTCAGCTGAGTTCTGAGCTGGAAGCTCAAGAAGAAGGAGCTGAAGTAATTTGGGGAAGAAATCCTGAGTGGATTCGCATGGGAAAACTGTGAAAGGGCTGGGTTTTTGGCCTGCATGTCTGCTGCTGCTCCATGAGAGGGAGAGAAGAGATTTTGGACTAAATCCAAGTTTGTGTGACTAAAGTAAGCTACTGAAGTGGACCAGGCTCAACCTGAAGAAGACCGAATAATGCGCTCAGCCTGTCAGGAGTTCCAGCTACCCCTAAGCTCCCAGTGTGTGCAGAGACTTTGCGATTATGACCGGGGAGCACTTTGCCTGGTACAGTAGAATTCCCATACATGTAAATGTGCTATGAGCTGCTAGTGGGTTGTGAGTTAGTTCCCCACTGTGTGAACTGTGTTCTGCTTGCTGGAAGCTGTATCCAGCCCAAAATGGACTGCATAAGAACTTGTCTCCATGTGGTCTGGGCTTTGCCAGACTGGCCCAGCCAGACTACCCACTGCACAGAGAAGTCATCGACGAGAGACCTGCCTGTGGATCAGCTGCCCTGCTCCACGCTTGAACAGGAACAATGCCTCTGTGACTTTTGTGGGCCCTGCTTCTCCTGGCATTCCAGATCAACCACCTGTGGTCTCGATTTTCATCCAGCCTGTGTCCAGTCTTGGGTATCGTGAGTAAATACCAGGGTAGCTCCCTGCACCAACAGCTTAATCTGAGTGTGTCATCTGATTGTCTTGTTTAGTTTCCTTTACGAACTGAGCACTCTGACTCCCGATTACAAATATTGTGTTCTGTGCATGCTGTGTTTCCCATCACAGGACCCCAACCAGCTGCAACCCCATTCAACTGTCCTGGCTAGCCCATCTCGTCTCCACCTGAGTACCCAGAGGTGGACTGTGTGGGGGGACTCAAAGTGCATGCATAACTGCTTGATTGATATAACCTGTAACTTAATTAACTTGATTTTGCCCCTCCTTTGTTCAAGTCCCCTGAATAAATCATATCTAACTTTTTCTGCATGTAATCTGACCGTGGTTCCAGTTTGTGCTCAAAGTACCGTACTGTTGATATTTGCTGTGCTTAACCTTGTTTGACAGGGGGTCCCCAGAGTCGAGCCAGAGGAACCAGCACAGGTGGTAAGTGCAAACAGTGTGGGTACTTGAGTGGTGTACCAGGGGTATTGTGAAAGTGATTATTGTACAGTGTTCAGGCCACTAGAGGGGAAAGAGGGGGGTTACAGTATCCTGGAGAGCTGTGCCCAGGTTAGCTTGACCACTACCAACCCTGACCTCTGGGTGGAGGCACCCGTTTCAGAACTCAGGCCCCTTAACCTGCTACTATCCAAACAGGC
The DNA here is from genome assembly GCA_016271365.2 of Neoceratodus forsteri. NCBI lineage: Eukaryota > Metazoa > Chordata > Ceratodontiformes > Ceratodontidae > Neoceratodus > Neoceratodus forsteri. The sequence continues at coordinate 6,718,446 of JADMNL010000036.1, forward strand.
AGGGGTAGTAGCCCTTGGGATAGCGCCACCTAGGGGTTACAATAAGAGGGAGAGGGATTTCCTCCAGGAGGGGGGAGGTGATCCTGCCTCTATATAAGGCACTGGTCCGGCCACACCTGGAGTACTGTGTGTAATTCTGGTGCCCATATCTGAAGAAGGATGTGAAATTACTGGAAAGGGTACAATGCAGGGCAACAAGGATGATCCAGGAATTGAAGGACAGACCATACAAGGAAAGGCTGAGAGAGTTGAACGTGTACTCCTTGGAGGAAAGAAGGGACTGGGGTGGATATGATTGAGACTTTTAAGTATGTAATGGAGATAAACAAGGCAGACACTGAAGGGACACAGGCTGAGGAGGGCGAGGGACACAAGAGAACATGGCCATAGATTAGAGGGGCGAAGATTTAGGACAGAAATGAGGAGACACTTTTTCACAGAGGGGGTCGTGGCAGAATGGAAAGCCCTACCAGAGGAAGTGGTAGACTGTAAGACAGTGGGTAGTTTCAAAAGGGGACGGGACAGGGTGACGGGGGGGTAATTGGGAAGGGGAGGATGGCTGGGGTAGCTGTAAGGTGAGGGTGCTAGCTGCACATTCAAGCAGACTTGATAGAACAGGTGGCCTATTTCTGCTGGCAAATTCATATGTTTGTATAAACATGTGTCTGTTCTATTGTCCTTTCTGCTTATCTCCACCTCGTGTACTGCAGTTACAAGCAGGGAAGCAAACCTATTTGCTAAAACTATTGTTACCACTCTTTCTTGCAACACCTGGTGTACCCAGACATTTAGTATGGTCTAGTCAATTATATTTTCTTGTGGTTGCTCAAATAATCCATATGCAAACATGACAGGGTAGTGAGCTGGGCAGCTTCTGAGGGGACACTCACAGGACACTAGTTTAAATTAAAACTGCTTAATATTCAGCAACAAGCAAACAAACAAAAAAAGAGCTTGCATTCAGTAAAACGTTTCTACAGTTCAGTCTCTCACCCCAACAAGAACACCCACCTTCCTCTGTATCTCTTGCTGTATTATTAGGCCAGGTGTTTCTTGTTATCACTTGCCCCTCCGCAGACAAGTGAAGCATACAGTTCAGTGAGGTCTTAAAGGGACAGCTTTAAAGCAAGAGGGGTTTGATATAATTTTCCTCCCAGCCTTGTCAAAACCTGTGTAGCAGGGTGGTGATGGGGTTTATGGGTGAAAAAGGCATAGAAACATAGACTTTGATGGCAGATAATGTAATAAATGCCATGTGAATTAAAAGATGTTGTTTGAATCAGGTGTGGGTGGAGTTGGATAGATCACATGGGCCTATACCTGTATAAAAGGACTGATGCAAGGTGAATTTAGTTAGATAGGTTTTCAGGTCTGGCGAGATAGGATTCCAAGGAGCTCCGTTACTAGCTCCAAAGTGTTTGATTCTGTCTAAGTTATGTGAAAGTTATATTTCTCTGTTATTGAATCAATGCGCTGTGATGTACTTGTCCTGCTTCTGAAGAAACTTTGAAGAAGTGAAATAAAAATTGCATTATGAAGTGAGCCGCTTTTGTGCTACATTACCTGACCAGTAAGTGAACTGTCCAGTCGTGACCTGCACCTATCACATTGCCCCTGAGTCGTCCCCCCTCTATCTTCAAATTGTGTCCCCTTGTTCTTGTACATCTCTTTTTTTGAAAGATGCTACCTCTTGGACAAAAACTTTGTTTTTACACTGAGGTATGTAGAAGTTTCTATCATGCCCTCCCCCCCTTCCTCAAGGGTATACATATTAAGCTCCTTTAATCTCTCCTCGTATGGCTTCTCTTGCAGACCCTGCACCATTTTAGTTGCCCTCCTCTGGACTGCCTTCATCCTGTCTATGTCCCTGCGGAGATGGGGTCTCCAGAACTGGATGCAGTACTGCAGATGGGTTCTCACCAACCGTCTATACAGAGGGATAACAACTTCCTGTTTTTTGCTGGTGATGCCTCTCCCTTTAATTCCCAGTATCCCCCCAGCCCTTCCTACTGCCTTCTCACATTGCTTGCCAGCCTTAAGTTCATCTGATATAATTACCCCAGGTTCCTTTCCATTTTTGTTGTTGTTACCCCCCCCGTTGTGTACTCTGCCCCTGGGTTTTTGTTTCTCAGGTCTTTGCATTTAATCCAAGCTGCCATACTTCTGACCATTCTTCCAACCTTGCCAAGTCCCTTCTCATCCTTTTCACTCCTCCTCCTCCTCCTCCTCCTTGTGTATCAACCTTGTTGCAGATTGTTGTGTCATCTGCAAAGAGGCATACTTTTCTTTCCAGTCCCTCTGCAATGTCACTTAAAAAGATATTAAAAAGGACCGGACCCAGTACTGAACCCTGTGGTACCACACTAGAAACCATCCTTTCTTCAGAGTGAACTCTGTTTACAATTATCTTCTGTGTCCTGTTGTCCAGCCAATGTTTTACCCAGACTACCACCATGGGACCCACTCCCAGGCTGGTTAATTTGTTTATTAATCGTTTGTGTGGGACTGTGTCAAATGGCTTGCTAAAGTCTAGGTAGGCCATGTCTACAGCCCCTCCCTGGTCTACTACTTTGGTCACCCAGTCAAAGAAATAGATTAGATTCTTCTGACATGACCTTCCTGCTGTGAACCCATGCTGCCTTGGGTCCTGTGCCCCACTGGCCTCTAGGTATTCAACAATTGTTTCCTTCAGAAGTGATTCCATCACTTTCCCTACCACAGAGGTCAAACTGACAGTTCTGTAGTTTCCTGCCTCTGTCTTGCTCCCACTTTTGTGAAGGGAATCACATCCGCCCTCCTCCAGTCCTCAGGTACCACACCATCCTCCCATGATTTGTTAAAAATGGTAGTCAGTGGTGTCACTAGTTCTCCCTTTAATTCTTTTTAGAATTATGGGTGAATCCCATCAGGCCCATTGCTTTGTTCACCTTCAGTTTTAGGAGTTCTTTCAGAACCCTTTCTTCTGTGGAAAGGACTGATTGACCCCCATCCACAGTGCTTCTGTTAAGTGGATTAGGTACCTCCCTCCTCCTCTTTTTTGAATACTGAGCAGAAGTATTCGTTCAGTATCCCTGCTTTTTCACTGTCTCTCTCTCTCTCTCTGCCCACCCACCGTCCATTCTATTCAGCCTCACTATTCCTTCCTTTGTCTTTCTACGCTCCCTGATGTACCTATAAAACATTCTATCCCCTTTCTTAACCAAGTTGGCTATCTTTTCCTCAGTTTGGGCCTTTGCTATTCTGACTTCCCTCCCTGCTTTCATCTGTCTTAACTGGTACAGTTCTCTGTCCTGCTCCTTCTGTGTTTTCTTATGCTTCCTAAATGCTAACTTTTTCTCCCTAACCTTCCCCACCACCTCTTCTGAGAACCATAGTGGCTTTGTCTTTCGTTTTGAGTTTTGATCACAGTGTCAGTGGCTCAGCAGGTAGCACAGTTGCCTCTGAGGCTGGGAGATCAGTAGGCTGTGGGTTCTATCCCCACACCAGGCACTTGGGTTAATATCCCAATACTGACACTGTAGTGCAGCATGAGGGGGGTGCTGCACTCCTGAGGTGCTGTCTTTCGGATGAGAAGTTAAATCGAGATCCATCTGCCTGTTCGGGTGGTAGTTCAGGTGGATATTAAAGATCCCATGGCACTTCTCGAAAGGAGCAGGGGAATTTCCCTGGTGCAATAGCCAAATTTCCTCCATTCATGAAAAATACCACCGACAGCTTCATCTGGTTCAAGGTTAGTTGGCATTCATCTGTATCCCCCTCCCTCGGGTCGTGCCTGAAAATAGGCAGGATTTGTCTAGTGAACTTATCCAGTCAACAAAAAATAAATACAAAAATAACAATTTGTTTAATTGCTTCACACAAAGGATTGTTGCCTCTGTGATGGCAGTTTTGATGTTTCCCCATTGTTGCTCCACCCCTCTTTCTTCCCTGTTTGCTAGTGCTTTTCTAAGACACTCTCCCATCTTGCCAAAGTCAGCCGTCCTGAAGTCCAGTACCCTCACTTTTGTATGGCTTGACTCTGTAGCTGAGTTTATCGTGAACCACAGTTTGGTGGTCACTTGTTCCCAGATGGCTCACTCTAGATCTGAAATCCTCTCACTGTCCCATTTGAGAGTATGAGGCCTAAGATTGTTCCCTCATGAGTCGATTCTAAAACTAGCTGTCTGAGGCATGCCCCTGTAGGGCATCGAGAATGGCCCTGCTCTTGGATGTGGCTGCAGCAAAGGTACTCCAGTTAGCATCTGGCATATTCAGGTCCCCCATCAACAGTAGCTCTCCTTTCTCTGCCATCCTAAGGATGCCTTCTATCATATCTTTATCCATTCCCTTCCCCTGAGATGGTGGTCTGTATACAACCCCTGTGCAGATTGTGGTGCCATTTCCAGTCTCGAAGGTGACCCACAGTGCCTCCTCTCCTCCCTGTTTACTCTTTTGTTCAGGCATGACAGATGTATACTCTGCCACAATGAGGCTTTTAGTTTTCTCATGTATTTATTTACATTTGTGTGTAGTTTTACTCAGGGCACTTTTTTCTAAATTCTTATATATTAATAATTCCACATTTTGCTTTGTTACCAACAGTTATGTAGTCTGCTTGGTTTATAGTACGCAAAGTACGTTGTGCCCAGGAAAGGCATATGCATTTAGCCTACCAGCAAACTGTCCTCCAGCAATATACAACTGGCAGACATAAAGTATCTTCTGCAGGGGGCACTCTATCCTGGGTTAAAAGTAACGGTTCCACATCATATAAGCGAACGCACAACAGCGATCGACATATGAGCGAGTGCACATTGCCAAAAAAAGACAGTGATTGTCCGAACCACAAGAAAAACCAACACATTTACAGCATGTTTAATGCAGAGCTATGCCCCCTGTGCCCCCCACACCCACCTAACTATTATAACCAACTCTGAGGGGAAGCCTGACACTGGGGTAACAAAAAAAAGTTAAGTGTGCACACACTGAAATCGCAAAAAGTATAGTGCTACTGCCCAGGCTCAAACCTGAATCCTTCAGCACTAGAGGCATACACTGCCTCCACTAGGTCACAAGGCCAGCTTGGATGGACCAACCAAAACTATTTCCTACATCCTCTACTTCATAGGTCCCTCCTACTATCGCTCTCTCTACACTCTCAATTATTGTTTCAACGTCCCTCGCTATATCTACGTTCGCTAACATATCCCACTTGCTCTATTGCATGACGCTCAAAGGTAGTCACTCAAAGGTATTCACTCAGTTGCATTCACCCATATCACTGGATACCAAAGTAATGACGCCAATGCCTCAGCATGATGTTTAGGGGAAACTGTGTTATTGGATGTGCCACTGTTTTAGATCAGATGGTAAAACATGGTCCAGCCTGACAATTCTGGTGGTTGTTCTTGTGCACGTTAAAGATCCCATGATACATCTTAAAAAAATCTTTGTTTTCTTTATCTGTTCATCTGTTAATTTTTCTCCTACATCTCTGGCCATGGCCCCTTCTGCCACAGATCACTACCAAGATGTGTCAGCCCTACCTCTGTCCCCCTCTCTAGCCATGTCTCCATTCAACCCCAGAGAACTACCCAGCCTTGTTACTCCTATATCTGGCCTCATCAATGGCTATGACCCCTTCTGTTCCAGATCTCTATCCAGCTCTGTCACCCCTACCTGCATCCCCCTCTCTAGCCATGTCCCTATTCTGCCCCAGATCACTACCCAGATGTGTCACCCCTAGGCCTGGCCTTCTCTTTGACCATGTCCCCATTCTGCCCCAGAAAACCACCCTCCCTCATCACCCCACCTTTGGCCCCATCACTTGCTGTGCCCCCTTCTATCCTAGACCACCATCCAGCTCTGTAACCCCTACATGTTGTCCCCACTGTGGTCATTTCCTCTTCTGTCCCAGACAACCACCCCATTACATTACCTCTGCCTGTGACCCACTTCAACTCAAACCACCTAGGCCTGTCCATGAGGTGTAGCTAAAGGGTGCGGGCCCCTCTTCCAGAGCACACATGGGTTTGGAGATGGGTAAAGGAGGCTGCACAGTGTCTGAATGTGCTGCACTTTATTCTGCAGGCAAGGATGCTTTTTCTCCTGGTTTTCTCCCCAAGGAATCAGTGGCTAGGGATTCCAATGTGGTGCTCATGCATGCAGCTCTGTGGTTATGCACAGAACCAGTTAACGTCATCCCTCCCCAGCTGTTCCTATGCACTTGCACCTGTAGTCAAGTTGGTGGCAGTGCTGCAGCACAGCTCAGCATGAGTCCTCCTCAGAGAAGGACAGCATCCCCGTGAATGTTCAGTCCTTCTCCCCTTATGTGCTTTATGACCACTGAGGCTTACTTCTGAGCCCAGGCTGCAAGCACCATGAGCTGCAGCACGACCACTGCACTGTAATCAGACATTTCTCTAGTGTCCGGTGGTCCCCTAGTCCCAATAGGTTCAACACCCCCAACCCCACCCTGCAACCCCCAGCCCCCTTTGCCTACAATTAAGAGTCACCCGAGCCCCCATCAGTGACAAGTACAGACCCTCCACTCACCTTCGTGGGGGCTGAGTACTGATATTTTGCAATCATGAGCCTATAAGCAACTATTCACAGTAGTCATGCAATCACAAACTGTCAGTTGGCAGCCGGCTGCGGAACTGAGCAGAGGGTCTGTGACAGTTGCTGATGAGGGGCAACTTATCTATAGGTGGGTGGCTGGTGGGGTTGCGGTGGGGACCGAGTGGGTAGGTAGGGGGAATTTGAACCTACAGAGGGTGGGGGATTACTAGACACCAGGAAAATGTCTGATTATTGATGGCAGGACAATCAGGGATTGAGGGACCACTGAACACCAGGAAAATGTCTGATTATTGATGGCAGGGTGATCAGGGGATGACAAGACCACTGGACACCAGAGATAGGTCATATCTTTGAAGGTGGGGCAATCAGGGGCAAGGGGAAACACTGGACACCAGGGAAATGTCTGAATATTGACTTCAGGGTGATTGGGGACCAGGGGCACACTAGATCAACAGGCACTGATTGCAGACAGCCATGAGTGGTTCTGGTGGGGCTTCAGACTGTTTGCTCCAGGCCTTTAATGAAGTCCTAATCAGATGCAAATGACCTTATATCGCCTACCAGTGCTAATGGGTCATTTGCATGTCAGGATATAAATAGATGTCAGATTGATCCAATGGAGGACTCTCAATTACTGGGCCTAATAGACAGCTTGCTCCAGTAGGCTCCAGAGCACCCTATTGTCCATATACCTCCTATGACCAGTAAGGGGGTGGGGTTTACAAGTGCAATCTGGATAGTGCCTGGCTGGTATATTGGGACATGCCTCAGTGCCTGGCTGGTATATTGGGACATGTCTTAGTACCTGGCTGGTATATTGGGACATTCCTTTGTGCCTGGCTGGTATATTGGGACATGTCTTAGTGCCTGGCTGGTAATTGAGACATGCTTCAGTGCCTGGCTGGTATCTTGGGACATTCCTTAGTGCCTGGCTGGTATTTTGGGACATTCCTTAGTGCCTGGTTGGTATACTGGGACATGCCTCATTGCCTGGCTGGTATATTGGAGCATTCCTTAGTGCCTGGCTGGTATATTGGGACATGCCTCAGTGCCTGGCTGGTACATTGGGACATGTCTTAGTGCCTGGCTGGTATTTTGGGACATGCCTCAGTGCCTGGCTGGTATACTGGGACATGCCTCATTGCCTGGCTGGTATATTGGAGCATTCCTTAGTGCCTGGCTGGTATATTGGGACATGCCTCAGTGCCTGGCTGGTATATTGGGACATGTCTTAGTGCCTGGCTGGTATTTTGGGACATGCCTCAGTGCCTGGCTGGTATACTGGGACATGCCTCAGTGCCTGGCTGGTATATTGGGACATGCCTCAGTGCCTGGCTGGTATATTGGGACATGCCTTAGTGCCTGGCTGGTATTTTGGGACATGCCTCAGTGCCTGGCTGGTATACTGGGGCATGCCTTAGTGCCTGGCTGGTATTTTGGGACATGCCTTAGTGCCTGGCTGGTATATTGGGACATGTCTTAGTGCCTGGCTGGTAATTGAGACATGCCTCAGTGCCTGGCTGGTATCTTGGGACATTCCTTAGTGCCTGGCTGGTATTTTGGGACATTCCTTAGTGCCTGGCTGGTATATTGGGACATGTCTTAGTGCCTGGCTGGTAAATGAGACATGCCTCAGTGCCTGGCTGGTATCTTGGGACATTCCTTAGTGCCTGGCTGGTATTTTGGGACATTCCTTAGTGCCTGGTTGGTATTTTGGGACATGCCTTAGTGCCTGGTTGGTATTTTGGGACATGCCTTAGTGCCTGCTGGTATACTGGGACATGCCTCATTGCCTGGCTGGTATATTGGAGCATTCCTTAGTGCCTGGCTGGTATATTGGGACATGCCTCAGTGCCTGGCTGGTATATTGGGACATGTCTTAGTGCCTGGCTGGCATTTTGGGACATGCCTCAGTGCCTGGCTGGTATATTGGGACATGCCTCAGTGCCTGGCTGGTATATTGGGACATGCGTCAGTGCCTGGCTGGTATATTGGGACATGCCTTAGTGCCTGGCTGGTATTTTGGGACATACCTCAGTGCCTGGCTGGTATATTAGGACATGTCTTAGTGCCTGGTTGGTATACTGGGGCATGCCTTAGTGCCTGGCTGGTATTTTGGGACATGCCTTAGTGCCTGGCTGGTATACTGGGACATGTCTCAGTGCCTGGCTGGTATATTGGGACATGTCTTAGTACCTGGCTGGTATATTGGGACATGCCTCAGTGCCTGGCTGGTATATTGGGACATGTCTTAGTGCCTGGCTGGTATATTGGGACTTGCCACAGTGCCAGGCTGGTATATTGGGACATGCCTCGGTGCCTGGCTGGTGTACTGGGACGTGCCTCAGTGCCTGGCTGGTGTACTGGGACATGCCTTAGTGCCTGGCTGGTATTTTGGGACGTGCCTCAGTGCCTGGCTAGTGTATTGGGACCTGCCTTAGTGCCTGGTTGGTATATTGGGACATGCCTTAGTGCCTGGCTGGTATTTTGGGATGTGCCTCAGTGCCTGGCTAGTGTATTGGGACATGCCTTAGTGCCTGACTGGTATATTGGGAGATGTCTTAGTGTCTGGTTGGTATATTGGGACATGCCTTAGTGCCTGGTTGGTATATTGGGACATGCCTCAGTGCCTGGCTGGTATATTGGGACATGTCTTAGTGCCTGGTTGATATATTGGGACATGCCTTAGTGCCTGGCTGGTATATTGGGACATGTCTCAGTGCCTGGCTGGTATATTGGGACATGCCTTAGTGCCTGGCTGGTATATTGGGACATGCCTCAGTGCCTGGCTGGTATATTGGGACATGTCTTAGTGCCTGGTTGGTATATTGGGACATGCCTTAGTGCCTGGCTGGTATATTGGAACATGCTTCAGTGCCTGGCTGGTATATTGGGACATGCCTCAGTGCCTGACTGGTATATTGGGACATGCCTTAGTGCCTGGCTGGTATATTGGGACATGCCTTAGTGCCTGGCTGGTATATTGGGGCATGCTTTAGTGCTCACAAAATGCCAACACATGTTCCAATCTACCTCTGGTTTGCTCCAGACACTAATTTGCTCCTGGAGCCAATATTTCGTGGGCCCTAAGTATGAGCTTTGAATATCCTGACCTATGAGTTTACAGGTTATAGCTGGAAGCAGCAAGCCATTAAACTGTTGCATAAGGAACATGACCGTAGCAATATGGTTTACATCAATTTATAAAAATGCAAGAGAAACTTTTCAGCTGTTTACATGCACCCCATGCTGTATTAGATGGAAAAAATGAGAAAATATGAATCCTGGAGCAGTGCCAGGCAGGAAGAGCCAATAATACGGGAACATTTTGGTAGCTCCCACAAGCACATAGTAAGGGCTGCCAAAGAAAATTACAGCAGCAGGAAAACCATGTGATCTACTGTATGTCTAGGCTGCAACAGACAATACAGGGTGGGCCTCTTCTGACCAAAAATTTCCTTCAGTTTACAATATTTCCCAATCTCCATGATCTGCCCAGGATCAGATGTGACAATTCACAAAGCTTTTGGGGATGAGAGCGTGTTTTTGCTTTCTGGATTAGTTTTACTCGAGCAAACATTTCTGAAGGGTTTGACTTGGGACTGTTTAGGTGGAAACGGATTTTGCATCCAAACTAAAAGCAAAAATGTTTGCAACATATTAACCATTTTTGTTGACAAGGATTTCTCTTCATTTTTTTAATTTCTGTACTTTTCCACAGAGCTGACCACCAAACTTGTAAGTTAAAAAGGCATTTTGGTAAACTTAAATAGATGTGCTTTCCGGTACAAAACCTTGTCATTTTCATGAGCTTCCAGATGATAGTGCTGTTTTCCACATGAACAGAAAATCATTTGTGCTGGTAAGTCATTTACAGAAATGTTTTACACTTTGCTAGTTCAGTCAAGTTCTGGCATGTTGATAACAAGATTCCATACATGTAGGGAAGGCAGGATGTTGAACAAGAAATGCATCCTTTAAAAAAAATTATATTCATGCCAACAGGGACTGGATAAGTGTGAGGTACCACAGAGAATATTATATTCATGCCAGCAGGGACTGGATGAGGGTGGGGATACCACTGGAAGTCAGGTTGTTGTTGGCAGCACCACGGCTGACCACAGTCTGCAGTGTGAAGCCCAAAGTCGGCACACAATGTAAGGTGCAAAGATTGCTGTTCACATTGTAATAGGCTACACTGAAAAGTAAATGTTTGCATAGTGTCCTGTCAGGGCGCGGTGTCATTTGTACAGTACAGTTCCACTGTAGGGCTGTGAGCCTTGGGAGTAAACAGTTTTGCTCTCTGCAAATGACTTGTTACTGTGCATGTGATACCTGCTCCTGGACCCGAGCTCTAGCCTTTCGATAGGCCTATGGGACTTTGCCTCCAGTTCGCACTGCCACTACACTGTGCTCACAAGCAGATATATTCAGATATTTTTTATTTTTTTATTTTTATTTAGTTGTTTAACCAGGAGTAGCACACTAAGCTGAAAGCTTTTTTATAGGAGCGACCTGGGAGCACAGAGAAGTTAAGTGACTAGCTTAGGGGTCACACAGTATGCAAGTAGAAGCTGTGGAATTCAAACCCAAGTCTCCAGAGTTGCAGCTCAGAGCCTTAAACCACTGCACTATACTGCCGTTTGCACAGGCAAGCTGTACTCTGCATGTCTGAATATACCATGCTGAGCACGTTGAGATAGTTTGCACACCAGTAGGAGGCTTTGCTCACACTTCAGATAGCTGCCCAGCCTACAGTCTCTTATTTTGAACATCATAAGCTGATTTTCATCTTCTCCTTTAGTCCATTACATGGCAAATCATAGCCCTGCTCATGATCCCTTTGGTTCAACATCTCCTTTATGTCGGGCATAACTCTCTTTGGTATCACTGTTCTGTCAGACCCATAGGTATTGGAACCAACTGGAGTGGGGGGGTAGCTGCCTCTCCCCCACACTCCTGCCCTTGAGCCTTAAATGTGCCCCTTCAATGTGTGCATGGGCAGGGGGGAAGCAATCGTGGTGCTATTTGTAATTTTTGGTGTGCAGCCCAGACTCCAATTGAAATGGAAGCTCCCAGCAGGCTGACACCTAAAAGTACTTAACATCACTTCCCTAATTGAACTATTAACACCTTTTACATGAACCACTCACCCATCCTATATGAAAAGAATTTCCAGACTATGGTAAGCAGGGTGGTCCACCCTCAGACCTATTTCTGCTGTACTCTGCAAGATCACTAAGATGTCATTGTCTGCATTCTGCTTTGCCACAGAGTTATTATTTTATACTTATTTACTTTGCCTGTTTTCCCTCTTGCTGCCAACCAGCCCCCATCGGTCCTACCCCCTCACCCAGCTCCATCATCAACCTTCTCCAGGACTTACTTCTCTTCCCGAGTATACCCTGACTTGCCCCCGATGGCAGGGCCATCAGAGGGAAGGCACTATCCCTGACTGGAGAATTGGTCATTGATCTGGAAGACAGCATCACAGTTGACAGTTTGGGGCTCATTGTGAAGGGTGGACATCCTCCTGCTGATGTTGGTGGTTTTCCACTTCCCCCTTCCCTAGGACACCGAGGACACTCCCCAATGCTGGCGCACATGGTTGCATGTGCTATCGACACAGTATGTCAGCGTCCTCGCTCCTTACTCGTGGACTCCTGTACACAGCCACCTGAGTTCACCTAGTGGTGGTACTGTAGCACAGCTTGCTCTCCCTCCCTCCCGAGGTGAGAGCGTGTCCTGTGAGATGCTCATCCTACCCCCCCCCCGTAGGCCCTCTGACAACTCAGGCTCGTTCCTGCACCTGGGTAGTTGGTGTCGCAAGCAGTAGCACTACCACTGCACTCGCGGGCTGGTCATTTAGTTTTTTTTTCAATGCAATAGGATTTTGCTAGGCCCCCATCTTCACAAGTTAGTCAACTAACTAAGAACAATTGCGTTTTGTATTAAATTTAGAGAGGAGGGGAGGTACATGTCTTTGGACCTGTGTGCCAATTATACTAAGCTATTTTTTTAAAACTAAAATATACTAAGCACATTTTTCTATGTAAATCACTTTATTTTCTCAATTCCTGACACAATTTTGAAGGCCATTGTCTGAAGTTAAACATAGAAACATAGAAACATAGAAACATAGAAACATAGAATTTGACAGCAGATAAGGACCGCTTGGCCCACCCAGTCTGCCCATTTCCCTACCTACTGGATAAGCTGCAGATCCTAGTTAACCAGCAGCCTACTTCTTTCTACCCCCACCCCCCAGAATTGCCTTATGACTATCCCATGCATGCTTGAATTCCACCACTGATTTTGACTCCACAACCTCCTCCGGAAGGCCATTCCATGCATCCACAACCCTCTCTGTGAAAAAATACTTCCTTAAATTACCTCTGAGCCGCCCCCTCTATCTTCAAATTGTGCCCTCTTGTTCTTGCACACCTCTTTTTTGAAAGATGCTACCCTCTTGGACTTTGTTGATTCCCTTGAGGTACTTGAAAGTTTCTATCATGTCCCCCCTCTCCCTCCTTTCCTCGAGGCTATACATATTAAGCTCCTTAAGTCTCTCTTCATATGTCCTCCGGTGCAGACCCTGCACCATTTTAGTGCCCTCCTCTGGACAGCTTCCATCCTGTCTATGTCTTCTTGATTGGGTCTCCAGAACTGCACACAGTACTCAGATGGGGTCTCACCAGCTGTCTGTACAGAGGGATAATAACTTCCTTGTTTTACTGGTGATGCCTCCCTATGCATCCCAGTATCCCCCAGCCCTCCTTGCTGCCTTCTCACATTGCTTGCCCACCTTTAGGTCATCTGATATGACTACCCCAGGTCCCTTTCCATTTTTGTTGTTGTTAGTATCTCACCCCATTGTGTACTCTTCCCTGGGTTTTGTTTCCCAGGTGCATTACCTTGCACTTCTTAGCATTGAATCTAAGCTGCCATACATTTGACCATTCCTCTAACCTTGCCAAGTCCCTTCTCATCCTTTCCACCCCACCCTGTGCATCAACTCTGTTGCAGATCTTAGTGTCATCTGCAAAGAGACATACTTTTCCTTCCAGTCCTTCTGCAATGTAAGCTTATAAAGACATTGAAGAGGACTAGTCCTAATACTGAACCCTACGGTCCCGCTGTAACCCTCCTTTCTTCTGAGTGGACTCCATTTACTATTACTCTCTGTGTCCTATTCTCCAGCCAATTCTTTACCCAGGCTGTCATCTTGGGACCCACCCCAGGCTGGCTAACTTATATATTAATCTTTTGTGTGGACTGTGTCAAATGCCTTGCTAAAGTCTAGGTAGGCCATGTCACAGCCCCTCCCTGATCTACTACTTTGGTCACCCAGTCAAAGAAATCTATCAGATTCGTCTGGCATGACCTTCCCGCTGTGAATCCATGCTGCCTAGGGTCTTGTGCCCCTCTGGCCTCTAGATACCGACAATTCTTTCCTTTAGAGTGATTCCATCATTTTCCCCATCACTGAGGTTAAACTAACAGGTCTATAGTTTCCTGCTTCTGCCTTGCTCCCACTTTTGTGAAGGGAATCACATCTGCCCTCCTCCAGTCCTTGGGTACCACCCATCCTCCCATGATTTGTTAAAGAGGGTAGTCAGTGGTGTCACTAGTTCTACCCTTAGTTCTTTTAGAATTCTGGGATGAATCCCATCAGGCCCCATTGCTTTGTCCACCTTCAGTTTTAAGAGTTCTTTCAGAACCCTTTCTTCTGTAAATGGGCTGGTATCAACTTCTGTATCCAGAGTGTTACTACTGTTTGTTTTATGTACCTCCCTCTTCCTTTGTAAATACTGAGCAAAAATATTTGTTTAGTATCTCTGCCTTTTCACATTCTCCTCTGCCCCCTCCTCCCTTTATTAAGCCTCACTATCCCTCCTTGGTCTTTCTTTGCTCCCTGATGTACCTATAAAGGTTTTATTCCCTTCTTAACTGGGTTGGCTATCTTTTCCTCAGTTTGGGCCTTTGCTGTTCTGACTGCCTTCCCAGCCTCCTTTGCTTTGCTGATACAGTTCTCTGTCCTGCTCCTGCTGGAGTTCCTTGTCTTCCTGAATGCTTTCTTTCTCTTGAACCTTCACTGCCACTTCCTTTGAGAACCATAGTGGTTTCTTACATCGTCTTGTTTTGTTTATTTGCTTCACACAAAGGCTCGTTACCTCTGTGATGGCAGTTTTTATTATTCCCCATTGTTCTTCCACCTCCTTCCCACCCATTTGCTAGTGCATTCCTTAGGCACTCACCCATTTTAGCAAAGTCAGCCCTCCTAAAGTCCAGTACTTTTTGTCTTTGTATGGCTTGACTCTATTGCTGTGTTATTGTGAACCATACTGTTCGATGGTCGCTAGTTCCCAGATGGCTACCCACTTCTACATCTGTGATCCCTCTCCATCTCCATTTGAGGTATCAAGTCTAATATTGCTCCCTCTCGAGTGGGCTCCAGTACTAGTTGTCTAAGGCATGCCCCCCTGTAGGGCATCTAGAATAACTGCACTCTTCGAAGTGGCAGCTGCAACTGCGCTCCAGTTAACATCTGGCATATTCAGATCACCCATCAGCAATATCTCCCCTTTTTCTGCCATTCTAAGTATACGTTCACATAACCACCCAGTGCTCCCAGGTCTCCCCTGAAAACAGGCACTTGTGCCTAGTGGGCCTTACCCGGTTACCAAAGACTAAAATAAAAATAAATATAAATTTTGTCTGATGTTTGGAGCTTGCCTGACTGAGGCCTCACTGTCGGGTACAGTATGCGACTCCTAATGCTAAGTGTTTTTCCTGAGTAAATTGTGTCTTTTTCTCAACTCCCAATATGACTCTGAAGGATGACTTCTCAGGCAATATCGTCTTGTTTTGTTTATTTGCTTCACACAAAGGCTCGTTACCTCTGTGATGGCCCCTGGGGCCCTGAAGCTTGCAATCTCCTCCTCGGTGCCTAAGTTAGCCTATAAGCATAGTCTTTACATCATTTTAAAGCTGACATAGCCAGCTTTAACACAGTATAAAGATTAAGTTCATAGGACAATATTGCCTGAGAAGTCATCCTTCAGAGTCATATTGGGAGTTGAGAAAAAGACACAATTTACTCAGGAAAAACACTTAGCATTAGGAGTCGCATACTGTACCCGACAGTGAGGCCTCAGTCAGGCAAGCGCCAAACATCAGACAAAATTTATATTTATTTTTATTTTAGTCTTTGGTAACCGGGTAAGGCCCACTAGGCACAAGTGCCTGTTTTCAGGGGCGACCTGGGAGCACTGGGTGGTTAAGTGACTTGCTTAGAGTTGCACAGTATGCAAGTGGAGGTTGTGAGAATCAAACCCAGGTCTAGTCTATAAACTGCTATAAACATTGCCTTACCCCTGGGGCCCTGAAGCTTGCAATCTCCTCCTCGGTTCTCTCCCTGCTAGACTATGGCCTTCTGACTTTTGGAGGTGCAAGCCCCTCAGCCCTGGATAGTCTTAGACTTCTGCTAAACAAGGCTTGTCATCTTTTACTAGAGTGTGACAGACTTACCCATACCTGTGTGCTATATAAGGACACCAACTGGCTTAACCTTGATAATAGAATCAAATTACACACATGTCTCTTAGCAAAAAAAATCACTCTTGGCCTCGCCCCTGCAGCACTCACTTCCTTAATCACATTGGACCCTAAAGTTAAGCACATAATCATGTCAGAATTGGTGTTGACGCTATACTAAATTTTTTATAGAATTTCCCTATTACCCCATCCAGATCTGGAGATTTAAGATTTTCAAATGTGTTTATTGCTTCAATTATTTCGGTTTCCTTGATATTGCTATCCAACTCAGTTTTCTGTACTTCTGAAAATTTTGGGAGAGTTAATGTTTCTAAATATAACCTGATTGCTTCTTCGTTAGGACTAATATCTAGCGTGTATAATTCTCAGTAGAAATTCCCAAATCTTTTACTGATTTGTCTATGTTCAGAGTACATTACCCCTTCTTTACTTTTAATCTGATCTAGTGCAGCCATGGATTTTTCTGCTCTCAGTTGTAACACTAATAATTTACCAGGTTTCTCCCCTATGAAATAATATTTAGACCTTGACCTTAGCAGTGCTGACAGAGCTCACTGTGTTATTTCATTATATTCATTTTGTAGTTTCAGTAATGAGTATAGCTCTACTTCATCCCCTGACTGCACAACATGAGTCTGTGCTTGTGTAATTTGACTTTCTTTCTCCCTAAAGTCATTGCACATCTTCTTTTAATACCTACATGATATGCCTGGGTTGTCCCTCTGATTGCTGTTTTAAGAGCAACCCCCAAATAATTTATATTAGTTTCCCTCTGCATCCAATTCACTACAGGTATGCATAGCCGCTTGCAGGCCTGACTGTGAAGGGTCGGCAGTGGGGTAAACTCACACTATACTGAATCCTGAAAGATGTCAAGGTACCCATTCTGCAGCCCCAGGAATGCATAGCCTTTGCCACTCAGAAAGTTGCCATTACCTGTTTGGTCACTGATAATTTCCCCCTTGCCCCATGACTCCAAATTGAAGTCGGGGGGGGTAGTAGGTTATAAGGAAGGTCAGAACAGAATAGTGCTCATTCATTTTTTTTTTTTTTTGTAATTCAAATTTTAATGAGAGTTCAATAAACAGAAATATACAAGCAAGTAAAATCCAACAGGGTATTGCAAACATATCTTTGTATCCATATATCAAGCCAGAGAACTAATACAATAGATAAGGAACAAAATATTACTATATAGCAATATGTAAACATGTCCAACATTAAACAGAACTATTGGTTCAAACTTTTTTTTTTTTTAGTTCTTTAACCAGGAGTAGCACACTAAGCTGAAAGCTTGTTTACAGGTTACAAAACACAGGGGCCTGGATATTCAAACTGCGCTCAAAACTGGCGCAACAGTAGGAGCAAGCGCAAACCAGTTGCGCAAATGCGCAACAGGTGCGATATTCAAACATGGAGCAGAGCAAATGGCACAAGCAACCAACGTCTGAATATCGCACATACTGCGCCATCGAGCAACCAGGAAGGAGAAGCTGAGCCAAAATGTTGCGCTATGGCGCAACCATGGAAGCTCAGCTGAGCATTCCAGAGCTGCCATAGCGCAAGCACAGCCCCCCAGAGCAATGGAACTGTACATCCAGGGAGGCAGGCTGGGGCCCACCGCCAGCCATGCCACACATGGGCACAGGAACACACTGCAGAACCCACACCACACCGCACACCCCAAGCACAGCATCACTGGGGTGGACGGATGATCCACGTGCCCATGGGGACAAGCCAACAAAGCATAGCAGAGCCCTGACACCCCAGCACAACCACTGGCAGGCAGAGAGTGCCACACACAGGGGGTTGACAACCACAGTGCACATCAGCCCCCCGTATGCACAGCACACCCTGCACCATGACCCCAAGACACCACCCATGTGCAGTGACTGGCACTGCAGGAAACACCATGCATCCCCCCTGGCACACGTCAACCCCGTGCTGCAGAGAAGCATACAGGCCAGACCCACCCTGTGCACCCAGCAGTGGGTGGCAGCAGACGGCAAGACCAACAGAAAGTCAATTCCATGCTGGCGATACCTCCCCATGCACACACACACACACACACACACACACACACACACACCAGGACCATACCACCCCAAATGGCATGCACACCACTGCAACTGAGCACCCATAGCCAGCTGCAAATCAGAGACCAACACAGTATTCATATCAAAACATAAAGGTATATTTAAAGTTTCAAATACTAAATAACCAAAACCATAAACAACAACTATTTACAAGGGGGGGATGGGTACAAGGTAGGGGTGTTCAAGGGTAGGATGAACAACTGGGAGAGGGAAGGCAGGGTGGTAGGGATGGGAGAAGTGAAAGGATGTGCCCTAGGGCCCAGCTGGCTGGTCATCCTCTGCCTGGTGCTGCACTGTCCGGTGCGCTCCCTCCGCAGGCCATGGCGCCTGATTGACTGAAGGATGGCCTGGTTCTCAATGGCCACCTGTGTCAGGCCCGAATGTCTTGCCGAATCCCGGAGAACCTCGAGGCCCTAGGAAAATGGGAACACAGTCAATGGCTGTGACTGACCACAACCCTGAACACCACCCAACCTGCAAGCCATATAGCCCAATGTCCGCACCTGTGATGGCATGCACCCACCCACAGTGAACATGCACATGGCCATCACAAACAGGCGGCACCAGCTATGCGCACCACCACCCACACACACTGCCCACGCCAATCACAGGTACAAACTAGGCTGGCAAGTGATGTGGCAACGTAGGCGATGCCAGTTACACAGCTATGTGCCCAGTGCATGCCTGGACCACCAGTGATGCATACACAGATGTGCCGTGATACTGCACTGTGATGCAGGTCACCTGTGTCATGCCTACATACATGGATACATAGACAGTGTCGGCAGATAAGGGCCTATGGGACACCCAGTCTGTCCATTTGACCTTGTAAGTTCACTCTGTTGTCCTATAAGTCCGCTCCCCTTACCCTGACCTCCAGAATTCCATTATGGCTAACCCATGCATTCATAAATCCTGTGACCAAGTCAGCCCCCACCACTTCCTCTGGCAGGGTGTTCCACTTGTCCACCACCCATTCTGTGAAGAAATACTTTCTCATGTTTCCTCTGAATCGTCCCCCCTCCAACTTCATCCCATGCCCTCTAGTCCTGGAACATCCTTTACGCTTAAAAATATTGTTTTCCTGCACTCTGTTCCCCCCTGTAAGATACTTGTATGTCCCCATCATATCCCCACACCCTCCTCCCCTCCAGGGAGTACATGTTCAGTTCCGTCAACCTGTCTGCATAGGACTTGTGATGCAATCCATGCACCATCCATGTCGCCTCCTCTGAACCCCTCTCCACCCAGTCCATGTCCATACGTAGGTATGGTCTCCGGAACTGTACACTGTACTCCAGTGTGGGGACTCACTAGTGTTTTGTATAGTGGAATTATGACCTCCCCATTGGATGTGTCCCACATGGCTGGTGGTCTTGCCCCCCCAGCATGCAATAGCATCCATGAAGTAATGATACTCACACTCCTCCAGCAGCTGGGTCTGACGCTGCTGCTGCTGCTGTTGGGGTACAACACCCCCAGCACCGGGGCCCTGGCATGGCCCACGTCACCCTGGCCCTGTGTCCTCACAATCCGGCCTGTGGGAGACATATGTTGAGACAAACATCAGTGTGACTCAAAAGCAGAGTGCCCCCTGCCCCAGTGAGTGCCTGCCCACACAGCCATAACCATCCATCGCACAGCTGCACACACTGACACACCTATGCACAGCCACCCAAGCACACACACACCCCTACAGAGAATATAGGTGCATAGATGGTACACTCACCTGGCCTAGGCACCACGCCCTGCCTGGCATGTGAACGCAGCCACGTCAAGAGTTCCGGCTCCCTCCGGCGGAGGTCACTGTACTGGTGCCGGCACTGCTCAGCAGACCGGCCCCGGCCAGTGACCTCCACCAGGTCAGTGGCCACTTGCTGCCACACGGTCCTAGGCATGGTGAGGGGGCCTCACCACAGTGCCTCACAGTGGGCTCCACCAGGGCCACCAGGTTGGCCACTTCAAGCTGGCTCCAGGACACCGCCTCCTCCTAGCCATGGCACCAACTTTACAGCAGGCAATAGCGGCTGCGCGCCGTAACCCCACGTGGAGTTGTTGCGCAATAGACCACCACAGGCTCCAATCGCGCTGTTCGAACAGCGCCGTCACTTTACATGGCGCTGTCACCAGACAGCGCAATAGGGACGTACACATGGCATGCCAACAGCGCCCGGGGTCAGAGGGCATACACAAGGTCACGGCAATGACGCAAGGCTACGCACAGCGCCATAGGACGATAGGCATCCTGCACGACTGCCAAGCTGAGCACCAGTGCCACAGTGGACTATCGCGCGGTAGTGCCACAGCGCCATAGTGCCCAGTGCTGTAAGCGCCAGTGGCACAATGGTGGCCATGGCCTGAATCGCCTTATCGCCTCAGCAGGTCTGCAGCGATAGGACGCATGCGTAAGCTGTCTGGGCATGTGCAAGCGGTGGCATGCAGCCACAAACCTGCGCCATTGGCTCAGCCGGATTCGTATAGAGCAAAGCGCAAATTGGCGATATTCAGCCGACATATGCAAATCATTCGATCAGCCATTCAAAGGCGCAGTGGCACGATTAGCATGTCATTAAAGTTGCGCCACTCCTCATTTGCATGTGTTGCGCTATAAAAATGCGACAGTGGGTTGTGCTGGCCAGATTCGGTTACTGCAGGTGAGAGGTGAGTTACATGCTGTGTGATGCTCAGGACAATGCTCATGGGCAGGGGTGCAGGAGGATGATAAAGGCTGAGGGGGCTGAGAATCAAAAGGGCACTTAGAAAGGGACAAAGGGCACCCTTTCTATCAGTATCTGCCATGCGGAGAGGAAACGGGGGGCTTCTGCACCCCCGGCCGGCAGCTATGCTCATGGGGAAATGCTGTCGACTGCACAGTGACAGGTGTCCACTTCCACCCATACAGATCACCATGACTGACCAGAGCCAAGCTGAGGGTGTGGACGGCGGGCGTAGGAGGAGGCTGAACTTCACCACGGCAGAGACAGAGGCCCTCTTCCAGGCCTACCTGGAGGATGAGCCACTATTGAGTGGACGGAGGGGCACCCCTCAGGAGTGTGCAGCTGCATGGGAGGTAGTCGGCCGCCAACCTGCATGGAAGCCACCAGCCCGGCAGGAATGCAGGAAGAAGATGGAGACTGACCGCAGGAGGCTGAAGGAGAAGGTGGCAGGCTTCAGGCGGCGTGCTGGCACTGGTGGGGCCCACCAGTGGTGTTGCAGCTGACCCCTACAGAGGAGACACTGGTCGTGG
The DNA here is from genome assembly GCA_016271365.2 of Neoceratodus forsteri. Taxonomy (NCBI): domain Eukaryota; kingdom Metazoa; phylum Chordata; order Ceratodontiformes; family Ceratodontidae; genus Neoceratodus; species Neoceratodus forsteri. The sequence goes on from JADMNL010000036.1 coordinate 6,739,908, forward strand.
CCATGCAGCCGAGTGCCATTGCGGGCGTACCAGGCGGAGGATTCCAGACAGGTGGAAGCCCATCACTGCACGGTATGACATGGTGATGTTGTTGGGGGCTGTTGTTCACATGCACTCACATGTACTCTCTTTCTGTTACAGATCCTGTTCGTCTGCAGGAGACGGTGGTGGTGGTGGGTCCAGACAGTGAGGCAGACCTGCTGGACGTGGAGGAGGGACCATCCACCTCCACCACCAGCCTGCAGGCACTGCAGCAGCATGCACGCTGGGCCAACAACTCCGGTGTCAGTGATACGGGTGCAGGGGGTGCACAGCCTGTGTCACAGCAGTCTGGCATGCAGGTATTCCAGCATGCTGTGCCTATGGCAGTGGCACGCACCTGCACCATTGATGATAGCAGGCCTGCAATGGGCAGTGATAGGTGTGTGTCCCATGACGGACACATGGCAGGCCAGCACGTGCCCCTGGGCCTTCCTGGTTCACACCTGTACCAGCATGCTGGCACAGTCCCAGGCTGTGCCTGTCAGCACTGGTGGGCAGCACCGGTGGCTGTGCAGGTGTCTGGCACTGTTGTCAGCATGGAGGTGGAACAGGTGGACCTGGGGCTCAGCAGTTGGAGAGGCGGCAGCAGCAGTTGCACACCAGGTCTGGGGGTACAGTGTCAAGCAGTGGCACATGTCCACCGCCCTTTGATCCACCCATACCTGGTCCTGGCGAACAGCGCCCACCCTCAAGGGGTGCTGTGCACCAGGACCGTCCACACCCTGGGGGTCACGATGCCTTTGGGGCACAGTACCCATTGGACGCACACACCCGCCTGCTGCAGGACTCGGTACAGCTGCAGGGGCGGGTTGCAAGGTCCATGGAGGCACTGTCTGTGTCCGTGGAGCAGCATAGCAGGGAGTGTGCTCAGGACCGAGCCGAGCTGGTCCTTATGCGGACGGATGTGACCGCTGCCATTGACAGGCTGACCCAGGCAGTGGTCTCTGTCACGGACGCATTGGCCACACTGTCAGGTGCCCCTGTACCACACACCCCACACAGTGCGCTCTCCACTCCCCATTCCCGGTGTCGTGCGACACCAGGCCTGTCGATGCTGGGTTCTGCTGTGGGCATCCCGAGCACCCCTGGTGCATGTTTGTTTGGCAGGATGCAGACCCCTGTGCGGGCAAGGTCGCGTTCGCAGCAGTGGGACCCCTGGTGGTGCACCAGTGCCACCCGATGTGGCCCCTGCTCAGCCTGCCAGTGCTGCTGGGCCACGGCGGGGCCTCCCACGCATCCGTGGTGGCTGTGGGACAGTGCTACCTGACTGAACTGTCTCCCAGTGCAGGCCCTGTCTGGTGCTGCCCTGTGTGCAATGTGTGTCATGGTGGGCAGTGCACTGCTGGGTGCTCTGCTCACCAAGCTGACACACGGACCACCTGCACTCTCCCAACTGCTGTCCACAGGTGCGTGTGCATGATGATGCCTGCATTGCACTGTACACCAAGGTGCAGGTGCCCAGGTCCTGACACATGTACA